>CM060924.1:711479981-712178579 GCA_030737875.1 Allium sativum | reverse complement strand
CGATCTGGTGAAAAGTTTTACATGCTTTCTAATGTCAGTGCAATTACATGTACAGAATATGATATAATCTTTTTGGTCTTATCAAGCTTGTTTTTGTGGAAAATGCTGAATGGCCCGGTAGAAAGTATTCGACGTTTGGATAAGTTCTTTATCCATAAAAGAGACGTGTACAAGCTTGTGAGTGAGCTCCAGCAAGCTTTTCCACTGAAAAGAACAACTGCTGATGACAAACGAAGAGATAAATGCGCGGCGTTTCGTTGAACTTAAGTTATTGGGAAGATAGTGCATTATTCAGGGTACTGTTTATGAACAGAAACAACATGATTTCTTGTTTGCTTTGTTCGTGGGATTCCTGTTGAACGAAAAGTGTATTTAGATATGTGTGATTTGGAATTGGGAATAGTTGCTGATGGCATGACATTGGCTGTGTTTTAATCAGAACATGCAGGCTTGAGCTTTTGACCCAATAAACTCGGCAGTAATTAGAGATAACCCTGATAACAGTCATTAACTGTCTACTTGAGTTTCAGTAAAGAAATGGCAGGGGTTTCAGTGAAGAAATCAGCCTGTGTCCATGACGAAGTCTTGGAATACTTTCGGCATCTTCTTGAGACTAGAGTTTCACTGGGATTAACCGGGTCTGCTTTTCCTAAAAGAAAAGCAGTTGGATGGTCGTTAGAATTTTGTTGTCCATCTGGCTTCTTTTGGGATAGTTTAAAGTAATTGACAGTCTGAATGGACGACACAAAAAGGTGAAATTTTGGAAGTGGGTCAATTAGAGCTCAATACACATTTGTTGTCTTAGTAATTTCATTTACATATGAAAAATATTACTCAAAAAATTAGATAATATAATCAAAAGAGACAAAGATGAAATAGGTGCAAGTGATAACTAAATCAAAACCAAACCTTTTAAAAAAAAATCTAAGGGCAACGAATCATTTTAATGAGGTATTTAAATGGAGAAAGAAGTTAAACAGTGTGTGAGTTTGTGGTTTATGCGGGGTACCTAAGCTGAGTGTTATAGTTTGTGATTTTCAATTTGATTGAGTTATAGTGAATTAATTATTTGTTTTATTTTGTCATACGTTGACTTTTTTTTTTTTTTTTTTTGGGTCAAATATTATTCCTTTATGACAACCTCCCTTCCAAGGTGGGGGTATGAGACCAACGCCTCTGATAATGGCGTTTAGCCTCGTAGGTTACATCGTGAGGTCTAGAGAACAACGCCTCATTCGAAACAGTACATTTTATTGGTGGGTAAATTTGAATTCAAACGACAATAGTAAAATTTGTTTTCATACAGTTGTAGCCAATCGAAATTCTAAAATAGACAACATCGGGTAATGTTACTTGAAAGATAACGATGTATTCGTGCTTTGGAGCGGTTGATTTTATGTTATTAAGAACATAATATGTGTTTGGTTGGATTAAGCGGGATACTTAGGGGAATAATTAAAAAAATTATAGCTAAAGTCTCAATGTTTTACCATAGAAAACTGACCAGTTTGAGCATGCTAACAGGACTTAAGAAAATATTTCTTCCTCATTCTACAGTTTTGCAATTTTTTGTTATTGTTTGAAAGGCCAGCCAGTTTTTTAACCGCTAAAAAATGAGCTGTTGGCGTCTCATTTGGTCTTCTACCCCCTTATAAACTCCACTCCATCTCCATTGTTCTCTTCATCCTCCTCCATCTTCTACAACTCATCACCATCATATCGTAATGTTAAATATTATAGTCCATATTTTCGAGAAACTGCGCATCAACCGAAATTGGTATATTAAAACTTTAATTTATATCATTCTAGTTCACGTATGACAATAGAGAGAATATTTGAAATATGAAAGAAAAAGATTACCATATTAAAGAGTATGTCAACATATTCATTCGAAACTCAAATAAAAGTCGTAAGTACATTGGCTATACATAACTACATACGAAAATACAACATGAAAAGGATGAAACTATTGCAGCAACATTGCATTGATGGATTGTATTATTTAATCTTGTATTTGCTAGTATAGTATAATTATATGTATTTATTTCAGTTTATGTACTGTTGTTTTATTTTAATTAAATGCATATTCTACAACAAAACGAATAATTAATTAACTATAAAATAATTAAAACAAAAATAACAAATTAGAATACCCTACTAAAATGCTCTACTTGAAGACTCAAACATGTACCTCATTTAACTTTCAGCTCCGTTTAAGTATCCCCATAAAATACTCCATTAATGTTACATGCAAATGCATCCTTCGTCTAATAAAAAGAAAAATTGGCTACTTTAAATTAAAACCTCGTAACATCTTCATTTCTGAACGATTTTTTTTTTTTTTTTAAAAATAAATAAATAGATTATCCAAATTCAACTTAGAAGATTTTCTTTACAAGTCAAGCTAATCAAGTGAGTTTTTTTTTCTTTTTCCCTTTTTCATTGATAATACATGATGCTATATAAAAGCAGAGCACTCTTTTGATGCCTTGGTGGCTCAAACCTGCAATCTTTAGAGCCTCTATCTAAATTGCCACATCTAACTTATGTTAGAGGTCAGCAACAAATCTAACTAATCATGTTGATATTTGATGTTGATTGGAGCTGGACTTATGAAATCAAGAGAGCTTAAAGAGAGTTGATTTGAAGTACGAATTTCATAAAATTAGGTGAGGGGGCTTTGTTCATATTGCTTTTTGATCACCTTATAAGCTATGTACTTATGTTAATTGCAATGATTGTATTATAGGGTTTGATAGGTGAATTGAATTAGAACATTACAAATTAGAATCATGAGTTGGATGAGTATTTATCTATGTTTAATTAGATATGTTTTCTTCGTATTGTTTGGATCATTGACTGAGTTGGGACTAGACATATGAGTACAAGATGATTTATGATATTTCATTGTAATATTGTTGGATGAATGTGGAAAAACAAAGGTAAGTAGGGTATGCTTACTCAAAAGGTTGTAAAATGACATCCATCACCTCAAAATCATTCGTCAAATATGAAGTAACACTCATTTAAATGTCGAAGACTTGTAATAAGGACATGAATCCAAATAGAGAAATGCTAGCGCAAAATGCCCTAGTGGAATAAAGCAAAACGTCGAAGATAGTGAGAAAAACAAATGAAAAGGAGGTGAAATGAATTTTCTAACGAAAATTTTCCATTAAGTTCATTCTTGATCATAACAAACATTCATATGTTTGAATTTTGAAACTGAGTCTCATAATAGTTTAGTATAAACCAAGGAAAATTCAAACATTTGTCTGTTGGCCATATGCTTGGAAGCAATATCATATAGGTATTGTGAGGTAGCATAATACTTGTGTGAAATGGATCATAAGACTATTATAACAAATATGAGGGGTGAATAGCATATTTAAAACTTCATAATACTTTAACTTATATTTTTTAAACTTATCGGTTTAGAGCATAGACATGTAATAATATAAATTTGGAATAAATATAGAGTAAAAATATTGCCTTACGATTTTTTATAGTAGCTTAGATTTTAAATCCTACATCCAGACCTGTACCTATTATGTAACAACCCCGAATTTTGACAATATGTTAGTTATTTAATTAGATTTCAAAAATAGAAATTTATGCAAACGATGGAATTTGATCATGAAACTTTAACCGTTGCGTTCGTCTCAGAATTCTAGTCAATTTTCGTGTTTGGAGTTTCACGCACGGAGTCCGTATGAAAAAGTTACAGACAAATACAAAAAACGGACGGAAATAAATAAACATAATAAATAATATATTTATTACCTACCTTCACTGGGCAAAATCGCTCAAGGGCGGTCGATACCCTTGCCTAGAGCGGTCGACCGCTCTGAGCCTGTATAACCCAGTGACGGTCAGGTTAAGAGGGTTATATATATATATATATATATATATATATATATATATGTATATATTATATAAATGGAGGGTGTTACTATTCACATCCCGATTTACACTTCTGACCACCAAAACTAAAAGCACCCCTAATATTTCAAATTTCCTCCGCTGGCTACCGTCTAGATTAATAACCTAAAAATGGAGAGGCCACCAACACCTTCCTCTACATGAATGCTTTCTTCCTCACTTGCATCATGTATTTATGTCTTTTGAGTCATTTGATTGAACATCTTGCATCATATTATCACAACCATCATGTTTATCGTCCAGATTATCATCATACAAATACTCCATCTATCAAACGACAAAAAAGTTAATGTATCAATTTGTAAAAGAAGACTCGTAAATTATACAGATAAAAGCCCTACAAGTCAAAACTTACATTGTCATTCCCTATTACAGCGTCGTCAAATTTAATGTCCTCCAAGCTTGAAATTTCCAATGGAGCGGAAAAAATATCCTAAAACGCGATGGAAAATCCTAACCATTAAAATAAAAAACCTAACAACAGATTCTATAAAATAATAGAAAACAGTAAAAATCAAGCAATTCTAACCTCATTTTTATCTTCATCTTCCATCTCTATTAGGCACAAAGAATACATGCTTTTGTTAGGGTTTAGGGTTTGAAATTGTAAAGAAGTACGTGTTTTTTTAGGAGAAATACAGTGGTGAATAACTGAGTGAAAGAATAATATACGGTGGCCAAAAGAATATAAAAAATAATCATTTGTATTAAATTTAGAAAGGTGGCTAGAAGTGTAAACCGAGGTGTGAATAGTAGCACCCTAAATGGACGGATGTTAATTAAAATAAATCTAACAGTTTATGGCCAATTTCACTCCAATAAATAAAGCAGTAAGGCCTCATTCTTTTCCACACAAATCTGTAGGCCGCAAAGCTCTGTCATTTCTCTTTCTCTTCAAATAAATTCTTAATAAAAAATTTATTCATATACAATCAATCAAACATAAATTATATTGTGACACCATACGTCCGTTATTGTCACTCTTTATCAGAATGCATTAAGTTTCGTGAAGCGTTATAGGTAAACAGAAACAGAAACATTACAAGACATATATAAAATAGCAGCTGAATTTAAAACTTTATTAAGCAGAAAACATCGTGGTTCAAAATATAGTTACATCATAAGTCTGAAATACATAAAGCCCACTACATCAACTTAGAACCTTTGTCTTGTACTAAAATCATTAGTGTACAATAAACATAAAAAGAGCATAATCCCCCAAACATAGGCATAGTAGAGAAGATACAAAATCAAGCAGTACATCTAAGCAGCTTCAGGAAGAACGAAAGAAGAATCCTGATCAAGCCTGAGTATTCCCACACTGAGAACCGGGTGGGAGGGGGGACGGAAGAGAAAGAAGAGGAAACAAAATTGGTCAAACATAATTCTGGCGCGTCCAGTTACTTTTAGCATATAAATAAGTAAAAGCATCATGACAGATATATAAACTGCATAAGAGAGATACAACGTATAAGACAGGAATGACAAGGTAAACAGGATAAACAGAATAGAATAAATTGCGCTTCCCACTTCTCTCTCTCTCTCTCTCTCTCTCTCTCTCTCTCTGCGCCAATACTAGTATAACCGAAACAAGATGGTCCCAACAAGTACAAGATGGTAAACTTAGGTGTACTTCTGGTGAGAGGTTTTAGCCCATACAATAGCAGGTAGCCCAACAGAACTGACGGGTGTTACCTCCAGTGATAATAACGGGCTCCTAAATAGGCGAGACTAGATGTACCCTAATTATTACCCCAATCGATCGGCTCCCTAATCCGTAGATACCCGTGTTGGCCCCACAGTAAGATGTATCACTTCCTGAAGTGGAAACCCGTTATTTTCAAGATGCACAGTTGTATCTACTGAAGTCACAACGTCTTATTTTCCCGAGCAGGCGGACCCATGCACGCACATGAGCCTGATGGAACGCGCCGTCAGACACCTTTCTCCCAAGTGACCTCATATAACCAGCTCAGTAAGCGTGCCCTGACCCCGACCTAGTTCGGGGTTCTCTTTTTGATACCGATATAGGTTACTGACTGATACGGGTCCCACACACCAGATGATACAAGATTCCCCCTAGGCTTGCATCCCCACTACTAGGATTTCAACAGGTTATGCCCACTAGTTTAACAATATCGCATAACCCCAACTGGTTAAGTTTGTCGGGTTCATATGTATAACCTGTCCCCACATTTTTAACAAGATTAACTTAACCCTCTCACTGATTCAAGCAAGTTTACTTAAGCCCTTCTCAAGTTAACCAGTTCATGCAGTCCTTATGGATTTAAACAGGTTAAGTATTACAAGTTCATTACCATTTATTTATTTATGGTTATAATGCGCTAGAGCTCCTACATTAAGTCTACCACTTGTGGATGTTGGATATGCCAGTTGGGTTCGGGCAGACTTCTTCCACAAGTCAGACTTAACTTCGTGTCTTAGCACCGTCACGTGTTTATGCACTTAGAGCCGTCACATTAGATTTACCACTTGTGGATGCTGGATATACCGGGCGGCTTCGTACAGGCCTCTACGGCAAGTGTAATCTAACCTCATGTCTAAGCACTGTTACTATTTCTAATTATTGTAAATCTAGGCATTTTCATTCTATAACAATTATTCCTATTTCATTATAGTTTTTCATGCCCCTTTCCCAAGTCATATTCAACATGTACCATATGCCCCAAATTAAGGTCTTGAATATTGGTTTGGTTTATGCCCCAAATTCATATTCATGTTTTTAGTTCAAGGTATGCCCCCAATTTACCAATACAAGTTGTGCCCCAATTTAAACGCTTTCCCCTCGTTCCCAATTTCACGCGTTCACATATTTCAGCGGTATGGCTAAGCTCGAAGGTAGCCTGGTTATAAAAATAAAAAGGGAAAGAAGAAGGGAAGATAACAGAAATAAGCATAATAACAAGATAGGCATATGATGGCAGAAATAGGCGTAGGAACTGAATAAGCATATAGTGACAGAATTGTGAATAATGACAAGATAGGTATATAAGAACAGATCTGATGAAGATGTGATAACAGAACTGATTAGGCATAGTTTTAGATCCAAATTCATATACATGTCAAGATTACATTTTATGTGTTTATATCTAAAAGCAACATAAACTCACAGAGAATGGATCTAAGAAAACTAAGAAAAGTGTGTTGATGTTGAATCAGCGATCTTGAAATACGTATGAATCGTCGTTGCTGAAGAAAAGGCTAATTTAATCTGAGTTGGAGCAGCATCTCGTCGTCGCCATTGATTTAGATGAATAAAACAATGGGTGTATGGTCCTTTATATAGCCATTAGCCGACGAACAAAGCCAGAAAAATGTCCAGGTGCTCCCGGGGATCGACACCGCTGTTGAGGGGTCGACACCCCTGTTGAGGGGTCGACCCATGGGTCGACACCCTGAGGGCACAGGGTCGACCCCTAACGAGCCGATTTCCCGCGTCCTCCCGCCTTGTTTAATTTTCGAATAAAATTGAATTTCTGGATTAATTTGTTTATATATTTCTCTCAAGCGTATACAAACTTCTGACATTAATAACTTCTTCATACGAAGTTCGTTTTACGCAAATCAGGTGTCTATCTTAACCAGAACTCCGAGATGAACTCAACAGCGTAGTCCGTTTCAGTTAATTCCAATTATTTAATTAAGTGTTCTTTGATTTATCATTTCGATGTCTTTTAAAATTATGGGGTGTTACACATACGAATTTGAATGAGATTATCAGATTCAAGTGAAATACGGATATGAATTGACGGATAAGCTATTTTACATTAGATTCTCCCATCTTTCCTATTTTCTTGCAAATCTACAAATATGAAAGTATCCCCTATTTAGAGTAATTGTAGATCTGTAAGAATTTGGGAATTGTAGGCCTAAAAGATTATTTAGATTTCAAATTTGGATGCTTTCAGGTAAGTGGGAAATTTATATACAAAGTTATAGCAGCTTATTTATTTCATTTGTACTAGATGTTAAATATATGCCTAACATTTATCAGATATGTTCATAAATATGTACATTTACGTCGATATCAAATAACCCCACACTTATCTTTTTATTTGACCTCAAATAAAAAGAAAAGAACACTAAGATAAATCCACTTTCGTAGGAAGCACGTTACCATTAAGTGTATGCAACAAGTCGTTACATCTCTAGGTGTCCCCGGTAGGATGCGTGTTGTCTCATGAGGATTTTCTACGGATACTACCCACAAAATTCAAATGCAATGCAAAAAGTTCCCAAATGCAAATTTATTTACGAAATGAATGCTAGTTTTCAAAAAATACTTACAAATGGATAATTTACTGTTAAATTTTGACACGAGTAAGCTAAATACAAGTTTTTGGTTGTTACTACGAAATTTCAGTCATTTATTAATCAAAACTTCATATAAAAGCTAAGTCATCGTTACAATCTCCTCTAGCTTAGCTAATTTTTTCAGTTAAAAAGATAGTGCAATTATGAAATGAATTCTATAATTGATTATCAATGCTTGCAAAGCGGCATTTTTATTTCTTTTTAAATAACAAGCTAG
The DNA here is from genome assembly GCA_030737875.1 of Allium sativum. Lineage (NCBI taxonomy): Eukaryota > Viridiplantae > Streptophyta > Magnoliopsida > Asparagales > Amaryllidaceae > Allium > Allium sativum. Next base: position 712,170,085 of record CM060924.1, on the reverse strand, counting down.
ATCAAATAAGTGAAGATAGCTCTTGAATTTCTGTTTCTTACTCTCCCTTATTATTATTTACAAAAATTATTGATATTAACATTATATATACATGTCTGGCTTAGGTAAACTAAGGAATTTATCCAGTATTTCTAACCATGCATAATCGTAGGACTTTTAAATAAAACTAGAAGAATACCTAGACTTTTATTCTTCACTTATATGAGTTTCATCCATGCGTAACCATAAGGACTTTTATATGAGAATGAAAGCACATATACTAGAGGTTAATATAATCCACTCATGCATAACCGTGAAGACTTTTAAATGAGAGTAAATACATAACTATGGGAACTCTAAGTTTTATTAAACCATTAAAAATGTATATCCATATACACAAATTCTTTTTTTTTTAAACAGAGAGTTAAACGAAAATCTTAGCAAAAATTTAACTAAAAAGATCGAAAATGTTATCTCTAGTACTTTAAATCAACCACTCTTTCGAAGATTACAATTTAGAAAACACCTCATAATTATCACCTACAATTCTCCCTATATACCGGTTACACTAAAGTTGCTCATAACTCAAAAAAAAAAAAAAAATGATAAGAGAGGTTATTTTCCAAAAATCATAATTTTACGATCAAAATCGTATACTTACTTTGTGTCTATTTAAAAGTATAGTAAAATGCATTTTCTTTTTGAATATTTTTTCTTTTTTAAAGAAAAGAAAATTCAAACCTAAACAAAGAAAAATGAAACAAAAATGAGACTCCTCAACACACTTGATTTTAACTATGTTCCCATAGTCACTACTCGACATAATGGGAGAAAAATATTTACATATTTACAAAGGAGGGTTAGAATTTCTTACTTGATGTAGCATGGCTCAGGAAGAATCATGAGCTCCTCCTCTCGATCGTTGGGCAATTCCATGAATGGTTTTAAATGCTGACAATTGACTTAATTATCGATTCGTCCCCAGGGTTTTCTATTTCGATAGCACGGTGTGGAAAAAGAGTTCGAATAACATAAGGTCCAGTCCATCTCGATTTTAACTTCTTAGGGAATAAATGAAGTTGTGGGTCATGTAATATAAATTTTTGGTTTGGCAAAAACGTTTTTCTTAGAATTGACTTATCATGAAAAACTTTGGTTTTTTCCTTGTAAATTTTGGCTTTTTCTTGTGTCATTCCTCATTTCATCTAACTCGTTGAGTTGCAATTTTCGGTTTTCGCCGGCTTGTTCAAGATCAAAGTTTATGTTCTTTATTTCCCAAAGAGATTTATGTTTAAGCTCAACTGGTGAGTGACAGGCTTTACCGTAAACTAATCGGAAAGGAGACACTCCAGAATTAGTTCTAAAAGCAGTACGATAAGCCCAAAGCGCATTAATCAACTTTTATGACCAATCTTTTTGATTTTTATTAACAATTTTCTCATGGATTAGTTTTATTTGTTAATTTGAAACTTTATCTTGTCCAAAAGTTTGCGGATGATATGGAGTGGATAACTTGTGGATTATCGAGTATTTTTATTAAAGTTTCAAAAGATCGATTACAGAAATGCATTGCATTATCGCTTATTATTGTACAAGGTGTGTCGAACCTCGAAAAGATGTTTTCTTTGAGAAATTTCACAATAATTTTTTGATCATTGGATTTACATGGAACGACTTCGACCCATTTTGAAACGCAGTCAACGAGAAGTAGAATGTAAAAAAAAATCTGTAAGAGTTTGTAAACGGTCCAATAAAGTTAATACTTCATACGTCGAAGATTTCGATTGTAAGGACAGGGCTTAAAGGTATCATATTTCGTCGAGAAATCCTCCATAGCATCTGCCAACAATTGCAAGTTTTACAGAATTCGAACGAGTCTTTAAAAAAGAATTGGCCAATAAAAACCGCATCAAAGCACTTTATCCACGGTTTTCTTTGGACTGAAATGACAACCATAAGCTTGATCTTGGCAGAACGAGAGAACACTCTTAATTTCACTATTAGGAACACATCGACGAATGATTTGGTCAGGACAATACTTAAATAAGTATGGGTCGTCCCAGTAGAAATACTTCAGTTATAATAGAAATTTATACTTATCGTGTTTGAACCAAAAGAACCTTGTTTGTTTAGTAACTAAATAGTTCACGATGTCGGTGAACAAAGAATCGATTAAAATAGAAAGAAGTTGTTTATCAGTAAAGTTTTCACTGATTGGCAAAGAAGACGGTGCATTTGGAAGATGAGGCAAGTGATCGACTATGACATTTCTGATCCTTTTTATCTTTAATTGTAAGATTAATTCCTAAAGTAAAAGGATCTAACGAATCAAGTGTGACTTAGCACCCATTTTATAAAAAAGGAGTCAAAGAGCAGAGTATAGACTGTGATGTAGGAACTTACCAAGTAAGATTGAAATTTCTCGACTGCAAAGATGATGGCTAAAAGTTTTTTCTCGGTGCTCGTATAGTTGAGTTGAGCGTTGTTCAAAGTCATATTTGCATAGTAAATTATGTGAAGGATTTTATTCGTGCGTTATCCTAAGACAGCACCAACCGCAAAGTTAAAGACCTCACACATTATTTTGAAAGGAAGTTCCCAATTTGGTGCACGGATGATTGGAGCAGAATTCAAAAGAAATGATACTATCAGAGTTAGAGTCAAATAGGACATTCTCTCCTAAAAGAGTAGTCAATGGATGAGAGATTTTGCTAAAATCTTTCATAAAGCATCGGTAAAAGCCAGCGTTCCCAAGAAATAAACAAATGTCCTTAAAGAATTTAGGAATAGGTAGATTTGAAGCCATTTTTTAAGATTACATGTTCAAGGACGATGCTTTGTTTGACCATAAAGTGGCATTTTTCCTAATTCAACATTTGTTTTTTATCTTTACATCGATTCAAAACTAGTTCAAGATAATGTAAGCAAGAGGAAAAAGAATCGCCAAACATAGAGAAATCGTCCATAAAAACTTCTAGAAATCATTCGATCATATCAAAAAAGATTCCAAATGTACATCATTGGAACGTCTCAGGTGTGTTACACAGTTTGAATGGCATACACCGATAAGCGAAGGTATCGAAAGGATATGTGAAAGTCGGTATTTTCTCGATCATCGGAAACAATTGGAATTTGGTTATAACTGGAATAAGTATCAAAAAAGCAATATAATTCACAATCAGCTAAACTTTCGAGCATTTAATCAATGAAACAAAGGGGAAAGTTATCCTTACGTGATGCTGCATTTAATTTTGGATGATCAACACAAACATGCCAACCCGTTTGAGTACGAATTGGAATAAGTTCATTTTTTTTGTGTAACAACCCAAATACCAACACAGTTTTTTTTCCAAAAATTCCTATCTATTGAAACTCGAGTTGGCTTGTTTGGTATCCTGTAGAAAAGACAGAGATAATAAATATATCAGAGCTCAAAAAGCATCTCATAGTGGAATGAATAAAATATAATATAATCAAGTATAGCCTTACCAAAGTAATAATACTGCCTAACCAGTATCCAGAGCTATCATATCTCTACCATAAACCTAACCTGCGAGTGTGTTACGAGGAGGGGGTCTGAACACAAGTTCTGATGACTGGACGAAATTATACATTCTGAAATAACCCTACATATACCGTTCAATTATGTTTTCTTGTTTATTAGGTTAGTTTGGGTTAATAGCCCTCAAGGCTTTACATACATGTCGTACCCATCTACCTCCCAGTAGATTAAACTAATATAGTGTATATATATATATATATAGCTACCCCCAATATATCAAGGTACTTCCCATGATACCCTTCTCGCATGGTCTCCGCCGTCACGCCTTGGAAGTGTATGTAACACTCTTCCTACACCGAACGACGTACGGGCCTCCATATTACTACGTCACGTTCCACACAGAACCACCATTGCTATGCAATGCAAGCGTATGGACCGCCATATCCAAACTCCTCGATCGAATCAAGTCTCAACACAGAGTAATGCCCTAGCGTCTATGATACACCACCGGTGCGGTGTGCGTGTACCTAGAACCTCACAAGTACATACCGTCTACTGTACCCCGAGTCCCGTAACAGGGCTGCATCCAATGCACAAAACTCGATCGGGAGCTTTTCCATAACTGTGTAGGTTGACTAGCAGGGCCTAAAGTACAGATATCTAAACTATGGTCTGCATTTTCACAGTGGCTATGGTCCCACCTCGACCCCTCCCTCAATTAGTGAAAGACTGCATCAAGAGCTAAGTGATGCTCCCCTAGCAAACAATCTACATCCAAATTGGCGTGTCCTGCGACCAAATTCTCGATAGTGAAAGATCGATGGTCTGTAGGTTTAGCTCTAGTCTTTCTGCATCACACTGACTGCTGATGACAAATAACCGACAATTACTATCCTTTATTTGGTCCTGACCAGCCTATTTGCAGGCAAATCATCGAATCACCCCAATATCATACCGCTACAGCCTTCTGACTGCCAAACTACTGTTGCAATCAAGGTATACTCACCAGGTGGTAACGCGTAGACCCAACCTCTACAAGTATAGCCTGAGCATGGACCGCAACAGAGGATCACCACGGAGTACCCTACCACGTCCCTCAAAAGTCGCATGCTTCCTTCCAGTCCCGTAGAGCCAACAAACATAATATCAAGCAGAAGAATCAGACGGACGTGCTCCTCTCATGCCTCCAGACACCTCGATGATCTACCCCGTTGGGTTCTTCACCTATGTATGTGCGGACTGGTCCAAGCGCATCACGCTGATGTGTTATTAGAACCTATGTCTAATCTTTTAATCGTGTGCTTGTCTTATCTTATCAGATTGATTATCCACATTTTATCTTTTCTTTCAATTTCAGGTTTTCTCTGAGCCTCTTACATCTCTAAGGAATGGACCCCGTTACTTATTAATTCAGTGACATAACTTAACCCATTTAAGTTCATTAATAAGCCCATAACATGTTATTCCCTAGATTGTAATTAACGAAAGTAATCTATAATCTACTTATATTATTACCATGTCATTCATTGTCCAATTTCAGGTTTACAGGTTACAATAACATGTTCTACTTAATGTATAATTAAGTATATCTTATCACAGTCTGCATGTTTTCTGTTAACATGTTACTTAATACATATAATTAAGTACAACTTATTTCATCCCATAAGTCTTCTTACTTTACTCTTTCTTATTCCATCATAACTTTCACAACTTATCGTTGTTGTTTACTTATTAACTTAGTTCTCTTAACTAAGGTTTATTAATAAGTTTCCTTTTTATTTATTATAACCTATGTTATAATTTCCACTTGTCACTAGGACAAGCCTACCTATTATATTTCATTCTCATTCATATAATCAGTTATAATAGGTTATATTCCCCATTCATTATTATTCTCTTTAAGTTCCTTAATATGGACCAACCTTTACTGTTGTAACATCCATTTCTTTACCATCTTGTATATTTTCATGCATACCGTTTAATTCTATTAATATCATTTATAAACCTAACGGTCATAGCTTCCTAAGAAATTAATTGACAATGAAGTATTTTTGTTTTATCAGTCCCAAAATATCTATTTATTGTATCCCAATAGACATTACTAATTTATTTATTTACTTATTGTCTGTTGTATACATATATTTTTATATATGTTTAGGCACCAAACCTCTCACATTAAGTTGACCACTTGTGGATGCTGAATTTGTCGGACGGTTCTACGAAAGCTTTTACAACAAGTTGAACTTAACCTTGTGTCTCAAACGCGGTTGTCTACAATTTCCCAATTACTATAAATTTTACATATAAATTAGGCATATCTATTCTTTTTCATTATTCCCAAATTTTACTGTAATTCTATTTACATCCTTTTGGCATAATAATTCTCTTAAGAAAATATTCATATTTATTGTAAATTCCATAATTATAGTGTTTACAGTAATTCCTAATTCAAACAGATGATTAATGGAAGTAGGATTTATACAACAGAAGTGTTCTCAACATATTCTATGCAGATTCAGTCTCAATGACTACATTCACTATAATTCGATTTACAATATCCAATCTGTCATTAACATATTTCAATCTGTCATTAACATATTTTTAGTAACATATTCACTTTTATTGTAAGTCTCACGAATTCAGTATTACAGTAATTTTAGACTAATTAACAGATTCATAGAATAGACCTATACAACAATAATATTATAAACATAATTGAAAATGAATTATACTGCAATTATCATAATTTACAGTTATTTAACATGTTAAGAATGATGGGGAATGTAAATGGTAAATATACCATTATTTAAAAAGGTATAATTTAAATCCACTCACCTACCAGCTTTCCAATGCTTGAATCTGATGCAGATTTATTATTTCGTGATCATTCTTACTGAATCTAGTATTAGAATAACCATGGATTCACAAACCTGACACTAAAAGAAGAGGGAAAGAAAAGGGAGAAACCTAAAACAAATCAGATTCAAGAACTTATCTCATGTTGATCAGAATTATAGACATTTATATTGTAAATTTATCTCTTTTAAACCTTGAATCAGAACCCCCTAAGAGCTAATATTTTATTTTTTGAAAAGGTTTGGAGAGGAAAGAGAATGGCAAAGCTTAGGTAGCATTTCAGAAAATATGAGTTTAAAGCTAGTCCCTGCTAGTCTATTTATAGGCATACAAGAAAGTCTGGTCCATCGGATTTATTCAAATAAAATACAAGCCACATAAACTAGAAAACCACGTCACACTAAACGGATCTGGGCCTGACCGAGTCGACCCTGTGTCGACCTACCTTACAGGAAGGTCGACCAGTGGGTCGACACATGGGTCAACCCTTGTACCCATCTTGGGTCCAAACGAGATTTCTGTTGCATTTTTTTCTGGTTTTAACGTTGATTAATAACTTTAATTTATTACTTGATATAACATATATGATTTATAACATTCTAGTTATAACATATCTTAATGTTTGAATTTCAAATTAGCATGTTTATATACGCATGCAATATTTTGGTTATTAATTCATTTATAACTTACCTTTCAATTCCTTTTCCTTTAATGGTTGCTTATTTAATGTAATTAATGACACTTTTAATTCATTTTTGTTGTATTCCTTTTAATGCATTGTATCATTCCCTTTTTCTAATTTCATGTGCAACCAAATTTCTTGTCCACTTTTCATGCATTTATTTCTTTCTTCTCTTTATAACTTGCACTTTTTATTTCAACATTAAAATTCTATGCATATATAAATATTCATGCAATTTTTATTTATTACCTATTTTATTATTTAATTAAATGTGGGGTGTTACATTCTCCCACTCTTAGGAAATTTCATCCCCAGAATTCAGTAAAGGTAAAACTAAATAATCCTTCACATAATATACATTCATCATGTGTACATCCAACTTCTGCAACCATTTATGCACTCATGCAAAGTGTAATGCAATATAGTATTACATGAATGTAATGTATGCCTAAGCGGTACCTCCTATATGTATGCAAATTTTTATTGAAAATCTTTTGAAGACATTATGCACACACCCTAAATATACTGGTAATTTCTATATGAATGTAATATTTTGAAAATCAAAATACTTTTTCATCCAAATTTTCCTACACTCTTACAAAGCATGAGCGTAGTTTATCCAATTTTTTCATCCAAAACTCTGTCAACCAACTTTAAATTTTCGAATTTTAGAAAAAACTAATTTTCTAAATTCAATTTCTTATGTTACAAAAAGGTGGAAAATGGAAAACTTGACATCTTCTGTTTTTCTTTTATGTACCTTTTCTATCAGTACTTGGATTTTATGTAATTATTATGTAAAGGATCCCTAACTTCCTATCCAGGCACGGATCACATGGGAAGTACCTTGATATATTGGGGGTAGCTACATATATACTATATTAGGTTAATCTACTGGGAGGTAGGTGGGTACGACATGTGTGCAAACGCTTGAGTGCTATTAACCCAAACTAACGTAATAAACAAGAAAACATAACTGAACGGTATATGTAAGGTTATTTCAGAATGTGTAATTTAATCCAGTAATTAGAACTTGTGTTTTGACCCCCTCCTCATAACACACTCACATGTTAGGTTTATGGAAGAAATATGATAGCATTGGATACTGGTTAAGCAGTATTATTACTTTGGTAAGGCTATATTTGATTATATTATATTTTATTCCATTCTACTGTGAGATATTTTCTGAGCTATGGTATACTTATTATCTCTTTCTTTTATGTAGGATACCAGGCAAGCCAACTTGAGTTTCGATATATTGAGATTTTTGAAAAAGAAATTTGTCTGTCGGAATTCGGGTTATTACAGTTCGTTTACAATAACAGTAAATCAGGTCTTTTTAGGAACGACATGAATGGTGTTGAACCATTAGCTACCGGAAATGGGATAAATGATATCCTTACCAAGGAGTTTAAGGATTTCTTCACGAACTACCTAATTCATCTTAGATTTAAGCCTATGTTGAGCCTCACGAGTGGGTTTGGTTTCGTCGATTAAGTGAATACAATGTTGAACAATTGTGAGGATAATTCACTTAATGTGAGAAATGGACCAACCAATCGCGTTTTTGTTTTTAGAAAGAGTCAAAAGAAGAGAAGCTTCATGATCAAGAGTTAGAGTTGAAGAAATTATGATAGGACAAGTTTTGTTATCACCTAAGTATATGTACTTGAGGTGATCAGGAAGGGGTTTAAGATCCAACTTCGATGGTAACTCGATCAAAGAATTTGATTGAGATTTGACCTCAACTGGAAGCAATTAAAATGGGTGCATATATTCAATTTCGTTATGAACATCTTGGAACAATTTTTCATACTCGGTCTCACGCTCGCCATTAAGGTCAACTAACTCATTTTTGACTTTCTCGCAAATGGCATTAACTTCAAACGAGCGATCAGATGGTTCATTCGATTGATTTTCTAAACTAAAGATGTTAAGATCGATAGTCATGTTCAAAAAAGAAATTTTTATTGAATCATTTCATCAATTAATCAAAGCATTCGAGGTGGCTAAGAATGGTCGTCCTAGAATCAAAAGAATTTGGCTTATTAGATTGTTTACAGGTTGAGTTTCGAAAGATTTTTTTAATGTAAATGCAAGCAAACGAAAATGCAATGAAAGTAAAACAGGAGTTAGAACACGATACCAGGGTGTGCGGATTTATTAGCAATTTATTTAACAACAATTTATTTTTAAACAAGCGCAAAGCAAACCAAGTAAGTTGTCCTCTTTTGATATCTTGCTACTTGAGAAGTGGAGCTAAAAATGATTTGAACCCCTCCTTTTTGTGTAAAACCAAAAGAACAAACTAAAATCCAAAAGGAAAATGAGTTAAACCCAAGTCAACCAAATAAGAACGCAGAAAAAACTAAAACCCTAAACAAGCAAAGTAAGAACTCCTTTTTTCACGACAAGTGGTTTTTTTTATTCAAAAGGATAAAGTGGAAATAAAATCAATTCAACACCGAATTTATACCAAGCCCACTTACATGTCCAAATTCAATTCATTAAACGACCTGCTCTATCAAAAACCAATCCCCAAATCAAGTTTCTTTGTACTCCGCCTTTTATTAACAAAATAGAAAAAACTCAAAATCAAAAGGACGAAATAGGGAGCAGGCGCTTGTTAATGGTTAGTTGTGAAGTTTAGGTTACAAGGTGATGATTTCGCGAGTTTCTGGTTTTGGTTTCTACTGGTAATGGAGGAGTGTTTCTTGACGAGTTAAAGGAAGAAGGAGGTCACGACTTTCAGAGTTGTTTGGAAGCATAGGATATTGACTGAATCTAGTTCGCAATTTCATGGAGACGGGGTTTACACAGATTGGAGATTTAGGAGTTGACTTCGGGTTGTTGGAACAAGTGTAGCCCGATAAAGAGATGACGATGATGGTTGTTTGTATGGTGGTATGGTAGAAATTGATTTGGGTAGGCGGGGCATTTAGTGATGTCAAGGCTCATTTAGGTAATTCAGGTAATGGTATGGGTTATTGAAGTTGTGAAATTTGGAGTTATGATTTTTGGTAGGAGGAGTCGTGGTGATATATAGTTTCATGTTGAATGAATGGAGTAGCTTCAGGTCGCGTGTTGGTTCAGGTTTAGATTAGGGCTTGCAGATGTGGGAGATGGTTGTTATTGTGAAAGTTTGTATGAAGTTGACGTTGGTGTATGTTTTGATGTGAATGTGTATGGAGTGAATGATATTTGTGATGGAAGTGGACGGTTGATGTAGTGAGTTGTTGATGATTGTATTGCTTGTTATGAAGAGTCTGTTGAGAAGTGTGTGACAAATTTGGATGAGTTTGTGTAGTAGTTGTTGAAGTGCAGATTTGAGATGGATTTGTTGGAGTAAACATGTTCCGTGTTATACGGCGTGGTCCCGTGATTTACCCAACCTTAAATAAAGTTTAATAACTGTTTTTAGTTCTCACACCAGTCCTTGACTCGGAGTTTATTGCTTCCCACCTAAACTCTGGATGCCCATATTTTTTTACACGTCAGCTAGTAGTTTTGGTTTTGCAGATATTTATTCAACAGGATCCTGGATTATGGATGGAGCTATACTCTGGATTATTTTGTAGTCTTCCATTATTCGTATTTATGTATTTAAATTTCTATTATATTGTAATTTATGATTCTTTAATATTTTTCTGTTGTGTATTTCTATTTGTACTCTGATATTCTTGTACAGTGATGTAAAATTGTTGTAATAGCAATGAAATGTTCTCTTATTCTATTTTCTGACGTGTCGTGTTCTCATAACAATCCATGATTTTCTGACTCTTTGGATCGGACCTGTGTGGTTTATGGTCGTATACGAAGGGCGTGGAAATTCAGGTCATCACACAATTTTGCATTCATGAGAATAGCGTAGGCTCTTTATTATGAACAAAATAGGTTATCAAATGCAACATGAAATGCAAACAAACATAAACATCTAATCTCATGAAACACAAAAGAAATCATGAATATTTAATTATATTGAATCTACATAAATAAGAGAAAATTTCATTATCCCTAAATTGTAGGGTTTAGCTTCTCATTATTAGTGTTATCATTTCAACACAAAGAGATTTCAATATGAAAACAACAAAAGAAGTAGAAACAAAACAATGAAGAAAAGAAATTTATTACTAAACTAATTGCATAAAAATAAAGGCTGCTTGCATTAAAATAAATCTAATATACTAATAATAAAAATAAAGCATATAAGATGAACATAAAAGAAAATAAAGCAAGTAAGAAGAAAGAGAAGTCTTAGGAAGCCATTTTTACTTCCTCTGATCATTTGTGTTACACATGCATATATATATATATATATATATATATATATATATATATATATTGATTCAAGATAAAAATATATATACATGAAACACATGGGGTATTATACATGATCTAAACCTTATCCTCTTTTTTGGGAACTACCCAAATTACACTCATCATGTTTAGAAGCCTTTTGTCATTAGAAAATAATCCTTCATTCAATATGCGTGACAGTTTTATTCTCTATTAACTTTATACATGAGCTCTTAATTGTGGCCTTAAGAGAAGTAGGTTAGGTGGGTAGGTGGAGTCCTCCATTATCCATAAGATTAATTATTTCCCTCTTGTCCTTTTAAATAGGCATACATATCTTCATGTATCCATGTATTTTCATGAAAGCCTCTTCAAGTTTGCTAGTTATTTCCTATAAAAACAATTAAAAGGCATAAGTAAATTTTATAAAAAATAGCATATGTACAAATGAACGTTTTACCTCCCAAATGAATGAAGATTTGAAAACAATTAAATTACGGTTTAATCATGTAAAATACCATAATATGTTCATTTATTTAATTAAATAGATTAAAATGCGAGTATAAATATGTACATTTACGTGCATACCATGAGGGGGTGTTAAAAAACAAAAAACTTTTAGAGCAGTCGAAGGCATATCGCTATCAATGCAAGGATTCAAATAGCAAAGGTAACCTTTTAGCAAGGGTAATCCGCTTTGACAAGGTCGGAGGGCAAGCCTCTCTTAAAATAGGAAATCAACAACCTTCAAGTCAGCTAGGAAGAAGCAAGCTTGGATTCTTTGAACCAGATACATCCTTCGATTCATTCGAAGGTGAGGTTCTGAACATTCGATCCCAAAGGAAACCTCTACTGCATAAGGAAAACATTACGCTGAAAGGAGCAAGCCTTCAAAATCTCCAAAGTAAATACCTTTGGAGCCTCACTCTGCAACAAGCGACGGTCCTTTATTTAGTACAAAAGTCGTCCTTCGATCTACGTGAAGGCCATTCTGTGAGCACTAACTAAAGATTATGCAACCCTGTTTTCGGACCGCATCAGCAGCTCCAAGACACACAGTCCTAAAGCCATTTTTTCCATACCATCAAATAAACTTCTACAAAGGTGTCAGAACAATGGCATCAAAGGCGAAAAAGGGTCAACTTGCACCTATAAATACATTCTTAGGGGTCCGAAATTCGAATGAACTTTCTCATTCTCAAACTTGTATCTAGATTTCTAAGTTGTAAAACCTAATTCCTAAATCAATTTGGGATCTATGTGAAAATAAATACTTAAGTTTTTGTACAATTCTTAATCATTAATAAAAAGTTATTCAATTTTGTAACGACCCATATTTTTCGATCATTTGAATTTGAATATTTAAATCTGTTTTTAATATCATATTTGGAATATTAATGGATTTTAATTTATAATTCGTTTATAAAACGAAGTTTGAACATTTAGTTTATATTTAATTTAAAATGAGCTCATAACGTCGCGGTAGTTTGTAATGTTTAGTTTTGAACTTCAATTGAATATACAGAATCCATTTTAAGTCGAAATTCTGTGAAACAAGAAACGTTTGAATCTATTTGATTATAATGTTCTAATGAAAGAGAAAATTCCATATTTCATATTATAAATTGTTAGTTATGTCCAATTCAAATTTTAAGTAGTCGCCACGGAAATCATTTATAAATGATAACATTTATTTAATGAATTTAAAAAGGATTTCAATAAAATTTGGACACCGTTTAACTCGAAACTATTAATGCTGGGTTAAAAATCCATAGTGTTTGTATGTGAAGCCATATGATAATTTTGTTTCGATATTTATGACAAAAATAATTTATTTTTATTTAATTTAATTGTTTTGGAATTTAATTATATTTTAATCGATTTTATATAAGCCTTAATAATAGCCATTTTGCGAGCAACCTCGGTTTTTGATGAAATTAGTTTCATTGGAACCATAATGTTAAATTATTTTACGAAGCCAAATTTCATGGTAAACCGATGCCTATGTAACAACGGTAGCCGTAAACGTGGCAGTTTTTACTCAATCGTTTTATCAATTTATTTTGGAAATTAAGAATAACTGATTTTATAACGAAATCCGTTTTCATCAAAATTAATTTTATTAAATCCGTAATGATTTGTTTTTGTAGTATTTCAGGTTTCAAGTTATTCAGATTTATTTTGTGATCGTACACAATTTAAAAGCATGTCGATTCACGTTGTGAAGTTATAAAGGAATTTTCACAAACTATCTCGGAATTTGACGAAACCTTTTCCATCCTGTCCGACGTATCGATTTATGCTAGGATTTCCATTTTCATCCAAAACAGAAGTCGTATGTGGTAGTTTTTGTACGTAGCTTCGCGACAAAGTTTGGTTCAATAATATTATAATAAATCATCACCCATATAAATACCCCTTTACAGATAATACCCTAAAGCATCACACGCATAGTAAATGCAAAAACCGCCGCCTCCAATAACGTTCGAACGACCGTTATTCATCAGTCTTCCTTTTTAATTCTCTTCAAATTCATTTAGTAATTTCAATAATTCCCAACATCAATCTTGTTCAGCTAGGTGAGTTCTTCTGATTTACCGGTGGCGATCAAGTTTTATTCACAGCAGTGGCCAGAATCGGGAATGAGAGGCGCCGACGTTTATGGGTTCTAGCGAGATCTGGGCAGCATCGAGTGGACCGTTGTTGGTGGCGAAGGTCGAAAGCACTGGGGCGAAGATCTGGGAGGTTTCATATCGGAATCCAATCAACTAATGTGGCAGCAGCAGGTGGTTTTTTCCGTGCATGAGATGAAGTCGAGAAACTAGGAAGAGGTATTGCGTGAAGAATGAAACAATTTTGATCGACCCCTATGTATATAAAACGTAATTTGTTGGTAAATTAATAAGATTAAAGAATTAATAATTTATTTAAATATTATATACTAAACCGTGTATATCTTATTATTCCTGTACAGAATGAAACGAAGAAACGTGATTGAAGCTCAGCAGCATACAAAGGAACAGAATAAAGTGTCGGATCGAAAATCTTAACGAACGTAATTAATTGTTAATTAATATTAAATTAAGGAATTATTTGTACAATTAAATCATTAACATAAAGTACTAATAACTCTCTCATATGGAATCGGAATTGGATGAAATAAGAGACACCAGAATCGCATTGATGGGCATTACGTTCTGGAACTGTTTTGGATAGAAATGGAGTCAATGGTATTTTACAGTTAAATTAAAACGACTGTTTTATTTAACTGTATACGAATCATTTAAACAACGAATCAGGTCAAGGTGATTTAAACTCACTCAGTTCTTCCCACTTATATTTTATATAAGTTGGGTTTTACAATGGTGTGTTATTGGTTGCTAATGATTGGTTGTTTGTTAAATATATATGCATATATTGATTGAACCAATGAAATTAAACGTTGTTTAATTTCAGTGAAAAACCGAATCATTATTTTAACAATTGAAACCAGTTGAGGTAACTTACCTTATTGGTCACGTTTATAATAATATAAACTTGTTTAATTTAATTGTTTGATTTTTTTGTTAAATAAATTAGTTGATGTTAAATAGTTGTTATTTACCATTATAGAAATTATTAGTTTAACTTGGATAATTATTATTGAATGATTTTATTGAGGTAACATAGTTGGATGCAGGGAATGACGGGTTGGAGGGATCCAACTGGATTCCTCACAGTAGTTGTTAAATTTTATTATATTGTATTATATGTTGAATAATATGAAATTGTGATGCAGGAATTGACATGTTGGAGGAATCCAACAGGATTCCTCATTAATATTGATAATTTTTATTAATACGATTTTTTTGTTCGTTTGGATGTGAAATTGGTTTACATTTCACGGTTTGGTACTTTAGCAGATGTTTACCTCCTTGGTATTGTTGATAAAAGGAAAGATTTTGAAATCGATATTAAATCGATTGTGAACGTTTTTCAAAGTTAAATTTATATATTTGAAATACAATGTTTATTTTAAAAATAAACATTGAAGATTTATTTATGTTTTTGAAACTATTTAAATTATAAATTAATGAAAATTCCAAGATATTAATGAAATAAATGTTTAAGCTGTATAAACTAAATGGAAATGTTAAAACGATTGCGAAGAGGGGTTTAAGTGGCGTAAATGGAGGTTAGAAGATTTTAAGATGTTGAAACCAGGGATGGCAATGAGGCGGGTTTAGGGTCCAAACCCGCTTGATCCTCCCCTGTTTTGACACATTTAGCCCGCCTCATAGGGTCTTCGGGGCAGGTAGACCCGCGACCCGCTTTTGGAGGCCCGGGTCTAGGGTCGGGATTGGGGAACGGCTAACCCATTCCAACCTGACCCACATGATTGAAACATCATTAAAACACTTTATAACTATAATTTATACTTGATAATCTTCTTAGATATACATGGTTATAACTTGAATATTATATTCTTTCAATCAACAAACTATAAATTTTCCATAGTATTAAGTTGCATCAATGATAATCATACAATAACAAATGCATACATTTTAAACTATTGTCTTAGAACTCATTTTATTATATTCTCTTATCGTTGTGAACACGTTATAATATGTATATAATTTATTATTTAGTGATAAAAATATAAGTATATAAATTTGTGTACATTAGTACACAATATCACCGGGTCGTGGGGCGGGTTTGGTCTACCCCGACCCGTCCGGATTTCAGGTACGAGGCAAAATTCCAGACCCGCACTAGGTCTACGGGGCGGGTTTGGGGCGGGATTTAAAATGGGTCGGGTCTGGGGCATGAGAAACCCGCCCCAACCTGCCTCATTGCCATTCCTAGTTGAAATGAACTAATTGAATTGGAAATGTACGTGAATTGATTTAAAAGGATTGAAAAGTCATTTTTTCATAACAAATGAACATTTTTATAAATGATGTATTTAAATATATGAAATGTGATTAAATGGGTTTCTCGTGAATGAGATTAGCGAAATAATGGAATTGAAAATTGAATATGAACAACTGGCGTAAATTGGGGAATGAGACGAATGTCTAATAAATGGGATTTTAAGGCAAGATTGCTAACAGAGTTATAATTGGAAATTCTTATAAACTGAGTTATATGGAGAGAGTTGCAGAATTGTTCTATAAAATAAAGGAATTTGTCGAATTGAGTTAAATATTGATAAATGGTTAAGGAATTTATAAATGGAAGATTAAGGATTTTATAAATGAAAGGTTAAGGGTTTTGGAAATGGAATCTGTAATATTTATTTATAGAGGTTAAGTTGAATTACTTTAATTAATTTTATGAAAGGATATTTAAATAAAATTGGAAATGATTTGTGAGATTATAAAGCAATATTATCGTTTTAAATGGTAAAAAGGGATGATGTGCTTTTTATAAAATTGAAACTTGTTGTACGTTGGCTAAGTTTAGTAACTTTCGAGGTGCCAATCTGATGTTGGTTTTGGCCTTCGGGGTTGATACCGAGAGTTACCAATTTATAATAAGGGTCTAATAAGTAGAAGTGAAGTTATAATTGAATTTTCTTATATCTAATAAGGAAGGGAAATGTTTTTCCGAATTAGAAGTATTAATTAACGGCTGGTTAATTAAAGAGGTTACATAATGTTGGGTACTAAATCGGTAAATTTATTTTATTTTTATGGATGAATGGTTATTTGGTTGATAGTTAAATAAACGACTATCAAATCTGGTCTATACAATTGTTGATACGGAAAGACAGGTATCGAATTTATATTTGAATACCATTCCGACTGGCAAATACGTGGAAGGTGAAAGATGTTGATTGAATATGGAGCAATTGAAGACCAGTGATCTTCTTGAGCAGAAGAACTACTTGTTGAATTTCTTTGGATAGCTCCTAATGATATTTCGGCAGTGATTCTGTCGTGATTCGAATCTACAGATTGCAAGGACTACTCGCTACTAATCCACAGGGTGATACCTAGGATGTTGTAGGAGGGTGCCTTCAGTTCATCATGTTCCTGGATGACTTGTATGGACGGATGTCTAACAGAGTATTTCTTAAGAGTCACGTACATTAATATTTACGAACGAACTTCTGTTGGTGGCGTTAACACCCATAATATTTTTGGGGACATCGATAAGTGATTTGGCGGATCTGAAGATGTGACATTCAAAGTGGATGGTGGACAGATCTTCTAAAAAGAAGATTTAAACCTCAAGCATCACAACCGGGACATGGTATAAAATCGGGTAGGTCGCATGGCTATGTGGGTCGCTCCCATTAAGATATATTGTTACCATCTAGAGAATATTCATATTTGTTCTTCTTTTCGCTTCTGTATCTCCCGGGAACGGTTATGTTGGTATCAACCATAAGGTGACAATAAATTTGAAACATTCAAGTGAAGTGAATGGCTAGTCATGTTTAGTCAGGGTTGCAAGATGTTCTTGTTGAACCTGGTGTATTCCTCTCTAGAGATACACTATCAGAAGGTGGTCTCATACCTTGCTAGTTGGAACTAATTCCCCAATAAGAGCCCACAATTTTGATTGTATACTATGTATGTGGAGCGTCAGATGCAAGCATTCTGCTAGATTGCTATTTACATGTTTTACACACTATTATAATATCAGAAAAGTATTGATTTTAAAAATGCTTTGGGTTATCGTAAGGTTAAATCCATCCGTGTTTATGTGTGGATTGGTCTTACGATTATCCTTTTCTTTCAAAAGGACGTTTAAATTTAAAATCAAGTTGGATGATACCTTTAAACTTACTGAGTTTTCTCACGCTGGTTCACCAGACATCCTGGCGTATGCAATGCTCGGGTCAGACCGAGTTTTACAGGTTCAGGTTATCAGATGCTATGAAGAGACGAGCTGGAAGAGTTCAAACATATGATATTATATAGCTATTATTCCACTGTCTTATTATATATGAGGACAGGTTGTTATAATTGTCCAGATGTGTGGATGTACTTTGACGATTGTAAGTTTTATTTAAAGCTCTCAATAAATATTTATTTCTACATTATATTTTGTTCCGCTGCGATGTGAGACTCTGTGTTGTGTTGGTTCTTCTTCTTCTTCTTCTATTCTAATATTTCTTTCTTTCTTGTCTCACCCTCTAAATTCTTTCTAATAACTAACTGGTGTTCTCGATACTTGAGTTTTGGCAAATAATACTGGATTATATATTATTGTTAGAATTCGGGCGTCGAATTCCTACCAGGCCATTACAAATTTCAGCCAATTAAGCTAATACGAAGGTAATCATTGAATTGTTATATCATCATATTTTCACTTTGTAGGTTTGGGCTCTGAATGCTCTAAAAGGGATTATTTAATAAAGTAGTTTTTGATGTCATTGAAAGGGTTCATTAGACAGTAAAATGGTATTAGATAACTAAGAACCTACTTGAAAGGATCTATTCTGAAACCAACCTATCCCTTAACCTAGATAAATAAGAACTAACTCGAAAGGATCTAGTTTAAATCCAACTGATCCTTAAACCCATCGAAGGTTCCCAAAGAAATATGAGACTACTAGCTTACCTAAAAACCTCTTATCAATATTGGGCTTCCCTATCCTTCGAAAGGTTATAATCAGTATTCAATGAGAATCCAATATCTACAGACCTGAATGAAGGCAGTCAACTGAAGGAACAAACCCTGTCAATGCCTACTAAGTCCTTTATAAAAGACTATAATCTACCTGGATATTCAATTTAACAATATGAAGGCCCTAACTGGTAGTCTTATAGGAATTCGATCATGTAAATGAAAGGACTCACCTTATGGTGGACGAATGAAAGACCAAGTTATTTTACAATGATTGAAGATTCCTTTCGAAATCATTACAATTCAGTCGAACGGCTCTCACAGACTTAAACCATGCCTACCCTAGCCGAAATGGGAACTGTTGGACCTTTTGGAGCTTTGTGATACCATAGGCCAGTGGGAACTACTCAATTTAGATGAAGATCTTCAGAATCAAAGAGAATTCAAGTCTAAGATCGAAGCGTCTAACTATGTGTCTTTTATTCAATAGGATTGCATCTCCGGAAGACAATAAGACCGTCAACAGAATTGAAAGAGACCTTTAACGTTGGAACTTCGACTAAAACTACCTAAAAATATTGTTTTATATTGAACGGACAACCTAACTTTCGTTCAAATAAAAACGGGATTCAAGAAAATCCTATTCAGCTAAGGATTCTATAATGAATTCTCCACTTCGAGGTATTGACCATTTCTGGGGTTAACATCTTAAATAAATACTTAAAACACTCAAATAACAATTAATTAACGGTTACTCTTATACTTAATAAAAAATTAATTAAAACTGATCTTATACTTAACAAATACAAATTAAAAAATATTTCACTTAATTAGTAATAAATTGAATGTAATCTCTTCTTGAAAAGATAATTAATTAACAGTTGATCTTCGCTTAATTACTAACTAAATAATATTAATACTTAAATAATAACTAATTCCCAAAATTTAATTAATGATAGATACTTAACAAAATTTCTTATTATAAATTATTTCTTAATATACTTAAGTATAAAAACTCTAATTTGGAAAAAGTCAAATCTGTACCAAAACTACATCCATAACGACTATCATTATGGATACCGTAACTTAATATAGGTTTCAAAGTTTACGTTTCAAAGTTTAACTCTTGGAAAACCCTTACTAAATTTTTAAAACATAAAATGAATGTTATTCAAAACCAGATAAAGTTTAAAACTTTGAAATGGTTAATTTAAAACCCATAATCACGTTTTCATACAAAAAAGATTCCATGTTGTTTTAATGGGTAAAGATGCTAACTTTTTAGCATGCAACCATATAATCATGTCCATAATATACATAACCATATTACAACCACAAACCAACATAAAAATCTAGCATTTGTAACACATTTAATAAGGAATTTTGATTTACAACAGGATTTTTTTGGGGAGAAGAGAAAATTAAATATAGTCAAGGAGGAATTAGGAGCACTTTTGTATTTAATTGTGGATAATCACGCTGTCCATTGGACTAAAAAGGGGATTAACACCAAATCACAACATGAAATTTTCACATGCAATCTCTGCTTGCTATTAAAACAACATTTTGTTGTAGTGTTTGGAAAGATCAATGATTGAAAATTCAGTTATGGATGGTTGTGGAATAAGATCTTATACAAAGCGCATGTTATATTCGTAAGGCATGCTTCAAGGGAAATCTCATTTTTGCAGGGAAATTACACGTTAAATTTGGCTAAATGTATTTCTCAATTATTAAGGAGGGAAGCCTTGAGAGATGACATAATGACTCTGAATTAAAGTATGGATAAGAATTTGAAACTACAATTAAGCAAATTCACTCGGATGACATTCTGAAATTGGATGAGTATGGATTGGGTTTTCCCTAGTGAGGGGATCGGTGCATATCCTCACAAGGGATTCGATCAAATCATCGTAACTCAAGTACTTAAACTCTACAGTTCAACTTAAGAGAAATCACTCAACTACTCAAAATTTCCCTTAGACGACTTCATTAATAAACTATGAAGATTTGAAGCAGAAGAACATGAGTACCCATGTTAGGAATCATCAATCTCTATTAACAAAAAAATAGGGGCCGATATTGATTATCCTATGGGGTCAGATGTTAACCGCAGTATGTTTGGGATATGAGATTGCGATTTGTGAAGGCATTGCTTTAAGGATTTTGTCAAAAATATTTTAGATCGATTTATGTGAATACTAGGCCATTTGAACACGAGAAGGAATCTTCTTTCTGATTTTTTAAGATGCTCTTTGCCATTTTATTTCTTGGATTCACATCATTATAATTGTAATTTACAGTATAAGTAAGATAAAAATTTCTGTAGTGGACATGGGTCAGAGTCGAACTACTACAAAATCTTTTGTATTTTTATCTTATGTTTTCATTTTCGTTATATACCACATCATTTTTGTTTTTGTTTTCTTATATTTATCTAGGAGTTTTTGAGGCCTCCAGTAGTATATTTGATGAACCATCATGTTGACTTCTACAATTCAGTTCTCTTTTAATATAATGAATCTTAACAAGTAAAATGTTTAACAGTTCTATAGCTGTGGAGATGCAAATTTACAACAAGAGTAAAATAGCAATATAGGTGCAAAAATGATTTATTTGATGTAAAACAATATATTTGAATTTAATTAATTGTCATTCTCAAGTCATTTGTTATACGTACTATATTACTTAATCCTATACCAAAAAAGTCAAAAAAATATCATGGTTATATTTACTGACTATAATACATTCTACCTCATATTAAACAATTTTGGCTTAAAATTAGTGTGGTGCTAAGGGCACCCCAATATGTTCTTCCTAATACCGCAATTAAAAAAAATAAAACTCATTAAATTTTGTATGCTTCTTAATAGCACATTACCTCTCCATCCTAATCTTTCACTCAATCATTATTTGCCGAGCTAATCACGTACTAAGCTAATCTAAAAACCCTAATCTCTCGTAATCGCAGTTTTCTTCGCACCTCTCGTAGGAAAATTCAAATTCGTACGATAATCTCTCAGTTGTTTCGTGATCTGAAAACCTTAATCTCTCACTTCCTCTTCTAGTTTGCTTAATTCAAACCTTATTCACGGCTTTTGTATATTGTGGCGTTGAATTCGTTGATTGGTTATAGATTAGAGTTTAGCTCGTAGATTGGTTTTACAAATGAGGACGAACGAATATCGAACGAAATAGAAATAGGGTAAAATAGTGTGGTAGCCCCTATTTTTTAAGTGTGTGGTACTAAGAAGAGTGTAATACCGATTCTTGTGGTGATTTTTAGTCGCATATTAGGAAGAACATATTGGGTTGCCCTTAGCAGCACAATATGTGAAATATACGCGAGTCATCAATTATCTTACCAAGATGGGTTTACGATAAAGTCTACCCCTAAGCTATAACCAGTGAAATATATGCGAGTCATCAATTATCTTAACAAGATGGTAAGAAATAAGGGAGGCCAATTGCAGATGAAACAAATGGTGCAAACATAGCAAGTAATATCAATCACTCCTTTCCTTAGCAAAGATGGAAGAAAATAATCCCTACATTAATTTCTTTGCCATCTCATGCACATGCAATCAATGATTTATGCTTATCCATGTTAATAATATTTACTTTCCATTTTTCATATTTGTTTCGACCTATTTGTGATTTGGTATCACCAAATATAATCACCAACTTGATGCAAAATCACATATCTTCAACACCCCATCTGTAATGATTGAGATTTCACCCGGTCCTAATCGATCGTAAAATCAACCAAGACCTTTAAAAACCCGAATATGCTAACTTTGGGCATACAACACATCATAACAAATAACAGAAGATTTTTATAAACATTAAAAAAATGTTACATCAGAGTATAGAATATCAAAGTACATCGATATAATAATAATACAACGGAAGATTAATTTACAATAATTTAAATACAATGCAGCGGAATCAATAATCTGATACAGCAGAAGTCTATCAATGCTCTGGACACAGCTTTAAGTATCGATCCAGAATCCTGCTCAATATATCTACAAAATAAGCTACTCAACTGCCCGTGTGGAAAAGAGGGCACCCGAGTTTGCAAAGTGAAACAAACAACGGGTCAGTCATGGGACTGGTATGAGAAATCTTTACTTAACTTAACTAGTAATAAGGCTAATCACAGGACCATGCCGCTAACGCGGAACGGGTTTACTCCATTGGATTGACAGTGCATAATAAAAATAAAGTAAATCGTTAAACAACGCAATGCTTTTTAGGAAAATGAAACCATTATAAGACTCAAGTCCCATCACACAATGCAACGCAAACCGGAGGATAGAGTTTTACCTTATAATGATAAAAAAGCTTGATATGATAAAAACGGATTTGATATTATTATTAGTGTATATATGTTCTCAAAAACATTTCAATCATAATGTATCAATCATAGACGGCATAATACCCGATCCTACTATGTCCCCATACTAGTTCTACAATCAAAATCGCATGATGTCGTATTGGAAGTTGGATTTCCATCATGAGTCAAGGCTAGGAACGATCTTCTTACCGATTTGAGACACTCTAACAATGTCCCAGGATTCGAATGCTGGCGAACCCTTGGATCCTGCAGGGCCGGTCCACAAATACTTTAGTGGATTGGCAATTCCTGAACACATGCTTTCCGGTCTATTGAACCTATAAATTGGTCACTATCGACCAATATAACAGAGGCCTTGTAATTCATCATCCACATAAGTAAAATGTCAGGGCTTGTAAAACCCTGATACTACTTCTAGCTAGAAAGAAACATGTGCACTCCCTGCGTTCCCTTGTCCCGTTTTTGACTCATACTGGGGTGTGAGGCTCGCGAATCAACGCTATACACAAAGCTACGCCTAAACAGGCCGTGCTTTGATCATCAACCACAGGGCCCTGCTTTTCAACAAAAGCCTCGATCATTTGCATCTTGGCATACCACATTAACAATCCACGCCATGCGATCGATAACTACCAATATATAACCTGTGAGCTCGCGCGTCTCAGATAAGGGTGTTAAGCAATAGAATAAATTCTCCGCCACCACAGATATATATTAAATAGAAATCAATTTAATTTACATGGAATGAAATCCAATGTCAGACACACATCCATTTACAAGCCTGTCTTGGGTCTAAACGAAATCGGAGACACCTTATTCCTCGTCCCGTATGTCGAATACGGAAGAGAGGTGCTTGCTTATCCGGACAATCAACAAGTACGTCCGGACAAACTACCACTTTTAACCCTTTACTGGGAGCTACCCAATGCTAGGCATCAGCAGTCGTCCATTCGATGTGAAGATCGCCGGTCTTCATCCACCGTCTTCAATGTTTTTGACTTTAATCGTCGTAGTAATTATTCAGAATGGGTTAAACCCAGTCTTTCCGAGTAACTCGCGTATTTTTATAATTAAAAATCAAGTGCTGTAAATACACATCATACGCCTCATTCCAATTCAAAACATTCTTTTAAAAAAATATTCATATTATTATGGAAAGGTTCCCATTAATTTTATCAAAGATAAATTCTTTTAAATTTATTCTTTAATCTTCTTTTTAAAGATTCCTTAAAACTTCAATTTGATTTTAATATCAAAAATCATTACTTTATGATTTTTCAATTTTAAGAAACTAATCTAATCTTAACTGGGTCAAAGAACTAATGTCATTTAAAACACAGTTCACGATAAACCCGAAATCATCTTCGAATATCCACAGAAATCAAATCAATACATAATTGATATAAACTTCCGTATCAGACTATTAATATAAATGGAATAACGGCAAAGCCTTTTAAATTCCATATATAGTAACAGTCTTCTTTTGCAGAAGCCTATCTCGATTATTATCAAATCGAATTTCCATTCAATTCCAATTTAATATATTAAATTGGAAAACTTGACTTTAGAAAATTTCTTTTTAAATCTTAATAAAAAGACTCATAAATTCTAAATCATATTTACATTGTTAATTGGGTTAAAGAACAAATGTCGTTTAAAAACAAAGTTCACAATAAATCCAATTCACATATCATTTTATTCCAATTACTAAATATAATCGGAACTCTAAAAATCTTAATTAAAAGAGTTCTTCTTTCATACGGGGTATAAGAACATTGTTATTTAAGACACCATCCACGACAACCCAAAATCTAATTCTTTTATTTAATTCCAATTAAATATTAAATAATTGGAAGACTTCATTAAATCTTAACTTAAAAGATCTATTCCTAGTTGATAACTAGTTCGTTTTGATAAAAAAATATTTTTATCTTTTGTGTCCATCCAAAATGGACATAGAAATTATCATTTATTCTTCGTTGAATATTATTTTAAAATATTCGTTATTTAAAAATATTCCTTATATAAAAAGATTCTTCATGTAAAATACTCTTTATTGTATAATATTCTTTATTTTGAAATATTCTTTATATTACAATGTCCTTTAAAAATATTCTTTATTTAAAAGATATTTTGAATCGGAATGCGACTCAATCATTTACCATACAATTTTGGTTATATGGATTTCATACATCGCATGTACACGGCAATAATGATAAATACGCATTAAATCATCCATTCACATCCAGAGTGGAATTTACAACTGTGTGAGCATTAAAATGAATAAATAATGCGCATCGCAGCTTGTCAACCCATCGATTGACATACAACTAAATATTAGGACTAGTGTATGTCAAATATCAACCCAATACCTGTGTGGGGTTTTCAGCCAACAACAGTTCATCTAAATAAATAATTGGTTAATGAATTTAACCAATTTTAATTCCACTAACATGTTGACGATAATGAACAAAACATGTTATTATATTCCTAATGCCAAATAAAAATATATTTGACTCACATAATTTCCCTACAAGTATCTAGTGTCTAATAAACTGTAATTTATTTGCATGGCATTGTTGCTGATGATAAATAAAAAGATAATTTTTATTTCCTTTACTTGTATGCAATTTCTATTTTAACTTTAACGAATAAAAAGAAATATTTTTATTTGTAAATGTTTTCACTGTGTAACTTGACACATGTAAATGTCTATAACAAATTGCATACACATTCTAATGTATACATTAACATATTTAAAATGTCACTTTAGCTTACATACAAATTCTAATGTATGTTTTGCAAATAAAAATGATGCTTATATTTCCATATAACTTTTATTTCAACAAATTGCATAGGAGGTGATGCATTCATTTTGTTGACAATTCTATTTCAACAAAATGATTTAAAGGTGGCAATTTCATTTTGTTAACAATTCTAGTTTAACAAAATGAATAAAAAATGGTAATGCATATTGTTAACCATTCTAATTTAATAAAATGAATATTTTTGTTGTAACACAAATCTAGTTAACAAAAATGCTATTTGTGTTTAACTCTTTTATTTAACCAAAAATGAAATCTTTGTTTTCAACCATCTTAATTTTACAAAATGTACATTTTTGTTTCACTAATATATTTTGACAGAATTGTTTTTTTCATCTCAGCTATTTGGTTTCAACAAATATGATGTATTTGTTTCAACCAATCTTTTTGACAAAAATGTATATTTTGATAAAAATGTATATTTCTAATTCAACTATTTTAATATGTCAAAAATGTTCATTTTTGTTTCAACAATTCTAATTTGACAAAAACGTTCATTTTTGGCTTCAACAATTATATTTTAACAAAAAGGCCAATTTTGTTTCAACCATTACATTTGACAAAAGTGACAAATTTGGTTTCAACTATTATAATTCGATAAAAGTGACAAATTTAGTTTCAACTATTATAACTTGATAAAAGCGACAAATTTGGTTTCAATTTTTATAACTTGACAAAAGTAACAATTTTAGTTTCAACTAATATAATTTGACAAAAATGAGAATTTTATTTCGTCTAAACTATTTTGACAAAAATGAGTATTTTATTTCAACTAAACTATTTTGGCAAAAATGAGTATTTTTGTTTCTCCCCTTTTAATTGGCAAAAATGTTCATTTTTGTTTCACTTTTTTAATAAACAAAAATGTTTCATCCTTTTTAATGAACAAAAATGTTTCATTTTTGTTTTAAACCTTTTTAATGAACAAAGATGATTCATTCTTTCTTAATGAACAAAAATGTATATTTTTACAAAAATGTGTATTTTATTCAACAATTCTTATTTGACAAAATGAACATTTTCCTATTCTCTTATATTACATTAAAAATGTGAATGTTTAATGTAGACGTATTTTTATTTAAAACATGAACTTTTTTTTTTTGTTGACAATTCTATTTCAACAAAACATATAAAATGATAGTTTTTTATTTTGTTGACAATTCTATTTCAACAAAACAAATAAAATGATAACTTTGTTTTGTCGACAATTCTATTTCGACAAAACACTAAGAATGATTATCTTGTTTTGTCGACAATTCTATTTCAACAAAACAAATAAAATGATATTTTTGTTTTTGTTGACAATTCTAATTCCACAAAAATGACACTTTTATATTTGACATTTCTAATTCACAAAACGACATTTTTGTATTTACATTTCTAATTCACAAAATGACAATTTTATATCGTCAATTCTAATTTCAACGAAATGACAATTTTATTTTGTCAATTCTTATTTCAACAAATATGACACATTTATTTCCATACCTTTTTCCTACGTACTCTAATGACAAATAAAGGAATATTTTATTTGTTTACCTTTTTCTATGTGTTCTAATAACATATAAAGGAATATTTTACGTGTTTACATTTTTCTATATATTCTAATAACATGTAAAAGAATATTTTATATGTTCACATTTTAATAACAAATAAAAACGTAATTTATTTGTTACAATTTCTAATCTAACTTAGCAAATAAAAATGCTAATTTTATTTCAACAAAATGTGTAAAACTTGTTTCATCTATTTTATTTCAAACATG
The DNA here is from genome assembly GCA_030737875.1 of Allium sativum. NCBI lineage: Eukaryota > Viridiplantae > Streptophyta > Magnoliopsida > Asparagales > Amaryllidaceae > Allium > Allium sativum. The sequence continues at coordinate 712,142,260 of CM060924.1, read as the reverse complement.
ATATTTTTGTTTTCATCTATTTTATAACAAACATGAATATTATATATTTTATATATACTATAAAAATATGGTTTTTATTGTATACACAAAAATGCTGATAAACATGAATACACACAATTCAATTTAGTGGTTCATCGCAATCACAAACAAGCAACATTACAATATATATATATATATATATATATATATATATATACACAACACCAACATTAATTTTATATAGAATGAATATAAATTTCACAATGAAATAAATAATTAATTTTAATTTTAAAATAGAAATCTCACCGAAAGCTTTCTACTCTGCCAAAATTTTGACGAGCTCTAAATCAGTTTCAGACTGTTCCACCCAGTAGATATCGCTGTTGCGGATTCAACGCAACTGATTTTGTTTGATTCTGATTTCGATTGCAAAAGATATCGTTATTTAAAGATTTGATTACATTAATTAATAATTAATTTAGATAATTAAAAACCAATATTTTAATCACGTTAACAAAGTGATGCCGCTCCCTTCCTCTTCTTCTTCTTCGTTTACTGTAAAAAAACCGAACCCAAAACTGAAAATCTGAATCACCAATCGCACCCTCCCCGAGACCACCAACACCCGATCTGAGATGACACCCTCGAGCGCCATCGAACGAGCCACCCACGCCAGTCCCACCTTGAAGCTCGCACCTCCCCTCAGCCCGGAAATCCGCCTCGAACATCCCTACTTCGAGCTCGAAATCCCACCAATCCGTGAACCCATACATGATCATCTCCATATAGGATTGAAGCTTAGATATTTCTCTCTAATTTTCCCTTAAGAACCGAGGTCTATTTCTTTGTTGATTGAGAATGATTAATGAAATAGTTTGGGACGTTTCTGGCCATTAAAGAATGGGCGGCGGCTGTAGGATAGGAAGAGGGAAATAGGGTTTTTTTTTCCTAGGATATTTATAATATTTTAATAATTAAATTCTAGTTTTCACAAATAAACACGTTAATTCTTTGTAGCTCCAACTACAACCCAACGAGAGTTGTCCCTAAGCAAATTCCCACGTTCCGGACGCAGTGGAATAGGTCTCGTCATCCCTTTTGATCTTCTCTAGCTTGTTTTCTTTAATTTAATATATAAAACATTTAATTATTTAATTTGATCGTACATTTAAATTTACCGGGGCCATATACGGACTCTAAAAATTATAGAAAAATTATTCATAGCTTTGTTTTAATGATACAGTCCTAACAAAACTAATTTCGTCGAATTTGAAGACCGTTTTAAAAATGTCATTTTTCTAGTCGATCGAATTTGACTGAAATTGACAAAACACGTTTTCTTTTGCCATGCTCACACATTAATTCTAAAAATTATAAAAATTGAAACCAAGCAATAATTTGACATTCTGGTTCCAACAAAAGTGGTTTCGTCGAAAACGGAGGTCGTTTGCAAAATTGATAATTTTAAGGGCCATATATTATAATAAAATATATAAAAAATCTACAGCGACTATTCTGAATTTTAAACTGGGAATAACTTTTGATTCCCGTGATGAAATTTCGACTTTTCGAATTCGTTGGAAAGATATTTTTAAATAGATTCTAATGTTTTTGGTTTTACTAAAATCCGATTTATTTTGAATCCTATACAGTCAGTCAAAATTCAAATTCAAAATTTTATACTACCGCGCTATTTCTAACTCCTTTTAAAATGCAAATAAATATATTCGTTCCAACTTCAATTTAAATAAATTTTTAATCGTTATTATTTAAAATAAATCATTTAATGTATTTAAAATCTACTAAAATTTCTAGAATAAAATTTTTAAATTGGTTCCAAAATTTCGGGTTGTTACAATCTCCCCTACTTAAAATCTTTTCGTCCTCATAAAGGAACGGAGCTGAAAGTTGTTTAATTTACCAACTCAACTTTCATTCTTTTATTGGTTTCAATAATTTTTTTAGTTGATTAACTTTTCAAATATACATAACTTTCATATATTCAAAAATCATATTTTCCAAGATCGGAATATATATAATCGCAAAAACGTTAATTATAAACTTGTTACTCTCAACTCATCCTAGGGCATAACTAACCCCATCTCTAATGAGTTTTCTCATTCTACGATGCTACTGATCCTATCTATAAGGAGTATTCTTATTGGATATTACTAATCCAATCTCTGATAAGTCTTTTGTTCAGTTCTAACGAGTTGTACCCCAAAGATTTGAGCTAACCAGAGCTCTGATACCAACACGATTGTGATTTCGCCCGGACCTAATCGATCGTAAAATCGACCAAGACCGTTCAAAACCCGAATACGCTAACTTTGGGCATACAACACATCATAACAAATAACAGAAGACTTTTATAAACATTACAAAAATATTACATCATAGTACAGAATATCAGAGTACATCGATATAATAATAATACAACGGAAGATTAATTTACAATAATTTAAATATATTGCAGCGGAATCAATAATCTGATACAGCGGAAGTCTATCAATGCTCTGGACATAGCTTTAAGCTTCGATCCAGAATCCTGCTTAATATATCTGCAAAATAAGCTACTCGACTGCCCGTGTGGAAAAGAGGGCACCCGAGTTTGCAAAGTGAAACAAACCACGGGTCAGTCATGGGACTGGTATGAGAAATCTTTACTTAACTTAACTAGTAATAAGGCTAATCACAGGACCACGCCGCTAACGTGAAATGGGTTTACTCCATTGGATTGCCAGTGCACAATTTAAATAAAGCAAATCGTTAAATAACGCAATGCTTTTTAGAAAAATGAAACCATTATAAGACTCAAGTCCCATCACACAATGCAACGCAAACCGGAGGATAGAGTTTTACCTTATAATGGTCAAAAATGCTTGATACAATAAAAACGGATTTGATATTATTATTAGTGTATATATGTTTTCAAAAACATTTCAATCATAATGTATCAAACATAGACGGCATAGTACCCCATCCTACTATGTCGCCATACTAGTTCTACAATCAAAACCGCATGATGTCGTATTGGAAGTTGGATTTCCATCATGAGTCAAGGCTAGGAATGATCTCCTTACCGATTCGAGACACTCTAGCAATGTCTCAGGATTCGGACGCTGGCGAACCCTTGGATCTTGCAGGGCCGGTCCACAAATACTTTAGTGGATTGGAAAATCCTGAACACACGCTTCCTGATCCTATTGAACCTATAAATTGGTCATTATCGACTGATATAACCGAGGCCTCGTAATCCATCATCCACATAAGTAAAATGTCAGGGCTTGTAAAACCCTGATACCACTTCTAGCTAGAAAGAAACGTGTGCACTCCCTGCGTTCCTTTGTCCTGTTTTTTGACTCATACCGGGGTGTGTGGCTCGCGAAGCAACGCTATACACAAAGCTACGCCTAAACAGGCCGTGCTTTGATCATCAACCACAGGACCCTGCTTTTCAACCTAAGCCTCGATCATTTGCATCTTGGTATGCCACATTGACAATCCACGCCATGCGATCGATAACTACCAATATATAACCTCGGAGCTCGTGCGTCTCAGAAAAGGGTGTTAAGCAAGAGATTAAATTCTCTGCCACCACAGATATATATTAAATAGAGATCAATTTAATTTACATGGAATGAAATCCAATGTCAGACGCACATCCATTTACAAGTCCGTCCTGGGTCTGAACGAAACCGGAAACACCTTATTCCTCGTCTCGTATATTCAATACGGAAGAGAGATGCTCGCATATCCGAGCAATCAACAAGTATGTCTGGACAAACTACCACTTTTAACCCTTTACTGGGAGCTACCCAATGCCAGGCATCGGTAGTCGTCCATTCGATGTGAACATCGCCGGTCTTCATCCACCGTCTACTATGCCTTTGACTTTAATCGTCGTAGTAATTATTCAGAATGGGTTAACCCTAGTCTTTCCGAATAACTAACGTATTTTTATAATTAAAAATTAAGTGCTATAAATACACATCATACGCCCATTCCAATTCATAATATTCTTTTAATAAAATATTCATATTATTAGGGAAAGGTTCCCATTTATTTTATAAAAGATAAATTCTTTTAAATTTATTCTTTAATCTTCTTTTTAAAGATTCCTTAAAACTTCAATTTGATTTGAACATAAAAAATTATTACTTTATGATTTTTCAATTTTAAGAAACTAATCTTATCTTAACTGGATTAAAGAACCAATGTCATTTAAAACACAGTTCATGATAAACCCAAGATCATCTCCATTAAATAAATATTCACAGAAATCAAATCAATACATAATCGATATAAATCTCCGTATCAGGCCATTAATATAAATGGAATAACAACAAAACCTTTCAAATTCCATATATAGTAACAGTCTTCTTTTACAGAAGCCTATCTCGATTATTATCAAATCGAATTTCCATTCAATTCCAATTTAATATATTAAATTGGAAAACTTGACTTTAGAAAATTTCTTTTTAAATATTAATAAAAAGATTTATAAATTCTAAATCATATTTACACTGTTAATTGGGTTAAAGAACAAATGTCGTTTAAAAACACAGTTCACGATAAACCCAATTCACATATCATTTTATTCCAGTTACTAAATATAATTGGAACTCTAAAAATATTAATTAAAAGATTTATTCTTTCTACGGGGTATAAGAACAGTGTTATTTAAGACACCATCCACGACAATCCAAAATCTAATTCTTTTATTTAATTCCAATTAAATATTAAATAATTGGAAGACTTCATTAAATCTTAACTTAAAAGATTTATTCCTAGTTGATAACTAGTTCGTTTTGATAAAAATATATTTTTATCTTTTGTGTCCATCCAAAAATGGACATAGAAATCATTATTTTATTCTTCGTTGAATATTATTTTAAAATATTCGTTATTTAAAAATATTCCTTATATGAAAAGATTTTTTATGTAAAATATTCTTTATAGTACAATATTCTTTATTTTAAAATATTCTTTATATTACAATGTCCTTTAAAAATATTCTTTATTTAAATGATATTTTGAATCGGAATGCGACTCAATCATTTACCATACAATTTTGGTTATATGGATTTCATACGTCGCATGTACACGGCAATAATGATAAATACTCATTAAATCATCTATTCACATCCAGGGTGGAATTTACAACTGTGTGAGCATTAAAATGAATAAATAACGCGCATCGCAGCCTGTCAATCCATCGATTGACATACAACTAAATATTGGGACTAGTGTATGTCAAATATCATCCCAATACCCGTGTGGGGTTTTCAGCCAATAACAGTTCATCTAAATAAATAATTAGTTAATGAATTTATATCAATTTTAATTCCGCTAACATGTTGACGATAATGAACAAAACATGTTATTATATTCCTAATGCCAAATAAAAATATATTCGACTCACATAATTTCTCTACAAGTATCTAATGTCTAATAAACTGTAATTTATTTACATGGCATTGTTGCTGATGACAAATAAAAAGATAATTTTAATTTCCTTCGGTTGTATGCAATTTCTATTTTAACTTTAACGAATAAAAAGAAATATTTTTATTTGTAAATGTTTTCAGTGTAAAGTGACACATATAAATGTCTATAATTGCATACACATTCTAAGGTATACATTAACATATTTAAAATGTCACTTTAGCTTACAAACAAATTCTAATGTATGTTTTGCAAATAAAAATGATGCTTATATTTTCATATAACTTTTATTTCAACAAATTGCATAGGAGGTGATGCATTCATTTTGTTGACAATTCTATTTCAACAAAATGATTTAAAGGTGGCAATTTCATTTTGTTAACAATTCTAGTTTAACAAAATGAATAAAAAATGGTAATGCATATTGTTAACCATTCTAATTTAATAAAATGGACATTTTTGTTGTAACTTGTAACACAAATCTAGTTAACAAAAATGTTATTTGTGTTTAACTCTTTTATTTAACCAAAAATGAAATCTTTGTTTTCAACCATCTTAATTTGACAAAATATACATTTTTGTTTCACTAATATATTTTGACAAAAATATTCTTTTCATCTTGGCTATTTGGTTTCAACAAATATGATGTATTTGTTTCAACCAATCTTTTTGACAAAAATGTATATTTCTAATTGAGAATTTTCTTTTAAAGGACAAACATTGGAAAAAATTTGGTGAAAAATAGGAGAAGTTTCAAAATTAAGGAGAAGCACACATTTACACAAAAGGTTGAATTCAGAGGGCCCACCACCTTTTCTCATTTACACTATCATTTGGCCTTCTCACTGAATTCTAAACTTTCCATACTTTTAACCAAAATTTTTGTTAAGTTTGTTCTTCTCCCTATTTTCCACTTTCTAATTCAACTATTTTAATTTGTCAAAAATGTTCATTTTTGTCTCAACAATTCTAATTTGACAAAAATGTTCATTTTTGGCTTCAACAATTATATTTTGACAAAAAGACCAATTTTGTTTCAACCATTATATTTGACAAAAGTGACAAATTTGGTTTTAACTATTATAATTCGATAAAAGTGACAAATTTAGTTTCAACTATTATAAATTGATAAAGGCGACAAATTTGGTTACAACTTTTATAACTTGACAAAAGTAACAATTTTAGTTTCAACTAATATAATTTGACAAAAATGAGTATTTTATTTCATCTAAACTATTTTGACAAAAATGAGTATTTTATTTCAATTAAACTATTTTAGCAAAAATGAGTAATTTTGTTTCTCTCTTTTTAATTGGCAAAAATGTTCATTTTTGTTTCACTCTTTTAATGAACAAAAATGTTTCATCCTTTTTAATGAACAAAAATGTTTCATTTTTAATGAACAAAAATGTTTCATTTTTGTTTTAAACCTTTTTAATGAACAAATATGTTTCATTCTTTCTTAATGAACCAAAATGTATATTTTTACAAAAATGTGTATTTTGTTCAACAATTCTTATTTGAAAAAATGAACATTTTCCTATTCTCTTACATTACACTAATAATGTGAATGTTTAATGTAGACATGTTTTTATTTTAAAACATGGATATTCATCTATTTCCTAACACTACGTTAAAAATGTGAAATTTTAATCTAAACATGTTTTTATTTAAAACATGAACTTTTTTCCATTTTTTTATTTTGTTGACAATTCTATTTTAACAAAACATATAAAATGATATTTTTTTTATTTTGTTGACAATTCTATTTCAACAAAACAAATAAAATGATAACTTTGTTTTGTCGACAATTCTATTTCGACAAAATACTAAAAATGATTATCTTGTTTTGTCGACAATTCTATTTCAACAAAACAAATAAAATGATATTTTTGTTTTTGTTGACATTTCTAATTCCACAAAAATGACACTTTTATATTTGACACTTTTAGATTTGACATTTCTAATTCACAAAACGACATTTTTGTATTTACATTTCTAATTCACAAAATGACAAATTTATATCGTCAATTCTAATTTCAACGAAATGACAATTTTATTTTGTCAATTCTTATTTCAACAAATATGACACATTTATTTCCATACCTTTTTCCTATGTACTCTAATGACAAATAAAAGAATATTTTATTTGTTTACCTTTTTCTATGTGTTCTAATAACATATAGAGGAATAATTTATGTGTTTACTATGTATTCTAATAACATATAAAAGAATATTTTATATGTTTACGTTTTAATAACAAATAAACGAATAATTTATTTGTTACAGTTTCTAATCTAACTTAGCAAATAAAAATGCTAATTTTATTTCCACAAAATGTGTAAAACTTGTTTCATCTATTTTATTTCAAACATGATATTTTTGTTTTCATTTATTTTATAACAAACATGAATATTATATATTTTATATATACAATAAAAATATGGTTTTTATTGTATACACAAAAATGTTGACAAACATGAATACACACAATTCAATTCAGTGGTTCCTCGCAGTCACAAACAATCGTGAATTTTATATAAAATGAATATAAATTTCACAATGAAATAAATAATTAATTTTAATTTTAAAATAGAAATCTCACCGAATGCTTTCTACTCTGCCAAAATTTTGATGATCTCTGAATCAGTTTCAGACTATTCCACCATGTAGATCTCGCTGTTGCGGATCCAACGCAACTGATTTCGTTTGATTCTGATTTCGAAGATTCGATTACATTAATTAATAATTAATTTAAATAATTAAAAACCAATTACTTAATCACGTTGACAAAGTGATGCCGCTCCCTTCCTCTTCTTTTTCTTCGTTTACTGTAAAAAAAACCGAACCCAAAACTGAAAATCTAAATCACCAATCGCACCATCCCCGAGACCACCAACACCCGATCTGAGTTGACCCCCTCGATCGCCATCGAACGAGCCACCCACGCCGGTCCCACCTTGAAGCTCGCACCTCCCCTCAGCCCAGAAATCCTCCGCGAACATCCCCACTTCGAGCCCGAAATCCCACCAATCCGTGAACCCATACATGATCATCTCCATATAGGATTGAAGCTCGGATATTTCTCTCTAATTTTCCCTTAAGAACCGAGGTCTATTTCTTTGTTGATTGAAAATGATTAATGAAATGGTTTGGGACGTTTCTGGCCATTAAAGAATGGGCGATGGCTATAGGATAGGAAGAGGGAATTAGGGTTTGTTTTTTTCTAGGATATTTATAATATTTTAATAATTAAATTCTAGTTTTCACAAATAAACCCGTTAAATCTTTGACGCAATGGAATAGGTCCCGTCATCCCATTTGATCATTTCCAGCTTGTTTTCTTTAATTTAATATATAAATCATTTAATTATTTAATTTGATCGTACATTTAAATTTACCGGGGCCACATACGGACTCTAAAAATTACAGAAAAATTATTCCTAGCTTTGTTTTAAAGATACGGTCCTAAAAAACTAATTTCATCGAATTAGGAGACCGTTTGAAAAATGGCCTTTTTTTAGTCGATCGAATTTGACTGAAATTGACAGAACACGTTTTCCTTTGCCACGCTCACACATTAATTCTAAAAATTATGAATATTGAAACCCAGCAGTAATTTGACATTCTGGTTCCAACAAAAGTGGTTTCGTCGAAAACGGAGGTCATTTGCAAAATGGCTATTTTTAAGGGTCACATATTATATTAAAATATATATAAATTCTACAATGACTATTCTGAATTTTTAACTGGGCATAACTTTCGATTCCCGCTATGAAATTCCGAATTTTCGAATTCATTGGAAAGATATTTTTAAATAGATTCTAATATTTTTGATTTCACTAAAATCCGATTTATTTTGAATCATGTACGGTCAGTCAAAGTTCAAGTTCAAATTTTCAAACTAACGCGCTATTTCTAACTTTTAAAATGAAAATAAATATATTCATTCTAACTTCGATTTAAATAAATTTTTAATCATTATTATTTAAAATAAATCATTTTAAGTATTTAAAATCCATTAAAATTTCTAAAATAAAATTTTTAAATTGGTTCCAAAATTTCGGGTTGTTACTCCATCTCGAGTCAAATTCTCTCCACAACATAAAAACTCTTCTAAAATGAAATCCACTTTAATCTAAAATCTCATAGTGAGAAAAACAGAATATTTACCAAATGGGTTCGAACAAAGCTACCCCCCATCACACCATGTTAACGAGCTCAGAATACGTCCACGCTTGCCAATGAATGTTGTAAATATCCAAAATCCAGATAAGGTGGATTCCAAAGTAATCTCAATACCACTAAGGCCAGTAGATCCTCTCAATTACAAATCTAAATACATATCCAGAAGCTAAACCCAACTGACAACAAAAAAACTAATCAAATCTCTATACATACAAAAAATCTCTCTCCGGCCACTTAATCTCAATCAAGACTATTACAAACTTCCCCCACCATCTGCAAAGGTGTATCTTCCACATGAGATGCACCACCCAAAAACCAACGGTCTAAAAAAGTTTGTAATACCACAATGATCTCTATCTCGACACCCGTTTATCACTTGAACTGAGCTCCTTTCCTGATCATCTTAAATCCCTCGAGCATCATCAATATGAAGACCCCTGACTGAAACATGATCATTCCCAAATCCAATGACCCCTTCAACACACTGAACTTCTTACCACGCCAAAGTTCCAAGACTGAAACGCTCTTCTCTCTCTACACAATCTCCTCTACTCCATACAAATAAAAATCAGTGGCTTGGGCAGTGGAAGCAGAACACCCAATAATCTAGTATGTTGACAATCTCAACAATGTCAATTCAACAAAGATAATAAAGAAAAAACAAATGGCTCAAATTATAGAGAAAAACAGAAATATAAAAGGGAAAGGACACATCAATATAAAGAGGTTCGTCTATGCCTACGTCCTCGGACCCAACAACCTTTTATTTCTTCACTTCAAGAGGAGGTACAATTATGAGAAGAAATACGCAACTCAATGTAACTTTTTCACCCTATAATAGATACAAAAAATAGGGATCTTATTGAAGATAATGCATGAAGACAGCTTTAATTCTTGTGTATGTTGAAAATAAGAGCAAATGTTTACGTATATATAGGAGGAAAGATGAAATATTTCCTGAATTATTCCACCACAAATCTGGTACATTTTTAACTTGTTTCTACCTATACCAATATTTGATTGATTCCTTAAATCAAATATATACATTCCCCATATTAATATATTGTTTTCCCGATTTGACTTAATTGTGAGAATCAATTAATATCTCCTCATTAATATATTTGAAGCGTCCAATTTAAACATGCTTTAGGGGAAATCGCCTTTTTGCAGGGAAATTACACATTGGCTAAATGTATTTCTCAATTATTAAGGCGAGAAGCCTTGAGAGGTGACATAATGACTCAGAATTAAAGTATGGATATGAATATGAAACTACAATTAAACAAATTCACTCTGATGGCATTCTGAAATTAGTTAAGTATGGATTGGTTTTTCCCTAGTCAATGGATGGGTACATATCTTCACAAGGGATTCGAACAATTCATTGTAACTCAAGTACTTAAACTCTATAGTTCAACTCAAGCGAAATCATTCAATGACTCAAATTTCCCTTTAGACGACTTCATTAACAAACAATGAAGATTCGAAGCAAAAGAACATGAGTATCCACATTAGGGATCATCAATCTCTATTAACAAAACAATAGGGGCTGATATTGATTACCCTATGGGGTTGTGTGTCAATCGATGTATTTTTGGGATATGAGATTGCGATTTGAGAAGGGGTCGCCCTTGATTTAAGGGTTTTGTTGAAAATATTTTAGACTGATTTATGTAAAATTACCATGCCATTTGAACAAGAGAAGGGATCTTCTTTCTGATTTTCCAAGCTGCACTTTGCCATTTTATTTCTTGGATTCACATCATTATAATTTTTTTTTGAATTTGTTCAGGAGGAAAACCGAGCGGAGTCGTAAAACCCTTCCTAGTGCACCTAGCCCGGTCCGCGAACACCACATAAGTGGCTGATCTTAGCGTATGCACATGGTAAGCTCTTAGCATGTCATTCTGGGTTTTGAACCCGCACCATTATAATTGTAATTTACAATATAAGTAAAATAAAAAAATTCGTAGTGGCAGTAGGTTGAAGTCGAACTACTACAAAATATTTTGTATACTTTTTCTTATGGTTTTCATTTTACCTTCTTCATTTTTGTTATCTACCACATCATTTTTGTTTTTGTTTTCTTGTATTTCTCTAGATTTTTCGTGGCCTCCAGTAGTATATTTGATGAGCCATCATATTGACTTTTATAATTTAGTTCTCTTTTAATATAATGAATTTTAAGATGTATAACGTTTAACGGTTATATAGTGGTGGAGATGCAAATTTATAGCAAGAGTAAAACCCTAATATAGGTGCAAAAAGGTTTATTTGATGTAAAACAATATATTCAAATTTAATTAATTATCGTTCTCACGTCATTTGTTATACATACTATATTAATTAATCCTATACCAAAAGATGATCAAAAAATATCATGGTTATGTTTAATGATTATGATAGATTCTACTTCATATTGAGCATGTGCAGTTAAAGCGCTTAGCTGTTCTATAGCGGTAGAGGTGTAAAAAACTGTAACGGGGATATAACGTCGATGCAAAAATGCTAATTAGATGTAAAACTATATAGTTATAATTAATTAATAATCATTCTTGCATCATTTATGTAGAAGAAACAAATATTGATTATTATACAACAAAATCAAAGAATATCATGATTATGCACACTAGATTTGAGGATTACTACAAATTTCTATCTTTTACAAGGCACTATGACTTAAAATTAGCTCTTTACATTAACTTTTTCATTTATTTTAAAAGAGGACTGCTCAAATCATCTTTTGTATATTAGCAGATGCTAAGTAACGTTGATTTAGCGGGTATAGTGGAAAATAACAGGTTTTAAAGCGGAACTACTATTCATTTGCGCTAAATTAAAATAGTGTAGCGGCTGGAGAACACTATGGGCTATAGTGGTGATTTCACGGGGTATTAGCGGGCCTTCAACTGAATAGTATTAATCAATTATGACTTAAAATTAGTTTTTCATATTAACATTTTTTATTTGTTTCAAGCTGAGCTAATTAATTAAACCAATGTTTATATATGAAGCGAGTGCTCCGAAATCACACTTTAAGGATGTAACAACGAAACACAGAGTTTAAAGTGGATTTACAGTTCATAAACGCTGGATTAAAATATCGTAACGATCAATTAGTGCTATGGCAGGCGGTGCGTTTACCATGCAGTGAGGAGTCCAATAATGTTACCAATTGGATATTGTCTTGAGAAGTCACACTAATTCTGATTTTTAAGTGATTATTCTATGTAAAACATATTTAATCTGCTTGAATGATTCCTTTTTGTTCAGAAACGAGCATTGCTTTTGATAACCTCAAAATCAGGATTACTTCTTGTCCCCTTCTTCGTTAGAATTTTGTGCTATGCGGTGGGTACTAACTTATTCAATAATATGCTAATACTCATTGGTAAGTAGTACTTCACTACTTAGACTCCTTAAAAGAAAATAAAATTTGTTTATGGTTTAACTTTTATATAAATAAAACAAAATCAGATTATAAAAACTACATTATTGTATCGGTCGGTGATTGCTTCAATGAGTGTCTATTACTCTATTTTCAGTACGGATCACCTCTTTGAATATTTTAAAATGTACATGTTGGTACTATACACTGCGTGCCTTGCAGTTTCCATGGTTTTTCTAACCGTTTTCCCATTTAAAAAGAAGTCAACTGTATTAGATTTCGTTGTTTTAAAAATGACATTTTCATATTACTTTTTTATATTGAAAACCCTAAATCGATCAAATATACCTCCCACGCATTATCTGCATAAAAATTAGGATAACTGGCTCTTTAATCTTTAGCAAGAACGGTTTTCATTTACAATAGAAACATTTCTGATGCATTTCACTCTTTTATTATCTATCATTAATAATTACACAAAACACACATTGCTAGAACAACAGCAAAATTTACGGTAAAAAACAACAGATTCGAAAACAAAAATGTTATATCAAGCGGAAATGCGTTAGTCAAAAAGTGCGGCTGCTGCAGGGAACATGAGATTCTTTGCTATCTGTGAATATCTGCCGCATAGTTCAACAGTCGATGAAATTAATTGTTATTTTCCCGGTTGTTCTAGCATTGTCCATCCGGAAATACGCAATCGGATGGAAAAGGTTCCAACTTCTGTATCCGCAGCTTTTTTGATTTATGAATTCCCGATTGATATAGCATTTGCCATTACACAATATCACTTTCCAATTTGAATTAATTTTTTGTAAATTGCAGTTTTGGAAAATGCAGATTTTTTTTTTTAAGAAAAAAACGTTATTTTACGATTTCAACAGCAAAAAAATGCATTAAGCAATAATAATAACAACAATTCACTATCAAAATAATAAGCAGTAATAACACCTTACAAATGGACTCAAATACAAAAACCATTTAGGACCTAATAATCAGTACCCACTGCCTGTGCCTGAAGCCATTTCTCAACTCGCTACAAATTTCACTCAGGTATACATTTTTATCATTATTTAACCCATTCATATTTACTTACCCACTAACTGCAGCCAGAGCAGAACAACGGAGGTGGGCAAACTCAACCCAACCAAGCCCAGGATCCCCACACCCAAAGCGGGTCGGGTTTGCAGCAGCACGGCCTGCACCAGACCGACGAACCCGCAAACGTCCGACCCGTAAGTGGCGTAATACCTCTTTTCCCAGGGCGTCCAATCGGCGGGCGCCTCGTAGTTGTTCTCCGCCACCTCCATGTCGTGTATTCGTTTTCGAAGGACTATCATGTTTTCGTCCACCGAATCGAAGTTCCTTCCGTGATTTGGATTCATCTCCGTTTCCTTTTTCGCTGACACTGGTTTGAATCGGACGGTTCTGGTTGTGCTTGGGAAAAACGGCGTTGGAGATGGACGCTTGGATGGGAATTTTGAGGTGGATGGTATCGTTAAGCTGATCGAAGAAGACATTTGCTTTACCTTTTTCTTTTTCTTTCCCTTTTCTGAATGGATGGTTTGATTTGGATTGAAAATGGAGAGGGAGAAATGAAGTATTTATAGATGGCTTGTAAGGGAGAGGGGATGAAGCGTGTGGAGGTAAACGAATGGCCTCGTTTAAATATGCGGTGGTGAAATGGACATCTATGTCCAAGTCCAAAGCACTGTATATATAATAACTAAACTATTCGACATATTCTCTCCAAATGTTTCAATAGATATGGTTTCCAATTTCAGTTTTGAACATTGTTAACCACATTTAGGTTTTGATTAAAGAACGAACTCGATTGAAATTCGGTAAAATGCTATCGAATGTATCGGTAGAATTCGACAAAGATATATTGAATTTACATTTGAAAATCGTTAGAAAACCAACGAAATTTATTAAAATTGAAAATGGTAAGGGGTATGCCAAAATTTTCTTTTCGATATGAAACTCCTTAGCTAGAATTGAAGTGTAATAACGCTCATGTAAAATTCTAATTACGGTTAGAAATAACTTAGGCCTCGTTCACGGTAAAAAAATGGTCTGTTACCGTCGCGTTTGCGTCCGACGCTAGCAACGACTCTAATCAGGCAAACTGCACGCTTCGTGAACGGGAGAAATCGAGCAGTTTGCGTCGGACTCGTCAATTAAAATGTCTAATCTAGTTAATTAATGAAAACACGTTTAGCATAGTTGGTACATGCGCATGTTTTGCTCTAGATAGACTATAGTTCAATCTCCACCTTCACCCAAATTTTTTAGAGTTATGATGTACACTGTTTATTAATAATGCTTAATGCCTAGTGTAGACTATTTACTAATGCTTAATGTCATTTTTTTTATAGACTGTTGATGTTTAATGCTGTTATAATGTATTTGCATCGATTATATTATTGTTTAAATGATTTCAACACATTCGCTAATTAAATTTAAACAGTCCATTTAAAAATCAGTATTTAATTAGCTCATAACAATTAATTTAACAATTAACTTTAAGTCGTCTTTGCGTGGTTACATGATTATAATTATCAATACGTTTCTTTCGAAACTTATAAAACTTACTACCCTAATAGCCATGTCTTAATATAATAGTGCTTGCTGGTCCAGATTGAAGGCGGTCATATAATACATTTTATGATGAAATTTAGAAAGAAGAAAGTTATCTCGATAGTCATTTTTTTTATGTGATTGTAATGGTTTTCTGAGCATGTCATTTGCAAATTGGTTGAAGTCAGCAGTAAGCACAGCGCCCACTTTAGCTGAAGTCTTAAAATGCAAAAACAGTGCAAAGGTGGATTGAATTGGTCAATGCAGTAAACCGTGGAGAAGAGCGGAAATCCTCGGATCGAACCGTAAAAATATACGGAAAAAAGGATCAAATCCTCTTTCTAAAGAAAACACCTCAAATCAAACCTATTTACAACATTACGTAATTGTAAATTGATTGTTAATATAAGTTATATTCTCTTATTTTCTATTTAATATGGATTTAAATCGGACAGAATCAAAACTGGATTGTATTACAACAAAACCGAGTTGAAACTGAACTGTTTGATTGGTTAATATAGTGGTTTATATTTTGATTAACCGTTTGATGCAATGCAGAAACAGTTAGGACTTCAAACCGCAACAGACCGAACGGTGTCTACCCCTTCTAAACCGTTCATTATACTGGGACATTTTATCCATTTGATGCGTTTTTGATAAACGATAACGGAACATTTAAGCATGATTTTAAATTAAACAGATATACGTTTGCGTTGTCTAACGAGGTATTTAAGTGTAATATTTTAGTTTTGTATAAGAAGATTAATGAGAAATTTTAAATTTAAAGATTAAACAGATATGCGATGCAAAAACAATTAAGACGCGTCAGACGTTATTTCTTCACCTTCCAACGTTCAACTAAACCGTGGACGAGGTAAACCACGTCCACACGTCCGATGTGGGTAAAAGCTTCGGCGATGGGGACGAGCCATTTGTTCGGTATTGTTCGCCATTAAACACGTTTGACGCATCGATCTTGAAAGATAACACGTTTTTAATTCTCAAAGGCATTCTTAGTACGTGAACTTGAATGGAGCAATGCAAATTTGTGTTTCATTATTATTGTTATTAATTGTTATTATTATAATTAATGACTGGAAAATAATTAGTGTGATAACTTAAATGCTTTTCTTTTTCATTTAAATCTCATTATTGAAAATTATTACGCTAAAATAGCTATGTTTTAAAACTATTTATGAAAGCAGTACCGTTTTGATCAGCTGAGCACTGTGCTAATAAAAGGCACTAACCTCATTTGTAATTGCATCAATACATTAATACATACTTTTTATTTATTTTCTATAGATGTTGTTTGAAATGATGCCATTATAAAGGCTTTATTTTTCTTTTGAATAATGGGACGACATTTGAAATATAGCAATGACGTTGATGCAAACGGAGAAAATAAAATCAGTGCATTGACGCCACTTCAGACCACGTTGGTTCAATTGAAAGAAAGAAATAAAAGTACAATGATAATATTTATATATTTTGATCGGGTCAGCATTAAATTGATCAAAATGTTATGTTTGTAAATAGTATTAAGACATGGCTATTAGGGTAGTAAGTTTTATAAGTTTTGAAAGAAACGTATCTACTTCGTCACCGTGGTGTTGTATGATTTTAAGGGTGCGTTCTTAACAAACTGTAACGGGGTATTTAAGCATGATATTTGAGCGGGAAATTTGAACGTGATACTGTAGCGAACATGCAATGTGTGTTTGCTACAAATAGTTATTTGAGCGTGGTATTTAAGCGGTTATTTAATTGTTAAATTATTTGTTATGAATTAATTAAATACCGATTTTTAATTGAACCGTTAAATCTAATTAGCGAATGTGTTGAAACCATTTTAAACAACAATATAATCTATACAAATACATTACAACATGAAGCATTAACAACCTACAACAAAAAATAATAATTAAAAAATGACATTAAACATTAACAAATAGTCTACAAGAGACATGAAATATTAATAAATAGTGTACAA
Organism: Allium sativum; assembly: GCA_030737875.1. Classification (NCBI taxonomy): domain Eukaryota; kingdom Viridiplantae; phylum Streptophyta; class Magnoliopsida; order Asparagales; family Amaryllidaceae; genus Allium; species Allium sativum. Next base: position 712,124,681 of record CM060924.1, on the reverse strand, counting down.
CAAACATTAAAAAAATTGGGTGAAGTTGAGACTTCCTCCCTGGTCTATCTAGAGCTAGGGGTATAAATTGGTCGGACCGAACCGAATGGAGGTATGCTCAGTTTCTATCCTAAAAAAAATCGGACCGAACACGGACCGGACCAAATTTTTTCTCAAACAAATTTCGTTGTCCTAAATAAAATTGGTCGGACACGGACACGGGCGGACTAGGTCGGACTCGCTCGGACATGACTATTTATATTATATTTTGTACATTTTACTAGTTTTTTTTCTCAACTATACGTCGATTTTCATATAATTCGGACGAGCTCGGACCGGACATGATTTTTTCTCGTACAAATCTTGTTGTTCTAACTTGTGTCCTAAATGAAAATCAGACAGACTCGAACGGACGTATTTCGGTCACGAACACGAACGGACGTCGGACATTCGTACAAAATTTACAGCCCTATCTAGAGCAAAACATGCGCATGTACCAACTAAGCTAAACGTGTCTTCATTAATTAACCAATTTAGACATTTTAATTGATTTGCATCGAACACGTCTGACACAAACAACTCAATTTCTCTTGTTCCCAAACCGTGGAAACGTCGTGGAATTTCAAAGTGCTTCCGTCCGACGCATCGGACGCGTCAGACTCTATCAGAACGTGAACGTGGTTAGAAAAAGCTGCGGACCAGGCCTAAATTGATCTTTCACCATACTCTTTTTTTGTTATAAATATTAAAATAAAAAAAAATAAAAATACAAAATACAATCAACCAGACTTTAAACTACGGTTGATTGACATTTGCTAACTTTGGATTTTTGCCTCAACACAAGCACTCATGACGCACGTATATCAATGTATATTAAGGGAAGCGGTTGATTTTGTCGATTTTTCGTCGTCCCTTTGTTTCTTTTATGTTCCGCTGTTGGGTAATTAAGTTGAATAAACAGAGCATAAAATTCATTATAACTGCACTAACTTTGTTTAAGGAAGAATAACGTATGAGTTATAACTGTAAACCGTAGTAGATATATTATGAAATTTGCAACAAAGACGTGGTTGGCGTAATGTGCTTGCGCTGGAAAGTACGCAGAAAAAACTGCACAGTAGCTTGTCCTAATCAGACCACCGTCATCTGTCTATCCTAATCATGATTATTATAACAAATACTCCTACATGACTATTTTCGGGTTTAACACATTAATGCTTGGGAGGTAAGGAATTAAGATCGTTGTTAACCTCTAAGGCACCGTATGGTTGCACACGCCTTGTATTTTGAATTCTCAATAGCGTGTGCTTAACAAATAACAAATCTAGCAATATCATGCGTAAAAACATAAAAAAGGTGACTAAGGCACCGTTTGGGTGCTTAATTGCTCAAGGTATCCTCCCCATGCGTTTGACGCGTCGGACGTGTTCACGAGTGAGGCGCACACATTTACTCTTTCAAAGTAAAACATTGATAAATAGCAGTCTGCATCCGATGCGTCGGACGCGTTAGGACGCAAAATGACTATTTCTCAATATTCGTTTCATCTAACCATTTCTTCACCATTTCCATCAAGCCCTCATTCTCATATCACTATTTGCTTCACCAAACCAGCACAAATCTTGAATGTCGGTCCTCCTGCCATTTCATAAGACAATATTATTGTTGCTTGCAAGGTTGTACCAATACAGACGACTATGAGAAATGGGAGATGGTGGTGTGCTTGACGGAGTATCAAAGCAGAACGCAAAACCCTTTTCTTGCTTGCTCTGGTGGACGATTCGGATCAGCTTAGTAAATGTGCCCGTTATTCTGTTGATAAGCTTAGGAGAAATGCTCTATGGTGTTGTTTTTGTATTTTCTCCTTTTTAATTCTGTATTTTAATTTCTGCACTTTGTATTCTGTACTTTTTGTATTTTGTATTTTGAATTCTGCAATTTGTATTCTGTCGTTTGTATTTTGCATTATACTACTTTATTAAATACAAACAAAAAATAACAATATCCATTTCAATTTGCCCTTTTTGTTAAAAATAATAATAATATTATTTCTCGTTCGCGAAAATGCCTCTTTCTCGGTCTCTTTCAAATGCCCCTTTTGGTTCGTTTGCAAACGCTGCCTAATACATCATATCAGTAATTACAGTTATACTGTTCTGTATGAGCAATCCATGTTTTGTTTTTTTGGTATTTTACTTTCATTCAGTTGTACACAAAAAGGGCCCATAAGTAATCTTTATCAAACCCATTTACAATAAGCATTTTAATTATACTATTCTATATGTCAACCGGTCGCCCTCACATAACGAAATACAATTCTATATGGATTCGATAGAGCAAAAAAAAAAAAAAAAAAAAAAAAAAAAAAAAAAATCTATACATTTGCTAACAAAGATATAATAACGTGCATTACGAAACACATGTATTCTTTAAAGATACTATGTATCGACAAAACATTAAGGGTGCGTTTGATTTTGAACGAAAAGGAAAATTTGAAAAGGGTATTTTGAAGGGGAATTATTACGAACAAGTAATGTGTACTTTTTTACGGAAGGGGTAAATTGAAAGATGTAAAATTATTTGTATGTATTTTATTTGTATGAGTATGTATAAAAGAGGTGGAAAAACAGTTGTTGGCTTGCATCGGACGCATCCCCGTGTCCGACGCGAAAGCTAATTTTTGAACTGTTCGGTTGAAAGGGGCAAATGGTGTGTGCTCCACATTGACGCGTCGGAAGCGTCCGACGCTAACATTAACTGGGCAATTTGAAAATCAAACGGTACCGACGCTAACATTAACTGGGCAATTTGAAAATCAAACCGTACCAAAATTCATATGGAAACCAAGGAGGCCCTACGTTTCTAAATATTTCTTGAAAAAGGAACGCTTTATTTAAGCACACACTATTGAACGGTTGAAACCTCGGTAATCTCTGTTTTGATTTACATTTAAACACCTGTGATAACCATTAAAATTCATCCCAAGTATTAATTGAATGAAACTATTGTTATACGGAAGGAAGATAAACATGCGACACTGACGAAAATAGAACGTATTAACATTATTTAATAAATAATAATCAAGGGCGGATCCAGGAATTAAGACTAGGGTGGACTAACATATAACCCATTTTTCTAAAGTTATAATGCAATTCCGATTACTACTATAAAACAATAATAACAAGAAAAGATTCAAATAAGAAGTAGATTCATATTTTACTTTCAATACATAAAATTCAACTTAATTGTGCACGACGGGCCTTTGCATGGTCAAATTCCTTAACTACAGAGTCCAACTCAATCTTTCAAGCAAAATCACACTCTAAATAAAGAGACATGCAATCAACCAGAAATTCATCCCGCATAGCATTGCGAATCATCGTTTTTACATGTTTTATACCTGAAAATGCTCTTTTGATAGTTGTGGTAGTGACAGGAAGAGTTAACACAAGACGGTTCAATTTATCAATCAAATAATAGATCCGAGTCTTTCTCGTCACAAATAGTGATTGACATAAGTCATCAAGTGTAATTAGATTTTATAATCAAGGATCACTTTTAACTTCATATGCCACAAAATTTTCACCTATGGTTCAGTTATTTATGATTAATTTATTGAATTTATATTTTTTAGTGTAGTTTATAGCTTTTACAGTAAGCATTACAATGTAGGAGGCTTTTCTAAGTTTAAGCAGGCGCATTCATAACGGACTAGAACGAATATGAATTTCTATTCACTAGCAATAACCAAATTTTAAAAAGACTGTGGGAAATAATACAAATTGCAATTAAATAAAAAATTAGGATTTTCACTTTCTCGTTCAAAGGATCAATTTCCTATATAGCAATTTGAAAGAAAATGAAAATATCACCTGATTTGATTAAGATATTGAGCTGAATTGGATAATCAATAAAAAATTGAAATCGACACTTTGGATGAGAGAAGAGATGCCTGCATTGAGCGATCTGGAAGTAGTAGAAAATTAATGCGTTCGATTTATTTTTGACTTCCTTTTCTTCGTCTGTTCCCTTCTAGGCGTTGGGCTAAGGTAGTTTTTTTTCTACCCTAGGCTTGAGCCCAACTGAGCCAGGGGCTGGTTCCGCCCTTGATAATAATGTACGACTCATTACTGTAAACCGCAGATATATTATGATGTTTGGGACAAAGTCGGAAAGTACGGAGAAAATACCAAGATGAAACTGCCCAGTAGCTTGTGTGTTTAAATAACTTTCAAATTAATAATTATACTCTTATATAAACAATTCATGATTTATAACTATTCATTTTAATTATATTCAATTGTGCACCAAAAGCCTATAATAAATTACTATCAAATCCCATTTACGAGCACTTTTGCTTGGTCAATTGTCTAAACCGTTTACGGTCGCTTAACAAAATAATTTTTTACAATGCATGCATGCAATACACATCTATATTGAACCAAAATTGGCCCATTAGCGTAAAAAGAAGATGATACATTCGCTAATTAAGTTATTCCAATTAATCAAATTTGTATATAAGTACGCCAGGTTTTAAAATATTGGATGCTCGGCGCAATTGGCACTTTAATTAAGCTATGTCTACCTTCACATAAATAACTCCATTTCACGTACTATACATAGATAAAAAGGTTGTCAGAACAATCGGCAAACAAAGGCTGTTTACTGGAAATGTCTATCTTCATTTGGTGTCGTGCAAACGAGCAACATACTCGAATAACCTTAAAATTATAGCCTAGACCAGACCGATTAAAAAAAACACATAATAAAACATTATAGATTTTGCCTTTAGTTGAAACAACGAAGCCTTTTTATTATTTCTAACCCTAATTTCAATTGCCTTATTTTCGTTAATCCTTCTCTCTTTTGTTTCTTCAATGGGCCGAGATGAAATTACACCCTCATTTTCACTATTTTCATACCCTAAACCCTTAGATCAAAACATCAATACATAAATGAAAACTTGTATTTGAGATCTACACATGATGAAATGCCTGGATTACTCAAAAAATTACTAAATGATGTTGGAAATATTTTATATATGCTATGAATTTTATTTTACTTTTAAAAATTTGCATTACTATTTTTTTTATTGAGCAATTAGTACAATAGAGCCATTGAAAGTTATAATGGTAATATATTTACATATATTGTGATGCGATTAATGCAATAGGACCGTTAAAAGTTATAACGAAAATACATTTACATATATGTAAATATTAATAAGCAATTATTGTAATTGAACAATAACGGTCATATATCCATGTGAAAATTTATGAAGCTGTTACAAAAGAATAAATATATAGTATTTAATCTTGCAATGAATGATATTCAATTAAAATTGATTATCATTTATCTTTTTTGAAATATGCAAATTTACATGTTAAAATTGCAACATTCTGTACATTCCTCTGATTTAATAATGTTATTAATTACATCCAATTTTTTCTTCCACTAACCTAGCTGATGTTGCTCTTTATTTTTTCTTTCTATAAAAAGATTAAGATAGAAAAAAGCATGATACACAACATTCTTCTCTTTGCTCTTTTTCTCAAAAACTCTCTTGTCTTCATTGAATTTGTATTATAATACAAAAGAGCAGTAAACTTTTTAACTTAAGTGCAAATCAAGCTCAATTCGTTGTGCAAGCGAATTGATATCATAAAGAAGAAGACTGTTTTATCCCAGAGGCGACGGCGAAAGGTACAATTTTTTTTACACTATTGAGCAGATCGCCGAAATGTCTTCAAGAGAGCGACTTTGTACGTGACTCGGCCATTAGATTTCTCAATAAATTGAAGACGTCCAGACAACTAATGGCTTCCGCTTCTTCTACTATTGCAAACAACAAGTTAGTAGAGATGTAATATCATGAGCTTCAAAAAATACCTCATGAGATCATCTCCAAATGTATGGCTTTGAATGGAGAATTTCATATTGATATAATAATTGACAAATTTCCCCCAAGATAGAAATATTTTTAAAGAATGTGCTAAAGCACAAAACTAGAAATTTCCTTAGAGAGCTTGATCATTCGCCTCATATTTAGGAAGAGGCACACTAACAGAACTAGAAAGAGGAAGTGCTGGTTGTCACAAACAACAACACTAAAAAAACTAAACCAGCTATTCTGAAACCAAATGCGAAAGCATTCCAAAATCAAAATCATCGCAACAAACAGAATTGGAACCCGCAAAGGAACAAAAAAAAAATTAGATAGTTGCGATCAACCCAAAAGAATGAACCTGGGAAGTTGTTTTACTGTTACAACTGTGGAAAAGCAGGTCATATGACACGTAAGTGTCGGAACAGATCAGGTCCAGCACCGCATGCTAACCTGACCGAGGAGCCTTTAACGACTATGATTACTGAGATTCACCTTGGTGGATCAAATGGTTGATAGGTAGATACTGGTGCTTCTCGTCATATCTGCTATGATCGTGATATGTTCATTACATACACGACTATTGATAATCAGAAGGTATTGTTGGGAGATTCTCACACCACTGAAGTTGTTGGGGTTGAAAATGTAGAAATTAAGTTTACCTTTAGAAAAGACAGTAAGCCTTGAAGTTAATTTTGATTGAAATAAGGTTGATTTAAGTACAATTAAGATTGAGCAAATCTTTAGATATTCAAATGTTGACTTTCCAGTTTTGAGAACATCTAATAGGATGATAAATGATATAGTAATTTTGATAGAGAATTTAATGTTGCCTTTGACCTAAAGTTACTATTTTAAAAAATGTGACTTTGGTATTAGAGAATTTGGACCTTCAAAATTAATTCATGTGAACCACTTAAGTAATGTGTAAAAATGATCTCTACTTTATTACGTTTATTAACGATTATTTTGATGTCACTTATGACACGACCCGAAATCCCCATTCGGCCTAGACCGAACGAGAATGCAGATTGCGTGGGAACACGACACATCATAACACAAACATAAGAACATTTAAATGTTATTTCAACAATTTATATCAAAGTACAAGATATCAAAGTTCAAATAAATAATATACAACGGAAAATTTCAGAAATTTACATTACAAAACAGGGGAAAATACAATACATAAATAGAATATGCAGCGGAAAACATCAACTACCACAACTGAAAGGATTACACGGATACAAAGCTTTCCGAATATAGCTCCAGCCGTAAACCAGGATTCAGTTAAATAAAAATCCACAAAATCAAAACTACTAGCTGCCCGTGTGGAAAATATGGGCATCCAGAGTTTAGGTGAAAACAATAAACTCCGAGTCAGTCATGGGACTAGTGTGAGAACTAAAACAGTTATCAACTTAATTTTAAAGTTAGGCAAATCAAGGGACCACACCGTATGACACAGAACGAGTTTTCTCCTAAGAATACCATAAAACAAACAACGCAATGCTAAAAGGAAAAATGAGACCATTATAAGACTCAGGTCCCATCACACAGTGCAAACACAAACCAGAGGATAAATTTTACCTTACAATGGCCAAACATGTTTGATAGGCAAAATTTATCTTTTATTATCACTACAAGTGAAGAAATCAACTTCAAATATAAATGTATCAATCATAGACGGCATAGTGCCCCATCCTACTATGTCGCCATATAGGCTTGCAACTAAAATCGAAAGTTGCGTATTGAAAATTGGATTCCATCTATGAACCAAGGCGAGGGATCTTCTTTACCAAATTCGAGAAAATCTAGCCCATGTCTCAGGATTCACCCGTAAGTGCACCTGGAGCGGCAGGGTCGGCCCACACCTAACGTTTGTGGATTAGTAATTCCTGAACAATACGTTTCCCTGCCCCATGGGGCATAAAATCTGGTCAGCATGTCGACCATCAAGGGCCTTTTACTCGGCCGTATCCGAGGTACCTCGCTATCCAACAACCACATAAGTAAAATGTCTGTGCTCCATACCATGACACCACTCCTAGCTGAAAGAAACGCATATCCTCTCTGTCATTCTCTCATGTTTCTGGTTCACACCGGAGTGTGATGTTCGCGAATTAACGCTATACACAAAGTTTTGCTATTTAAAGTTGTGCTTTGATCATCAACCATAAAGCCTTGCTTTTCAACAAAGGTCTTGATCCATGCATCTCAGCATGCTACATTGTCATTCCATACCATACCCCCGATTTCCACCAATATATAACCTCTAAGCTCGTACGTCTCAGAAAAGGGTGTTAAGCAAGAGAATAAATTTTCTGCCACCAAACATATATATATTTAACAGAGATCAACAAATACAACGCAGAATACAACGTCAGACATACAATCCATTTGCAAGTCCGTTCTGCGTCTGAACGAAACCGTAGGCACCTTATTCCTCATCCTATATGTCCAATACAGGAGAGAGACCTTCGCATATCTGGTTGATCTCCAGGTACGTCTGGACGATCACCACTTATTACCTCGTCTTGGGTGTACAACCTAGTCAAGACATCAGTAATCATCCAAACGATGTGAAGATCTCCAGTCTTCAACCACTGTCTTCTTCGACTTTTAGTCGTCGTATCAGTTATTCAGAATGGGTTAAACGCGGTCTTCCTGAATAACCTGCGTATCTTGTAATCAAGTGCTAAAAAACACATCATACGCCTCATTCCAATCCAGAATATTCTTTTATTCAAATATTCTTTTCACAATTTAAACCAAATTAAGGTTTATCAAACTATTCGGGATTATCGAGCCTTACCGAAGTAATCATTTATTTTATTATCCCAATCCCAACTTATTCACCTCATGGAGCAAAACTGGTAGTACTCCATATCTAACACCCATTGTGTTATCGGTTAAATTAATTACCATTTCACATTTCAAATCTAATTAAAGATTCATTAAAACTCCTCTTTTAATCTCAAAAATCATTCCTTAATGATTATTCAACTTTAAGAAATTAACCTTGTCTTTAACTGGGTAAAGAACCAATGTTATTAAAAACACAGTTCATAATAACCCCGATTCAGCTTCCATTTAATATGGAATCTTCACGGAAAACGGATCAATATAGAATTGATATAAATTTCCGTATCATACTAATAATATAAATGGAATAATAACAAAGCCTTTTAAATTCCATATATAGTAACAGTCTTCCTTCACAGAAGCTCATCTCGATTATTACCAAATCAAATTCCATTCAATTCCAATTTAATATATTAAATTAGAAAACTTTACATTGGAAAATTTCCACTAAATCTTAATAAAAAGATTTATAAATTCTAAATCATATCTTCACTGTTAATTGGGTTGAAGAACTAATGTTATTTAAAACATAGCTCACGATAAACCCGAAATCCAATCAAATTCCAATTAAATTAATTAATTGGTAAACTTCTCTAAATTTTAATTAAAAGATTTATTCTTTTCTCGACTAGGTTTAAAAACAGTATTATTGAAGACATCATTCACGCCCAAAATCCAATTTGATATCAAATACAAGGCTCTGAATAGAAATCATATCGGCTTATATTCAATATCAAATTCTGAAACCAACGGATATCGTAATGGGAATAACGATATCTGTATCTTCCAAATTCCTCAACAATATCCATATAATCACAGAATCCAATATCGAAATATTCTGAAGATTATTTCCATTCAAATATATTCCAAGTTATATATATTGGAAAATTTTTGATTATCTTAAAATCATTTCAATTCATTTCAATTCTTTACTTAAGTTGATAAACAACTTATTCTAATAAAAATGTATTTTATCTTTACAAACTTGGAATATTTCATCCAAAAAATCTTTCCAAATCATTTATTATGATTTTACATAATTTTCCCCCATTTCTAATCATTTAAAAATAGGCCCTTTCAGTTAAATGACGTTCAGGTCATTTAGCTGCATTGACGTTGTTTTTATTCAAATTTAAATTAAACATTTCTCAAAATCCAACAGTTAGATTTCAAATCTCTTATTACCATTTGAATGCTCTTTTCGATACGAACCCAATGGTCCCGGTTTTAGGAGAATCCGACGGTCGGACCTCCCATTATGTCGATCCAAAGTCAATGGTCGAAATTCGAGAACAGTCGCTGCGCCGCGCGTTCTAATCAGGCCATTTAAATATATATATATATATATATATATATATATATATATATATATATAATATTTCGTCAATTTCCATTTCAAAACATATTTTATAAATTGTTTATAAATTCATTTTAAAACGATTTCAACTTCCATTTCAATTTTAAATCAAAATTGAATATTCCATACCATTATAATATTAAAATGATAATATTTTCAAAATATCATATTTTTGAAATCAAATCTTTTCTATATTCATTATAAAATGAATAAAATTGACAGAAAAATCCGTTTGAGTAAAAATGACGTATATCTACTTAGCTCGACTTCATATTCATTTCAGTTATGAATATTTCGATATTTTTGTGTCCATCCAAAATCGGACATCAAACTCATATTTTGATTCTTCACTGAAATATTATTTTAAAGTATTCGTTATTTCTAAATTGGAATCAGACTCAATCAATTACCATATAATTTTATTTGTATGGATTCCATATATCGCATATATTCAAAAATAGTGATCAACAACTATTAAACATTCAATTCACATGCAAAGTGCAAATTTACAACTGTATAAGCATTAAATAGTTTTTCAAAATAGACTTTTCTTTTTGAAATGCTTTCTTTTAAAACCTTTTGAAAATAATTTTCAAAAACTTTTATCTAATCTGGTAACCTTCGGCTCTGATACTAAGTGTGACACCCCACGTTCGTTAATGTCACTCATTAAGAGAATACATTAAGTTTCATGAAGCATTATAGGTATACAGAAACAGAAACATTAGAAGACAGATATAAAATAGCAGCGGAATAAAAACTAACTTTATTAATCATAAAGCATCATGGTTCAAAACATCATACGTCTGAAAATACATAAACCCAGTACATCATCAAAACTTATGTCTTGCACTTAAAACATCAGAGTACAAAATAAAAGAAGCATAATCCCCAAAATAAAAATATAGCCATAGTAGCAAAGATAGGAGCTTGAGTAATACATCTAAGCAGCTCCAGCAAAATGATAGCAGAATCCTGGTCAAGCTTGAGTATTCCTACCCTGAGAACCTGAGTAGGAAAGAACAAAAGAAAGAAGAGGAAACAAAAAGGGTCAGACGTAAAGTCTAGCGAGTCCAGTTACTTTTAGCAAATAAATAAGTAAAAGTATCATGACAGACATATAAAGTGGATGAGAAAGATAACATCACAAAAGGCAGGTATGACAAGGTAAACATTATAGAGTGTATATGCTCCTCTAATGACTACTCTGCACTGATACTAGTATAACTAGAATGAGATGATCCCAACAACTATAAGATGGTAGATTTAGGCGTATTTCCGGTGAGAGGTTTTAACCCCATACAATCAACATGCAACCCAACCTAACAGGCTCCTAAACTTTTTACCAGAGTCTAGATGTACCCTAACTACTACCCTAATCGATTGGCTCCCTAATCTGTAGATACCTTGTGCCAGCCCCATAGTAGGATGTATCACTTCCTAAAGTGGCAACCCTGTGTTGATGTGCCCAACCATATCTACAGGTGTCACGGTTGTCTTATCCCCCTCTGCCCGGACCATGCACGCACATGACCCAGGTCGGTTTGCGCCGCCCACACCGTTCTCCACGTTTGGATCTCATACAATCAGCCCAGTAAGCGTGCCCCGACTCTGACCTAGGGCAGAGTACTCATTTGATACCGTTATATGGGTTACTAACTGAAACGGGTCCCTCACACAAGATGATGCAGGCTCACCCCTTTGTCTTGCATCCCCACTAGGATTTCCACATGTTATGCTTACCTAACAATGTCTTTGATTACATAACCCCAACCGGTTAAGTTTGTGGGCATATATATAAATATTACCCACCCAACCCAGATTTACTTAACCCTCCCACTGTTTCAACCAAGTTTACTTAACCCTATTCAAATTCATGTTCATACAATCCCTATGGATTCAACTATGTCAAGTATTCAACTTTATTGCCATATTCATTTATGGTTATAATGTACTGGACCTCCCACAATAAGCCTACAACTGGTGGACGCTAGATATGCCGGTCGGTTCCAGGCAGACTTCTTCCACGAGCTAGGCTTAACCTCGTGTCTGAGCACGTCTCGTGTTTATGAACTTAGACCCCTCACATTAGATTCAACACTTGCAGTCGCTGGATATGCCGGGCGGTTCCGGACAGACTTTTACCACAAGTACCATCTAACCTTGTGTCTAAGTGCAGTTACAGTTTCTAATTACCGTAATCCTAGGCATTTTAATTGTTAACCAATTATTCCTATGTCGTTATAGGTTTTCATGCCCCTTTTCCCTAGTTATGTTCATAATAAACTATATGTCACTCAAATTATGCCAAATTCCCTATTTACAAGTTATGCCCCATTTTTACCATTTTCCCCCTCGTTCCCAATCTAACGTATTCACATATTTAGCGGCATGCGTAGGCTCGAAAATAGCCTGCCTATATAAAATAAAAGGGAAAGAATGAAGGGAAGATGATAGAAATGATTATACTAACAAGATTGACATAAACACATAGTGGCATATTGATAAGATGAGCATATAAGAACAGATCTGGTGAACACGAGATAATAGAACTGATTCTAGCATAGTAGGGATGTCATAACAGGAATGATAAGATCTAAACAATAATTTAGATGTCTAACTACTAACAGATCCAATTTGACCACAAACATGATAGGTATAAGGTGATCTAAACAGTGAATTAGGTTTATAACCAAAGGTAGATCTGACATGATAAAGGTTAAGATCTAAGTCATAGTCATGTCAGAATATCATAGGTTCACAAGTTATAACATATCTGATATGATTCAAGCAGTCATAAACATAGATCCAAATATAGTCATATCATGTTTTACTTTGTAATTATTTAAATCTAAAAGTAATTTAAACTCATAGTGTTTGGATCTAGAAAAATAGAAGGAGAATAGCAGATGTTGAATCACAAATCTACACTTGAATAACTCTAAACTTGATTAACTCGATTACAGAAGAAGAAAAAGGTTTGATTCAATCCGGGCGTCGACAACATCTAGTCCTCCATTATTTTCAATGTTAAGAAACTAGAGAAATGGGGCCTATATTTATAGCTAAAAACCCCTGAAACCCTAATATTCCCAGTCTGCTGCAGGGGGTCGACCCATGGGTCGACACCCCCTTGAGAGGTCGATCCAGGGGTCGACACCCCTGAGCGGGATTTTTGCTGCTCACCCAATTTCGAATTTCAAACTGATTTCTGGATAGGTTTGAACTATTATGTATATATATAATTATCTTGCGCATATACAAATTTCAAACCTTAATACGCAAACCAGGTGTCTATTTTGGCCAGAATTTCGAGACGAATGCAATGGTGCAATCTATTTCACTTATTTCTGAATATTAAATTAATTATTCTTTAATTTATCCTCTTTAGTGTTGTTAAAATACGGGGTGTTACAATACCTGCATGTATCAGGGGGAGTATAACCTGTAGAAGGTTTCCTGAATGGTGGACCTTACTGTACAGGAGCAGCCACTAGCACAGAAGGGACAACTTTTTTCAAACACGTCTTAAGACGTATTTCTTCAACCAACAATTCACTAACACCAGAATCAACTGATGGTAGCAGAGAACGATGTAATGTTGAACCTCGAAGTCCTTCAAAATCAGTGCGTAGAGCCATAAAAAACTGACCAAGCATTGTTCCTCTCTGAAAGTAACATATGCTTTGGATGCTTTTAATTCATCAAGTTCTGTAAGTGCCAAGTCATCCCATATTTTCGTCGTAGCTAAGTAAAATTCTTGTATGCTCATACTATTCTGTTGAAGAGCTTTAATGTCATTTTCCAACTGATATAGTTTTGCAAAATTTGATTGTGTGAATAACCTTTTTAAATGTTCCCAAACCAATTTTGTTGTCTCATACTTTGCTAATTGCATACCTATTGAATGCTCAACAGAATTATTGATTCATGTGATAATTTATGCATTGTTTGCTTCCCAAACATCCATAGCAATTGCGTAGTCCTCATTCTTTTCTTTAGGCATATTACAAATCCCTTCAACAGAGCCCCACGACTTCTTTCCTTTCAATTTTTTTTCATGACATAACTCCAATACGAATAATGTTTTCCATCCAATTGCACACCTATAGCTTTAAGTGAATCTTCTCTTTCGCTTGCCATAACTAGATTCAAGAATTATCAAAATATTACAAATCACACAGTTTTTTTTACCAACAACAAATAACAGATCTCAAAATTACCAACAACACTCATCTACTACAATCATCAACAACAAATAACAGATCTCAAACTCACCAACAACAATCATCTATTAAAATCACCACCAACAACTAACAGATCTCAAAACTAACAAAGAAGAGATGGCAGAATACAGTGAAAACAGTAAGAGAAAAATAAAAGATAACATATCCACAAATAAATGATAACTTTATCTGAACGCAAATAACATCAACTCGCTCTGATATCATGATTACTTTATTCATCACATGAAATAAAATAGAAAACAAAATAGAAGAAGAAAATAATGGAGATTGCTTTATTGATTGATTACTTGATATCTTACATTGCCAATCCTTGCCTCTATTTATACATAGTTTATTCTTATCTAAAAGAACATTCTAGATAAGAATATTCTAGAGTATATTTGGGTTTGTTATAATAGATAATTCAATACCAATTAGAAACCCAAATCAATGCAATACCAAATATAAACTCAAATCAATGAAATTAAATAAAAGCAACATATCTTCTAGCATATTCTCTAATGGTATTATCATTGTTTATTCCTATTTGTGACACTGTGAAGTCTTGACAATGTTATTTATTCATTTTAGAGATAGTTTATCAAGTCGAGTTTATTTATCAGTTGTACAAACTCTATTGTTGTTTTGTATAGTTGTATGAGCCTATGTACTCTTATTATATAGTTTATGTAGTTATTACCTTCTTTCATGTTTTATAGCTGTGAATTTTACTATTATATGTTATCTTATGCTCTGCGGGATATAATAGATTATGTGATTGTATTTTATATTTTCCTTTATATCTTCTCTTCTTATTCTTTCTTTTTCTTTTCCATTCCCCTTCCCTTTTCTTATCTCTTTCTCTTGACAACTATTTTACATCGATCGAGTGCTTGTGCAGTGCAATATTTGGCTATGTGACACCGATGGTGTATAACTACTATCACAATATTATTCCTGGAAGTTATTGACTATTTTGCATTCATGTCATCACCTTGAATACTGTTGAAATTGTGTACGTTGTTATCTACATCACTTAACAAAGAATACCTAAACTGCGAAATAGGATGAAATGATATATACGGTTATAACTATGACCTTAGATATTAGTTAAAATATATATTCATGTAACTGAAATTTAAATTAAATGATGACTTGGCCATAGGATGGAAAGTTAAATTATGAACTTCGAATTTGGTCAAATGAAATATTTTCAATTCATGAATTTGAATTTTTCAAATGGAATTAATTAATGAATTTCGACTTGAAATTATTGGTTTTAAATCTTGAAAGTTGAAATTGGAATTTGAACTAAATTCCTCGAAATTGAATTATTTCAAGTGTTAGTCTGAAATTAGGAACCTACATTTGAAACCAAAATTGTTGCAAAAGGGGATTAAAATTTGGAATTTAAGATTTATAACCAATTTAACGAATTGTTTAAATTGGAATTTAAGATTTAAGCAATTTAAATTAAAGCCGATCCTTAATCAGGAAATTTAAATATGAATTGGCTTGAAGTTTGAAATGATCTAAAACTTGTTTCAAATTGACATATGAGATCGAATGGTTTGAAGTGGATTTTGGAACTTGGAATTGAGTTCAAACGATTTAAGAGAAAATAAACCTTGTTATTCCAAATTATTATATTAAAATTATTTTAAACTAATATTATATTATATTTCTATTTAAACCGTTTTCTCTTATACTATTTATTTTCATACTATTTTATAAATAACTATTTCCAATCAAACTATTACATTTTAAATTTACATAAAAAAACATTTTGACAAAAATGTCTATTTCCAAACATAGTTGTTATGAACTAATAACTACACTGAATCCAAGATTACATTTAAAAATGGTAATTGTGACATGAAAGTCTTAAATCGGGATTTGGATATGATAATGAACGACTTTTAGATATGAAATTATAGAATTGTAATCTTGAATCCAATATTGAAGATACATCATAATGTGAATTCAAAATTTGAACTGGATTAGATTTTGACATGAAATATGAAGTTTTATTTAAATATAAAATGACCATGATATGTAAAATGACGATTGATTGTTAAAGATACCAGAGCTGGATATCGACATACTCTCTGTCAATACTGGAACCGCTTTAATAACTATGTACATGGAGAATGTTCCAGAATGAAATGGTTGGATTGACGAGCGTTTACCGAAATCAAGTAAGAGGATGATAATGGATAGCCTAGACCGTTGTGTCATAATTGAGATGAATAAAATTGAGCCTATATCTGGTCACTGAGGCTGGCAACCTCTAAGGCTTCGTATTACTCACTTGACTTATGATTCGATTGCGCATCTTGATATGGATGATGTGTGTATGCGCTCGACCAGTACTTACGGGTTATGACCAGCCAAAAAGTGTAAATTGGTAGAATCGTGCCTTAGGTATTGTCGTACGTGCATTGTCATATTTATTCATATATGATCCTATCATGATTTTGTTTTGTACTATATCTAAGAGACCCTCTAATAGCTACCAGTTTACGGTGGTATTATGATACCTTTATAGACTGCAATATGCATAAAATTGTGTTAAGGCGGAATATGGATAACGCCTTTGCACTATTTTCACAATTATATTTTTACTACTATATATAGATAGTTTAACAGTTCCTTAAGGGATGAAAAATCTCGGAACATCTATTAAGTTATTACACTCATGTTATAGGCTGATAGTAGGTAGAAAATCGTGTAAACATATTTGATGCTACTACACTCATATTTCATTTTGTTTGGTCTGACTTATTTACTAGGAATTTTAGTCTCGACATGAGTTTATTGTTTTTTTTATGCTCAATTTAGCCTGAGTAGTTTTAGTTTAGCTGAAGACATTAACTTGAAGTTGAAGGTAAAGTTGACACTTCATATTGAATAGTGCTATTCTGCTATTACATGGTATGTTTGTTGATTGTTTTACTCAGATATTGTTGATTGTTTTACTCAGATATTGTAATACAACGTTGAATGTATATTGTAAACAAGTTTATGATTTTGTTATGTCCTTTCGCCATGAGATTCTTTGCTATGTTTCTTCCTATCTCCTTATTTCTTATATTTGATTTCCATTGGTTTGAGTTAAACATATATGATTTATAGTCGGTCTGAATCATTTAAAATGGCAGATCGTTACGATTTTTTTTATTGATAATTAGTTATTACTTAACTAGTTATTTTTTGGCATTGATTAATGAAAATAATAATTGATAACAATTAACAATAATAACGAAAAGACAAAAGTTGCTCCGCATCGCTCGAGATTATGGTGCGTTTTTAACGAACGGTAATGTGGTATTTGAGCGTGACATTTGAGCAGGGGCACTATTGCGTACGGAGGATGCATTTTTTGCTACGAACAGGGTATTTGAGCGTTGTATTTAAACGGGGTATTTATATGTTAATTTATTTGTTTTATGTTAATTAGATAATATTTGTGTTGAGTTTATTTATTCTGCTAGTTGGAAAATGTGTATAAATCTTGGTGGAATGAATGTACATAATAGAGTTGTTTATTTATGTGAATTTGTTTTCAAATTTTCTTATGCTGAATGCTGGAAATTTTCCATGAATAAAGATTTTTGGCTCATTCGTAATTAGTTAGAGAATTAGTTACTCGTTTCTTTTTTCAAATTCCTAAAATTAATTAATGGTGCCAATTAACTTCTTTTAAAGTGCGATTTTTGCAATTTGACGAACGTGTTATATACCATAACCATAGGGTTTTTATTATTATGTTTTTGCATTTGAGGAATTCATTCTCAAGGAAACCGTTACAATCACGCTACACAGAAGAAAAAAAAAAGACCATCTGGATAATTTTTTCTTACAAAATTTCATTATGAAACGTATTATATGACCGACAGCCTTCTTTCTCGACCACTAATATGATATAAACTTGTTGATTTCCATTGGTTCATTGAACGGACTAACTAACATTATTTAAGGAAGAATAATGTAATGTATGACTCATAACTGTAAAACCCCATATATATTATGAAGTGCGTGACAATGACGTAGCTGGCATATATGATATATGTGCTTGCTCTGGGAAAGTACGTAGAAAACAACAAAACGAAAATGCACAGTAACTTGTCCTAATCAGACCACCGTTATCTGCCTATCCTAATCATAATTATAACAAATACATTACTATTTTCCTGTTTAACACGTTAATTAATGCTTGGAAGTTAAGGAATTAAGATCATCGTTAACCTCTACGGCACCATCTGGTCTGGTCGAACACGCTTTGTATTTCAAATTTTCAATAGCGTATACGGATATTTTGGATATGAATTCGAACGGATATCGAATTTTTCGGGTGTTCATTGACAACACTAACTATCTTCAATGACTAACATATGCATGCATGCAGCACACATCCACAGTGAACCAAAATGGAAGTTATGATAGTCAATCAAATTCTTATATTCTCTGCCCAATTAGCACTTTAAACCATGTTTAGCATCACATAAATAGCTCCATTTCTAATTCTATACATGTAAAAGCTTTAAGAACAATTGACCAACAATAGATGTATCTACCTGCATTGTCTCGGCCGTTTATACAAAAATAAATGACTATATTTCGGTTTAACACATTAACGCTTGAAAGTTAAGGAATTAAGGCCATCATCCTTAACCTCTAAGGTGCCATCTGGTTCAACAAGTCTTCCATTTCAAGTTTCCAATAGCTAGCGTGTAGTTAATTAACAAGTCCAATAATATCATGCGTAACAGAAAAAACGTACGTAACGCGTCATATTAGTTGCTATTAATAATAATTATACTGTTCCATAAACAATACATGATTTATACTTTTGCATTTCAGTTTTATTCAATTGTGCACAAAAAAGCCTACGATTAGTCCCCATCAAAGCCCATTTACAAATAAACAATTTTGCTTGGTCAATTATCTAAACCAGCTACCGTCATTTAACAAAATACAATATTACAATGCATGCATGCAATAATGCATACCTACATTGGACCAAAATGAATTCATTAGAATAAAAAGAAGAGCGGCACATTTCGTAACGAAGATATAATAACGAGTATAACAATGCGCGCTTCACACGTGGTAACGACTTGCGATTAGTGTGTGAATTGATAAATGTTAGATTTTTTTTTTTTTAAAGTTATATTAAAATTTGGATTAATTCATTGAGTTTGAGTTACGTTTGATTTGTAAAAAAAAAAAAAAATAATAATTAACATTAGATTCTATTTTTGAAAAATAGTAAAATTTGAAGCTATTTATAGAGATGAATTTTGGTAAATGAAGCTTGTTTATTTGATCTTATTTTTAAGAGAGGGGTTTTAAAATATATTCCATAGCAACAAAATACAAAGGCAATAAAACGATAAAAGAAGGATTCAGATTATCAAGTACTTACCAACTGCCATTTCAATGTAGAATAATCACCAAACAAAGAAAGAAACGAAAGAGTAGAGAACACATGTATTTAACAAAGTTTGGTCATACTTACGACCACAAATCCAACAAATACTTTATATTTCACAAAAGAAAAGAGATGCAAAAGAGAATACACACTATACCAAAAAGTGAATTAGATAGCATTGATAACAAAAGACATGATAGATTTTCTATCATCTCACTTTTTCACACGAAATATGAAAAAAAAAAGTTTGTGTAATAACCCGTATTTTACATATCGACCGATCGTAAAATAATTACATTTTATTCTCGAGTGGTCGGATCATTCTCATATTTTAATATGTTGTTCATAGAGATTTCTGACATGTCCATGATTTTTACCAAACCTAGTTATGACCATTTGCCCTTTTGTTTACTGTTTAGGATATAACTTTAGATGGGGATCGAATTAGGTTCTGAAATCGGTGTTATTGGATCAAAATGGTGGTTTATGATTCCATAGAGTGGTCATATGTAGAATTTGGTTCAGCAGTTTGTAAGGAATCATTGTTTTAAGTTTCAGCTACTGTTAGGCAGATTGGTCAGTAGCAAATGGGCTGATTAGCCAAGTCCATTAGACCTATGACCTACAGATATAAATAGGGGTGTTTGGAGTGAGTTTTAGGGTTACTCTCTTTATTCTAAACTTTTGGTTAAACGTTTGTGATCTCCGGTTCAACCTAAAACCATAATCCTTCATTTTTTTTTCTTCATACCGATTCACAGTAGATTGCATCTAGAAGATAAATCATTATCAAGGAAGAATAGATCACATAAAATTGCATCACATTTGGGGAACATCATTGCTGTCTAGATCTGAATTCACTAAGTTCGCATTGGATCTAGAAATTGGTGAGTGATAGATATCTCTCACATGGAAACTGCGTATTTTATGCGTAAATTAGGATCATATTCATATGTTATAATCACCTTACATATGTTAAATTCAGATTTAGAAACCATAGAGAAACCTAATCTGATCATATTAAATGAATAATTGATAGATTAATCATGTTACGCATATATTTACATCTGAATCATGCTAGATCTCACAACTGTGATATGTTTATGTTTTAATAGGAATTTGTTCATGTTTGTATGATCATGTATTGTTGAGTTGTTGTTTGTTTTGATTTAATTGATTGCGTTGTTAGAGTTGTTTGCTAGAATTGGTTGTTGCAGATCTTAGGATTGAAGAACAGGGAAAATTGGAGGTTTAGAAGATCGGATTCAGACGAAACTTGGCGGAGGCGCTCTTGAAGATGAGAGATGGAAGCACGAAAAAAATCGTGTTAGAATAACCTAAGTACATGGACCGACGCTGACCCATGATGGGTAGGATGGAGCCATGTACGATGATTGGATTCAGATGAAACTTGATAGAGATGCTCTGGAAGGCTAGATATGGAAGCACAAAAAAATTCGTGTCAAAATATACTAAGTACATGGACCGACACCGACCTATGATGGGTAGTTACTGACCCATGCAGGATGATCAGATTCATATGAAACTTGGCAAAGGCGCTATGGGAGGCAAGAGATGGAAGGACGAAAAATTTCATGCCATAATAAGCTAAGTACATGGGCCGGCCCCGACCCATGGTGGGTTAGTACCGACCCATGTGGGATGGTCAAATGGGAATGGAATTTGGCGGAGAGCATCGTGATGATAAGACGAGGATACTGGTAAATTTTCAAGTCATTCGAAATTGATTTGGGATGGCTCGAAGGTTGATTATTCGAGACATTGATGAACGGACAGAAGTTTCTATAGAAAGGTCGAATAGCTTGGAAAATGACTGGTAGGAAGACATGGGGTTAAGAGTGCAGAAGTGCCAACACTTAGCCATTTATGGCTAAGTATACGGGTAGGTACCAACCCATGATGGGTAGGCACCGACCCATCAGGGTGTGTTAGGTGGACGTGAATTTTAAGGAGCTTGGTTTTGATGGCTTCTGGGGGTTGATGGATAGTGCTCTGATTTTGAACTAGGACTGGAGGCGTCGGAGTTGGATTGATGGGACATCGGTCGTGATTCGATAAACGATCCAATATGATGACTAATTGATAGAATGGGAGTCAGTCATGGATGGTAATGGAATAGTTCGAGAATGAATTGAGTCGCCGAGGTGAAAGGCTTGACATATTTGAAGTGCCAAAGAATCGTTGGTTATTGAAGTGTTCTAGTGGACTCAAAGCAGGGGTATCGTGGGGATGCTCATTAGGATCATATTCGATAGACCGCATACCTTGGGCATTCGTGATGAGCCTAGTTGTCGAGAATGGAAAAGACAGACAAACGAGTCATGATGGCATATAGTAGTTTGGCTAGAATCGAGGTTCTCTATTAGCCGTTTTGATCATGGAAAAGCCAATTCGATAATTAATGGATTGAAATCTATAGTCAGCGATAGCTAGGATATTGGATACTAGATGCTATGGTTGATTCTATGTGCTTTCTTTTCTGTTTTCTCTGGGTAGGCTATCACCGTAGGTCATCGAAGAGAAGTGGGATTGGGATTGTCCTTTCATATTTCTGATATAACATGTGATCGATCGTTTTCACGTGTTAACTTGATGGTTGCTAGGCAGATCAGATAGTTGATCCGTCTATACTCATATTATCCTATGTAACTGTTATTAGCTATTTTATCGCTCACTAAGACTATTGTCTGACTCACGGTTTTATGTTTCCCTCTTCTTACCTTGGTGTGTTCATTAAAGTTGTTGATGAGCAGACTGAGTAGCAGGTAACAGGTTCAGTGTCGTTGATGCTGTGTGGTGACGAGCAGGAGGTTGGCGTACTATTACTATCCATTTAGATATTTCTTTTCTATTTCCGTTGTTTGTTGATGGTTATTGAGACTCTGAGGGATGTAGTGAGGCATATTGTATTCAAAGATTAATGTACTCAGATGTATTGTACTTGAGATTTTATGGCTTTATGAAGATTTGATTTTCTGTTCAGTTATGCTTCACTGCTATATCTTGTTGTATACTTTATTATTACATATTATCCATGCACTGTGAGTTATACGACATGTTTCATTTCGAGTTATTCTACCCTGGTGATCGTCCTATATAGGCCTGGAACGTCATACATGCACTGTTCCTTAGTTTGGTGCAGGAGGTATGGGGAGGTCGTCACATTTGGAATCAGAGCCAGTTTAATCGATTTTACCTAAAGTTCGCGAGCGTAAAAGCATATGAGAGACGTAGTTGTAATTTTATTGGATGATAAATATATTATAATATATATAGTATAGTAGGTTAGTGAGTACTTGAACACTAACTTGGCTTTCTCTAATGTGAATTGATCATTCTTGTTCCAGATAGAGAATGAGTCGAAGAACTTCGAGACATGCTACTAGGAATGAACCTGTGAGTGGAGGGGGAGGCGAGGGTAGCCAGTCAGGAGTTGCGACTGCCATGCCCGATTATCCTGCTATGTTCTAGGCCATGATGGCATCGAACATGAGGAGGATGCCCGTTCCAGGACCGATAGCAAATCTAGGTGTTCCTGGGTAGGCACCTAGGGTTGTTGATTTTGCAAAGCTATGCAAGGACTATACTTCCCTAGGTGGCAAGTCATTTGTTGCGACAGAATTGGCGGTTGAAGTTCAAAATTGGTTGGATACTTGTGTTCGAAAATTTGGATACTTAGGAATTGACGATGCAACTAAGAAGAAACTTGCATCGAGGCAGCTGCAAGATCGAGCAATGGATTGGTGGAACTCTATTACTTTAGAGACTCCGGAAGACCAGATAACTTGGGATCAATTTATAACTAAGTTTGAAGAGAAGCTTATTTCTATGGTCCAAAAGTCAATACTCTTTAGGAATTTTATGGAGTTAAAGCAAGGAGGGAGGCCTATCGCTAAATATGTGACTGAGTTTGAGGCTTTATCTAAGTATGCTCGTTCGTATATCGAAACAACTTATCAAAATAATGAGAAGTTTATTATGGGCTTGGATGAGAATATTGGAAAACAAGTGATCGACCATATTGATGACCCTTATGAGAAGTTGCTCGAGAAGCTTTAAGGAAGGAGAGTTTGTTTCCGAAAAAGATGGAGGTTGTTGTTGAGGATAAGAAGAAGTTGAACTTGCAGCAAGGCTACAATAATAAGAAAAAGTGGAATGGTAAATGAAAAAAACGAGGAAAGAATGGCCAGAAGAATTCGAAGGGCAAGATTTCTTGTTATAATTGTCAGCAGAAGGGCCATCTTTCCAAAGATTATAAGAACGCGAAGGTGGAAAAGAAGTGCTTTAAACATGATGACCTTGAGCATATGAGGAAGAATTGTCCAGAACCACCAAAAGATAAGCAGGTTGTGATGGCGTATGCTTTGGATGTTGTTCCATATTCCTCGAGGGGTCCAATTGCGGATGAGAAGGAGAAGAATGTGGTGGTGCTAGGTACGATGTATGTTCAAGGTGTTTCAGTTTGAGTTTTATTTGATATTGGAGCAACACATTCTTCTATTTGTAATGAGCTTGTTTGCAAGTTAGGTTTAGAACCTGAAATTGTCGATAGACCGTTGATTGTGACTAATCCAGTAGGGGGTTCATCCAACCTTTGTATGCTTTGTTGTGGTGTAGTTTTATCGAGTCATGGGTGCTCTTTTGTGTGTGATTGCTTTAGTTTGAATTTTGCTGTGATTGGGCTTATTCTGGGTATGGAATGATTCAAGAAGTATGTGGCTGCTGTGGATTGCGAGAGGCTCGAGATGAAAATTAGGAATGTGGAAGGGAGAACGATTGTGATACGTTGTCTACCAGAGGATGGAGTTCTAGTTAGCTTTTTAAATTCACTTGTGATTCCACATGATGGGTTGTCATCTGTACCAATCGTATGAGAGTTTTCTGATGTGTTTGATGAGGTCAAGGGATTGCCGCAGCAGTGAGAGATTGAGTTTCGAATTGATTTAGTGGGTGGAGCTAGACCTATTATTATGCCTCTTAAGCGAATGGCACCTAAGGAACAATGAGAGTTAGAGGTGCAAGTGAACGATTTTCTGAGTAAAGGATTCATTCGGGGATGCATATCCGAATGGGGTGCACCAGTTGTATTTGCGACCAAGGATGATGGATCATTGCGATTATGTGTGGATTATCGTAAGCTAAATAAGATAACTAAGAAAAACAAGTACCCATTGCCGAGAATAAATAACTTGTTTGATCAGCTTTACGATGCCTAAGTGATTTCCAAATGGATTTGGCGACGGGATTTCCCCAATTGAGAGTGGCTAAGGATAGTGTACCGAATACTGCTTTTAGAACACCATCCAGATATTATGAGTGGCTGGTGATGTTAGGAATTGCGGAATGGATCGTTAAGGCAAAACAAACACTAGAGGGTGGTGAATAGTGTTTTTTGAGAATTTAAACAAAATCTAAAACTTATGTGAACTACTATATGAATCGAACACCATAGAAACAATCACAGACACAGAATCAAACACAAACACAAAGATAAACAAAAATAAAGTGTAGAAAAGGAAAGAACGCACCAGATTTTATACAGTTAGGAATTGCTCCTACGTCTAGTCTCATGCAATGCTAAATTATGTAGAGTTTTATTACTATATCAATATCCAATTACAATCCTCCTTGATTTCAAGGCTACAAGGGATACCACTGATTCCACACACACTTGATCAAGTAAATCCTCCTTGATTTCATAGCTACAAGGGATACCACTGATTACCTGTCCTTGATTTCACGGCTACAAGGGATACCATCGATTATTTACATAACCTAAAAAATTACAAACACCCCTATAACTCTTCAATAGCACTTGATTCAGAGATTAGTGAGTAGAGAGTGAGAAGAGAAGAAGTTTAATGAAAATAGAATTGAATTCGATAGAGTATAAGTGTAAAAATCATAAAAACGAGAAGATATAATGGTGTAAAGAAAGGGAACGAAGATGGAGAAGAAGAATGATAATAAAATTAGAAATCAGCCCCTATTTATAACATTTGTAAGGTTGCAACGTTTCTGAACTATCGCAAATAGTGAAAAGACACTTCCTATCAATTTTGAAAAAATGACAGTTATATGTCGACATCAGATAAAATGTAAGTCGACGTATACATGAGTAAAACTAAATTTTGAGCATTTTTCAATTATTTTGATATATATATATATATATACATATATAATTCTGCAAATTCTTGGATTGAAACATAGTGTTATAAATGAATATTATAAAGTAGGAAATCATATGAAAATATAAATATAAACCATATAAACATATTTATAAAATTATAGAGTTAAAACTATATAAATATAAAGTATATAAAAGTATAAACTTGAGTTTGAAATCAAAAATAAAGTAAAGAAAATAAAATAGAGAAGATAGAGATTAAAGATATAATTTGAAAATAGAATTTGAAAATAGAATTTGAAATCAAAATTTGAATTTGAACCTGGAGTGCTATTCAGAGTCTTACATAATCTAGACTCTATTACTATATTTGTATTGAAATATTGAACTCTTGAAATCTTGAGTACTCATGAGTCTTGAATCATCTCTGAATTTTTAATCTCTAATATCTTTAAACTTTTAGTCTTCATTAATAATTCTTATATATGAATCTTGCATATATGTGTTTGTGTGTGTGTGTGTGTGTGTGTGTGTGTATATATATTCTAGACAAAAATGTTAGTATTGAAATAAGGTTGTTGTCATCAAAACTCCATTCTCCAACAATCTTACCCTTTTTGATGATGACAAGCTTAGTTTATAAAATATCGTACATGTATATACCTGTTGATGACGACCTTTAAATACTCCCTCTGTCTATAAACTATGTCTATATTATATAATTTCTCCCCCTTTGGCATTATCAAAAAGAAATTCTAAAACTACTCCCTCTAAATTGTATAACTATCCAAATAAAAGCTATGAGTAACTAAGTAATTCCTGAATCAAAGTAGAATACTCCCCCTTAATTAAACGTTTCTTGGGACTTTTGCCCATTCATCTTGTCCAACGATTGGGTTCTTCTTGATGTCCTTCCATTCTTCTTCGTCATTAATTGATGCTTTTTCGTTTTCCTCTCTGAAATGAAAAAAATTGACTAGCGAATTACATAAAAATGTTTTTCTTGATATTCTACCATTCTCATCTGAGTTAACTCTAGATGGCACTGATTACGTAGTACTATGGAGAGTATTTTCTTGAAGGAATTCAAAGAATCTTCAAGATTTTCTTTTATGTTTTGAATTGGATTTTCCATGATTTTGAGAAGAAATGAATAAGGAAGAATGAGAAATGGAATAATGAAATTTTCTGGAAGAAATAGGCTTAAATAGGGTTTGGAATTCGCTGGATTTTGAATGGATATGATAGTTATTTAATTTTAAAATTTGAAACAATTTGAAAATATGGCAGTTATATGTCGACACATAGATAAATGTATGTCGACATATCCTATTTAAAAATTTGGAATTTTTCAAATTTTGAATCTTCTGAACTAATATTAAACTGTAATTAATTCTAAATTTTTTGCAGAAACTTAAAGATGATTTTGACATAAATAAAACTCCATAGCAAAAACATCCAACTAATTAAGACACACTAAATACGAGATTCGAAAGCAAAACATAAGATAATACATAAGCTAATACATAAAGATAAATTAAACTAGATAGACTAATTTTCGGATGATGACGAGGGAGGTGAGATTCCAAGCTTTCTTCCAATCTTGACCATGAACTTGGTCATTTTTGAAAATTTCTTCTTAAGCTTCATTTGATTATTGGCAATCTTTACTTGACTTTGAACAGTCGTCTTTTTGGAAATGTGTCTAGTGTTGGTTGGACACTCAACACTTTTTAAAAAAGTCTCTTCTTCTTTTTCGACTTCCATTGGCGCTTGTTCTTGTTGCATTCGGGCTTGTTTGGCTCCGAATGTCTCATATGGTTGGAAAGTGAGAGGAATTTGCATAAGATGTATGTTTGATGAGTCGAACACTTTTCTAAGCACAAATTCTTCCGCATGAAGATTAACTCCAATTTTTTTGAAGATATGGGTGAGATAAACACCATAGTAAAGAGTGTTTTCTCTTGACGACAATTCTATGGGTTTGATCTCTTTTAAGATCACATCGACCAAATTTATGTTATAGCCACCTATAATAGCAATGAGGGCTTTTTGGATTTTGAGAGTTGGATTATTAAATTTTCCGGAGCGGTGAGTGATGGTATGTTGAATGAGGAGGTTGGCAGTTCTTGTTATTGGACATAAAAAGCAAATTTTGAAATCCATGTGAGCATCGCTTTCGAGTATGTCATGATAGTTCTCTAAATCGGTTTCATCGATATAAATCCAAAAAATCTGAGCCTATGCTTCGACAATTCAAGATACTGCCTAAGAGTTCGGCAATGAGAACAATTTGCGTGCCTTTGACGCTACTCCAAATTTGATCTTCGTTGCCTTCGTAAAATCCGCGGTTAAGATTCGCATAGAACATCTTGACAAGCTTAGGATAACATACTTTGTCATTATCCCGTGAGTCAGTTAGACTCAAAACTTGTCTAAAGAGAGATGTAAGATCATAAGAGGGAAAATCACTAAAGTCGATGAAAGCACCCACGTTAATTTTCGCATTCACTACGTAGTTAACATAAGTCTTGATAACTTCTTTGTCATTATGAAGATAACCTTTGATGGTTTTGGTTGACTTCGATTTCTGAGTTGAACTTGAGGAAGCCATTGAGTTGATAGTTTTGAAGAGAATAGATATGAAGAATATTGATTGAGTTGTGAATGAAAGGTAGAGAGAATAGGTGTATATATAGAGATTGAATGGATACGAATTAAATAGGCACAACTTTTCAGACTTAAATGACACCTTTTTAGACCTTGGGAGTTGATGAAAAACTGGAGCGAAGTTTGAAAGTTCAAACCTTTGAATTTCAAATTTCAAATTTGAAAATTTAAATTTGAAAATTTAAAATTAAAATTTCTGGTCAATATATGCCGACATATGGACATACGTATATCGACACATCACACATGTGCCTATTTTCAAAGGAAATTAAATTTTTGTGAACTGAAATTTATATTATTGATTTATACTTGAGGTTTAACGATTTTGTGAAATAATTCTAATCCTAACAAACATTCAAAATTTTATTTTATTACTATTATATTATTATTTTGAATTTCAAAATTCAAATTTGAAATTTGAATTTCAAATTTCAAGTTTAAATTTTAAAGTTTTTAAATTCAAAGCAAAGCAACCATTCAACCAAATAAAATTAAAAACTAATTAAGGCGTACCCGACTTTTAGATCCTTTTCTTTGAAAAATTCTAAATTCTCAATTGCCGTAAAGCACATATTCGAATTTCTGGTTTTTGACTCTTCATCACTTGATGATGAAATCATCTAACGTTGTTGCGTATGCTTTCTTTCTCTTCCTTGATGAATTGTTGTTGTTTGCTTGTTGAGTCGATCACTACAAGAAAATGTAAATTTAGTTGCTTCTATTGGTTGCGTTGGTAACGTGTGTGCATCTAATACTACTTTCACTGGGAACATTCGCGTTTTATTTTCCAGTTCCCAAATTTTTGGTGCACTACTCCTGATTTTTCCACCATTTTCCCTCCATTATTTTCCTTTTCACCATAATCTACTCCTCTTATGTTTTTGCCATCCTCCCGCTTCTGCTCCCATCTCGCTCCAACTTGCTCCACTTTACTTTTCTACCTGTCAATTCTTGTACGCTTGTTCTCCCTCACCGCAGCCTTCTTCTTGTTTCATTTCAACTTCGTCGCTCCAAGGGTTTACTTCGAGCAACCGATTCAAGGTACGTAAAATTGGATTCTATTTTATGTACTAAATCGATTTTTTATAGAAAATAAAATTTAGAATAGGTATTGATTTTAATGGAAAAGTCAGAAAATCAGGAATTAACATTTAATATCGAATTAATTTTGGATCTTATAAAATTATTTCATTGTTTGAATCTTATAAAGCTATTTCATTACTTGTATCCTGCAAAACTATTTCATTGTTTGAATCAGTTTTGTTGGAGCAACTGAACATTTGTTCTGCTAGAAGCAGAAGTATTAACTATATTATAAGGTGTAATTTTATGGTGGATTTGATTGCATTTGATTTACTAATTGGTCCACATAGAAATTAGGGTCAGTGTACAACGTAGATCTCCATTGTGGTGCTGAATAATCTAAGTGTAGGAGATTTAACCTAAAGCCAAAGTTTTATTACTTTTAGGATATTTCTAAGTTTTTACCCAATTTTGCTGCATTTGCAGAGATGAATGTGAGCTCATCTGAAATTATATTTCATATGGGATTGTCTAATAATGTGGGGGAAATGTTAGTATAAACTAAAGAATGGTGGAATTGAGTGATAGCCATTTGCTTAGTGCTTGAATTCATTGTTCAAAGTGAAGAAATTTTATTAGACCATAATGTTATCTTTATCTGTTTCTCACAGGTCATAAGAATAACGCATCATAAAAAATTAAACAGAGAATGATTACTTTATTCATCTTATTCCCTATGAAACTAAAGTTTTATTTCTATTTTGTCGTTTAAATCTTATTTTGGAGGTGATCATAATCATTGTAGATACACCCTGACAAGCAACCCTGCAATTTGCAATGCTAATAAAAACAATTAAATTGTAAAAAAAAATGTGCATTTAAAAATGAGGAGAAATTAATAACATCTTACGCACATAGATATACTAGTGGTTCTTCTTGTGATGCATAAGCCTTATATAATTGGAGTAAAACGACTTTTCCAATAGCAGCAGCGTTTCTCAGGTTTGGTTCTAGTTTCAAAGTAGCACTCTTCCATTGATCATTTTGGTCTAATCAGAACCCGTTGGGCCAGGTTCAGTGGATGGAGGGTCAGTTCTGTTTCCTTGAACCATGAATAGTGGCTGGAGTCTATTTAACTTTTATAACAGCAAAAATAATTGTTTACATACTGAAAACTATCTTCCTTAGCTATCTATTGTGGTATACATCCAGGACCTGAGTCGGCAATGCTCTTGAATATTGCAAATGGATTCATAGATTAATCATATTATAGTCCTATCCGACCAACTTGCCGCATCACCGCATATTGCATAAAAGCTATCGTGCTCTCGCTTGAATTATGAAATTAATAGTTCATGGTATGATTTGTACTAGATGTTACCGTGCTTCGTCATGTGTTTCTTCTATCATTTATCACGACACATGACATTATTAGTTAAGTTGCTTACTTTGCCATTGTTGAGAATATTTTAACCAAATTTCGAATTTTCTTTTTCTCCCTTAACGTTCCTACTCTTATGAGATATATTTTTTAATCTCTGGTGCGCAAAAATATTATCATAGATTAAAGATAAACCTCATCTATATTAACAGTGACATTTTTTATAAGTTGTTGATCATTATATCTAGCCTTCCATATTTTGACACTGCGAAGTCTACTACATCCTTAACATCTTTGGTTATATCACAGTGAATGAAGCTAATGAGCACCTATGTACGTATAAACTAAAAACAAACTTTTTTTTGTATCAATTTTTGGTTAAAAGTTAAAACAGTAATTTTTTTTGCACTGTAGGTTTAAAATGAATCCACGTTTAAACAGAAGGCTAATTTAATTAATGTAAAAGGTATCATCAATCATGTATGTTATCCTTATGCTTGCACAAATTATTTGGCAGAGGCCATGTGGAAAACAGTGGAGGGTCTGTGATCACATGGCACATTGAACCTACTACTGTTACACTCTGGAAAAAGAATGACATAGAGCAAGCAACTAAAGATAGCTCAAAATATAATGTATTTTTTAAAGGAAGATTTAGAATATAATTTGATAACATTTAAGCCCTCAAATGCTTCATGTAGTTAGTAATACCTGCAAAAACTAGCTGAAATAACACAAAATATTTCGATTTATAATACTCGGTCATTACGGGTTGACAAAAAAAAAATGGGAAATTCAGTCAAAAATGGTCAATCCGCTTGGTGTCCCAATGAGCCTTAATGAAAATTTTCCATGATATCTGTTACAATACATGTTTACAATCATTCTTCCTTTTACCTTAAACTTTTATATGTATATATTGATGAATAATAACACAACATGTTGCATCCATTTTTTCTCTCTTAAACTTGTGTATGTATATGTTCATGAGTAATACTAATAACACAGCATGTGGATTCTTTTCAATGGTAAGAAGTCAAAATAAAGTTCCATAAATATGTTCTCTTTGATATTTAATATTGAACGACATTCTTTACACCATTAGCATTCATAATATTATCATTTGCAAAGAATGAACATAGCCGTTTATTTCTATAAAAATCGAATTTTTACTTTGCTATTCAATATATAAAAATCGAATTTTTACTTTGCTATTCAATATATAAAAATCATATTTTTACTTTGCTATTCAATATATCAAAATCGAATTTTTACTTTGCTGTTCAATATATAAAAATCATATTTTTACTTCGCTATTCAATATATAAAAATCGAATTTTTACTTTGCTATTCAGTCTATAAAAATCAAATTTTTACTTTGCTATTCAATATATAAAAATCGAATTTTTACTTTGCTATTCAATATATAAAAATCATATTTTTACTTTGCTATTCAATTTATAAAAATCATATTTTTACTTTGCTATTCAGTCTATAAAAATCGAATTTTTACTTACTACACTATATAAAAATTATATTTTTATTCACTAATTTATAAAATTTATAACCTGATTTTTAAACCATGTATTAAAATAAATAAAAACAGTAAAATAAACTTACTGTGGTTTGACTGAGGTAGAGGGGTTTTGTAACACCCCACACCCGCTACGGTCACTCACTAAGGGAATGCCATAACATCGGTGGAGTATTTTAGTGAATATAGAACAGAAAAATTACTACATGACAGATATAAATAGTACTTGAAAATTTTAAAACATCACTTCATTGCAGCGGAAAGTAAAACATGTCTGGTTACATCATAAAACCACAATAAAAGTCAAGTACAATATCCATCAAAATAAAGAAGTACATAATCCCACTCTCATACAATAGCCATGACAAAAGAAAAGACAACTGGGTAACTGGAGCTTTACATCTATCCAAGCTCCTAAAGACTGGAACAGCAATCTGATCAAAGCCCACTAGTGCTAGGTCCACTCTGAAAACCTGAGGGTTGGGAAAAAAAATAAAGAAACAACGGGGTCAGACATAAGTCTGAGTGAGTCCTATAACCCTAACAATACAATCATTAAAGTAATTAGGGTATGATATAAACAAGGTACGGTACCTCTGGGGATAATGACTACACTAAGTAGCCAACTAAACACAGGATGTACTAAGATAAACGAAAAGACGCATTTATCCACCCAAGGATAATTACTGGATTACACCACCCCAGATCTACCTACCCAAGGGTAATTCCTACACTGCACCACACCAGTCATTCCTAACTTAAAGGTTGATCCCACCCATGGACTTATAAAATTAACTTAATAGTTCTCGCGTACCCCTAGGTGACTAAGTAGACGCCACGGGGCCCTACAATCCACTAGGTGTACACACTACTCCCCATTCGATCGGCTCCGTAACGTAGATACCCGTGCTGGCCCCACCGTGGGGTGTACCATTCCCCAACGTGGCAACCTGATAAAACTAACGGTGCACGACTTATATCTACACGATGCAACAACGTCTTATTTACCAGCCCGGGTCCACACACGCATATGAAACCCGTTGGTCATGCGTTGCCACCGCTAACCCATTTTGGCCTCTTATAGTCAAGCCCAATATGCGTGTCCCGTCACTCGACTAGAGTCGAGCCCACTAAGATACGTTTGGGATATTGGTTGAAATGGGCCCCCACAAGCTACCACCTAAGCTTGTTATTTTATCTAGTGTATCCCACTTAACCCCTTTTATAATCATGCCCACCTACATGTTAAGGTTTGGTTAAGTCATCTAATCATATATCAATTGCCACTTAAGGCACCCACTAGATTTCCACATGCCACCCAAAGCACTTACTTAACCCTTTACCCATGTTTAATTACATGTTCCTCTTTGGTTAAGTATTCTAATCGTATTTTCTATTGCCACCCAAGGCAACCTACTAGATTTCCACATGCCACCCAAGGCACCCACTTAACCCCTCATGTCCCTCTACATGCTAATATGGTTAAGTGTTTCTTAATTAATTAAGATCATGACCTCATAAAGACCTCTCACATTAGACCATCTTTTATGACTGCTGGATATGCGGGTTGGTTCCGGGCAGACTTCTGTCATAAAAAGGTCTAACCTCGTGTCTTTACTTTAATCACGTATTTAATTTATGACTAAGACCTCTCACATTGGGCCAATCATTTGTAGCTGCTGGATGGCCGGTCGGTTCCGGGCAGACTTCCGCTACAAAAGGGTCCAACCTCGTGTCTTAGTTGATTAATTACACCTAATTAATCACCCCCATAATTTGAATTAATTATGCCTAATTAATTACACATTTTTAAGAATATGGGTAGACCTAACTCAATAGGTAAATTCCCAATTCCATAGTATGGGTAGACCTAACTTAATAGGTAAATTCCCAACTCCATAATATGGGTAGACCTAACTTAATAGGTAAATTCCTAATTACGTCCATTTAATTTGTGGTATGATTAATCATACCCATTTCACATCATTTTATTAACATGCATATTAAACCCATCGTTCCCCACGTAGTTCGTTCTCATAACACGACATAATAAAGGGAAGATTCATCACAAAGGTCATGGGTTTAGCCAACATAGCATGTAACTTTATCATGGGTTCAAAATGTGTCAACTTGCATATATGAACATACATTAAACCCAACTAGTATTTAACCCAAACTTGCATTATGCATATCATAAAAGAGACAACTTGCATATGAACTTGCACATAAACTTGCATATGAACTTGCATCATAACTTGCATATGAACTTGCATCATAACTTGCATATGAACATGTATCATAACTTGCATATGAACTTGCATCATAACTTGCATATGAACTTGCATCATAACTTGCATATGAACTTGCATCATAACTTGCATATGAACATGTATCATAACTTGCATATGAACTTGCATCATAACTTGCATATGAATATGTATCATAACTTGCATATGAACTTGCATCATAACTTGCATATGAACATGTATCATAACTTGCATATGAATATGTATCATAACTTGCATAACATGCCATACTTAGAGACAAACTTGCATATATTATGCATATCATAAAAAGAGACAAACTTGCATAAAACCAAACACTTAGCATGCATAAAACCAAATACTTAGCATGCATAAAACCACATACATAGCATGCATAAAACCAAATACTTAGCATGCATAAAACCAAATACATAACTTGCATAACATGTTACATATAGACTTGCATATAATCTCCCATATAGCTTGCATAACATGTTACATATGAATCAATGTTCAACATAGTGTTTTGCATCATAAAACATAGCATTAAACTTGCATATAGCACACAACATACACTATACTAAACTTGCATAAACACATTGATTCCACAAACATAGCCATATCTTATCATATCCTATCATAATCAATTTAACAATTGATTGTTAAGTCTATAGAAACTCACCACTAAACTCCAATAAGCAAACCCTTGCTACAAATCACCCAAAAACTCTAGCCTTGAACATAAAGCTTGCAACTTGATGATGAATGCAAGCCAATGATCACTCATACAACTCAAAGATGCTTGTATGCACATGAAAGCCTTCATAGAAATAGTTTAGAAATAGGATGGAGGCTAGGGTTTTGAGTGGAGGCCATGATCATAGAAAATTTTGGCATAGTTTAGTTAGGAGATAGGATTATGACCATTTAGGGCTAGCTTAGGATCTTATTTATAGGATTAGGAAAGTGTTTTAGGCCATTAGATTAACCCTAAATTAGATTAGGACCATCAGATCTCGGAAGCTTCCAGAAACCAGCCCCAAAACACAGCCTAAACCCTAAAATGGTGCACCAGGCCAGCCAGAAAGCTGTGCAGGTTTCTGGGTCGACACGGGCGCACTTCCCAAGTGCGCCAGTGTAAAAATGTGTTGGCGCACTTCACAAGTGCGCCAGTGCATTTTTGTGTTGGCGCACTTCACAAGTGCGCCAGTGCATTCTGGCTAGTTTTTCGGTTTTTCTACCTAACTTCGTTCGTCCATATCTTCTTCATACGGACTCCGATTTTCGAAAACTCAGACTCTATTTCGCGTATTTTTCCGAGACGAACGCAATGGTGCAACCCGTTTCCCCTAATTCCCACATCTGGGATTAGTTATTCTTTAATTTGTGAATTTTAGCATTAACCGAAATTCGGGGTGTTACATTCTCCCCTCCTTAAAGGATTTCGTCCCCGAAATCTCTAAGCTAAGGAGAATGCATATCCTACCATCCAAACAACCATCTACTCAATCCATCAAACACGGGCATCCATTGTCCTTAAAACAGTTTCTAATGATGTATGAGCATATGCAAAAAGTGTGTGTATATGTTCCCTATCTAATGTATGAACATATGCAAACCATGATAGTGCCATGCATCCATTATGTATGCGAGAGAACCCTATCGACACATACAATATCTACATGAGTGCACAATCATTCACCAAAATGCATCATCCATATGATAACACAATCATTATACATCCATAAATATAGCTTCCTACACACAATTTTATGCAATATGCCATATGAAGTGATTGAGCCGATCTAGTGCCTAGAGTGTGTATACATGCATCCACGAGCAACCACTAGCAACCACTTGCATCCACATGCATCCATCAAACATAACATGTCTCAAACACATGTTTCAACCATAGGTTTACCCTATCTAAAGGTCAAAGGTACTAATGAGAGGGCATACTAAAGATAAGATAAGTACTAGACAAACGATAAAGGAGAAGTTAAAAGACATACTCTCAAAAAGAAATGGGTACAAAGAACGCATCTTCGCTTCCGTCTCCCAAGTAGCATTGCCCTCGTCTTCTCCCCATTGCACTTTAACTAGCTGAACTTCTCTGTTCCTCAACTTCCTAGTTTCTGACCCAAGGATGCGAGTAGGAGCTCGTCGAATCGTCGCATCACGCTCTACCTCTACATCTCTAAGCAAGCTCGGCTCTACGACCTCTGCGGTCTCATGTAAGCACTTCCTCAAATGTGATACATGGAATACATCATGAACACCACTAAGTCTGTCGGGCAACTCCACCCTATATGCCATCCGTCCAATCCTTTCCTTAATAGGAAACGGCCCAACAAACCTCGGTGCTAACTTCCCAACGGACCCAAAGCGAACAACATTTCTCAACGGAGATACTTTGACAAAAACCATGTCCCCAACCTCAAACTCAAGATTCGTCCTTCTCCGATCCGCATAAGATTTCTGTCTATCTTGCGCTGCCTTCATGCTTCTTCGAATCAAATCAATCTTCTCTGAAGTCTCTCTAACCATATCTGGCCCAAGCAAGATCTTATCCGTAGATTCCCACTAACATGTAGGAGATCGACAAGGCCTTCCATAAAGAGCTTCGAAAGGTGCCATGCCAATACTAGACTGAAAGCTGTTATTGTATGCGAACTTCACCAAAGGAAGATGTTCTTCCCATGTACCTCCAAAATCCAAGATACAAAGCCTCAAGAGATCTTCTATGATACGGTTCACCCTCTCGGTCTGACCGTCCGTCTGAGGATGATATGCGGTGCTCAAACACAACTGAGTCCCTACCGCCTCTTGCAAACTTCTCCAAAACTCACTAGTGAAGATAGGATCTCGATCACTCACAATGCTGGATGGTACGCCATGCAATCTAACAATCTCTCTAACATAGACTGAAGCAAGCCATGGAGCGGTCCTCTTACTCTTCACGGGTATAAAATGGGCACTCTTGGTAAGTCTGTCTACCACAACCCAAATTCCCGTATTGCCCTTCCTCGATCTCGGTAACCCATCGATGAAATCCATCGAGACACTATCCCACTTCCATAGCGGAACTTCCAAATGGGTGAAGCAACCCATCGGGTTTCTTCTGCTCTTCTTTCATTTGCTAGCACACCAAGCATCTAGCCACATACTCGGCCACATCTTTCTTCATACCGGCCCAAAAAGAAAACTCGCTTCATGTCTTGGTACATCTTGTCCCTACCAGGATGAATGGTCATCTTCGACCGATGTGCATCATCCAAAATAGCCTTCTTCAAACCCTCATCTTGCGGTACACAAAGTCTACCGTCTCTATGCAACCATCCCCTATCATCTATGGTGTATCTACCCAAATGGCTGGATGACTCCCCCCTTATAAGCTTCTCTACCAACTCAACCAACTGTGGGTCGTCTCGCTGAGCCTCGCCAATCCGTCCCAAAAGAGTAGGTCTAACCTCCAAGGATGCTAACAAACCAGGTACAAAGTCAACAGAAGGTCTAAAGTCAATCATAGAATTAAACTCCAAGCTTCGCCATTCCACGAACAATGGACTCAAAGACAGCTTTTTCTGCTCAAGGCGTCTGCCACCACGTTACCCTTGCCAGGGGTATACGCTATCTCAAACTCATATGATGCTAAGAATTTCATCCACCTTTGTTGTCTTAAGACAATGCGCTCAAAGAGTCTCCAACACTTCCCTAAGATGTAGGGCATGCTTTTCTCCACTTCTAGAGAAAATCAGGATATTCTCCCATGCAAAATCGTCACAACTATCCATCTCTCACGCAGACCACCCTAGTCGAACTCGACATCCCCCAAATGCAAGCCCCAAAGGCCTAAACCAATATCAGACAAACACCCAAGGGATACCTCCTTCGAATTCAGACGACCTACGTGAGATGATACTAGTAAAAACGGCTAAATAATTAAGCCCTTGTCCAACTCTGGATGTCCTTGCCAGTCTCGCTCCAAAACCACCGTTTATCCTATAACTGGCTTTGCTCAACCTATTGAGCACATACGAAAACTTATTTCGCTCCTAGAAAAGACCAAGATGTCATCCACCAAGATCATTACGAACTTATTTAGGTACTCCCTGAACACCCTTCTCATCAAATCAACAAAGTATGCGGAGGCGTTCGTCTAACCAAATGGCATCACCATCCACTCATAAAACCATCTGGAGTCCTAAAGGCAATCTTCTCTATACTATCCTCAGCCACTCTCAACTGACGAAACCCCGTGGCTGAGTCCAACTTGCGAAAATACTGAGGCGCCAACCAACTGATCAAAGAGATCATCAATCCTCGGCAATGGGTGTCTATTCTTCTTTGTGAGTTTATTTAGTTCTCTTTAGCCTACACAAAGTCTGAGGGACCCATCCGCCTTCGTGGCAAAAACTACTGGAGCACCCCACTCCGATATACTTCGTCTTATGAACCCCTTCTCAAGCAAATCGCCTACTTGCTCATGGAGTTCCCTCCTCTCACGAGGAGCCATGTGGCATACTGGCCAAGATACTGGTTTGGCATTGTCTACCAGATATATTCGGAAGTCAATCTCCCGCTCCGGAGGTAAGCCCTTCACCTCCTCAAACACATCCGAGTATTCCCGGACCACTCTAACAGATCGCAAACTCTCGGCCGACGTGTCAAGCGATTCTAGATAACTTAGCATAATAGATTCCATGGGATTACAAGAGATCTCGAGAGTGTTACCCAAGCGGGTCATAAGCCTAACAACTCTCCCTTCAAAATCAAGAACGGCACCCCTACTGGATAACCAGTCCATGCCCAAACTAACCCATAGCCCGTGAAGCCCAAAAAGCATCACATCTAAACTCAACGCTAAGTATAGAAACTTTCAAACCCAAACACATCATGGAGCCCCAATTGGGTTTGAAACAACTAAGGGATCATCTACCAACCTGGTGTCTAAGTGCAGTGACTCAACTAACAATGATGAGATAAACGAACTCGATGCGTCAGAATCTAATAAAGTTCGAACCGGATAATAAAGAAATCCAAATTCCAACCTAGACGGTCCTATCCCCATCTGGTACACTAGCCGCGAGGGAATACAACTACCCTCCAGGAGATTCCATACCTTGCCCATGCCCCTTTGGACAATCCTAATACGGTGTCCCATTCCTCCAAAAGGATAACTACTCGCCTTCCTCTTCCCATTCTCCACTCGTAACCTCCCACCAATGAGGTTTCATCCTTCATTAACCAAACAACTATTTGAGCCTTCCTCCCATCGTCTATCCAATAGATACCTACCAGTCCTCCTCCTTCTTGAACCAACTTCTAATCCGACTAATGTCTAAGTCCCTTGAAGTGGTTTTCCGTTCTTATCTATCTTAGAAAGGTCATCTATACGTGGAGGGGAAACCCAAAACGAGAGAGGAAGAGATTCAAAACGGAGAATTCGAAAGATATAGATATGGCTATTGGGGATTATGCTTTTCTTTCAAAAACTTTTCTCTTAAAAGACATGTTTTTGAAAATACTCCTTTCAAAAATATTCTTAGAAAATAGTTTTTCTAAAAAAATTATCTGTTCTGGTAACCTTAAGCTCTGATACCACGTGTAACACCCCACACCCGCTACGGTCACTCACTAAGGGAATGCCATAACATCGGTGGAGTATTTTAGTGAATATAGAACAGAAAAATTACTACATGACAGATATAAATAGTACTTGAAAATTTTAAAACATCATTTCATTGCAGCGGAAAGTAAAACATGTCTGGTTACATCATAAAACCACAATAAAAGTCAAGTACAATATCCATCAAAATAAAGAAGTACATAATCCCACTCTCATACAATAGCCATGACAAAAGAAAAGACAACTGGGTAACTGGAGCTTTACATCTATCCAAGCTCCTAAAGACTGGAACAGCAATCTGATCAAAGCCCACTAGTGCTAGGTCCACTCTGAAAACCTGAGGGTTGGGAAAAAAATAAAGAAACAACGGGGTCAGACATAAGTCTGAGTGAGTCCTATAACCCTAACAATACAATCATTAAAGTAATTAGGGTATGATATAAACAAGGTACGGTACCTCTGGGGATAATGACTACACTAAGTAGCCAACTAAACACAGGATGTACTAAGATAACCGAAAAGACGCATTTATCCACCCAAGGATAATTACTGGATTACACCACCCCAGATCTACCCACCCAAGGGTAATTCCTACACTGCACCACACCAGTCATTCCTAACTTAAAGGTTGATCCCACCCATGGACTTATAAAATTAACTTAATAGTTCTCGCGTACCCCTAGGTGACTAAGTAGACGCCACGGGGCCCTACAATCCACTAGGTGTACACACTACTCCCCATTCGATCGGCTCCGTAACGTAGATACCCGTGCTGGCCCCACCGTGGGGTGTACCATTCCCCAACGTGGCAACCTAATAAAACTAACGGTGCACGACTTATATCTACACGATGCAACAACGTCTTATTTACCAGCCCGGGTCCACACACGCATATGAAACCCGTTGGTCATGCGTTGCCACCGCTAACCCATTTTGGCCTCTTATAGTCAAGCCCAATATGCGTGTCCCGTCACTCGACTAGAGTCGAGCCCACTAAGATACGTTTGGGATATTGGTTGAAATGGGCCCCCACAAGCTACCACCTAAGCTTGTTATTTTATCTAGTGTATCCCACTTAACCCCTTTTATAATCATGCCCACCTACATGTTAAGGTTTGGTTAAGTCATCTAATCATATATCAATTGCCACTTAAGGCACCCACTAGATTTCCACATGCCACCCAAAGCACTTACTTAACCCTTTACCCATGTTTAATTACATGTTCCTCTTTGGTTAAGTATTCTAATCGTATTTTCTATTGCCACCCAAGGCAACCCACTAGATTTCCACATGCCACCCAAGGCACCCACTTAACCCCTCATGTCCCTCTACATGCTAATATGGTTAAGTGTTTCTTAATTAATTAAGATCATGACCTCATAAAGACCTCTCACATTAGACCATCTTTTATGACTGCTGGATATGCCGGTTGGTTCCGGGCAGACTTCTGTCATAAAAAGGTCTAACCTCGTGTCTTTACTTTAATCACGTATTTAATTTATGACTAAGACCTCTCACATTGGGCCAATCATTTGTAGCTGCTGGATGGCCGGTCGGTTCCGGGCAGACTTCCGCTACAAAAGGGTCCAACCTCGTGTCTTAGTTGATTAATTACACCTAATTAATCACCCCCATAATTTGAATTAATTATGCCTAATTAATTACACATTTTTAAGAATATGGGTAGACCTAACTCAATAGGTAAATTCCCAATTCCATAGTATGGGTAGACCTAACTTAATAGGTAAATTCCCAACTCCATAATATGGGTAGACCTAACTTAATAGGTAAATTCCCAATTACGTCCATTTAATTTGTGGTATGATTAATCATACCCATTTCACATCATTTTATTAACATGCATATTAAACCCATCGTTCCCCACGTAGTTCGTTCTCATAACACGACATAATAAAGGGAAGATTCATCACAAAGGTCATGGGTTTAGCCAACATAGCATGTAACTTTATCATGGGTTCAAAATGTGTCAACTTGCATATATGAACATACATTAAACCCAACTAGTATTTAACCCAAACTTGCATTATGCATATCATAAAAGAGACAACTTGCATATGAACTTGCACATAAACTTGCATATGAACTTGCATCATAACTTGCATATGAACTTGCATCATAACTTGCATATGAACATGTATCAT
Source organism: Allium sativum (assembly GCA_030737875.1). NCBI lineage: Eukaryota > Viridiplantae > Streptophyta > Magnoliopsida > Asparagales > Amaryllidaceae > Allium > Allium sativum. The sequence continues at coordinate 712,082,124 of CM060924.1, read as the reverse complement.
AACTTGCATATGAACTTGCATCATAACTTGCATATGAACTTGCATCATAACTTGCATATGAACTTGCATCATAACTTGCATATGAACATGTATCATAACTTGCATATGAACTTGCATCATAACTTGCATATGAATATGTATCATAACTTGCATATGAACTTGCATCATAACTTGCATATGAACATGTATCATAACTTGCATATGAATATGTATCATAACTTGCATATGAACTTGCATAACATGCCATACTTGGAGACAAACTTGCATATATTATGCATATCATAAAAAGAGACAAACTTGCATAAAACCAAACACTTAGCATGCATAAAACCAAATACTTAGCATGCATAAAACCACATACATAGCATGCATAAAACCAAATACTTAGCATGCATAAAACCAAATACATAACTTGCATAACATGTTACATATAGACTTGCATATAATCTCCCATATAGCTTGCATAACATGTTACATATGAATCAATGTTCAACATAGTGTTTTGCATCATAAAACATAGCATTAAACTTGCATATAGCACACAACATACACTATACTAAACTTGCATAAACACATTGATTCCACAAACATAGCCATATCTTATCATATCCTATCATAATCAATTTAACAATTGATTGTTAAGTCTATAGAAACTCACCACTAAACTCCAATAAGCAAACCCTTGCTACAAATCACCCAAAAACTCTAGCCTTGAACATAAAGCTTGCAACTTGATGATGAATGCAAGCCAATGATCACTCATACAACTCAAAGATGCTTGTATGCACATGAAAGCCTTCATAGAAATAGTTTAGAAATAGGATGGAGGCTAGGGTTTTGAGTGGAGGCCATGATCATAGAAAATTTTGGCATAGTTTAGTTAGGAGATAGGATTATGACCATTTAGGGCTAGCTTAGGGTCTTATTTATAGGATTAGGCAAGTGTTTTAGGCCATTAGATTAACCCTAAATTAGATTAGGACCATCAGATCTCGGAAGCTTCCAGAAACCAGCCCCAAAACACAGCCTAAACCCTAAAATGGTGCACCAGGCCAGCCAGAAAGCTGTGCAGGTTTCTGGGTCGACACGGGCGCACTTCCCAAGTGCGCCAGTGTAAAAATGTGTTGGCGCACTTCACAAGTGCGCCAGTGCATTTTTGTGTTGGCGCACTTCACAAGTGCGCCAGTGCATTCTGGCTAGTTTTTCGGTTTTTCTGCCTAACTTTGTTCGTCCATATCTTCTTCATACGGACTCCGATTTTCGAAAACTCGGACTCTATTTCACATATTTTTCCGAGACGAACGCAATGGTGCAACCCGTTTCCCCTAATTCCCACATCTGGGATTAGTTATTCTTTAATTTGTGAATTTTAGCATTAACCGAAATTCAGGGTGTTACAGGTTTCATTGCGGGGAGGACTGTCGGGGGAGAGGCTCTGTGGCCTGAGGCGGCGCCACCTTGGTCGGAGCAGCGCTGGGGTGGTCTTCAGATCGAAGGGGGAGAGGAAGGGGGGTCTTCGGGGTTCGATTTGAAGGGGGGGGTGCGGAACGGGGTTTGGGTTCTGGCGGTCTTCGAACAGAGGAGGGGAGGGTCAGGCGATGGCGGCGATCTTGGGGAGGGCGACGGTCGGCTAGCGCGGTGATGCGACAGTGGGGGGGCGACGGTCGGCTTAGGGCTACAACGTTTTTTTTATTCGAGATTTGTTCTGATAAGGAGAATGGATGGGGGGGGGTATGAGAAATTTATTATATAATTAATTATTTAATTTAATCCAACAAGTTGCTTTACGATTTGAACACCAAACAAGGCCCAACGACTGTCGCCCCTAGCTAATTACCCCCATTCCGAACACAATGGGATATGCCACGTAAGCCAATTCGACTGTTTCGAACAGTTTTCATCAAATTCCAAATATCAATCAGTATATATTGAATTTGAACTTACATTTTAATTTACCGGTGCAACATACTAACTATAAAAATTCCCGAAAAATATTTTCTAGCTTCGTATTGACGATACGGTCCTAACAAAACTAATTTCATCGAATTCTGAGACCGTTTGAAAAATGGCCATCTTCCAGTCGATTAAAATCAACTGAAACTGGTCAAACACGTTTTCTTTTGCCACGCTCACATATTGATTCAAAAAATTATGAAATTTGAAACCTAGCAATAATTTGACATCGCGGATCCAACAAAAGTGGTTTCGTCGAAATCCGAGGTCATTTGCAAAATTTTCATTTTTAAGGGCCTGAATTCCATAGCGACTATTTAGAATTTTCAACTGGACATATCTTTTGATCCCCGCTATGAAATTTCGATTTTTCGGATTCGTTGGAAAGTTATTCTCAATTGGATTCAAATATATTTGGTTTCACTAAAATCCGGTTTATTTTGCACCCGGTACATTCATTTGAACTTTGAAATCGAATTATCGAACTACCGCGCCATTTTCAATTCTATTTATATAAATAAATAAATATTTATATTCCAACGACGATCCATATAATATATACGTTCGAATTATATTCAAAATAAATTTCTTGTCATTATTTTTTTAAAATAATTCATTTTAAATAATCAAAATTCACTAAATTGGCCAAAATAAAAATTTTAAGCTAGCCCAGATTTTCGGGTTATTACAATCTCCCCCACTTAAAACTTTTCATCCCCGAAAAGGAACGAAGCCGAAAGTTGTTTAACTAATCAACTCAACTTCCAGTATTTTGACTATGGCTTAAGTTCTTCAACTTTTCAGTTTCTAAGAACTTTTCAAAGTTTTCAAAAATTTGGATAACACCCTAAATTTTCGAAAAATTTCGCCATAACCTCCCCTGCACCGAGAGCACGGGAAAATCCCGAAATTGCCATACAGGCCCTCTGATCTCAAAAAGAAAAAGAAAAAGCCAACCGACTCATAAAATCATTATCACCCAAACAAAACAGTAAATTATGATAAACATGTACCTATTTGTCGGGCAAACAAATTTATTCTTCTGCTCTAGCCTCCTTGCTATGACCTGTTCAATGTAAGTACTTGTATATGCAAGCAAATGCGACCAAATTTCAATACAATTCAACATTTGGTACAATTAGGCATAATGGTTCAAAATTATCAAACAAATAAACAAACAACACAAACATCAATCAATTAGTGAATTAACGTTTCAAATTCATAACTTTGATACATAGTCAAAAATATCATTTTTGATGCCAAATCACAACAATAGACCCTATCTAATTTTGGTTCTCACACCAGTCAATTGGAAATATATAGAAATCTCACCTTCGAAACACGAAAATAAATTCTAATGATGACGCGTCAATCATTAGAATCATGTCCGAGCGACTAGAGTGTGATTCTATATCTATCGAATATATTTGAGGCTTCAATACACGTGGATCAGACGTATACTAAAATCTCTATATATTTGATTGTCCAAATCAATATAAATAAATAATCAAATACGTATAATTGATTTAAATTTTCACAACAAAAATTGTTTTCATTTCCAAAATATACTCTTCACACTCGTTCTAGGATACTACTGATCCCATCTCTAACGAGTCATTCCCATTGGATATTACTAATCCAATATCTGATGAATTCTTCCGTATGGTTCTAACGTGTCTTGTTCTCTGAGCTTTGTAAACCAAAGCTCTGATACCAACTGTGACAACATGCAATTTCGCTCGATCCGAATCAGTCGCTAAACCGATCTAGACCGTTCGAAACGCCTGATTGTTTTGAGAACACGACAAAATAGAAAGCAGACGGAAGAACATTTCATTGTATATATTACAACAATTCCATCAGAATACAAGAATATACAGAGTAATAAATGAATATTACACAGAAATATCAGAGATTTAAATTACATATAAATACATAGCAGCGGAAAATAATACAATACACAACTGAAGGAGATATACGGATACAAAGCTTTCCGGATATCATTCCAGCTGTAACTAGGATCCTGTGAATATAAATCTGCAAAACCAAAACTACTAGCTGTCCGTGTCAAAAATAAGGGCACCCAGAGTTTAGGTTAAAACAATAAACTCTAGGTCAGTCATGGGACTGGTGTGAGAACTAAAACAGTTATTATTCTTTATTTTAAAGTTCGGTAAATCAAGGGACCGCGCCGTATAACATGGAACGGGTTTCCTCCCAAGAATTCCAGTGCATAAAACAAACAACGCAATGCTAAATAAAGAAAAATGAAGCTGTTATAAGACCCAGTTCCTATCACACAATGCAACGCAAGCCGGGGGATAGGGTTTTCCCTTATAACAGCCAAAGAATGCTTGATACGTTTAAAACAAATCGTTTGATACTATAATAAGTGCATAGTGTATAAAACAACTTCAAATCATAAGTATCAACCATAGACGGCATGGGTACCATATATCATGTTGCCATACTAGTTCTACAATTAAAACCGCAAATGTCACGTATTTGGAAATTGGATTTCCGTCTATGAACCGAGGCAAAAGATAGTCCTCAACCGATTCGAGACGCTCTAGCCCGCCCCTCAGGAACAGCCGCAACTGCCCCTTGGATCGTCAGGGCCGGTCCACCGATGTGGATTATTATGCCTGAACACTGCGTTTCCCCACCCTTTCTGGTGTAAACGAGCCAACAAATGACTCCATCGGTTTCACATAGTCACCGGTATATCCGAGGCGCCTCGCAACAGCAACAACCACATAAGTCAAACTCGTCAGGGCGTGTAAAACCACTGACGCCACGTTTTAGCTAGAAGGAAACGCATGCCCTCCCTGAGGTCCGTCTCCCGTTTTTGGTTCATACCGGGTGTGAAACTCGCGAGGTAAACGTTACACAAAGCTACGCCACAAAGGCCGTGCTTCGATCAACAACCATAAGACTTTACTTTTCAACATAAGCCTTGATCATTCGCCACTTAGGCATGCCACACAGGCAATTCACTCTATGCGTTTGATATCCATCAGTATATAACCCCTGAGCTCGTACGTCTCAGAGAAGGGCGTTAAGCAAGAGAATAAATTCTCCGCCGCCAAACAGATATATATTTAATAGAGATCAATCACACAGACTAAAATCCAATGTCAGACACACAGTCCATTTACAAGTTCGTTCTGGGTCTGAACGAAACCGGAGGCACCTTGTACCCCGCATATCCATCGATCTCCAAGTACGTTTGGACAATCACCAACTATTTCCATCTTCTTGGGTGTACATCCCAATCAAGATCATCAGTAATCACCCAAATGACGTGAAGACCTCCGGTCTTCGACCACCGTCTTCATCTTCGACTTATCGTCGTATCAGTTATTCAGAATGGGATAAACCCGGTCTTTCTGAATAACTCGCGTATATTATAAACAAGTGTAACACAAACACAACATACGCCTCATTCCCATTCATCAGTCACTAACCGTAAATTAACCAGAGAATAGTTCCCCAAATATTAACCCCGAAGGCCGAAACCAACATCAGATCAATATCCAGAAAACCATTCTGCTTAGCTAACCGACAGTTAGTTTCTAATTTTCTTAACTCCTTTAGGTCTAAGAACAGTATTATTGAAGATACCATTCACGACAACCCAAAATCACATTTCATTAATTATCGGGTTAAAGAACAAGTGTTATATATAACACTGTTCACGACAAACCCAAGAATCAATTCGAATTCAATTCCAATTAAATATTATTTAATTGGTACACTTCATTAAATTTAACTAAAAAGATTTAATCATTTTCTCAACTGGGCTTAAGAACAGTGTTAATGAAGACAACATTCACGATAAACCCAAATCACATTTGATATTAAATACAAGGCTCTGAAAAGAAAATATATCGGCTTATATTCAATATCAAATTCTACGACCAACAAATATCGTATTGGAAATAACGGTATAAACATATCTTTCAAATTTCCATAACAATATCTGTATAATCATGAAATCCAACATCTAAATAATCCAAAGACAATTTCGATTCAAATCCATTCCAATTCAATTATTGGAAATTCTGGTTACTTTAAAACCCTTTTCAAAACCAATTTATTTATTTAAAAATAAATAGAATTTTAATTCTAGTTCAAAACTAGTTCACTTCGATAAAAATTTATTTTTATCTTTTCAAGTATGGAGTTTTTCATCCCGATTCTTCCCAAATCATTTCTTATGATTTTACACAAATTATTGTTATTTTTAATAATTTTATCAAGGCCCGTACAGTCGATTTCCATCAACGGCCATCAAACTGCACTTACAACGACCTTTTCCAAATTTGATTTGGACATAATTCCAAATCCATCCGTTAGATTTCAAATTTCTAATATTCGTTAGAAAGCTCTTTTCGATACGAACCCAACGGTTCCGGTTTTAGGAGAATCCAACGGTCGGATCTCCCGTAATATCCGTGCGAAGTCGTTGGCCGAAATTCCTGAACTACCGCAGCGCGGCGCGTTCTATTCAGGCCATTATATTATATATATATATATATAATATATAATATATACATCATCGATTTCAATTCAAAACGTGCTTTATGAATCGTTATAAATTCATTTTCAAAACGGTTTCAACTTCATATTCGATTTCAAATCAAAATTGAATATTCTCATATAAATTCGTTTTAAATTCATTTCAAATCGATTTCAATTCAAATTGATTTCTAATTCAATTTCAGTTCGTTTTCAATTCAATTAAATTTCAATTCGAATTCATTTTTATTCAATTTCAATTCGAATTCATTTGTATTCAGTTTAATTCGAATTTCAATTCTTTTCAAAATATCAGATTTTGAAATCACTTTCGGTATTCCTTATAAAATGAATAAAATCGATATAAATATCGTTCACGTCAAAATGGCGTCAATCTAATCAACACGGCTTCATATATTTCTATTTTCAAATATTTCTATTTCAAATATTTCTATTTCGAATATTACCTTTTCAAATATTTCTATTTCAAATATTTCTATTTCAAATATTTCTATTTCGAATATTACCTTTTTAAATATTTCTATTTCAAATATTACCTTTTCAAATATTTCTATTTCAAATATTTCTATTTCAAATATTTATATTTTAAATATTTCTATTTCAAATATTACCTTTTCAAATATTTCTATTTCGAATATTACCTTTTCAAATATTTTTATTTCGAATATTACCTTTTCAAATATTTCTATTTCAAATATTTCTATTTCAAATATTTCTATTTTAAATATTTCTATTTCAAATATTACCTTTTCATATATTTCTATTTCGAATATTACCTTTTCAAATATTTCTATTTCAAATATTTCTATTTCAAATATTTCTATTTCAAATATTTCCATTTCAAATATTTCTATTTCAAATATTTCTATTTCAAATATTTCTATTTTAAAACTGGAATGAGGCCCAATCAATTATCATATAATGTTAATTATATGGATTTTCTACAACACATGTATACAATAACAACGATGAATAATCAACCATCATCCAAAGTGCATTCTACACTGTATAAGCATCAAATATAAATATTCAACGCTTATAACAGTCTGTCAATCAATCGATCGACATATAACTAACTATTGGGATTAGTGTATGTCATATATCATCCCAATACCCGTGTGGGGTTTCAAACAATCAAACACAGATTTTATTTGTGCAGTTGGGCGTTGTGTAAAATTTATCGTCCCAATCAATATCAGTCAAATGTGTGTATATAAACAAATCATCCGATTTGTTTATTTTTATTTCCTTTCATATACACGTTAAAAATTCTATTTTTAACTATAAAATATTTTTAACTATATAAATATTTTATTTCATTTCACATCACATCACACAATCAACTACACATCAAAATCAAACAAACAAGCATACAAGCCGTCCATGGTCTGTGGACGACGGGTGTCGGGTGCTACTAAACACCGTCTGCATCCTAGTATATATTTATATGACTAGAAAATAAAATCAAAAGTGAGAAGTTCTCACAGATTAGCTAATCCAATCCCACGACTCTTCTTATGTAGAAATCTTCGCCGTTCTTGCCTCTTGTCACTTTCTTTGCCCGTATTCTCTACATATGTAAAAATCGAATTTTTACTTTGCTATTCAATATATAAAAATCGAATTTTTACTTTGCTATTCAATATATAAAGTTCGAATATTTACTTTGCTATTCAATATATAAAAATCATATTTTTACTTTGCTATTCAATATATAAAAATCGAATTTTTTCTTTGCTGTTCAATATATAAAAATCATATTTTTACTTCGCTATTCAATATATAAAAATCGAATTTTTACTTTGCTATTCAATCTATAAAAATCGAATTTTTACTTTGCTATTCAATATATAAAAATCGAATTTTTACTTTGCTATTCAATATATAAAAATCGAATTTTTACTTTGCTATTCAATCTATAAAAATCATATTTTTACTTTGCTATTCAATCTATAAAAATCATATTTTTACTTTGCTATTCAATCTATAAAAATCGAATTTTTACTTGCTACACTATATAAAAATTATATTTTTATTCACTAATTTATAAAATTTAAAACCTGATTTTTAAACCATGTATTAAATTAAATAAAAACAGTAAAATAAACTTACTGTGGTTCGACTGAGGGAGGGGGGTTTCATTGCGGGGAGGACTGTCTGGGGAGGGGCTCTGTGGCCTGAGGCGGCGCCACCTTGGTCGGAGCAGCGCTGAGGTGGTCTTCAGATCGAAGGGAGAGAGGAAGGGGGGTCTTCGGGGTTCGATTTGAAGGGGAGGGGGGTGCGGAACGGGGTTTTGGTTCTGGCGGTCTTCGAACAGAGGAGGGGAGGGTCAGGCGATGGCGGCGATCTTGGGGAGGGCGGCGGTCGGCTAGCGCGGTGGTGCGACAGTGGGGGGGGGGGGGGGTCGACTTAGGGCTACAGCGTTTTTTTCTTTTTTTATTCGAGATCTGTTCTGATAAGGAGAATGGATGAGGGGGGTATGAGAAATTTATTATATAATTAATTATTTAATTTAATCCAACAAGTTGCTTTACGATTTGAACACCAAACGAGGCCCAACGACTGTCGCCCCTAGCTAATTACCCCCATTCCGAACACAATGGGATATGCCACGTAAGCCAATTCGACTGTTTCGAACAGTTTTCATCAAATTCCAAATATCAATCAGTATATATTGAATTTGAACTTACATTTTAATTTACCGGTGCAACATACTAATTATAAAAATTCCCGAAAAATATTTTCTAGCTTCGTATTGATGATACGGTCCTAACAAAACTAATTTCGTCGAATTCTGAGACCGTTTGAAAAATGGCCATCTTCCAGTCGATTAAAATCAACTGAAACTGGTCAAACACGTTTTCTTTTGCCACGCTCACATATTGATTCGAAAAATTATGAAATTTGAAACCTAGCAATAATTTGATATCGCGGATCCAACAAAAGTGGTTTTGTCGAAATCCGAGGTCGTTTGCAAAATTTCCATTTTTAAGGGCCTGAATTCCATAACGACTATTTAGAATTTTCAACTGGACATATCTTTTGATCCCCGCTATGAAATTTTGATTTTTCGGATTCGTTGGAAATATATTCTCAATTAGATTCAAATATTTTTGGTTTCACTAAAATCCGGTTTATTTTGCACCCGGTACATTCATTTGAACTTTGAAATCGAATTATCGAACTACCGCGCCATTTTCAATTCTATTTATATATATAAATAAATATTTATATTCCAACGACGATCCATATAATATATACGTTCGAATTATAATCAAAATAAATTTCTCGTTGTTATTTTTTTAAAATAATTCATTTCAAATAATCAAAATTCACTAAATTGGCCAAAATAAAAATTTTAAACTGGCCCAGATTTTCGGGTTATTACAATTTCTACTAGAAACAATGGAGTCAAAATGAATGACAGTAGTAGTAATAGTATTGGGAAAGAGAGAATGACACTTAACAAGTCAATAATCAAAGACTATGTTCTGGGATAAACTGGCATATACCAGCCATGAATCTAAACAGATCACGAAGCTCTAAAATTCATTAAATGCATTAAGAATATATGAAGATATTCAAAGTCTAACCATCGTGAAGGCTGAGGCTACGTTGGCTGCTACACTGAATAAGAAGAACAGAGCAGTGAGTTTGTGTTGCAGCATTTTGAAGTAGAGTAATTAGATTGTGAAAGAAGATTGTGGTATATGGTATATATAGATTAGTACTTTACACATATGCCCTCCGGTTTTTTAAGTATTGATTAGTAGGTTATCTAGTAACATTTGTGTTATTTAATTTGCTTTGCCTTTACTCATGTGTTTTGGATCTGAGTTTACCGAGTAGAAATTTTTGTGTCTTTTCTTTGGGTCGGTTTGTTTGGGGAAGGTTTAGGGAGTGTGGGATTCAATATGCATATACCATTACCACTTTCATATTGTTAGCATATATAGCCGTAAATTGTTAAAAAAAGAAGAAGAAGAAGAAGAAGTGATAAGTGGTCTTTCATAATACATTTCATTGTTTCAGTTTGTAGCATCATATTATATCTATGAGAGTTTACTGTCTAAAAGCAGTAGAGAAAATACAAATAACCGATCTAGTCAATCTCATAGTCATAGACTATCAATTGACATATAGTAATCACACATGCAATACAATTATCTATCAAGTATCAACTCATTTAACATCATTAATACAAAAAATATTGGTGAGGACCTGAGTTTAAGAGTATATCTTGAGGATAATCATGTAATTCAAGTATATAATTTAACGCTAAACGTTTTTTCGGAATAAATTATCTTTTAGTTTATCTTTTGTTGTACATAATGTTATAATGAACATCAGTGATATTACAGAAACATTAGTATACCCAATTACCCAAGTAGAAAATCTTTAACAAAAGTACTCAATCAATTACATTTATAAATGCGTTCATAACCATAAGTATCAAACTATATCAAACAAAAATATCATTATAGTATTGATAATTGGTCGAATAATGTATTTATATGCTATAGTGATGGTGGAATGAATACATTTATATTTATAATATATCTTAAGGGGTGTTGCTTTTAAGAAAGGGGGTTAGATTTCAACTAAATATCATTAAGGAGTTGAACTACTTTCCGCTTTGGGGCTCAACAAGTTTATGCTGTAGACTTAGGAGTTAAAGCAATGTTCCTAACTTCTGAAAGGTCAATTTTATTCAGCAATCGATTATTAATAAGGTACATTATTTTTTCTGTCCATGGGATTTAATTTCACATAAGGCATAAACAAACTATACTACTGAACAAAGAAGCATCTAATCTTGTGCATAAATTGCACTGTAGACTGCTTCTTTTCAAAATCAAGTTTTAGCTTAAGTGTACCTTTTGACATTATTAGTATCATTAAGTGAATTGAAGTTGTTACTGAAATAAAAACTAATGTGAAAATTAATTAATATACAAACAGAGTTAAGAGTACACAAAATAGCATTTTTGTAAATCGGTGTTAGAGATGAGCTGGTGGATAGTTCAATTGCGACAGAATGTGATGTGATCTAGATCTAGATCTAGCAGCAAGGTGTGGGCTAAGAACTCTAATTTGGACAGGGTGAACTCGCTTGTCTTGTGCGGATTGCTTTATGATTTAACGTTTGTCTGTCATTAGGATGTCATGAATAAATCTTCCACTAATTGTGTCCCATTATCTTGTGGTTAGGACATTGGACTCTAGAATTCTTTGAACTTTAAGTGAAATAATTGGACTTCTAAATGTTTAATGTACTTAGATGAACTTCAAAAGACTGCTCACCACAAGCCAAGACTGAGCATGACAGATCTGGTCAACATCTACAAAGGCGTCATCGGAATAGTAGTAGCAAAATAAACAAAATTTTGTTGTACTTTCCACATTTTCTTTTATATTCTTACAAAGATGCGTACATTCTGATGCTAACGCTGATTTTGTACTGAATAACTCTATAAATGGTCTGTTCATCATTTAACTATCCGTTGAATACTTTATTGTTCTGTTCTTACCATATGCTTCATGGTGAAATCAAAATTATGGTTTTAGCAATTTCATTTTTTCTATTATTATTGCTGAATTTGTATATAAGTGAGTTGTACCAAATAATATGTTGATGCAATACTTTTACATGCACGAAACTGTCCACGCTTCTGTCTTAGTAATTTACACGTGCTGGATGCCGAGTCTTATGTTCGATTCCTCAGCAAAAATTGTCAACCATTAACAAAAGCATGATATTTCTACGTTCCATACAAAACTTGGAGCAGATCTGTATGACAAGGTATGTGAAGTCATTTGATTTCAATGGCATGTTGCAACTAGTTTGGTTGTTAATGATCCTTTAAAAATTTTATCATCTTACTTTTAGTGTACTTAGCTTGCGTTGAAAGAAGATATTAATTGTGCACAATCAATCTACTGGATGTGCCTTTTTTGCAGTGGTGAGCTCTGTCCTCGATTGCAACCTATATTGGTTTGGCAAGTATGATAACCTGATGGGATATAAAAGAAATAATTTAGGCTTTCATTATTTGTCTGTCATGATCTCACTAAAAATCAAGAAAACATATAAGGCTATTTGTAGAACAGATTTGGATTATCTTACATTAGCAGAAACCTATGTGTTGATCATTAATGTTTACATCTACTGAATGCAATCAAGTCTACACTTTGACTATCTTATGTATTCCACTTATTAATGCAGAACCTCAAGCCTGCAAATTTGGTGGTCTGGGCTAGGTGAGTCACTGTAACGACCCGCATTCTACACATCATAGGATCGTAGAATATTTATTTCTTTCACATACGAAGTCGTTTGGTCATGTAACTTTGGGAGACGGCTATTGTGGTCATTTCCCATGTTCATAATTTTTCCCGATTTTCAAATGACCATTTTACCCCTAGTTGGCACTGTTTTGGCCATAACTTTTGACTGGAAAGGAATTTTGACCTGAAACTACTTCCATTGGCTCCGGATGATGGTTTCTCTTTCCGTAGAGTGGTCACATTAGCCAAACGGACTCACCGTTTAGGAGATATGGCTGAAACAAGTTTCAGATGGTGAAAAACAGCTTAATTGGGCTTAACCGGGTGATTAACAGCTAGGCCCAAAGGGGAATTTCGGGATTAGGAGTTTAAAAGGGCTGTTAGGGTTTGGAGAATACCCTTTTCTCATTTTTCAGCCGTCACTATTCATTCCACTTAACCTAGCCATGGCCTCTACCCTCTAAATCTCTTCAAAACACCTCTTAATCACTTTCTAATTGAAGATTAGGCTTAGCAAACATCAAATCAAGGAGTATTAGCACGAGAACCGAGGTAGAGCTGCTGTGTAAGATTGGGAACAGCGCCAAATCAGAGAATATTTCAGTTTTGGGGTTTTAGTTGTGGCCAAGGTGAGTGATAGCATCGTTTTGACACTAATTACAGTTAATTAAGGGTAATTAATGAAGATTAGCGAATTTATACACTAATAAATTCTGGAAAAATGTTTAGAAATTCTTAAATAATATTTCATGCCTCTGTTAGAAAATTCAGACGATTTGATTAAGTTTTACTAAGTATGTGCTTAAACATGTTTAAGAGGGATTATAGGAAAATGTGAGGTTTTAGCCACTTTTGATCCATTTTGGTTCATTTGAATTGTTGTTTGGTGTTTGTGGTTGCTCTTACATGTTGCTATGGCTCTATGGTATGTTTTATGATTGATTAGAATAGTTAGATTGGTCGAAAACGCCGTCGAATGGCGTAGAAAGCTCGCTGGAAAGTTGCAAAAGTGTGCAGATTCCGAACCGGTTCGGATCGGAGTAAGGGGTCGGATCGGATTTGTGAACTGACCAAGGGAATTCGAACTGGATTGGAACTTGTCACTGGAGGAGGCTTGGCGAGAAGGAAGGCCGTTTACTTAGAGTTGGAGTGGACAAGAGGATCAGATCGGAAGAGTAATGGTGGCCAGATCGGATCGACTCAAGAATGGAAGGCGACGACTGGAGTAAGGCGAAGGGAGCGGATCGGATCGGATCGGAGTGGATGGAAAACGGGAGCGGATCGGATCGGGGTAGATGGAAAACGAGGAAGCTGATCGAAGAAAACTAGAAGGAAGACAGTAACCCGACCCGGAGGAGGACACCGACCCGACCCGAAGTGGAGTATCCGACCCGAACAGAGCTAGACGAGGACCACCGACCCGAACCGATCAGGGAGGTTACACCGAACCGAACCGAACCGAGCTAGACGAGGAGCACCGAACCGAACCGTACGTGGGCTACTACTACTACGCGATGACTCTTTGGAAGACCAACTCCGACTCGATCAAAACCTGAGATGCAAAGGAAGTCCAAATGAGAAGTTAGAGCTCAAGATTTAGATGGGAATCAACGAGTTTGCTTCATGGTTAGGCTTTGCTGCGGAACACGTGTTAAGGGGCTATCGATGTCTATAGCTTTGGATCACTATGGTAGGAGGTACGGAGGCGGATTCAGGGCCATTATGGCATTGGTAAAACTAAGGGCTACGATCAATGAAATGGGTCATTGAAATGTTTGGTCATGACTCCATGTGCTTAGCTTGGTCACAGCAGGGTTTCTACAAGTCGGGATTCGTCGTTACCTCAATTTGTCTAGTGTTCCAAAGTGGTAAATATCGTATGCTTTATGCACTGAGTGAGAGATGTGAGGATGGTTGCTACGGTTGATTTGGTTGCTATCATTATGACATGCACACCTCACCCCCGTATTCTTTACACTATTCATTATGGCACCTTGGAGTACTGTACGGTATGTGGTACTAACTCTTTGGTTGCAGGTCCAGGTTCAGGTATGGTTTAGTATACCTGTTATTATTCTGTTTAGATGCTTATCGCTCATACCAGGCTTTATGTCTGACCCAGAGTTTTATGTCTCCTCTTATTACTCTGGGTGCTCACACGAGCAGACTAGAGACAGGTTAGCTGGTGATGCACGGGTAGATGATCCAGAGACGAGCAGGAGGCTTCCACGTAATATATATAGTATTCCCCCTGTGTTGTTGAAGATCACTGCTTGGGCATTTGTGGTGCATCTTCTACTTTAGCTTTCTTTTGTTAGAGACAGTAAATTTGAAAAGTTGTAATAAGCTGTATTTGGATTTCTGCTGCTCTGATGATTGGTGTTGATTTTAGTTATCAGCTTATGTACTGTCTCACCTGTTTTATGTCAAGTATGTTATTATTATATTTTAGTCCATGCGCTGTGAGACATTCTACAAGTCATGTGTTAGTTCTTCACTTTCTTTCTTTTCTTATGACGACCGTTCCGTGCTAGTCGGGCATGTGTACAGCGCACTTCCGGAGGAAACGCAGGCTGGTGCGGGGCGGGCCGTCACACTTGGTATCAGAGCCAGGTTGCGTAGTTAACCTAGGGAAGTTATCAGGGAGAGATAATATACGTATACGAGAGAGCGTATTTGTGATTATTTTGGTTTTCAAAAGCTATATATATACTATTAGTAGTATGAGAATGAAGTCGTACTGCACTAGCACCACTATGGAATCGTTAATCGTTTCCTTTTTCAGATTGACGATGAGCCGATATACTAGAGGTGCTGGTAGGGGAGCCAATAATGGGAATGCTGCTGACATGAGGACGATGTTTACTGACCTCATGAGAGAGATGCTTAGAGATGTACAGAGGGCAGCTCCCAATGGTGGAAATGGTGGTGGTCCAATAGTGCAGGCGCCAAGAGTCGACTTCGCCAAGCTGAATAAGGATTATACTATCCTTGGTGGGAAGCCGTTCCACGGAACGGAGTCGGCCACGGATGTTCAAGATTGGTTGGATAGTTGCGAACGTATCTTTGAGGATTTGGGTATCGAGGATGCGATGAAGAGAAAGCTTGCGTCCCGTCAGCTGCAAGGGCGGGCAATGAATTGGTGGAATGCTATAAAGGCAGCCACTCCCGAAGATCAGATTACTTGGGAGCAGTTTAAGGCTCGCTTTAGCGAGAAGTTCATTCCAGCTGCTCAGAAGTCAGTGTTGTTCAAGAAATTCTTGGAGCTCAAACAGAATGGCAGGGCTGTCTCGGAGTATATTGCTGAATTCGACACTTTGTCAAAGTATGGGTTATCTCTTATAGATACTGCCGAGAAGAAGAATGAGAAATTCATAACTGGGTTAGATCAGTACTTAGGGGAAAGGCTTATTAACCACATCGATGAGACGTTTGAGTCGATTGTGGGGAAAGCATTAAGATCAGAGAGTCTCTACCCTAAGCCGAAGACTGAGGTTGCATCCGCAGATGAGCCAAAGCCACAAGCAAGTGGTGGAGGCAAGGGTGGTTCCCAGAATAAGAGAAAGCAGAACCAAGCTAAGGATGGCCAGAAGAAAAATAATAAGCAAGATGTTGAGTGCTTCAGCTATGGTAAGAAGGGCCATTATGCTAGTAATTGTCGGGCCAAGCCAGCGGATAGGAAGTGCTTCAACTGTGGCCAAATGGGACATCACAAGGACAAGTGTCCATAGCCCCCTAAAGAAAAGCAAATGGTGAGAGCATATGCTCTTAATGCTATTCCTTCTCCGTCGAATGCCCCAACAGCGGCGGAGAAGGGAAAGAATGTCGTCATTCAAGGTATGCTTTCTGTTTACGATGTTGCTGTTAGAGTTTTGTTTGATACCGGAGCTTCCAGTTCTTTCATATCTAGTGACCTGGTAGATAGGTTGGGATTGGAGCCCAAGATTGTTGATAGACCTTTAGTAGTGACGAACCCGATTGGTGGTTCGACTAGCCTTAGCATGATTTGTCATAATGTGGTCTTATCGAGTCATGGATGCATGTTTGTTTGTGACTGCTTTGTTTTGGGCTTTACTGGGTTTGGCATTATTTTGGGAGTAGATTGGCTCTGAAGGTACGGGGTGGTGGTAGATTGTGAGGGCTTTTTGGTGACAGCTAGAGCGGATGATGGGCGGAGGATAGTGTTTGGTGGTCTACCCAGTGAGGGGGGTATTGGCTAGTTTTCTACATTCCCTTGACATTCCGCATAGTGAGTTGTCAGGTTTGCCCGTGGTTGGCCAGTATCCGGATGTTTTCGAAGAAGTGACCGGACTTCCACCACACCGAGAGATTGAGTTCCGTATTGATTTGGTAAAAGATGCCAGACCTATAGTGATGCCACTTCGTCGTATGGCACCAAGGGAGCAGCGAGAGCTCGAGGTGCAAGTCAGCGATCTTTTGAAGAAGGGATTTATCAGAAGGAGTGTTTCTGAATGGGGAGCACCAGTTGTATTTGCTACCAAGGCGGATGGTTCCCTTCGTTTGTGTGTAGACTACCGCGAGCTGAATAAAGTGACGAGGAAGAACAAGTATCCTCTACCGCGGATAGATGATTTGTTCGATCAGTTGAGTGGCGCGAGAGTATTTTCTCAGTTGGATCTCGCGACAGGTTTTCATCAGCTTAGAGTGGAAGCCGAGAGTATAGCTAAAACGGCGTTTCGGACGCCGTCTGGATTTTATGAGTGGTTGGTCATGCCATTTGGGCTGACCAATGCCCCCGCATATTTTGTGGATCTTATGAATAGGGTATTCAGGGATCAGTTGAATGAGTTTGTCCTTGTGTTCGTTGATGATATTTTGGTCTATTCGAGGACAGAGGAAGAACACAAGGAACATTTAAGGATAGTGATGGAGGTGTTGAGAAAACACCAATTGAAAGCAAAGTTTTCTAAGTGTCACTTCTGAAAGAGGGAAGTGAGGTTCTTGGGCCATGTTGTATCAGAGAATGGTATTGCCGTGGACCCGGCAAAGGTGGCCACGGTACAGGATTGGCCTACGCCCAAGAATGCAATAGACGTAAGAAGTTTCTTGGGATTAGCTGGATATTATCGTAAGTTTATCCAAGGTTTCTCCAAGACAGCGGCACCATTGACCCAGTTTACTAAGAAGAATCAAGCTTTTGTCTGGGATGGAAGGTGCGAGAATGCATTCAAGAGTCTAAAGGACAAGTTGACAAGCGCACCAGTGTTAGTCATTCCTAAGGGGAATGAAGAAATGACAGTATACACGGATGCCTGTGGTACCGGACTGGGTGCTGTATTAATGCAAGGCGGTAGGGTTGTAGCTTATGCAAGTCGACAATTGAAACCGCACGAGAGAAGATACCCTACCCATGATTTAGAATTGGCAGCGATCGTGTTTGCATTAAAGATGTGGAGACACTATCTCTTGGAAGAAAAATTTGAGCTGTTTACAGATCATAAGTCGTTGAAGTATCTCTTCTCCCAGAGGGATTTAAATCTCCGGCAACAAAGGTGGTTGGAATTCTTGGCTTCCTATGATTTTGACATCGCATATACACCGGGAAAGGGCAATGCGGTGGCTGATGCATTGAGTAGGAGACATGCCAGCCTAGGGGCTATGTTTCTAGAATGGAAGCAACTGGAGTACATCGCTGGGTATGATTTCAGACCAAAGCGCGAATTGGATCCAGAAATGTTAGCAAGTTTGACGATTAGACCCACCTTGATTGAGCGAATCGGCTCTAGTCAGAGGGACGATCCTAACCTATTGGACATCATCTCCAAGTTAGAGATGGGTATCGATGAGGAGATGAACAAGTATGGGCTTGATCGAGATGGATGGCTTAGAAAAGATGGAAGACTAGTCGTACCCAATGTCAATGGATAGAGGGATGAAGTGCTTAGAGGGTGTCATCACTCAAAACTGACTATACACCCCGGTGGTAATAAGATGTATCGAGACATGAAGCAGACCTACTACTGGGAAGGGATGAAAAGAGACATTGGGAAGTTTATATCTAAGTGCATGAATTGCCAGCTAGTCAAAGCCGAGCAAAAGAAGCGTAGTGGATTGTTACAGCCCTTAGAAATTCCCGAATGGAAATGGGAGCAAGTCTCGATGGACTTCATTGATGGTTTACCAAGGACTAGATCGGGACATGATAGCATTTGGGTAGTTGTGGATCGACTAACTAAAAGTGCAAGATTTATACCAGTCAAATCAACCAGAATGGCAGCCAAGTTGGCAGAATTGTATATGAAGTGGGTAGTGAGATTTCATGGAGTACCTAAACGCATTGTGAGTGACCGAGACCCGTTGTTCACTAGTGGGTTTTGGAAGAGCTTACAAGAGGCTCTAGGGTCAGAGTTACATCCCAGTACCGCATATCATCCTCAGACCGACGGTCAGACGGAGAAGGTGAATCGTATTTTGGAAGATCTCTTGAGAGCATATATATTGGATTTTGGTGGATCATGGGATGACCATTTGCATCTAGTAGAGTTTGCATATAATAATAGCTACCAATGCAGTATCGGTATGGCTCCGTTTGAAGCTTTGTACGGGAGGCCGTGCAACTCACCATCATGTTGGATAGAGACTGGCGAGAAGTTTATGCTTGGACCAGATGTGGTGAGGGAAACTTCAGATAAAATCAAGACCATTCAACAACGAATGAAGGCTGCCCAAGATAGGCAGAAGAGTTATGCTGATAAGAGGAGAAGAGACCTAAAATTCTCCGTTGGCGACTTGGTGTTTGTCAAGATTTCTCCGTTGAAGAGCGTAATACGATTTGGCAGGAGAGGCAAGTTGGCACCAAGATTCATTGGCCCATTCCCTGTTCTCGAACTAGTCGGGAATTTGGCATATAGAGTTGGCTTACCAGAGAAAATGGCTGGAGTTCACAATGTATTTCATGTTTCCCAACTAAGGAAGTTCGTTCACGACCCAAATATGACTGTTCCACCTGATCAGTTGGAGGACTTCGAAGTAAAACCCGAGACGGTTGGGAACCGCAAGCCGGCCCGTATTGTCGAGCACGACATGAAGCAACTTCGAAGGAAGGCGGTGAAGCTAGTCAAGGTTCAGTGGAGCGAGGACGAGAATGATTGTACTTGGGAGACAGAGGAGAACATTAGAAAGACACACCCAGAACTCTTTGCCTGGTAAGATTTTGGCTTCGATTTAGTTTTCCGCATGCTAGGATAGGCTTGTTTGTTTGTTTTGCATGTTTGATGATTGTATGTGATTGCTAGGCATGCGGAATCCTTTGTATGTTTTAAGTTAAGGAATTTCGGGGACGAAATTTCTTAAGGGGGGGAGAGTGTAACGACCCGCATTCTACACATCATAGGATCGTAGAATATTTATTTCTTTCACATACGAAGTCGTTTGGTCATGTAACTTTGGGAGACGGCTATTGTGGTCATTTCCCATGTTCATAATTTTTCCCGATTTTTAAATGACCATTTTACCCCTAGTTGGCACTGTTTTGGCCATAACTTTTGACTGGAAAGGAATTTTGATCTGACACCACTTCCATTGGCTCCGGATGATGGTTTCTCTTTCCGTAGAGTGGTCACATTAGCCAAATGGACTCACTGTTTGGGAGATATGGCTGAAACAAGTTTCAGATGGTGAAAAACAGCTTAATTGGGCTTAACCGGGTGATTAACAGCTAGGCCCAAAGGGGAATTTCGGGATTAGGAGTTTAAAAGGGCTGTTAGGGTTTGGAGAATACCCTTTTCTTATTTTTCAGCCGTCACTATTCATTCCTCTTAACCCAGCCATGGCCTCCACCCTCTAAATCTCTTCAAAACACCTCTTAATCACTTTCTAATTGAAGATTAGGCTTAGCAAACATCAAATCAAGGAGTATTAGCACGAGAACCGAGGTAGAGCTGCTGTGTAAGATTGGGAACAGCGCCAAATCAGAGAATATTTCAGTTTTGGGGTTTTAGTTGTGGCCAAGGTGAGTGATAGCATCGTTTTGACACTAATTACAGTTAATTAAGGGTAATTAATGAAGATTAGCGAATTTATACACTAATAAATTCTGGAAAAATGTTTAGAAATTCTTAAATAATATTTCATGCCTCTGTTAGAAAATTCAGACGATTTGATTAAGTTTTACTAAGTACGTGCTTAAACATGTTTAAGAGGGATTATAGGAAAATGTGAGGTTATAGCCACTTTTGATCCATTTTGGTTCATTTGAATTGTTGTTTGGTGTTTGTGGTTGCTCTTACATGTTGCTATGGCTCTATGGTATGTTTTATGATTGATTAGAATAGTTAGATTGGTCGAAAACGCCGTCGAATGGCGTAGAAAGCTCGCTGGAAAGTTGCAGAAGTGTGCAGGTTCCGAACCGCTTCGGATCAGAATAAGGGGTCGGATCGGATTTGTGAATTGACCAAGGGAATTCGAACTGGATTGGAACTTGTCACTGGAGGAGGCTTGGCGAGAAGGAAGGCCGTTTACTTAGAGTTGGAGTGGACAAGGGGATCGGATCGGAAGAGTAATGGAGGCCAGATCGGATCGACTCAAGAATGGAAGGCTACGACTGGAGTAAGGCGAAGGGAGCGGATCGGATCGGAGTGGATGGAAAACGGGAGCGGATCGGATCGGGGTAGATGGAAAATGAGGGAGCTAATCGAAGAAAACTAGAAGGAAGACAGTAACCCGACCCGACCCGGAGGAGGACACCGACCCGACCCGAAGTGGAGTATCCGACCCGAACAGAGCTAGATGAGGACCACCGACCCGAACCGATCAGGGAGGTTACACCGAACCGAACCGAGCTAGACGAGGAGCACCGAACCGAACCGTACGCGGGCTACTACTACTACGCGATGACTCTTTGGAAGACCAACTCCGACTCGATCAAAACCCGAGATGCAAAGGAAGTCCAAATGAGAAGTTAGAGCTCAAGATTTAGATGGGAATCAACGAGTTCGCTTCATGGTTAGGCTTTGCTGCGGAACGCGTGTTAAGGGGCTATCGATGTCTATAGCTTTGGATCACTATGGTAGGAGGTACGGAGGCGGATTCAGGGCCATTATGGCATTGGTAGAACTAAGGGCTACGATCAATGAAATGGGTCATTGAAATGTTTGGTCATGACTCCATGTGCTTAGCTTGGTCACAGCAGAGTTTCTACAAGTCGGGATTCGTCGTTACCTCAATTTGTCTAGTGTTCCAAAGTGGTAAATATCGTATGCTTTATGCACTGAGTGAGAGATGTGAGGATGGTTGCTATGGTTGATTTGGTTGCTATCATTATGACATGCACACCTCACCCCCGTATTCTTTACACTATTCATTATGGCACCTTGGAGTACTGTACGGTATGTGGTACTAACTCTTTGGTTGCAGGTCCAGGTTCAGGTATGGTTTAGTATACCTGTTATTATTCTGTTTAGATGCTTATCGCTCATACCAGGCTTTATGTCTGACCCAGAGTTTTATGTCTCCTCTTATTACTCTGGGTGCTCACACGAGCAGACTAGAGACATGTTAGCTGGTGATGCACGGGTAGATGATCCGGAGACGAGCAGGAGGCTTCCACGTAATATATATAGTATTCCCCCTGTGTTGTTGAAGATCACTGCTTGGGCATTTGTGGTGCATCTTCTACTTTAGCTTTCTTTTGTTAGAGACAGTAAATTTGAAAAGTTGTAATAAGCTGTATTTGGATTTCCGCTGCTCTGATGATTGATGTTGATTTTAGTTATCAGCTTATGTACTGTCTCACCTGTTTTATGTCAAGTATGTTATTATTATATTTTAGTCCATGCGCTGTGAGACATTCTACAGGTCATGTGTTAGTTCTTCACCTTCTTTCTTTTCTTATGACGACCGTTCCGTGCTAGTCGGGCATGTGTACAGCGCACTTCCGGAGGAAACGCAGGCTAGTGCGGGGCGGGCCGTCACAGTCACTCATCTTGGCTCCATAGCTTTAGTTGATTTTTCTCCAGCGAAGGCTGATTAACTCAGCGTCAATCTTAGACAGCCGTAAACTGTCTCGGGTATCTCCCTCTTAGACCGCCTCATCGTCAGTAGCATCATTCAATTCAACTTATATTAATCAGGAATTCTGCAGCTAATTGAGCATAAACTTTTGATTTAAGCAGGTTCTGTTTCTCATAATTTATGTTATATTAATTATATTTATTTTAGATCTGTCATTTACTCAGGAATTCAGCAACCGAACTGCCATCTTTGTTATATTAACTTGGGGGTATATCATGCATGGAGAACTTTTCCTTATATCTAAAGGAAAGGGAAAAAAAACATAACCCTGTAGGCAAAACACGTGAGGAAAAAAAGACGCATCCTTCATGTTAATGCACATAATCTGATTTATACGCTAGGATATGATGCTTATACTCACTTTAGCGATATCTTTATTGTTGTTAAATATTAGGCATATACATATATAATAGAAGTGTGAAGAAAGAAAGTAGCAGGTGGCATAGAATTAAATGTGCTTCGAGATAACCTGATGGGATTTGGTCAAATATAGACCTTTAGAAGTTGCCATTTTGTGATCGTTAGGGATTATATGTTTACTTGAAAATGTAGATTTTGAATGTTTATTAAATAACACAGTAGTTTAGATATTTATTCAATGAACTTCTTAAATCCGATGGTTTATTGAACGTATGACTAACGTTAAAAAGAATATATTATAGGCATTTGGTAAGAACTAAGATGGGCTGGTATCGTATGAGCATTGTAGGTAACAACTACAAAAAAGTCTTCGATTTACTTCATGGTTCTCAGCGGTGTCATAGTTCATCTAATTTCCCTCCTAGCATATGCAATATGATTGAAAATATCTGTGTTGACAGGGACAGAAATGCATACTACAAGTATTGGCTGCCAAGTAAAGATGATTTATTCTTCTTTAAGTCGACTTGGGATAGTGTGCAATGTAAATTATCAACTGTAAGTTGGCATTATTGTGCATGGAATAACATACGTGCGCCTAAAATATCAACATCCGCATATTTTGCATTACTGAATCGACTTAACATGTTAGATAGAATTCGAAGATGGGATATTTCTATGTCTCCTGCTTGTATGTTAAGACATCATGCAGGTGAGTCAAGAGATCATCTCTTTTTTGAATGTGGTTACTCTGTTAATGTATGGTCTCGAACCAAATGGCAGTATAATCCTGAATATAGGTGTTGGAGATGCTTAGCAGTTTGAGTATGCATTTCCACAAAAGACTGATAATAAATAGGCAGTACTATATTTTCTAACCCACTGATTTTGGTGCATTTCAAATAAACAAACGTAAAAGCTAAGGTCGCATTTTGATAGGTTTCGTGACAAGAAAAAAAAACACAAAACGGATCAGAAAACGATCAAAGCTGACAAGGAGTCTTAGCAATAAATTATTTCTTTTTCTCATGTAAGCCAATGGCAGTCAAGTAGCATAAAAAATTGGCATTCAAACCAACATTTTATCGCCCAAAAAATGTCATTGGTCCAAGCACGATTGGGTTCTCTGAACCCAACAGGAACACAACATCGTTTTCTATTTACACAAAACACGATTAGGTTCTCATGGGATTTGATGGAATTAAATGTGCAAAACACGTGAGATAACCGGATGGAAAGAAAGTAGCAGGTAGCATGTGGCTATGGCATTCAAGAAGGCTACTCACATGGAATTATATATACATATATGATATCTGATGGGAATCACGAATTATGATTAGTGATGAATGATAACTGTTCTTTTGGCATGAGATGGCATTAGTATGAATGAGACCACACAAGCGTATGTTGATATAGCTTGGAATGAGATAGTATTCTTTGCACGAAAAGGTTATGTGTAATTTTTTTTTCAAGACTTGAATTCATTATACATGCAATTAATAGAGCATCTGCATATAAATCACTCTGTTTGGTCTCATTCTGCATATGGATCCTTTATGTCAAGCCCTTCTCTTCTATTGGTGATCACTTTATTAATGATTCTTCTAATTATTAATAAACAAACATTTTTGTTGTACATTTAGTAAAATTTGTACTGTTATGCCAACAAAGAAAAACATATCTGTTTTTTGCAGCGTTCAAAATGTATGAGGCATACTAGTACATTTTCACAAACTGTGGACCTAATCCTACAAGTGAAAGAGAAGCATGTCTATTATATTTTTGATGATTTTGTACGGTAAGTTTTAGATTGGACTGGTTTGATGATTAGCATTCAGTAACTTATCCAGTAATTTACCATAGTTGGAAGTTTTTTGCAGGTTAGGTTTGGCCAAATGGTGCATATTCTTGGAGGAATCCTAATGGACTATTTAATATAGAGTTGAACATTTGGATGATCTTCTAATTGGTACGGTAATATTTTATTTGTCGATCTCTTTACATATTAATATGAAATGGCTTACTTCGAAATAATCTTTAAAAATAAGCGAACACCCAAAATTGGACAAATAAAGAACTTCATTTCTATTTTTGTATGTAATTCTTGTCAAGTTTTATTGTTGATTGTTTAACTTGTTTATAGGTAATTGATTTTTCAGAAGTGAAGACTAGCGACAACAAAGGTTTATTGGTAATCAAGCAATGAAGATGGCGTTAATTGCTATATATTATGGTATTTTGTTAGCACTATTTTTTTAAACTTGTTTATGATTACTCGTGATATGTTACTTATTCTGTCGAAAAATAACTATTGAATTGATTATGAATAACTTGATTATGTGATTAGTGTGGGTTTTCAATTATTTGAATATGATAATCATATGATTGATTGATTGTTTGTTTGAATATAATAACTAGTGATTAATTGTTGGTGTGAATATGATAGTTATGTGATTGATTGTTGGTTCAATATGGATATTATATAAGTGGTTGCTGGAAGTGATACAAGCCGTCGAGCTAAATAACAACATTTAAAATATATTGTTAAACAACCAATAACTATTAGTAGCGTTTTAAAAATGCTACAAAAGCAAATGTAAATTGGTATAAAAAAATATAGTTGCATTGAAAAAATGCTACATTTTTTTATTACATTTCAAAAAAGTTTTGGTAGCGTTTACTAAAACGCAACAAAAAAAATCAGACTTTTAGTTGCACGTCGTATAGCAGAGTTCTTTAACGCTACTAAAAGCTATGGTAGCGTTTTTTTCAATGCTACTAAAGGTCTTTTCTATTGTAGTGGATTTATCTGGATATGGACGCATTTTCTTTATATGGCCTGGTTTGTTGCAGTTATAACATCGACCACCATTACTTCTTGAACTTCCTTAGTTATAACTTTTCCTTCTATATCTCAAAAATTTTCTAAAATGATTTGTCATAAGAGCTGTTTCTTCATCCTCTTCACTACTCGAGTCAGAATCATTTGTTGTTGCTTCTAATGCAACAGATTTCTACTCAGTTGGCATGTTTTCTTTTCTCTTCTGTAATTGGACTTCATATGACATCAGATTTTCGATTAACTCCTCAATCTT
Source organism: Allium sativum (assembly GCA_030737875.1). Lineage (NCBI taxonomy): Eukaryota > Viridiplantae > Streptophyta > Magnoliopsida > Asparagales > Amaryllidaceae > Allium > Allium sativum. The sequence goes on along the minus strand of CM060924.1, from coordinate 712,055,854 downwards.
CATTTCATTGACATCATTGGCTTTTCCAATTGCCAAAGTTTTTTGATCCCATTCTGGAGTCATCATTATTTTTATGACTTGATCTTTAGAATAAGTTTTTCTAAGTGTTGTTAATGAATGCGCTATCTCTTGAAATCTGCAATACATATCTGAAATAGACTCATTATCGTTCATTTTAAATAACTCAAATTGATTAGCTAACATTGTTTTTTTAGTTTGTTTAACTTTACTAGCTCCTTCATGAGTAACTTGTAAAGTTCCCCAAATTTCATAAGCAGTTTTACATACTGACACTCTATTAAACTCATTCCTATCTAATGAACAGAATAACATATTCATAGCTATAGAATTACTTCGTGCAGCAATCTTTTGTTCATTTGTCCATTATGTAAAAGCAGTTGTGGGTTCAACAAATTCATTTTGTGTACTATTCCATGCGTCTAATCCTACTGATTGTAAATATATTTTCATTCCATATGCCCAATATGAATAGTTACTACCATTAAAAAGTGGTGGTCTAACAGTGGACTGACCCTCTACAAAAGAACTATTATTGCTACCAATGTTGGTTGCCATTATTACTATTTTCAAAAATCAGATTATGAATTTTTTGAAAGACCTTACTCTGATACTAATTGTCAGGGATTGCGGAATGGATCGTTAAGGCAAAACAAATACTAGAGGGGGGTGAATAGTTTTTTTTTTTGAGAATTTATACAAAATCTAAAACTTATGTGAACTCTATATGAATCAAACACTACGGAAATAATTACAGACACAGAATCAAACACAAACACAAAGATAAAAAAATAAAGTGCAGAAAAGGAAAGAACACACCGAATTTTATACTGGCTCAGAATTGCTTCTACGTCCACTCCCAAACAACGCTAGATTGTGTAGAGTTTTATTACTGTATCAATATCCAATTACAATCCTCCTTGATTTCATGGCTACAAGGGATACCACTGATTCCACGCACACTTGATCAAGTATATCCTCTGTGATTTCACGGCTACAAGGGAAGCCACCGATTACTCGTCCTTGATTTCACGACTACAAGGGATGCACTGATTACTTACACAACCCAAACAATTACAAACACCCCTATAACTCTTCAGTAGCACTTGATTCAGAGAGTAGTGAGTAAAAAGTGAGAAGAGAAGAAGTTTAATGAAAACAAAATTGAATTCGGCAGAGTATAAGTGTAGAAATCATAAAAATAAGAAGCTATAATGGTGTAAATAAAGGGAATGAAGATGGAGAAGAAGAATGATAATAAAATTCGAAATCAGCCCCTATTTATAACATTTTAAAGGTTGCAACGTTTCTGAACTATCACAAATAGTGAAAAAACACATCCTTTCAACTTTGAAAAGATGACAGTTATATGTCGACATATACATGTGTAAAACCAAATTTTGAGCATTTTTCAAGTGTTTTGATATACATGTATATATATATAATTCTAGAAATTCTTGAATTAAAACATAGTGTTACAAAAGAATATTATAAAGCAGGAAATCATACGAAAACATAAATATAAACTATATAAATATATTTATAAAATTATAGAGTTAAAACTATATAAATATAAATTATATAAACGTATAAATATATAAAACTTATGCAACTTGAGTTTGAAATCAAAGGAAAGTAAAGAAAACAAAACAGAGAAGATAAAGATTAAAGGTAGAATTTGAAAACATAATTTGGAATCAGAAATTGAAAAAACAGAATTTAAATTTGAATTTGAATTTGAACCTGGAGTGTTATTCAGAGTCTTACATAATCTAGACTCTATTACTATATTTGTCTTGAACTCTTGAAATCTTGAATACTCATGAGTCTTGAATCATCTTTGAATTCTGAATCTCTAATATCTTTAAGCTGTACAATCTTCATTAATAATTCCTGTATATGAATCCTGCATATGTATATATATATATATTCTAGACAACAATGTTAGTATATATTTTATAATCAATTAATATTGAAATAAGGTTGTTGTCATCAAAACTCCATTCTCCAACAGGTGATGTCGTTTGGACTGACTAACACGCCAGCATATTTTGTGGATCTTATTAATCGGATCTTTAGAGATTAGTTGGATAAGTTCGTACTTGTGTTCATGGACGATATAATGATTTATTCCAAGACCGAGGAGGAACACAAGACATATGTGAGAATTTTTTTGGAAGTCTTGCAAAAACATCAACTGAGGGCTAAGTTTTCGAAATGTCACTTCTGGAAGGAAGAAGTGAGATTTTTGGGTCACGTCCTGTCAGGACAATTAAGAGCGGTGGATCTCGCCATGGTAGCAACAATACAAGATTGGGATCGACCCAAAAATGCAACGGTTGTGTGGAGTTTCCTTGGTTTAGCTAGATACAATCGATGGTTTATTAAGTATTTCTATAAGATAGCTGCACCATTAACCATATTGACGAAGAAAAATTAGTTCTTCATATGGGATGCAAAGTGTGAGAAAGCCTTTGGAATCCTGAAAGAGAGACTGATGAGTGCTCCTGTTTTTAACTATTTCAAGTGGAAATGAGGAAATGATAGTATATAACGATGCATGCGGCATCGGCCTTGGAGCAGTGCTATTGCAAAAGGATAGAGTTGTGGCCTATGCAAGTCAACAATTAAAGCCACACGAAAGGAATTACCCGACTCACGATTTGGAGTTAGAGGCGATAGTATTTACTCTGAAGATTTTGAGGCATTATTTGTTGGGAGTTAGATTTGAGTTATTTAGGAATCATAAGTCATTGAAGTATCTTTTCTTCCAGAAAGATTTGAATCTTCGACAGCAATGATGGTTAGAGTTTTTGGCATCGTACAATTTTGGAATAGCTTATACTCCAGGAAAAGGAAACGCAATGACCGACGCATTGAGTCGACGACATGATAGTTTGGGGGCTATATTTATAGAATGGAAGCATCTCGAGTATTTGGACGGATTTGATTTTAAACCTCATTGTGAGTTAGAACCCGAGATGTTAGCCAACTTATCGATTAGACCGACTCTCAATGAAAGCATTGGTGAAAGCCAAAAGTGAGACGATAAAATTATGAAAATCGTTCGAAGGATAAAGATGAGAGTAGAACCAGAGGAGATTAAGGATTTTGAAGTTGACCGAGATGGCTGGCTTTGTAAGAATGGACATTGGTTATTCCTAATATAGATGGACTAAGAGATGATGTTTTGAGGGAATGTCATCCCTCTAGATTGACGATTCATCCTGGTGATAATAAGATGTATTAAGATATGAAACGAGTTTACTACTGGGAAGGTATTTAAAGGGATGTCAGGAAATTCATCTCAAATGTATGAACTATAAGTTAGTTAAAGACGAGCAGAAAAAGCCGAGTGGATTGTTACAACCATTGGAATTTTCTACATGGAAATGGGAGCAAATGTCGATGGATTTCATCGATGAATTACCTATGACAAGGGTAGGAACTGGTAGCATTTGGGTCATTGTGGATCGCTTGACCAAAAGCATAACGTTTATTCCCGTCACATCGACTACCATCAAAGTTGGATGAATTATATCTTAAGTGGATAGTTTGATTCCATGGAATTCCGAAGAGTTTTGTTAGCGGTTGAGATCCATTATTCATCAGTGGATTCTGGAAGAGTTTGCAAGAGACGTTGGGAACGGAGCTATGTATGAGTACTGCTTATCATCCCCAGACAAATGGTTAGACTAAAAGGGTTAATCAAGTGTTGGAAGACCTTCTTAGAGATTGTATAATGGATTTTGGAGGATTGTCGGAAGATCATCTGCTTTTATTCGAGTTTTCGTACAATAATAATTACCAGCCCAGTACTGTAATGACACTATATGAAGCGTTGTACGATAAACCATGTAATTATCCTTCTTATTGGTTAGAAAATGGCGAGATGTTGGTACTTGGGCCTGAGATGATAAGAGAAATGATGGATAATATTAAGATCGTTTGGCAATGAATGAAGAAAACCCAAAATCGTCAAAAAAAGTTATGTCGATAAGTGACGTAAGGTTTGGTATTCTCAGTTGGAGATTTGGCATTCGTTAAGATTTCACCGCTATGGAATATGGTTCGTTTTGGAAAGAAAGGGAAGTTCGCCAAGGTCTGTTGGGCCGTTCCCGATTGTCGAGCATATTGGAAAGCTCACTTTTAAATTTTGCCTACCTGAGAAGATGGCGAGTGTGCATAACGTGTTTCATGTATCTTTTCTACTGAAGTTCATGCACGACTCGATTGTTATGGTATCTCCTGCTCGGTTTGAAGATTTTGAAGTTGAGTCTAAAGTTTCTAGACCTCGTAAACCGCTTCACGTCGCAGGGAATGACATGAAAAAGCTTAGGAGGAGGGTTGTTAAGCTAGTCAAGACACAATGGAGCAAGCATGATGGTGTTGCACGTGGGAAACAGAAGAAGGTATGAGGTTAACCCATTTTTACCTCTTTAAGTGGTATGTCCCATACATCGTATCTTACTTGTACCTTTGTGACTTGCACTGTTAGGATTTCCGCATGCTAGGATAGGACTTTTGGATGCACAGTTTGTTGAATGCTAGATTGCATGGTGGATTGGCCGCTCGTGGATGGTAGGCATGCAGAATATCTTGTTTGCTTGGAATTTCTAGGGCGAAATTCCTAAAGGGGGGAAAGAATGTAATGACCATATTTTACGTATCGACAGGTCGTAAAATAATTAAATTTTATTCTCTAATGTTCGGATCATTCCCATATTTTTAATATGTTATTCATGGAGATTTGTGACATGTCCATGATTTTTACCAAACCTAATTATGACCATTTTACCCTTTCGCTTATTGTTTGGCCTATAATGCTAGATAGGGACTGAATTAGGTGCTGAAATGGGTCTTATTAGATCGGAATGGTGGTTTACAATTCTGTAGAGTGGTCACATGTAGGACTTAGCTTAGCAGTTTCGAAGGAATCACTATTTTAAGTTTTAGCTGCTGGTGGGCAGACTGATAAGCAGTTAATGGGCTGATTAGCCAAGCCCATTAGACCTATGGCCTACGGATATAAATAGCGGTGTTTGGGGAGAGAACTAGGGTCACTCTCTTCATTCTAAACTTTAAGTTGGGCGTTTGTGATTCTCCGGTTCAACCTAAAACCCTAATTCTCTATTCTTTTCATACCGATTCATAGTTGATTGCATCTAGAAGATAGATCATCATCAAGGGAGATGAGATCACATCAAATTTGGGGAACATCATTGCTGTCCAAACCTGAATTTATTAAGTTTGCATTGGATCTAAAAATTGGTGAGTGATAGATATCTCTCACATGGAAATCACAGATATTATGGGTAAATTAGGATCATATTCATATGTTATATGTTATAATAACCTTAGATCTGATCATATATGTTAAATTCAAATTTAGAAACCATAGAAAAACCTAATTGATCACATTGACTAGATAATTGATAGATTAATCATGCTTATACATATGTTTAAATCTGAATCATGCTAGATCTCATAATTGTGATATGTTTACATTTTAATTGGAATTTGTTCATGTTTGCCTGATCATGTATTATTGAGTTGCTGTTTGTTTTGATTGATTTGATTGCATTGTTTAAATCGTTTGCTAGAATTGGTTGTTGTAGATCTTGGGATTGAAGAACAAGGTAAATCGAAGATTAAGATGACCAGATTCAGACGAAACTTGGCAGTCGCGCTCTGAAAGACGAGAGATGGAAGCACGAAGATTTTTATGTCAAAATAAGCTAAGTACATGGATCGACGTCAACCCATGATGGGTAGGTATTGAGCCATGTAGGATGATTGGATTCAGTTGAAATTTGGCGGTGGCACTCTAAAAGACGAAAAAACGAAAAAATTTCATGTCAAAATAAGCTATGTACATGGACCGACGCCGACCTATGATGGGTAGGTACTGACCCATCAGAGGATTATCTAATTCAGATGAAACTTAGCAGAGGTGCTCAAGGAGACAAGAGATGGAAGCATGAAAAATTACGTGCTAGAATAAGTTAAGTACATGGACCGACACCGACCCATGATGGGTCGGTACCGACCCATGTAGGATGCTCGGGTGGGAATGGAATTAGGCTAGGAGCATCATGATGACAAGAAGACTTATTAGTAAATTTTCAAGTTATTTGGAAAATGATTTGGGATGGTTCGAAGGTTGATTACTCGAGACATGGATGGACCGACAGAAGTTCCTATAGGAAGGTCGAATAGCTTGGAAAATTGGCTGATAGGAAGACATAGGGTTAGGAGTGAAGAAGTGTCAACACTTAGCCATTTCTGGCTAAGTGTATGTGTAGGTACCCACCCATGATGTGTAGTTATCGACCCATGATGGGTAGGTCCCGACCCATCAAGGTAAGTCGGGTGGACGTGATTTTTGGGGAGCTTGGTTTTGATGGCTTCTGGGGGAAGCTGGTGAAGTTTGGTAATGAATGGACTTCAGATGATCGATATGCAACTTAGTGGTGGATAGTGCTTTGATTGTTAACTCACGCTGGAGTGGTCAGAGCCAGATTGACGGGTCATGATTCGATATATGATCCACTATAATGATGGATTGAAAGAATGGGAGTCAATCATGGATGACAATGGAATGGTTCGAGAACGAATTGAGTCGCCGAGGTGAAAGGCTTGACATATTTGAAGTGCCAAGGAATCATTGGTCATTGAAGTGTTCTAGTGGACTCAAAGCAGGGGAATCGTGGGGACACCCATTCGGATTGGATTCGATGGATCGTGTATCGCAGGCAGTCGTAGAAGTCCAATACCACACAACTCGATCCAGCGCATGGCTAAACAGCCCAGAAGTGTTGCAAGATACCCAGGAACAAAGCCCTAATGAAGTCGTAAAAGTATAGCAGTCGTGGATCATCGAAACTGCTCAAATTCATTTAAGTGTTTTGTGGTTGGCATAATCTCCTCCAATGCATTTTGAATCCAAGCCTTTGCATTGAAATTCATATCCCTTCCTTCAACTTCCAGGATTGGTATTGTTTTCAATACCTAACTTCATATCTACAACTCCCCGGATCGATATGTAGATTTTTGTACCCCTGAAGTCCACCAGAATGTCGACCAAGTATCCTAGGTCGGTACAACCGCCTTCATATCACAGGATATGAGATCACCAAAAAGCAAAGTTCAAGACTTTAGGAAGTAAAGTAGATAAGGAAACCAAGTCCCCAAGATATGTACCGACACCGGGGTCGGTCGATCCCGAGGTAAAAAATTATAGAGAATGTGTCTGCCACACTCAGCTCCTATCTACTCTTACCTGCTCCTTCTTCCTATAAATACCCCTCATTCTGCTCCGAGAAGAGGTTGAAACTCTTCTCACTTGACACTTCTGGAAGAAGATATTGCCTCATTGACCTCCAAGCTTGCTCCGTCACTCTGGGAAGAAGAAACTAACCTCTTTTCGGACACTTGGACTTTTCGAACGGCATATGCATTTTGAGAAAAGGTTGGGCCTCATTTTGTATTCGAATGGAACTTTGGTTCCCACCATTGTACTTTGACTAAAAATGAATAAAGCTAAACAAACCTTCATAGTGGACGTAGGTTCTCGTGGACCGAATCGTTGTAAAATACTGTGTTAATTTAATTGCATGCGTATTACTTCCACTCTGGACGTATAGTTTCATTATCTTGGAACTCTTTGGGTGTTGTGCTAAATTTTGCGCATCTACATTCTGGTGCTTTTACTGAGAATGTGAATTCAAAGACTTTGTCTTTCCTACCATTCTTCAACCGAAACTTGGAAGTGCTTCTTAGGTCTCCTTAAAATGATCTACCAAGTTTATCGATAATGGTGACCAAAGGAAAGACTATTGTAGTTGGACTTATTACGGTTAATCCTAACTCATAAAGCACTCCTCAATCTCAACCTTCCGAAGCTCCGACCAATGTAGATATCACTATCTCCCTCAACCTAATGTTAGAGACTAAGACAATGATGATGATGGTTTTGATGACAACAACATTGCTTCAACTTCGTTACAATTATTATTGTTATAAAATATATACTAGTACAATTTACTAGAATATATATATGTGTGTGTATGCAGGAAAATCTTTGCTTGTATTTATTTGTCAAAGACTGTACAGTTCAGAATCAAGATTTCAGAGTAGAAGAGTTCAAGTTTCAAGACTCATGAGCATCAAGAAACCAAGAGTTCAAGAAATATAGAGTAAATGTGTCTAAAAATTATGTCAAGACTTTGGAAAGCACTTGATTCTTACTTCAAATTTAAATTCTGTTTTTAAATCTAATCCTGATTTCAAACTTCCTTTCAAAATTATTTACTTGATTTTAAATCTTGTTTTCAAATGATTTCAAAATTACTTCCTTGTTTATAAATATATACTTCTTTATTTTAAGAAATATTTTAACTCCTGAAATTTATTTTAGGTCCATTTTCAAATTTATGTTTAATAGATTTTTTAACTCAAATTTTACTTACAAACTTATTACTAGTTTTATTATAATAACTTATGTTTTTAAATTCCTTGTTTATATTAGTTTTAATATATTTATAGTTTTATATCAATTTATGTTTAGTTTCTTAAATATTTTAATTATATATTAATATAAGTTTCTAAAATATATTTTACTTTGAATTAAAGGTTTTAATACATAAAAATATAGTTTGTTTTAACTCTGGATTCACCATAATTTATTTCAACATTATTTACATTGTTTTAAAATTCAAATTTTGATTTTGTACTAGCATATGTCGACATATGGAAAATGCTTTGTCGACATATTAGTCGTTAGTTGCTTTTTTAAATTTTGAAAAGAAGCGACTTTTGAATTCAAACATTTTCTGGAAGGTTATGACTATCGGAAACCTATAAGTACCTACTAGAATTCAAAATTTTTAATCGCTTTTCTTCTCCTTCTTCCTCTCTTAACATTCCACCATTATTATACTCTGTTTCTTAACTTTTAGCACTTATACTCTACCGATTTCAATGGAAGTCATATCATTCATCTTCTCTTTCAACTCTAAATCAAAATATCTCAGAATTCAAGTGCTACTCAAGAGTTATAGGTTGTTTGTAATCAAAGATCTCAAGATCAAGTCCTATGGAGTCAATACTACAAAAACTGATAAGAGAAGGATGCAGTCCTGTCCTGTTCAAAGTGACTGAGTACAATTATGTCCTGAAAATCGATTGGGAGTAAAGTTGTGGCCGGTAAATCAGCTAAGTCTCACTGTACTTGGAATCAATTGGGGTATGCCCTTATATCCCTGAAATCAAGGAGTGTAATTGGATATTGTTGAATAAAAAAAATCCACATTAATCCAGCGTTGTGTGGGACTGGATGTAGGAGAGTCCCAAACCAGTATAAAATCCTGGTGCATGCTTTCATTTTATTGCTTTTACTTTCACTCTCTGTATTCTGTGATTGATTCTTTGTTTGATTCTGTGTTTGTTAATATATGTGATTTGTATACTCTTTCAGTTAGTCCAAAAGATCTTAAGAAAATTAATAAATTCCATAAAACATTACTTACCCCTTTGCCTCAAGATCCTTAATCCTCATCTCAAACAATTGGTATTAGAACTTTGTTTTTCAAAGATTTCATAATCTAAATTTTGAAAAGTTTGAATGGCAACCAATAATGGAATTGTCAATAATGGTAGTTCACTCATGGAGGGTCAGTCCATTGTTAGACCACCACTAATTAATGGAAGTAACTATGCATATTGGGCATGTAGAATGAAAATTTATTTACAATATGTAGGATTAGACACTTGGAATATCACACAAACCGCATATGTTGAACCCACTGTTAATTTTGCACAATGGACTAATGATCAGAAAGCCACTGCATAAAGTTAATTCTAAGGCTATGAATATCTTATTCTGTTCATTAGATAGGGGTGTCTACTTGTAAGTCTGCATGTGAAATCTGGAAAACTTCGCAAGTAACTCATGAAGGAACAAGCAAAGCTAAACAAACCAAAATATCCATGTTAACTAATCAGTTTAAGTTATTTAAAATGAATCAGAACGAGTCTATCTCCAATATGTACTGCAGGTCCCAGGAAATCCTACTTTCACTAATTGCTTTGGGGAAATCATATCCTAAGGAAGATCAAGTCAGGAAAATTCTGAATTTGTTAACTTCGGATTGGTATCAAAAGACACTTGCTATTGAAGAAGCCAATGATATCAGTATATGAAAATTTAGGAATTAATCGGTATTTTTATGTCGTTGGAAGTTCAGATGCAATGGAGAAAAGAAAATAAGTTATCTAAAAAGAAATCGATAACATTTAAAGTATCAACGGAAGATTCAGACTCAGACAGTGATGATGATGAAGAGACAACACTAATGTAATAACCTACCTTTCCGACCATCGAAAGTCGACACTAATTATCTCCACTATACTTTAATGTCGAACATCCAATAGTATAAACATTCTTTGTGAGGGAAAAAGAAAAAAAGAATGAGAAGAACTGAAGAAACAAAGAATCTCACAGCGAAAACAACAACATAAAAATATAATAATGACAGACGAACTGTCACTCCAAGATGTAATGTACATCAAAGTTAAAAAAAGTCCTATCTGCTGGGCAGTTATAGAAATTCCGACCTTACAATGCTGGTAGGTAAATTAAAATACAGTGGAAATAAAATACTGCAACAACTAAACTTCCAACTCTACTCCAAGAGCTCCACATCTAATAGAAGACAACCTCAAAACAAGCTCGGTCTGACCCAAGCATTATAATAAAATAATACACGGATCCGTATGGAATACCAACATGAGAAAACTAATGTAAAATAAAACATATAGTAATTTCGTAAAGCCACGCCGCTGCTCGCATAACGGTTTTTTACCTCACAAGAATAACATAACGAATAAGCATCAACAAAACAGTGAAAATCGAACAACACATAAAGAAGACCATATATCATTTCACGATGGAAACAAAGAAACCGATCCAAGAATTTGGATCCAACATGGAAAAAGTTAATTTTTCCAAAGTAATTGGACCACATCGCTTACTGCGGACTAGGCCACTTACCATAACGTCCAATCTTACCACGGATACAAATAATTAAACATCGTGAAGGTTTTATTATCCCGATGCAATCAAAATAGGAAAGATTGGGGTTTATACTTCGACATCTAGTGATAAGAATATAACTAAATATTTTCCATATAAGCGATATTGGTTTTGAAAATTTCTTTCTATATTCGTTTCGAAACCTTTAATCTTCAAAACTCTAACTTATGCTTGGTTTTCACCTATTAGATAATTGAACTAAAACATTATTAACGAAATTCTTTAAAATATCAGTTTTAAAGAGGTATTATAATTCTAAGTGTATTTTAAAAGAAAAGTCGAAACCAGTGTTAAATCGAAGCATCAATTTTGATAAAACCAACACACTTCACACTTAGATTGAATTTCAATCCATTTAAAAAGAAACATTCTTATTTAAAACTGTGGTTTATAAGATCTAAACAATACTATTTATCCAAAAGGATAATTTATAGATGTAGAAATTTGTGTTAAGGGCTTACCAATCGAGCCTTATTATTTTGTAGGACAGGGGATTGAAATAATTATTTTCCAGGACAAAAATCTAAGCACACGTCTTCATCTTTTTAAAAATCAATTTATAAAATCAGGTTCTTGTGGAAATTATGTCAAAATTAAGCTGTAGTTTCTTGTGCAATGAAAACGATCGTTTATTTTTTGGGAAAAAATTAGGCGTTATTTTTTTTGAAATTAAATTCGACTTTAATTGTGGAAATCGTGAGGCGATTTTGTTCATCTGGATAGGCTAATCGATTTTCTCTATTGGATTTCTATAACTAATGTTAATTAACTTATTTTATTACAAAATACATTTTTAAAGACAAGTGCAGTAGATCGAAGAGGTAAATATATTGACAAAACTGTTCGACCATTTTATCACGAAATTACTTTTAGATCCATTATCTAACAACATCTTATTCCCAATAAATGGAAACTAACATTGGAGCCTCCTTGAACTAGATGTCGCAGAGTGCACTTGGAAACACTACAACTCAATATACTTAACCACAAGATCATATCAAAAATATTAAAAATTTACTATGAAATTTATGTGATGATTGTCTTGCTATAACTAATTTTATCTTTTTAAAAATTGTATATAAAAAAAAAGATAAATGGTTATGTGGTTTTCAATGGCAAATAACAGGAGTGAAAAAGATAACTGGTTAGTAGTCAAAAATTGTTGTATAATTTTGTTTTTCATTCAATATCACAACGGGAGCGAAAAAGATAACTGGTTATATCTTTATGTAAAATGTCTTATAAAAAGGTTAAAGTTGTATAGTTATTCAGTTATTTATGTTTTCAATTGCAGGTCTAATATATCTGTGATGGTTGTATGGTTTAAATTGAAGCTACAGAATCATTTATGCTGTGATATGTTAAATGATTATTTGATTATTTTGTTTTTTCGACAACAAAAGTTTGAAAAGATAATTGTATTTATATTTTCATGTAAAGGCAATATTTTAAGTTTGTTGTATGTATTAAATTTAATAGGTTGATGTTGTCTAAGTATGTATGTTCTATAAGGTAATTTTGTTTCATTACATTAGAAAATAATTGTACAATTATCTCACTGTTAACTTATTATATTATTTGTCTTCATGATGAAAAAGATAAATATTTTTATCTTTTTAATTTATATTTTGCTAATAACATTAGTGAAATAATTATTGATATGATTACAATTCTAATATGAATTAATCATATACACAAACAAAATCCAGCAATTAATCATATATAGCAAAATAATCATAACAAATATACAAATAGTATATGACATTTGAAAAAGATATATGGTTTTACATTTTTAGCAAAACAAAATCTAATCTTTATTTTTGGTGTTACATATTATTATTTTCATCATTTTAGTGAGAAGAACAAATTATGTAAGAGAAAAAAATGTATACATGTTGTTGACTCTGTACATGTTCTTGCTATCAAGAATACAAACAAAATTAACACATTCATTACTGTCACTATGTAGTTGATTATTTGTTTGATAGAAGCATTTCTTCTACACATTTTTCCTTCTTGCTTCATTATATCATAACAGTTGGACATTACATCCCATGGTACTGGTCGCACAGGAGATCGATAGCCTCTACAGTCAGGGTCGTAGCATTTATAGTAGACACCTCTTTGGAAATCAACAATGTACATAACATGATTACTTTTATTTTCTCTTCCAATTCATTCATAATATCGACTTTTGGACGTGCTGTAGATTATATAGCCATGTATAAAAAATCAGTACAACTTTCTGGTTTTATCCAAAACATTTCCATGAGATGCTAATGATGAAATTTTTTCATCCAAATCTGAAAAGAGAGATTTTCCTAAATTATAGGACTTAGGTATATTGCAAGAGTAAACATTTACTGACTTTTCACTTTGGATGTACTTGTTGTTATCATTCTCCTCGGTTTTAAAATGAATATTTTTGTAAAATTTCAAATCCATTTCACACTCTAATAGCTTATCTAAATTATTTTCTATGTTGCAAATAAGTGATTTTGTAAACACTTGTTCGTCATTAATATTGTTACATTCAAAGCATCTGCTTGGCAGTAGTATAGAATTTTTCCCTGCTTTTGTTGAGAATGGAAGACGAAACAACGATTACGGGTATAAACTGCAGTATCAATGAATATACTCTCTGTATTTTCTAACGAGCTTAAATCTTTCTTGATGTAAAGTTTTTCAAAGTGTGAATCAGTTAATCTTGATTTTTTTATACATGAGCATACCTTAGAGATGAATCCTCCAACATGCATGTTGTCTTTGAATGCAATATTTGGGATATGAATTATTAGATATCAAGAGAACTTGTCTTCATTAGATGAATCAAGTTCTATAACCCAATCTTCATTTCCCTTTATTTTGTATATGTCATTCAGAGTTTTGAATGTGATGCAAATCTAAATATCTATCATTTCATCGTCATTTTGTATACTGTTAATATTTTTGTTGAACTCCAAATCATAGTACAAGTGGCAAGGGAGTCCAACTTGAATAATCTTGTAATGGCGGCGTAGCTTAGGATTCATGCTCTTGTACCTTCTCCAAAACTCCTCATATATAGAAACTAGGAACCTTCTTTGTCTAGTCAAATGATCTTGGTAGCAAAAAATGTTAGTGTTTGCACGTGTTTGGACAAATATTAAAGCTTCTTCTTGTCTACGAAAAGTTGCCCATATTGCATTTGTTTGCTGTGTAAAAAAATGGAATTAGAAAACATATTACTAATGAAGTATGAATGATAAACAAAAGATAAAAGGATTTATCTTTTTAAACATAGTAGTAAAAAATGTATTGAATGAAAATTTAAGTAGAAGTAACAATCATCATGTTCATAAGCATTGTCAAATTTACTATCTAAAAAGTTAAGCAGTACAAATTATTGAAATATTGGTATAATCCCTTACAAATTAATCACCCATTTAATATCTAATTGTTAGAATCAATTATTACAAATTCTGAAATTTTGTGTTAGTTCAAACATTTTTAAGAGTTGGACTAGAGCTGCAAAAATTTCAATTGTCCAATAGTATGGTTCATCACTGAAAATATCTGCAGCTATCTTTGCTCTGAATGCAGTAGCTTCTTCACCAATAATATTTGGTGTACTCTCCATTCAATGTGCAATTTTTTGCATGAACATCATCACATAAATTCTGCACCCATACCTAAAATTATGAAATTTAGTACTTTGCATCTATAGATAAAGCATATTATATTTTTTTGTTATAATAATGAATTATAACTTGTTTCTTGTATATATTAATGTGTATTATGAAATTGTATATTAGAATATTATATACTTGTATAATTACCTATTGGTTTGTCGAGCACAATCAACATTCACAAGCTGTGTCTTCTTTTTAATAATTGTCTTGTGACCTTCTTGTTTTAGCTCGCCATTTAGGTTATTCACTGTTGTTTTCTGCAAAAAAGTCAGTGTTTGTTAGAATAAATATAAATGAATATATGAAATATAATTTTTGAGAATATTTATTTACCAATTAATGGCAAAAATTTTATGTCCACTTCTGCAAGATTTAGATCTTGTGGTTAAGTATAGTGAGTTTTAGTGTTTCCAAGTGCACTTTACGCCATCTTGTTCAAGGAGGCTCCAATGGTAATTTCCATGTATTGGGAATAAGATGTTGATACATAATGGATCTAAAAGTAATTTTTTGATAAAAGGGCTGAACATTTTTGTTAATATATTTTCCCAGTTTCGATTTGCTGCACCTATCTGTTAAAAAAAGGGTTTAGAAAATGTATTTCGTAATAAAATAAGTTAATTTGAGAATAATATTCACTTATTGTCATGGTTGTGCTAATGTACACAATAATATTGCTTTGATCTAGTTGCTTTGCTTTCCAAAAGCAAAACCAATCAATGGTCTACATTTGAAAAATAATATGGGTAAAGTAGACAATTTATACTAAAGGAAAGTTTTGTTTTTTTATACTTACTTGACCAAAAGTATTCTGTTCATATAGGAGATCTTCTATCATGTCTTTTTTTGTGGTGATGTTGTTTTCATCATCACAACTAAATGTTTCGTCGCTGAAAAAAAGATGTTTGCATTTATTATATCTTTTGTTAATACAGATATAATATGTAAATAAGTTTTTGTATGTTAACATAATTACTAAAATAGCAATTATCTTTAAAAACTTATTCTGTTATTTTTTAATAATTAAGTGAAATATAAAAAGATAAATGCATTTATCTTTTATAAAATTTAATGCTGAAAAAAATTTAATTATGAAATATTACTTTTGAAAATAACATATCATATGTTTCAGAAAGCCATATAATTGCATAATTTAAAATAAAAAGATAAAGTTGAATATCTTTTTAATCTCCTAAACCACAACATATAAGAAAACCTAAACTTTCATAATTTTAATCACTTATTAACATTAATCACTACAAAAAAGCCAACTACGACAGATGTTGTATAATTAATTATTTACTAATTGGTGTTGAGTAAACAAAGAGTTGATAGTGATATTTAAAACAATATTTTAATCAACACCTTACTTATGGTAGTGTAATACCAGACAACGTATCGTAACAAAGTAATAAGTAGAAAATTCAGCTGAACTATAGAGGTTGTTTTGGAAAAAAGTAATGTTTCAGTGCTTACTTGTTATCTCCAACAAACCTTGAAAAAAACTTTGACATCTTGTTGCTGTTTGTCTGTAAGATGCTTCAGGAGTGGGCATTTTTCAATATTTTTGTGATTCTTCCTTTTTTTGTTCTTTAATAAAGACATCTTCAACACAAGTAGGATTTTTAACAGCATGTTCTTCAGTAAATTCTTCGATATCTTCATATTTTGAACTTTCTTTATTATCAATAATTAAATCTTGAGTTTCAAACAAATCAAAACAAGGAAAATTAGCAGAACAATTTATACGTACTATACCAACTATTTTTCCTTGCTTGAAATGTTTTTCAGGTTCAGTTGTACTGGTGGGAAGACCCACTATTTTTAAAGGTCCAGAATCAATTATAAACGTCATCAAACACGCTTACAACTAATTTTAGATATTAAAAGTAGCGGACCTTAATTATATAAGATTAAAAATACTAGAGATGATTAATAACATGGAAGATCTCACGATGGAATAAAATAAATAATTACATGATTAAAACATCATAATCCATTTTATTACATTAAACATCTACAAAACAAAACAGTAGCAATACAATAAGAAGTGAATTTAAATAAACAGCCTCTAGATCCAACATGCAGGCTAGGCTTCTTTCTTCTTCTTTATTTTTCTTTTGGCATCTCGTATCTTCAAAAAGGAAAAAGAGTTTCAACTATGTTTGGACTGTGCCTAACCCTATACACCCCGACCCAATCTACGGGTTCCGGTGGCTGTTGTATAGGAAAAGACTGCCTACGTACCCCCTTTGAGGAATCAAGCCCACATAGTTCTATTTCCTGCTCTTCTCCTGCATCCAAATACCTGTAAATACATCACAACTGTAACAACCCGGAAAACCAGAACTAATTTAAAAAATTTATTTTAAGAAATTTTAACAGAAAATGTGTCAAAATTTAAAATTTTCGTTTTTAAATAATAACAAAGCTATTAAAAATAGTTGTTTTGCAAACGACCTCCGTTTTCGACGAAACCACTTTTTTTGGATCCGAAATGTAAAATTATTGCTAGGTTTAAATTTCCATAATTTTTGGAATTAATATGTGAGCGTGGTAAATTAAAATGCGTTTGGTAATTTTTGTTGAATTGGATCGACCACTAAAAAGTTCTTTTTTCAAATGGCCACCAAATTCAAAAAAAATTATTTTGTTAAGACCGTATCGTCAAAACATAACTAGATTTATTTTTTGGGAATTTTTGGAATCAGTATGTGGCCCTGGTAAATTAAAATGTACATTCAAATTTAGTATTAAATGTTTTATATTTTGACTTAAATAAAAACAGACTGAAGTAGTCAAATGGGCTTACTAAACACAGTCCATTGTGTTCGGAATGTGGGTATTTAGCTAAGGGCGACAGTCGTTGGGCTTGATTAGGAGTCCATATGGATTAACGGGCCTTTTTGAAATTAAAGAAATTAAATAACATTAAAACCTTTATAAATACCCTAAGAATTAAAAAACCCTAATCTCCAATTATCTGTAGCCGCCACCCTCTTTACAGATCAACGCCATAAAACTTCCAACCTATTCCTATCAAAAAATTTTAATCCTTACAATGAAATCATTCAATCCTTAAGGCAATATTGTTGTCCTCCTTTTGCTCATCACATCCGTACGGTGAGATCGTCTGGAGATCTGTATTTTGCTCGAACCACCCTCGAGAACCTTCGCCGCATTGCACCGGATTGCCCCCTCCAGACCCCACCGAGTTCAACACCGTGGGTCCCACCTGGTGCGCGCTTCCTAGCTCCACGTCGTGGCACTGTCTGGTCATCAGCTCGTGCAACCGATTGAACGAAAACCTGAACCCAAGTTTTGAACGAAGAAAAAAAAACATCGGCCTTGGTACTATAAGAAAGAAGAAGGAACCGTTCAGATCATGGCAGCGTCTACTACATTCTAGAAGTGACCGGAGAAATTTGTTTACAAAGCTAAGAGAACAAGACACATTAGAACCATACGAAAGAATTCATCAGATATTGGATTAGTAATATCCAATTAGAATGACTCGTTAGAGATGGGATCAGTAGTATCTTAGAACGAGTGTGAAGAGTATATTTTTAAAATTGAAAACAAGTTTGTTTTGAAAATTTAAATCAACCATTCGTATTTGATTATTTATTTGTATTGATTTGGACAGTCCGGTATATAAAGATTTTGCATATACGCCTTGCAAACGTGTATTTGAAGTTTAATATACTGGATAGATATAGAATTACACTCGAATCGCCCGGAGATGATTTTGATGATGGAGCTCCATCATTAGAATTCATGTTCGAGTGACGAAAGTGGACTTTCTATATATTTCCTATTGACTGGTGTGAGAACCAAAATCAGATAGGGCCTATTGTTGTGATTTGGCATCAAAAATGTGATTTTTGACTATATATCAAAGTTATGCATTTGAAATGATAACTAACTAATTGATTGATGGTTGTGTTGTTTGATTATTGTTTGAATAATTAAATGTTGAACCTTTAACCAAATTGGTCTAATATGAATTGTATTGAAATTGGTCGCATTTGCTTGCATATACATGTGCTTACATTGAACAGGTCGTAGCAAGGAGGCTAGAGCAGAGAATATAATTTGTTTGCCCGACAAATAGGTACATGTTTACTATAATTTACTGTTTTGTTTGGGTGATGATGATTTTATGAGCCTATTGGCTAGCCGCTTGGCCTTTTCTTTTTCTTTTTGAGATCAGAAGGCCTATATGGCAATTTCGGGATTTTCCCGTGGCTCCCGGTGCAGGGGAGGTTATGGCGAAATTTTTCAAAAATTTAGGGTGTTAGCCAAATTTTTGAAAATTCTCAGAAACTGAAAAGTTGGAGAATGAAAGCCAGATCGAACGTAGAGTTGATTAATCAAACCACTTTTGACTTCGTTCCTTTTCGGGGACGAAAAGTTTTAAGTGCGGGATATTGTAACAACCTGAAAATCTGGGCCAGTTTAAAATTTTTATTTTGGCAATTATAGCGAATTTTGAATACTTAAAATGAATTATTTTAAATAATATTGACGGAAAATTTATTTTGAATTGAAATTCGACGTATATATTATATACGTCGTCGTTAGAATATAAATAATTATATATAATTATAAATAGAATTGAAAACGGCGCGGTAGTTCGATAATTCGATTTCAAACTTCAATTGAATGTACCGGGTGCAAAATAATCCGGATTTTAGTGAAACCAAAAATAGTAGGATCTAATTAATAATACCTTTCCAACGAATCCGAAAAATTAAAATTTCATAGCGGGAATCAAAAGATATGTCCAGTTGAAAATTCTGAATAGTCGCTATGGAATTCAGGCCCTTAAAAATGGGAATTTTGCAAACGACCTCGGATTTCGACGAAACCACTTTTGTTGGGTCCGCAGTGTCAAATTATTGCTAGATTCCAAATTTCATAATTTTTCGAACCAATATGTGAGCGTGGCAAAGGAAAACGCGTTTGACCAGTTTCAGTTGATTTTAATCGACTGGAAAATGGTCATTTTTCCACCTGTCTCGGAATTCGACGAAACTAGTTTTGTTAGGATCGTATCGTCAACACGAAGCTAGAAAATATTTTTTTGGAATTTTTAAAGTTCGTATGTGACCCCGGTAAATTGAAATGCGCGTTCAAATTCAATATATAGAGATATATGTTGATTTTGACGGAAAACTGATTGTAACGACCGAATCAGCCTACGATACATTTCCCATTGTGTTCGGAATGGGGGTAAAACGCTATGGACGACAGGCGGTGGGCCTCGTTTAGAGGTCGTATGTAAAAGTACCTTTTTAGAAATTAAATAATTAAATAATAAAAAAATAAAATTACCCCTCTCCCTCTTACTACCTTCAGCTGTACCCCCCCCCCCCCCCCGTTCATTTCTAAAACGAAAGGAAAAAAAAGAGAAATTATAAATCGCGCCTGAGACCTAGCCGCCGCCCTCCCCTTGCCTCAACGTCGGAGGCGCGCTCTCCTCTCAGACCCGGCGCCGGACTGGCTAACCCCCTCCCCTAGCCCCTCCTCTCGCCTCCAGCTCCCTCTCCTCTTCCAATCGAACGTGAAACCCGATGCTCCACCAACCCCTGTCGCTCGCCTCCTCTCTCCTCCGCATCTGACATCCGTACGCCGAGACCTTGAGCGCGCCACTCGCCTGCGACAAGAACAGTCGCCATCTCCATTTCTCCCCCCGATTCCGACGCAACCGACCCTCCCCCTCCCTGACATCAGCAGTTCCTCCTCCCTCTTCGTTCTAGTAAGTTTTTTTAATTAATTTAGGTTTTTATATGTGTATTAACGTTGAATTAAAAACCTGATTTTGTATGTGAATAGCACGGGTTTAATTTTCAGTTTGATTATAGACAACCATGGATTTTAAAACATGAAGTGATATTTTTTATCAATAAAAAGATTAGATTTTTAAAATAGAAAAGATTTTATTCAGTTAAAAATATGATTTTTATATTTTTAAAGTATTAAAAATATGATTTTTATATTTTTAAAGTATTAAAAATATAATTCTTTATTAAGTAGAAGATGTAAAAATATGATTTTGTTTATGTAGAAAATTAAAAATATAGTTTTTACATGATAGGAGTATTAGAAATGTCATCTTTATATGTATAGCAAAATAAAAATGTGATTTTTATAATGATAAATTTGAGAAGGCGAAATCTTTATATGAAGAATAGCGAAGTAAAAATTCGATTTTTATATATTGAATAGCATAGTAAAAATTCGATTTTTATATATTGAATAGCATAGTAAAAATTCGGTTTTTATATATTGAATAGCATAGTAAAAATTCGATTTTTATATATTGAATAGCGAAGTAAAAATTCGATTTTTATATATTGAATAGCATAGTAAAAATTCGATTTTTATATATTGAATAGCATAGTAAAAATTCGATTTTTATATATTGAATAGCATAGTAAAAATTCGATTTTTATATATTGAATAGCGAAGTAAAAATTCGATTTTTATATATTGAATAGCGAAGTAAAAATTCGATTTTTAAATATTGAATAGCGAAGTAAAAATTCGATTTTTTATATACTGAATAGCGAAGTAAAAATTCGATTTTTACATATATAGTGGCTACGGGCAACGAAAGCGACAAAGGGCGAGAATGGCAATGATTTCTCTAAATGAAGAGTCATGGAATTGGGATAGCTATCGGTGAAAACTTCTCACTCAAAATTCTTTTTCTAGTTATATATATATACTAGGAAGCAGACAGTGTTTAGTAGCACCCGACACCCGTCATCCACAGACCATGGATGACTTGTTTGTTAAATTGTTTGGTTGTGTAGTTGGTTAGATTATTTGGTTTGAATTGAATTGTTTGGTGAAATGAAATTGATTTGATTGATGTGTGAATGGCGTGGGCCTTCACTAGACCGGGGATAAGGCTAGGCCTTGTCCCGTTTCTAGTATCGTGCCGTTATGCCGCCGAAATTTTCTAAAAATAAGTTAGAAAAATAAAGATAACATTTTATTTAATAAATGAACCGAATAGAATATTCATAGGTTGAATAAAATAGTTTGATCGTTAAAAATATAATTTTTAACGTGAATGTGAATAAATAAATATTCATTTACGAACCGGACGGTTTGTTTTTGTACACCTATTTGAAGGACATTGATTGGGACAATAAATATTACACATCGCCCAACTGCACAAATAAAAATCTGTGTTTGATTGCTTGAAACCCCACACGGGTATTGGGATGATATTTGACGTACACTAATCCCGATTGTTTAGTTGTATGTCGATCGATTGATTGACAGACTGTTATAAGCGTTGAATATTTATATTTGATGCTTATACAGTGTAGAATGCACTTTGGATGATGGTTGATTATTCATCGTTGTTGATATATACATGTGTTGTAGAAAATCCATATAATTAACATTGTATGGTAATTGATTGGGCCTCATTTCAGTTTCGAAAAAGAAATATTTGAAAAAAAAATATTTGAAATAGAAATATTTGACAATAGAATATTTGAAAAAGGAAATATTTGAAAAGAAATACTTGAAATAGAAATATTCGAAATAGAATATTTGAAAACAGAAACATATGAAGCCGTGTTGGTTAGATTGATGCCATTTTGACGTGAACGATATTTATATCGATTTTATTCATTTTATAATGAATATCGAAAGTGATTTCAAAATCTGATTTTTTGAATATAAATGAATTCGAATTGAAATTGAATATAAATGAATTCGAATTGAAATTGAATATAAATGAATTCGAATTGAAATTGAATTGAATTGAATTAGAATTGAAATTGAATTAAAAATCAATTTCAATTGAAATCAATTTGAAATGAATTTAAATTGGAATATTCAATTTTGATTCGAAATTGAATATGAAGTTGAAACCGTTTTGAAAATGAATTTAAAACGATTTATAAAGAACGTTTTAAAAGGAAATCGACGAAGTATATAGTATATATATTATATATATAATATAATGGCTTGAATAGAACGCGCCGCGCCGCGGCAGTTCGCGAATTTCGACCATTGACTTCGAACGGATATTGCGGGAGATCCGACCGTCGGATTCTCCTAAAACCGGAACCGTTGGGTTCGTATCAAAAAGAGCTTTCTAACGAATATTAGAAATTAGAAATACAACGGTTGGATTTGGAATTATGTCCAAATCAAATTTGGAAAAGGTCGCTGTAAGTGCAGTTCGATGGTCGTTGATGGAAATCGACTGTACAGGCCTTGATAAAATTATTAAAAATAATAATAATTTGTGTAAAATCATAAGAAATGATTTGGGAAAAATTGGGATGAAAAACTCCATATTTGAAAATATAAAAATAAATTTTTATCGAAATGAACTAGTTTTGAACTAGAATTATAATTCTATTTATTTTTAAATGAATAAATTGAATTTGAAATGGTTTTGAAAATAACCAGTATTTCCAATAATTGCATTGGAATGGATTTGAATCGAAATTGTCTTCAGAATATTTCGATGTTGGATTTCGTGATTATACAGATGTTGTTATGGAAATTTGAAAGATATTTATATATCGTTATTCCCAATACGATATCCGTTGGTCGTAGAATTTGATATTGAATATAAGCCGATATATTTTCTATTCAGATCTTTGTGTTTAATATCAAATATGATTTGGGTTTGTCGTGAATGGTGTCTTCATTAACACTGTTCTTGAACCCAGTTGAGAAAAGATTAAATCTTTTTATTTAGATTTAATGAAGTGTACCAATTAAATAATATTTAATTGGAATTGAATTGATATTGATTTTTGGGTTTATCGTGAACAGCGTTTTTAAATAACACTTGTTCTTTAACCCGATAATTAATGGAATGGGATTTTGGGTTTATCGTGAACCGTGTTTTAAATGACACTGATTCTTTAACCCAGTCACAGATTAAAACTAAGTGGAGTTTTAATGAATCTTTAATTAGATTGAAACGATCGAGGATGGAGTATTACCAGTTTTGCTCCAGGCGTTAGTTAAATCTTTAATTAGATTTGAACGTGAAATGGTAATTGAATTTACCGATAACACCGTGGTGTTAGATATGAAGTATAACCAGTTTTACTTCATGCGATGAATAGGTTGGGATTGGGAAATTAAAACAAATGATTACTTCGGTAAGGTTCGTTAATCCCGACTAGTTGAATCGAAATTCAAAAGAAGATTAGAGAATAAATTCAAGGAACTTATCTTGGATAAAATTAATGGGAACCTTTCCCTATGAATGTGAAATTTAGAAACTAACTGTCGGTTAGCCAAGCAGAATGGTTTTCTGGATATTGATCTGATGTTGGTTTCGGCCTTCGGGGTTAATATTTTGGGAATTATACTCTTGTTAATTTACGGTTAGTGACCGATGAATTGAAATGAGGCATATGTTGTGTTTGTGTAACACTTTTATAATATATACGCGAGTTATCCGGAAAGACCGGGTTTATCCCATTCTGAATAACTGATACGACGATAAGTCGAAGATGAAGACGGTGGTTGAAGACCGGAAGTCTTCACATCGTTTGGGTGATTACTGATGATCTTGATTGGGCTGTACACCTAAGATGAGGGAATCAATCGGTGGTCGTCCAGATGTGCTTGGAGATCGATGGATATGCGAGGAAAGTGCCTCCGGTTTCGTTCAGACCCAGAACGGACTTGTAAATGGACCGTGTGTCTGACATTGGATTTTAGTCTGTGTGATTGATCTCTATTAAATATATATCTGTTTGGCGGCGGAGAATTTATTCTCTTGCTTAACGCCCTTCTCTGAGACGTATGAGCTCAGGGGTTATATACTGATGGATATCAAATGCATAGAGTGAATTGCCTGTGTGGCATGCCTAAGTGGCAATTGATCGAGGCTTCTGTTGAAAAGCAAAGTCTTGTGGTGATGATCAAAGCACAGCCTGTGTGGCATAGCTTTGTGTAACGTTGATTCGCGAGCCTCGCACCCCGGTTGTGAACCAAAAACGGGAGAGGACGTCAGGGAGGGCATGCGTTTCTTTCTAGCTAGGGTGGTGTCAGTGACCTACCAGCCCTGACATTTATATACTTTTCACCTGTGTGGTTGTTGCTATTGCGAGGCGCCTCGGTTAGATCGGATGATCCGGGTCCGATGGAGCCATTCGTTGGCTCATTTACGCCCCAAAGGGCGGGGAAACGCATGTTCAGGGTTTAAGTTTAATCCACATCGGTGGACTGGCCCTGAGGATCCAAGGGTCGATGCGCTCTGACCCTGAGGCTCGGGCTAGAGAGTCTCGAATCGGTTGAGGACTATCTTTTGCCTCGGTTCATAGATGGAAATCCAACTTCCAAATACGAGACATTTGCGGTTTTATTTGTAGAGCCTAGTATGGCGACATAGTGGGATGGGGCGCTTATGCCGTCTATGATTGATACTTATGATTTGAAGTTGTTTTATACACTATACACTTATAATAGTATCAAATGATTTGTTTTAAACGTATCAAGCATTCTTGGCTATTATAAGGTAAAAACCCTATCCTCTGGCTTGCGTTGCATTGTGTGATGGGAACTGGGTCTTATAATAGCTTCATTTTTCTTTATTTAGCATTGCGCTGTTTGTTTTATGCACCGGTATTCTTGGGAGGAAACCCATTCCGTGTTATACGGCGTGGTCCCTTGATTTACTTAACTTTAAAAATAAAGATTATTGACTGTTTTAGTTCTCACACCAGTCACATGACTGACCTGGAGTTTATTGTTTTAACCTAAACTCTGGGTGCCCCTATTTTGACACGGGCAGCTAGTAGTTTTGGTTTTGCAGATTTATATTCATAGGATCCTGGTTTACAGCTGGAACGATATCCGGAAAGCTTTGTATCCGTATATCTCTTCTAGTTGTGTATTGTATTATTTTCCGCTGCTATGTAATTTATTGTAATCTCTGATAATTTGTGTTGTATATTATTTGTTTATTGTAACACCCCGCCTCCGCTAGGGTCACTCACAAGGGAATGCACTAGCTTTAGAGGGGCATTATTGGTAACCATGCACAGAAATATCACAAGACAGAACATATAAAACAGCGGAAGTAAAATCAAACTTTCATAACATGAATAAATAAGGTTTAAAGCCTTTTACATCAGAGTACATCAAAACCTGTCTTGCAATAGTAAAGAAGCATAAAGACATTTTCATAAATTATTCCCCAAGAAAAGCAGTAAAGTAGCCATAACCAAGAAAAGTCCAAGCCATCCATGATGACCTTCAAGCAGAAGAAGTCCGAACTAAACCGCACTGTTTCCTCCCTGTAACCTGGGGGGAACGGAAGAAAAGAGGCGAAACAAAACGGGTCAATCAAAAAGACTGAGTAAGCCCTATCTACTATTAGTATAAAAACTAGTAAAGTTAACTGTCATGAGAAACTGAGATGAACATAAGCATGATACAAGATAGGTCAATTAAATCAAAATAACAGGATGAACTACTGAACTCAGATGAACTAGGGTGTCGTGATAAACTCGATGTCAAGATAAAACAAGGTATCACATTGTCAGGTTCCTATCAAGTATAATATCCCAAGATATCTATCACGTATAACGTCCCATGGTATCTATCCTGTATATCTGCTCTGCACCTACCGTACTAGTATCCCAACTGTATTACGTGTTATCCGTGAATGACCCTTACTCAAAAGTCGTGTAATGGTCCCTGTCAACCTAATATACCGCATATATAGGTTACTCAACTCATATGTTTCTTCCTATGTATAAGTTCAGTTCTTTGCCGTAGGCTGTACGGGCTTTCCCATGTAAACGGTTTATCCTTGAAGTTGTTTTGGACTGCAACCCTTGATCTAGTTGTGTTTCCTTACCATGAACTATCGCGCGTCCACTTAGGATTTATGCCACCTAGGACTGCTAGGGATTATGCTACCTAATGAACGTTTCCGTGTCTCGGTTTGGGTTTTGGCCACCTAGGACCACTAGGGATTACGCCACCCGTCAACCGCGCCCTTGATCCCACGTATGTATCGTGAATCGTTTTCCATGTCTAGATGCACATGTTCCCCAATGTGCCATCCGAGTTCCGTGCCAGGGCAAATCAAGAAATACGAAACTCGGTCGGGAGCGTTAAATCGTCTGCCGATGCAGATATCAAGGTCTGTTTTTGTACCCGTGGCTATGGTCCCACGTGACCCCTCCCTCAACTACTGAAAGGCAATCCAAGAAAAATCATGTATAAGAACCACTCCACGGCCCCACTATAGCCCACTTTCCTACGGGCCAACCTCACCCATGACTCGATAGCAAGCACATGGTCTGTTGGGGGTTCCCTGCCTTTCCGCACGTACACGATTGACTAAAGATGGTAGGTAGTCGGCGATGCGCTATCCAGGGAAAAAACAAGAATCGTCGACTCCACGCTAATCCATCCTAGTCTTTAGGTTGCTCGCATAGAAGGCATACTCTTGGTCCTTCTAACGCAGACCTTAACCTCTCATGGGCCTAGTATAATTACCTGGCAGCCCACAGAGGGATCCCAAGAATATCCTCACGTCCCCCGAAGCTTCCACTTCAGCACCCAGTGCGCTGGAGCTTTTATCCAAGTCAGATAACTTGCTCCCCCTCGTATACTAAGCGATGACCTACCGTATCAGGTTACTCATCGTTTTGAGAGTTAGTCCTATGTCCTTAGCTAAGAATTATTACTTAGTTACCCTTAACTAAGGTTTACCACTTAGCTTCCTTTCCCGTTATCCTTGATTAACCACGGTTTTCTACCTAGTTCTTCTAGCTAGGGTTTGTCTATTGGGTTAAGTGTTATCATTCAAGTCCATGATTTAACCCGCCCACGAATCACGTCAAAGATTGGCTAAGTATTTAAGTTCAAGACTTAGTCCCACAAGTTGGTTAAGTGTACCCAGAGGCTCATGACTTAACCCTATCAAGTCAAATTGGTCAAGTACTAGCTTACCCTAATCATATCGGATTATCTTGCTAGATCGATTAAGCATAGATTATCTTAATCCCATCAAATTATCGAGTCGGATTGGTTAAGTATAGGTTGGCTTAACCCCATCCTCTAATCGTACTACAATGGTTAAGTATATTCTAAAAAGGTCTTGTGACTTAACCTTATCAGGTCCGCGTATTAGATTGGTTAAGTGTAAGTTACTTAACCCCATCAAATCATCATGTATAATTGGTTAAGTATAAGTTGCTTAACCCCATTAAATTATCACGTTAAGTTGGTTAAGTATTGGTTACTTAACCTCATCGAATTACCGAGTTTAAATTGGTTAAGTGTTTAACTTAACCCCATCGAATTACCGTGTTTAGATTAGTTAAGTGTGGATTACTTAACCCCATCTAATTACTGTGGTTAGATTAGTTAAGCCTTAATTACTTAACCCCATCTAATTATCAAGTCGGATTAGTTAAGTGTAAATTACTTAACCCCATCCCCTAATCATCTTGCGTGGTTAAGTGTCATTAAGAAATCAAACCCGATCCCACTTAACCTTATCAAGTTATCATGTTGGATTGATTAAGTATTGGTTAACTTAATCCCCGTCCACTAGTCGTATAAAAATGGTTAAGTGTCATTAGGCAAATCAAATCACTTAACCTACCCAACCTTGTCATGTTTTGTTAAGTATCATTAGCCTAATCAATTTACTTAACCCCTTTATCCATGTCATATTTGGTTAAGAGTCATTAATCAAATTAACTTAACCCTATCATGTGACATTAATTACTTAATGCACCCCAACCTCTCACATTAGACTTTGTTGTGGTTACTAGTTAAGCCGGTCGGTTCCGGGTAGCTTTACACCACAACTTGGTCTAACCTCGGGTTCAAGCACAACATGACCAACTTCTCACATTGGGTCCTATTGTTTGCAACTACTAGTTAGGTCGGTCGGTTCCGGGTAGTTTTACGTTGCAAACTCAACCCAACCTCGAGTTGGCCACACTTATATTATCTAAGTGTCATGTTCATCATGTTTCCAAAACATGTTACAAGTTTTTCAAGCATTTGGGTAGACCTAACTTAATTGGTAAATTCCCAAAGGGTAGACCTAACTTAATAGGTAAATTCCCAAGCTTATGTTTTTATGCATACTTACATGTCATCTTCCATGTTATATTTCAAGCCATGTTTTCAAGTTGTATTTTTATGTCATTAGAAATTACCCATAACATAACCCAATGCTTTTAAACTCGCATATACGTTCGCAACAACGTAATGGATTAAAAGAAGAGACTTGGCAAAGGAATGACAAAAATGGGTATTAAGCCACAAGTTAGTCATGGTGGCAAATGAGGCACAAATGTGTTCATTAGCTTGCATGTTACATTCTTAAGCCTCAAAAACATGCATAAACCCAAACTTGGCACATAAGCGAATCATGGTGACAAAAGACATGGAATGATGGCTAGAAACTCGCATATGTCATCATATACGGATTATGACTTCATATGCAAGTTGACATAATGATCATGAAGATTCTCATGTTGCATAATGCAACATTTCAACATAAAGGTTGTGGCTTTTAGCTCATAAGATCAAGATAATGACTTCATAAACTTGCATAACATGATAGCATGCATCATTCTAATTAATCAAACCCAAACTTTCAACATGAACATTTAACTTCATAGTTAATATCTAAGAGTAGGGAAGGGCTTACATTGCTATGAAGGCCTAAATCGATTAAACTAAAGCTTGTGATGAAGCCTATGCATGCCATCACCCAAAAACCCAAAGATGGATGCTCCAAATCAACAAAAACACCATCTTTATGAACAAAGATCAAAGCTTTTGCCTTGGAATCAACTTGAGAAGCTCTCATACTAACATAGGGACTCTCTAATACTCTCATGATCAAGAAACCTCTCATAGGAATGAAGTGGAGGCTAGGATAGTTGAGTGGAGGCCATGAGAGTAGAAATTTGGCCATAGTTTAGCTACATGAGTGAATAATGAGGGTTTAGGGGTAGGTTTAGGGTCTTTTTATAGAGATTAGGATAGTTTTAGGCCCTTAGATTAACCCTAGGACCAACCTGAACCGTCAGATTTCAAACCAGGCCCAAAAACCTAGCCAAGATAGAAAATAGGTGCACCAGGCCAGAATCAGCCGACAGGGCAAGTCGACAGCCCTGTCGACTTGCCTGTCGACATGCCTGTCGACTTGCAAGTCGACAGCCCTGTCGACAGCCATGTCGACTTGTCTGGGCGGGAATTTTCCCGCCTGGACCCATCTCTGCATGTTTCGAAACTCAAATTTCCCGAAAACTTCTTTGGGCCTTAACCGGGTCATACGGACTCCGATTTACAAAATTTCGGACTCTATTTCGCGTATTTTTCCGAGATGAACGCAATGGCATAGCCCGTTTTACTTGATTCAGAATTTAAAATTAAATTCTGCCTTGATTATCGTTTTAACATGTTATCGAAATACGAGTTGTTACATTCTCCCCACCTTTTAGGATTTCGTCCCCGAAATCTCCAAGTTAGGAAGAACATATCCTACCATCCATCATCCATCTACTCAAAACATCATCCACAAGCAATCATTGTCCTTAGATGATTTCTAATGCTATATGAATATATGCAAAACGTGTGTGTACATGTTCCTTAGCTAATGCTAATGATCAGGCCTGAGTGATCTTTCTAATGCAAAATATGTTAGTGCCATGAATCCAACATGTATGCAAATAGTCCTAGTCATATAGATACTATATGCGTGCACAATCATTCATTCATATGCAACAACCGCATGATAACACATTCGATTTCATCCATAAACAAGTATAAATACTCGTGCATATGCAATATGAAATGTGACCGAGTCGAGCTAGTATCTAATGTTTATTCGCGCATCCACGAGCAACCACTTGCAACCATATCAATCATAACATGTTTCAAATACATGTTTACATCCATAGGGTTCTACCTAGGATTCCCTGAAATAGTGTTGAGAAGATAAACAAGACAAACTCCTTATGGGGTTTGTAACAGAAAATAGGACCAAGAGGATGTCCACAAAAGATAGCCTACAAGTAAGCTCTACAGAAAACAGGGATCAAGGATATACTCCCAAAAAGAGATATCATGCGCGTATCTAATCTTTGACCATCAAAGTCGTATTTCCTTGAGTTCAATTCCATTGTGCCTTGACAGTCCTTTAACTTCGCGATTTCGTAGCTTCTTATTTCCTGTTTCCATAACATGAGCTGGAACTCATTTCTTCGTCGCCTCTCGTTCCACTCGCACACTTAGCGCAAACATGACTGCGTACTCATGATCTCATGCAAGCTTTCCAAAATTCACTAGTGAATCTCGGACCTCGTACCATAAGGTATTCCACGTAGTAGAACTTTCTCTTGAAAGTAAACAGATGCCAACCGGGTTATCAAGTGCACTTACTAGGGTGATTTCCATAACCCATGCATAAGTGAAATAAACCATCCGTCTTATCGGCGAACCCATTCGATCGGGCTTCAAATTTCCAATAAAGGCATCAAGGGATTCTAAGTAACTAATCATGACCGAACCCAAAAGGTTACACGAGACTTCGAGGGTATTACCAAGGCTAGTCAAGAGTCTAACTACCCTTCTATCAAAACCGAGAGTGGCACCCCTTACTGGATAACCACTTCATCCCTAGAATCTATCCATAACCGAGGCATATCATTCTCAAATCCAAAACAAGTCATGAATAAATGGACCGATTCTCCACAGGACTTGAGACAAAAATGGGATTCTCTATTACGCTAGTACTTAAGGTGCAGAGACTCAACTATCGAAGCAGACTTAAATGATACGATGATCAAACCAAAGTCCTAACGGGATGATAGAGAAGAAAAGCTAAACCTTTAACAAGATCGTTACCCTCCTTCCGAGGTACCCTAGAAATGAGAGTATACTACTGCCCTCCCGACGATCTTGTCCTTGTCCCATGATACTTAACTATCCGCCCCGTTTCACCATGCCAAAGGTACTCTCTTGTCATGGGTTTCATTGTTCATCTTTCTCTCTCATTCTGGGTTGAGCCATACCAACAAGTTGCTCATCCTTAAACTCGTATCCTTTACCCTTGCTCTTTATTATCCTTTCTTGTAACACGGCAATGGGTCTCTCGAGAACCACCTCCATCGTACAGGAAACACCTACGTGGCTAGACAAAGATTAGTCACAGTGAGAACTACTGTGACCACGGATGGAGGAAAGAAAGGAAATGAGATTCAATCAAGGAATCAAAGAATGGTGCTAATGGCTTTTGGGGAATAGCCTTTTTAAAACAAACTTTTCTTGAAAAATGCTTCTTTATAAACGGTTTTCCAAATAGTTTTCAGAAGGTTTTAAAAACTTTTGCCCAATCTGGTAACCTTCTGCTCTGATACCAAATGTAACACCCCGCCTCCGCTAGGGTCACTCACAAGGGAATGCACTAGCTTTAGAGGGGCATTATTGGTAACCATGCACAGAAATATCACAAGACAGAACATATAAAACTGCGGAAGTAAAATCAAACTTTCATAACATGAATAAATAAGGTCTAAAGCCTTTTACATCAGAGTACATCAAAACCTGTCTTGCAATAGTAAAGAAGCATAAAGACATTTTCATAAATTATTCCCCAAGAAAAGCAGTAAAGTAGCCATAGCCAAGAAAAGTCCAAGCCATCCATGATGACCTTCAAGCAGAAGAAGTCCGAACTAAACCGCAGTGTTTCCTCCCTGTAACCTGGGGGGGGGGGAACGGAAGAAAAGAGGCGAAACAAAACGGGTCAGTCAAAAAGACTGAGTAAGCCCTATCTACTATTAGTATAAAAACTAGTAAAGTTAACTGTCATGAGAAACTGAGATGAATATAAGCATGATACAAGATAGGTCAATTAAATCAAAATAACAGGATGAACTACTGAACTCAGATGAACTAGGGTGTCGTGATAAACTCGATGTCAAGATAAAACAAGGTATCACATTATCAGGTTCCTATCAAGTATAATATCCCAAGATATCTATCACGTATAACGTCCCATGGTATCTATCCTGTATATCTGCTCTGCACCTACCGTACTAGTATCCCAACTGTATTACGTGTTATCCGTGAATGACCCTTACTCAAAAGTCGTGTAATGGTCCCTGTCAACCTAATATGCCGCATATATAGGTTACTCAACTCATATGTTTCTTCCCATGTATAAGTTCAGTTCTTTGCCGTAGGCTGTATGGGCTTTCCCATGTAAACGGTTTATCCTTGAAGTTGTTTTGGACTGCAACCCTTGATCTAGTTGTGTTTCCTTACCATGAACTATCGCGCGTCCACTTAGGATTTATGCCACCTAGGACTGCTAGGGATTATGCTACCTAATGAACGTTTCCGTGTCTCGGTTTGGGTTTTGGCCACCTAGGACCACTAGGGATTACGCCACCCGTCAACCGCGCCCTTGATCCCACGTATGTATCGTGAATCGTTTTCCATGTCTAGATGCACATGTTCCCCAATGTGCCATCCGAGTTCCGTGCCAGGGCAAATCAAGAAATACGGAACTCGGTCGGGAGCTTTAAATCGTCTGCCGATGCAGATATCAAGGTCTGTTTTTGTACCCGTGGCTATGGTCCCACGTGACCCCTCCCTCAACTACTGAAAGGAAATCCAAGAAAAATCATGTATAAGAACCACTCCACGGCCCCACTATAGCCCACTTTCCTACGGGCCAACCTCACCCATGACTCGATAGCAAGCACATGGTCTGTTGGGGGTTCCCTACCTTTCCGCACGTACACGATTGACTAAAGATGGTAGGTAGTCGGCGATGCGCTATCCAGGGCAAAAACAAGAATCGTCGACTCCACGCTAATCCATCCTAGTCTTTAGGTTGCTCGCATAGAAGGCATACTCTTGGTCCTTCTAACGCAGACCTTAACCTCTCATGGGCCTAGTATAATTACCTGGCAGCCCACAGAGGGATCCCAAGAATATCCTCACGTCCCCTGAAGCTTCCACTTCGGCACCCAGTGCGCTGGAGCTTTTATCCAAGTCAAATAACTTGCTCCCCCTCGTATACTAAGCGATGACCTACCGTATCAGGTTACTCATCGTTTTGAGAGTTAGTCCTATGTCCTTAGCTAAGAATTATTACTTAGTTACCCTTAACTAAGGTTTACCACTTAGCTTCCTTTCCCGTTATCCTTGATTAACCACGGTTTTCTACCTAGTTCTTCTAGCTAGGGTTTGTCTATTGGGTTAAGTGTTATCATTCAAGTCCATGACTTAACCCGCCCACGAATCACGTCAAAGATTGGCTAAGTATTTAAGTTCAAGACTTAGTCCCACAAGTTGGTTAAGTGTACCCAGAGGCTCATGACTTAACCCTATCAAGTCAAATTGGTCAAGTACTAGCTTACCCTAATCCTATCGGATTATCTTGCTAGATCGATTAAGCATAGATTATCTTAATCCCATCAAATTATCGAGTCGGATTGGTTAAGTATAGGTTGGCTTAACCCCATCCTCTAATCGTACTACAATGGTTAAGTATATTCTAAAAAGGTCTTGTGACTTAACCTTATCAGGTCCGCGTATTAGATTGGTTAAGTGTAAGTTACTTAACCCCATCAAATCATCATGTATAATTGGTTAAGTATAAGTTGCTTAACCCCATTAAATTATCACGTTAAGTTGGTTAAGTATTGGTTACTTAACCTCATCGAATTACCGAGTTTAAATTGGTTAAGTGTTTAACTTAACCCCATCGAATTACCGTGTTTAGATTAGTTAAGTGTGGATTACTTAACCCCATCTAATTACCGTGGTTAGATTAGTTAAGCCTTAATTACTTAACCCCATCTAATTACCAAGTCGGATTAGTTAAGTGTAAATTACTTAACCCCATCCCCTAATCATCTTGCGTGGTTAAGTGTCATTAAGAAATCAAACCTGATCCCACTTAACCTTATCAAGTTATCATGTTGGAATGATTAAGTATTGGTTAACTTAATCCCCGTCCACTAGTCGTATAAAAATGGTTAAGTGTCATTAGGCAAATCAAATCACTTAACCTACCCAACCTTGTCATGTTTTGTTAAGTATCATTAGCCTAATCAATTTACTTAACCCCTTTATCCATGTCATATTTGGTTAAGAGTCATTAATCAAATTAACTTAACCCTATCATGTGACATTAATTACTTAATGCACCCCAACCTCTCACATTAGACTTTGTTGTGGTTACTAGTTAAGCCGGTCGGTTCCGGGTAGTTTTACACCACAACTTTGTCTAACCTCGGGTTCAAGCACAACATGACCAACTTCTCACATTGGGTCCTATTGTTTGCAACTACTAGTTAGGCCGGTCGGTTCCGGGTAGTTTTACGTTGCAAACTCAACCCAACCTCGAGTTGGCCACACTTATATTATCTAAGTGTCATGTTCATCATGTTTCCAAAACATGTTACAAGTTTTTCAAGCATTTGGGTAGACCTAACTTAATAGGTAAATTCCCAAAGGGTAGACCTAACTTAATAGGTAAATTCCCAAGCTTATGTTTTTATGCATACTTACATGTCATCTTCCATGTTATATTTCAAGCCATGTTTTCAAGTTGTATTTTTATGTCATTAGAAATTACCCATAACATAACCCAATGCTTTTAAACTCGCATATACGTTCGCAACAACGTAATGGATTAAAAGAAGAGACTTGGCAAAGGAATGACAAAAATGGGTATTAAGCCACAAGTTAGTCATGGTGGCAAATGAGGCACAAATGTGTTCATTAGCTTGCATGTTACATTCTTAAGCCTCAAAAACATGCATAAACCCAAACTTGGCACATAAGCGAATCATGGTGACAAAAGACATGGAATGATGGCTAGAAACTCACATATGTCATCATATACGGATTATGACTTCATATGCAAGTTGACATAATGATCATGAAGATTCTCATGTTGCATAATGCAACATTTCAACATAAAGGTTGTGGCTTTTAACTCATAAGATCAAGATAATGACTTCAAAAACTTGCATAACATGATAGCATGCATCATTCTAATTAATCAAACCCAAACTTTCAACATGAACATTTAACTTCATAGTTAATATCTAAGAGTAGGGAAGGGCTTACATTGCTATGAAGGCCTAAATCGATTAAACTAAAGCTTGTGATGAAGCCTATGCATGCCATCACCCAAAAACCCAAAGATGGATGCTCCAAATCAACAAAAACACCATCTTTATGAACAAAGATCAAAGCTTTTGCCTTGGAATCAACTTGAGAAGCTCTCATACTAACATAGGGACTCTCTAATACTCTCATGATCAAGAAACCTCTCATAGGAATGAAGTGGAGGCTAGGATAGTTGAGTGGAGGCCATGAGAGTAGAAATTTGGCCATAGTTTAGCTACATGAGTGAATAATGAGGATTTAGGGGTAGGTTTAGGGTCTTTTTATAGAGATTAGGATAGTTTTAGGCCCTTAGATTAACCCTAGGACCAACCTGAACCGTCAGATTTCAAACCAGGCCCAAAAACCTAGCCAAGATAGAAAATAGGTGCACCAGGCCAGAATCAGCCGACAGGGCAAGTCGACAGCCCTGTCGACTTGCCTGTCGACATGCCTGTCGACTTGCAAGTCGACAGCCCTGTCGACAGCCATGTCGACTTGTCTGGGCGGGAATTTTCCCGCCTGGACCCATCTCTGCATGTTTCGAAACTCAAATTTCCCGAAAACTTCTTTGGGCCTTAATCGGGTCATACGGACTCCGATTTACAAAATTTCGGACTCTATTTCGCGTATTTTTCCGAGACGAACGCAATGGCATAGCCCGTTTTACTTGATTCAGAATTTAAAATTAAATTCTGCCTTGATTCTCGTTTTAACATGTTATCGAAATACGAGTTGTTACATTTATACTCTGTATATTCTTGTAATCTGATGCATTGTTGTAATATACAAAGAAATGTTCTTCCGTGTGCGTTCTGTTGTGTGTTGTTCTCAAAACAATCAGGCGTTTCGAACGGTTTGGGTCGGTTTAGCGACTAATTCGGATCGAGCGAAATTCCTTTTTTTCACAGTTGGTATCAGAGCTTTGGTTTACAAAGCTAAGAGAACAAGACACATTAGAACCATACGAAAGAATTCATCAGATATTGGATTAGTAATATCCAATTAGAATGACTCGTTAGAGATGGGATCAGTAGTATCTTAGAATGAGTGTGAAGAGTATATTTTTAAAATTGAAAACAAGTTTGTTTTGAAAATTTAAATCAACCATTCGTATTTGATTATTTATTTGTATTGATTTGGACAGTCCGGTATATAAAGATTTTGCATATACGCCTTGCAAACGTGTATTTGAAGTTTAATATACTGGATAGATATAGAATTACACTCGAATCGCCCGGAGATGATTTTGATGATGGAGCTCCATCATTAGAATTCATGTTCGAGTGACGAAAGTGAACTTTCTATATATTTCCTATTGACTGGTGTGAGAACCAAAATCAGATAGGGCCTATTGTTGTGATTTGGCATCAAAAATGTGATTTTTGACTATATATCAAAGTTATGCATTTGAAATGATAACCAACTAATTGATTGATGGTTGTGTTGTTTGATTATTGTTTGAATAATTAAATGTTGAACCTTTAACCAAATTGGTCAAATATGAATTGTATTGAAATTGGTCGCATTTGCTTGCATATACATGTACTTACATTGAACAGGTCGTAGCAAGGAGGCTAGAGCAGAGAATATAATTTGTTTGCCCGACAAATAGGTACATGTTTACTATAATTTACTGTTTTGTTTGGGTGATGATGATTTTATGAGCCTATTGGCTAGCCGCTTGGCTTTTTCTTTTTCTTTTTGAGATCAGAAGGCCTATATGGCAATTTCGGGATTTTCCCGTGGCTCCCGGTGCAGGGGAGGTTATGGCGAAATTTTTCAAAAATTTAGGGTGTTAGCCAAATTTTTGAAAATTCTCAGAAACTGAAAAGTTGGAGAATGAAAGCCAGATCGAACGTAGAGTTGATTAATCAAACCACTTTTGACTTCGTTCCTTTTCGGGGATGAAAAGTTTTAAGTGGGGGAGATTGTAACAACCCGAAAATCTGGGCCAGTTTAAAATTTTTATTTTGGTAATTATAGCGAATTTTGAATACTTAAAATGAATTTTTTTAAATAATATTGACGTAAAATTTATTTTGAATTGAAATTCGACGTATATATTATATACGTCGTCGTTAGAATATAAATAATTATATATAATTATAAATAGAATTGAAAATGGCGCCGTAGTTCGATAATTCGATTTCAAACTTCAATTGAATGTACCGAGTGCAAAATAATCCGGATTTTAGTGAAACCAAAAATAGTAGGATCTAATTGATAATACCTTTCCAACGAATCGAAAAATTGAAATTTCATAGCGGGAATAAAAAGATATGTCCAGTTGAAAATTCTGAATAGTCGCTATGGAATTCAGGCCCTTAAAAATGGAAATTTTGCAAACGACCT
Organism: Allium sativum; assembly: GCA_030737875.1. Taxonomy (NCBI): domain Eukaryota; kingdom Viridiplantae; phylum Streptophyta; class Magnoliopsida; order Asparagales; family Amaryllidaceae; genus Allium; species Allium sativum. The sequence goes on along the minus strand of CM060924.1, from coordinate 712,017,541 downwards.
CGGATTTCGACGAAACCACTTTTGTTGGGTCCGCAGTGTCAAATTATTGCTAGATTCCAAATTTCATAATTTTTCGAATCAATATGTGAGCATGGCAAAGGAAAACGCGTTTGACCAGTTTAAGTTGATTTTAATCGACTGGAAAATGGCCATTTTTCCACCTGTCTCGGAATTCGACGAAACTAGTTTTGTTAGGACCGTATCGTCAACACGAAGCTAGAAAATATTTTTCTGGAATTTTTAAAGTTCGTATGTGGCCCCGGTAAATTGAAATGCGCGTTCAAATTCAATATATAGAGATATATGTTGATTTTGACGGTAAACTGATTGTAACGACCGAATCAGCCCACGATACATATCCCATTGTGTTCGGAATGGGGGTAAAATGCTATGGACGACAAGTGGTGGGCCTCGTTTAGAGGTCGTATGTAAAAGTACCTTTTTAGAAATTAAATAATTAAAAAATAAAATTACCCCTCTCCCCTTACTACCATCAGCTGTACCCCCCCTCGTTCATTTCTAAAACGAATGGAAAAAAATAGAAATTATAAATCGCGCCTGAGACCTAGCCGCCGCCCTCCCCTTGCCTCGACGTCGGAGGCGCGCTCCCCTCTCAGACCCGGCGCCGGTCTGGCTGACCCCCTCCCCTAGCCCCTCCTCTCGCCTCCAGCTCCCTCACCTCTTCCAATCGAATGTGAAAACCGACGCTCCACCAACCCCTGTCGCTCGCCTCCTCTCTCCTCCGCATCTGACATTCGTACGCCGAGACCTTGAGCGCGCCACTCGCCTGCGACAAGAACAGTTGCCATCTCCATTTCTCCCCCCGATTCCGATGCAACCGACCCTCCCCCTCCCTGACATCAGCAGTGCCTCCTCCCTCTTCGTTCTAGTAAGTTTTTTTTAATTAATTTAGGTTTTTATATGTGTATTAACGTTGAATTAAAAACCTGATTTTGTATGTGAATAGCATGGGTTTAATTTTCAGTTTGATTACAGACAACCATGGATTTTAAAACATGAAGTGATATTTTTTATCAATAAAAAGATTAGATTTTTAAAATAGAAAAGATTTTATTCAGTTAAAAATATTATTTTTATATTTTTAAAGTATTAAAAATATAATTCTTTATTAAGTAGAAGATGTAAAAATATGATTTTGTTTATTTAGAAAATTAAAAATATAGTTTTTACATGATAGGAGTATTAGAAATATCATCTTTATATGTATAGCAAAATAAAAATGTGATTTTTATAATGATAAATTTGAAAAGGCGAAATCTTTATATGAAGAATAGCGAAGTAAAAATTCGATTTTTATATATAGAATAGCATAGTAAAAATTCGATTTTTATATATTGAATAGCATAGTAAAAATTCGGTTTTTATATATTGAATAGCATAGTAAAAATTCGATTTTTATATATTGAATAGCGATGTAAAAATTCGATTTTTATATATTGAATAGCATAGTAAAAATTCGATTTTTATATATTGAATAGCATAGTAAAAAATCGATTTTTATATATTGAATAGCGAAGTAAAAATTCGATTTTTATATATTGAATAGCGAAGTAAAAATTCGATTTTTTATATACTGAATAGCGAAGTAAAAATTCGATTTATATATATAGTGGCTACGGGCAACGAAAGCGACAAAGGGCGAGAATGGCAATGATTTCTCTAAATGAAGAGTCATGGAATTGGGATAGCTATCGGTGAGAACTTCTCACTCAAAATTCTTTTTCTAGTTATATATATATACTAGGATGCAGACGGTGTTTAGTAGCACCCGACACCCGTCATCCACAGACCATGGATGGCTTATTTGTTAAATTGTTTGGTTGTATAGTTGGTTAGATTATTTGGTTTGAATTGAATTGTTTGGTGAAATGAAATTGATTTGATTGATGTGTGAATGGCGTGGGCCTTCACTAGACCGGGGATAAGGCTAGGCCTTGTCCCGTTTCTAGTATCGTGCCGTTATGCCGCCGAAATTTTCTAAAAATAAGTTAGAAAAATAAAGATAACATTTTATTTAATAAATGAACCGAATAGAATATTCATAGGTTGAATAAAATAGCTTGATCGTTAAAAATATAATTTTTAACGTGAATGTGAATAAATAAATATTCATTTACGAACCGGACGGTTTGTTTATGTACACCTATTTGAAGGACATTGATTGGGACGATAAATTTTACACATCGCCCAACTGCACAAATAAAAATCTGTGTTTGATTGCTTGAAACCCCACACGGGTATTGGGATGATATTTGACGTACACTAATCCCGATTGTTTAGTTGTATGTCGATCGATTGATTGACAGACTGTTATAAGCGTTGAATATTTATATTTGATGCTTATACAGTGTAGAATGCACTTTGGATGATGGTTGATTATTCATCGTTGTTGATATATACATGTGTTGTAGAAAATCCATATAATTAACATTATATGGTAATCGATTGGGCCTCATTCCAGTTTCGAAAAATAAATATTTGAAATAAAAATATTTGAAATTGAAATATTTGAAAATAGAATATTTGAAAAAGGAAATATTTGAAAAGAAATACTTGAAATAGAAATATTCGAAATAGAATATTTGAAAATAGAAACATATGAAGCCGTGTTGGTTAGATTGACGCCATTTTGACGTAAACGATATTTATATCGATTTTATTCATTTTATAATGAATATCGAAAGTGATTTCAAAATCTGATTTTTTGAATATAAATGAATTCGAATTGAAATTGAATATAAATGAATTCGAATTGAAATTGAATATAAATGAATTCGAATTGAAATTGAATATAAATGAATTCGAATTGAAATTGAATTGAATTAGAATTGAAATTGAATTAGAAATCAATTTGAAGTGAAATCAATTTGAAATGAATTTAAAATGAATTTAAATTGGAATATTCAATTTTGATTTGAAATTGAATATGAAGTTGAATCCGTTTTGAAAATGAATTTAAAACGATTTATAAAGCACGTTTTAAAAGGATATCGACGAAGTATATAGTATATATATTATATATATAATATAATGGCTTGAATAGAACGCGCCGCGCCGCGGCAGTTCGCGAATTTCGACCATTGACTTCGAACGGATATTGCGGGAGATCCGACCGTCGGATTCTCCTAAAACCGGAACCGTTGGGTTCGTATCGAAAAGAGCTTTCTAACGAATATTAGAAATTAGAAATATAACGGTTGGATTTGGAATTATGTCCAAATCAAATTTGGAAAAGGCCGCTGTAAGTGCAGTTCGATGGCCGTTGATGGAAATCGACTGTACAGGCCTTGATAAAATTATTAAAAATAGTAATAATTTGTGTAAAATCATAAGAAATGATTTGGGAAAAATTGGGATGAAAAACTCCATATTTGAAAATATAAAAATAAATTTTTATTGAAATGAACTAGTTTTGAACTAGAATTATAATTCTATTTATTTTTAAATGAATAAATTGAATTTGAAATGGTTTTGAAAATAACCAGTATTTCCAATAATTGCATTGGAACGGATTTGAATCGAAATTGTCTTCGGAATATTTCGATGTTGGATTTCGTGATTATACAGATGTTGTTATGGAAATTTGAAAGATATTTATATATCGTTATTCCCAATACGATATCGTTGGTCGTAGAATTTGATATTGAATATAAGCCGATATATTTTCTATTCAGAGCTTTGTGTTTAATATCAAATATGATTTGTGTTTGTCGTGAATGGTGTCTTCATTAACATTGTTCTTGAACCCAGTTGAGAAAAGATTAAATCTTTTTATTTAGATTTAATGAAGTGTACCAATTAAATAATATTTAATTGGAATTGAATTGATATTGATTTTTGGGTTTATCATGAACAGCGTTTTTAAATAACACTTGTTCTTTAACCCGATAATTAATGGAATGGGATTTTGGGTTTATCGTGAACCGTGTTTTAAATGACACTGATTCTTTAACCCAGTCACAGATTAAAACTAAGTGGAGTTTTAATGAATCTTTAATTAGATTGAAACGATCGAGGATGGAGTATTACCAGTTTTGCTCCAGGCGTTAGTTAAATCTTTAATTAGATTTGAACGTGAAATGGTAATTGAATTTACCGATAACACTGTGGTGTTAGATATGAAGTATAACCAGTTTTACTTCATGCGATGAATAGATTGGCATTGGGAAATTAAAACAAATGATTACTTCGGTAAGGTTCGTTAATCCCGACTAGTTGAATCGAAATTCAAAAGAAGATTAGAGAATAAATTCAAGGAATTTATCTTGGATAAAATTAATGGGAACCTTTCCCTATGAATGTGAAATTTAGAAACTAACTGTCGGTTAGCCAAGCAGAATGGTTTTCTGGATATTGATCTGATGTTGGTTTCGGCCTTCGGGGTTAATATTTGGGGAATTATTCTCTTGTTAATTTACGGTTAGTGACTGATGAATTGAAATGAGGCGTATGTTGTGTTTGTGTAACACTTTTATAATATATACGCGAGTTATCCGAAAAGACCGGGTTTATCCCATTCTGAATAACTGATATGACGATAAGTCGAAGATAAAGACGGTGGTGGAAGACTTCACATCGGTTGGGTGATTACTGATGATCTTGATTGGGCTGTACACCCAAGATGAGGGAATCAATCGGTGGTCGTCCAGATGTGCTTGGAGATCGATGGATATGCGAGGAAAGTGCCTCCGGTTTCGTTCAGACCCAGAACGGACTTATAAATGGACTGTGTGTCTGACATTGGATTTTAGTCTGTGTGATTGATTTCTATTAAATATATATCTGTTTGGCGGTGGAGAATTTATTCTCTTGCTTAACGCCCTTCTCTGAGACGTACAAGCTCAGGGGTTATATACTGATGGATATCAAATGCACAGAGTGAATTGCCTGTGTGGCATGCCTAAGTGGCAATTGATCGAGGCTTCTGTTGAAAAGCAAAGTCTTGTGGTGATGATCAAAGCACAGTCTGTGTGGCATAGCTTTGTGTAACGTTGATTCGCGAGCCTCGCACCCCGGTTGTGAACCAAAAACGGGAGAGGACGTCAGGGAAGGCATGCGTTTCTTTCTAGCTAGGGTGGTGTCAGTGACCTACCAGCCCTGACATTTATATACTTTTCACCTGTGTGGTTGTTGCTATTGCGAGGCGCCTTGGTTAGATCGGACGATCCGGGTCCGATGGAGCCATTCGTTGGCTCATTTATGCCCCAAAGGGCGGGGAAACGCATGTTCAGGGTTTAAGTTTAATCCACATCGGTGGACTGGCCCTGAGGATCCAAGGGTTGATGCGCTCTGACCCTGAGGCTCGGGCTAGAGAGTCTCGAATCGGTTGAGGACTATCTTTTGCCTCGGTTCATAGATGGAAATCCAATTTCCAAATACGAGACATTTGCGGTTTTATTTGTAGAGCCTAGTATGGCGACATAGTGGGATGGGGCGCTTATGCCGTCTATGATTGATACTTATGATTTGAAGTTGTTTTATACAATATACACTTATAATAGTATCAAATGATTTGTTTTAAACATATCAAGCATTCTTGGCTATTATAAGGTAAAAACCCTATCCTCCGGCTTGTGTTGCATTGTGTGATGGGAACTGGGTCTTATAATAGCTTCATTTTTCTTTATTTAGCATTGCGCTGTTTGTTTTATGCACCGGTATTCTTGGGAGGAAACCCGTTCCGTGTTATACAGCGTGGTCCCCTGATTTACCTAACTTTAAAAATAAAGATTATTGATTGTTTTAGTTCTCACACCAGTCACATGACTGACCTGGAGTTTATTGTTTTAACCTAAACTCTGGGTGCCCCTATTTTGACACGGGCAGCTAGTAGTTTTGGTTTTTGCAGATTTATATTCACAAGATCTTGGTTTACAGCTAGAACAATATCCGGAAAGCTTTGTATCCGTATATCTCTTCTAGTTGTGTATTGTATTATTTTCCGCTGCTATGTAATTTATTGTAATCTCTGATAATTTGTGTTGTATATTATTTGTTTATACTCTGTATATTCTTGTAATCTGATGCATTGTTGTAATATACAATGAAATGTTCTTCCGTGTGCGTTCAGTTGTGTGTTGTTCTCAAAACAATCAGGCGTTTCGAAAGGTCTGGGTCGGTTTAGCGACTAATTCGAATCGAGCGAAATTCCTTTTTGTCACAGTTGGTATCAGAGCTTTGGTTTACAAAGCTAAGAGAAAAAGACACATTAGAACCATACGAAAGAATTCATCAGATATTGGATTAGTAATATCCAATTAGAATGACTCGTTAGAGATGGGATCAGTAGTATCTTAGAACGAGTGTGAAGAGTATATTTTTAAAATTGAAAATAAGTTTGTTTTGAAAATTTGAATCAACCATTCGTATTTGATTATTTATTTGTATTGATTTGGACAGTCCGGTATATAAAGATTTTGCATATACGCCTTGCAAACGTGTATTTGAAGTTTAATATACTGGATAGATATAGAATTACACTCGAATCGCCCGGAGATGATTTTGATGATGGAGCTCCATCATTAGAATTCATGTTCGAGTGACGAAAGTGGACTTTCTATATATTTCCTATTGACCGGTGTGAGAACCAAAATCAAATAGGGCCTATTGTTGTGATTTGGCATCAAAAATGTGATTTTTGACTATATATCAAAGTTATGCATTTGAAATGATAACCAACTAATTGATTGATGGTTGTGTTGTTTGATTATTGTTTGAATAATTAAATGTTGAACCTTTAACCAAATTGGTCAAATATGAATTGTATTGAAATTGGTCGCATTTGCTTGCATATACATGTACTTACATTGAACAGGTCGTAGCAAGGAGGCTAGAGCAGAGAATATAATTTGTTTGCCCGACAAATAGGTACATGTTTACTATAATTTACTGTTTTGTTTGGGTGATGATGATTTTATGAGCCTATTGGCTAGCCGCTTGGCTTTTTCTTTTTCTTTTTGAGATCAGAAGGCCTATATGGCAATTTCAGGATTTTCCCGTGGCTCCCGGTGCAGGGGAGGTTATGGCGAAATTTTTCAAAAATTTAGGGTGTTAGCCAAATTTTTGAAATTTTTGAAAATTCTCAGAAACTGAAAAGTTGGAGAATGAAAGCCAAATCGAACGTAGAGTTGATTAATCAAACCACTTTTGACTTCGTTCCTTTTCGGGGACGAAAAGTTTTAAGTGGGGGAGATTGTAACAACCCGAAAATCTGGGCCAGTTTAAAATTTTTATTTTGGCAATTATAGCGAATTTTGAATACTTAAAATGAATTATTTTAAATAATATTGACGGAAAATTTATTTTGAATTGAAATTCGACGTATATATTATATACATCGTCGTTAGAAAATAAATAATTATATATAATTATAAAGAGAATTGAAAACGGCGCGGTAGTTCGATAATTCGATTTCAAACTTCAATTGAATGTATCGGGTGCAAAATAATCCGGATTTTAGTGAAACCAAAAATAGTAGGATCTAATTGATAATACCTTTCCAACGAATCTGAAAAATTGAAATTTCATAGCGGGAATCAAAAGATATGTCCAGTTGAAAATTCTGAATAGTCGCTATGGAATTCAGGCCCTTAAAAATGGGAATTTTGCAAACGACCTCGGATTTCGACGAAACCACTTTTGTTGGGTCCGCAGTGTCAAATTATTTCTAGATTCCAAATATCATAATTTTTCGAATCAATATGTGAGCGTGGCAAAGGAAAACGCGTTTGACCAGTTTCAGTTGATTTTAATCGACTGGAAAATGACCATTTTTCCACCGGTCTCGGAATTCGACGAAACTAGTTTTGTTAGGACCGTATCGTCAACACGAAGCTAGAAAATATTTTTCTGGAATTTTTAAAGTTTGTATGTGACCCCGGTAAATTGAAATGCGCGTTCAAATTCAATATATAGAGATATATGTTGATTTTGACGGAAAACTGATTGTAACGACCGAATCAGCCTACGATACATATCCCATTATGTTCGGAATAGGGGTAAAATGCTATGGACGACAGGCGGTGGGCCTCGTTTAGAGGTCGTATGTAAAAGTACCTTTTTAGAAATTAAATAATTAAATAATTAAAAAATAAAATTACCCCTCTCCCCCTTACTACCTTCAGCTGTACCCCCCCCCCTCGTTCATTTTTAAAACGAAAGGAAAAAAAAGAGAAATTATAAATCGCGCCTGAGACCTAGCCGCCGCCCTCCCCTTGCCTCGACGTCGGAGGCGCGCTCCCCTCTCAGACCCGGCGCCGGACTGGCTGACCCCCTCCCCTAGCGCCTCCAGCTCCCTCTCCTCTTCCAATCGAACGTGAAAACCGACGCTCCACCAACCCCTATCGCTCACCTCCTCTCTCCTCCGCATCTGACATTCGTACGCCGAGACCTTGAGCGCGCCACTCGCATGCGACAAGAACAGTCGCCATCTCCATTTCTCCCCCCGATTCCGACGCAACTGACCCTGCCCCTCCCTGACATCAGCAGTGCCTCCTCCCTCTTCGTTCTAGTAAGTTTTTTTTAATTAATTTAGGTTTTTATATGTGTATTAACGTTGAATTAAAAACCTGATTTTGTATGTGAATAGCATGGGTTTAATTTTCAGTTTGATTATAGACAACCATGGATTTTAAAACATGAAGTGATATTTTTTATCAATAAAAAGATTAGATTTTTAAAATAGAAAAGATTTTATTCAGTTAAAAATATGATTTTTATATTTTTAAAGTATTAAAAATATTATTTTTATATTTTTAAAGTATTAAAAATATAATTCTTTATTAAGTAGAAGATGTAAAAATATGATTTTGTTTATTTAGAAAATTAAAAATATAGTTTTTACATGATAGGAGTATTAGAAATATCATCTTTATATGTATAGCAAAATAAAAATGTGATTTTTATAATGATAAATTTGAAAGGGCGAAATCTTTATATGAAGAATAGCGAAGTAAAAATTCGATTTTTATATATAGAATAGCATAGTAAAAATTCGATTTTTATATATTGAATAGCATAGTAAAAATTCGGTTTTTATATATTGAATAGCATAGTAAAAATTCGATTTTTATATATTGAATAGCGATGTAAAAATTTGATTTTTATATATTGAATAGCATAGTAAAAATTCGATTTTTATATATTGAATAGCATAGTAAAAAATCGATTTTTATATATTGAATAGCGAAGTAAAAATTCGATTTTTATATATTGAATAGCGAAGTAAAAATTCGATTTTTTATATACTGAATAGCGAAGTAAAAATTCGATTTATATATATAGTGGCTACGGGCAACGAAAGCGACAAAGGGCGAGAATGGCAATGATTTCTCTAAATGAAGAGTCATGGAATTGGGATAGCTATCGGTGAGAACTTCTCACTCAAAATTCTTTTTCTAGTTATATATATATACTAGGATGCAGACGGTGTTTAGTAGCACCCGACACCCGTCATCCACAGACCATGGATGGCTTATTTGTTAAATTGTTTGGTTGTATAGTTGGTTAGATTATTTGGTTTGAATTGAATTGTTTGGTGAAATGAAATTGATTTGATTGATGTGTGAATGGCGTGGGCCTTCACTAGACCGGGGATAAGGCTAGGCCTTGTCCCGTTTCTAGTATCGTGCCGTTATGCCGCCGAAATTTTCTAAAAATAAGTTAGAAAAATAAAGATAACATTTTATTTAATAAATGAACCGAATAGAATATTCATAGGTTGAATAAAATAGCTTGATCGTTAAAAATATAATTTTTAACGTGAATGTGAATAAATAAATATTCATTTACGAACCGGACGGTTTGTTTATGTACACCTATTTGAAGGACATTGATTGGGACGATAAATTTTACACATCGCCCAACTGCACAAATAAAAATCTGTGTTTGATTGTTTGAAACCCCACACGGGTATTGGGATGATATTTGACGTACACTAATCCCGATTGTTTAGTTGTATGTCGATCGATTGATTGACAGACTGTTATAAGCGTTGAATATTTATATTTGATGCTTATACAGTGTAGAATGCACTTTGGATGATGGTTGATTATTCATCGTTGTTGATATATACATGTGTTGTAGAAAATCCATATAATTAACATTATATGGTAATTGATTGGGCTTCATTCCAGTTTCGAAAAAGAAATATTTGAAATAAAAATATTTGAAATAGAAATATTGGAAAATAGAATATTTGAAAAAGGAAATATTTGAAAAGAAATACTTGAAATAGAAATATTCGAAATAGAATATTTGAAAATAGAAACATATGAAGCCGTGTTGGTTAGATTGACGCCATTTTGACGTGAACGATATTTATATCGATTTTATTCATTTTATAATGAATATCGAAAGTGATTTCAAAATCTGATTTTTTGAATATAAATGAATTCGAATTGAAATTGAATATAAATGAATTCGAATTGAAATTGAATATAAATGAATTCGAATTGAAATTGAATATAAATGAATTCGAATTGAAATTGAATTGAATTAGAATTGAAATTGAATTAGAAATCAATTTGAAGTGAAATCAATTTGAAATGAATTTAAAATGAATTTAAATTGGAATATTCAATTTTGATTTGAAATTGAATATGAAGTTGAATCCATTTTGAAAATGAATTTAAAACGATTTATAAAGCACGTTTTAAAAGGATATCGACAAAGTATATAGTATATATATTATATATATAATATAATGGCATGAATAGAACGCGCCGCGCCGCGGTAGTTCGCGAATTTCGACCATTGACTTCGAACGGATATTGCGGGAGATCCGACCGTCGGATTCTCCTAAAACCGGAACCGTTGGGTTCGTATCAAAAAGAGCTTTCTAACGAATATTAGAAATTAGAAATATAACGGTTGGATTTGGAATTATGTCCAAATAAAATTTGGAAAAGGTCGTTGTAAGTGCAGTTCGATGGCCGTTGATGGAAATCGACTGTACAAGCCTTGATAAAATTATTAAAAATAGTAATAATTTGTGTAAAATCATTAGAAATGATTTGGGAAAAATTGGGATGAAAAACTCCATATTTGAAAATATAAAAATAAATTTTTATCGAAATGAACTAGTTTTGAACTAGAATTATAATTCTATTTATTTTTAAATGAATAAATTGAATTTGAAATGGTTTTGAAAATAACCAGTATTTCCAATAATTGCATTGGAATGGATTTGAATCGAAATTGTCTTCGGAATATTTCGATGTTGGATTTCGTGATTATACAGATGTTGTTATGGAAATTTGAAAGATATTTATATATCGTTATTCCCAATACGATATCCGTTGGTCGTAGAATTTGATATTGAATATAAGCCGATATATTTTCTATTCAGAGCTTTGTGTTTAATATCAAATATGATTTGGGTTTGTCGTGAATGGTGTCTTCATTAACATTGTTCTTGAACCCAGTTGAGAAAAGATTAAATCTTTTTATTTAGATTTAATGAAGTGTACCAATTAAATAATATTTAATTGGAATTGAATTGATATTGATTTTTGGGTTTATCGTGAACAACGTTTTTAAATAACACTTATTCTTTAACCCGATAATTAATGGAATGGGATTTTGGGTTTATCGTGAACCGTGTTTTAAATGACACTGATTCTTTAACCCAGTCACAGATTAAAACTAAGTGGAGTTTTAATGAATCTTTAATTAGATTGAAACGATCAAGGATGAAGTATTACTAGTTTTGCTCCAGGCGTTAGTTAAATCTTTAATTAGATTTGAACGTGAAATGGTAATTGAATTTACCGATAACACCGTGGTGTTAGATATGAAGTATAACCAGTTTTACTTCATGCGATGAATAGGTTGGGATTGGGAAATTAAAACAAATGATTACTTCGGTAAGGTTCGTTAATCCCGACTAGTTGAATCGAAATTCAAAAGAAGATTAGAGAATAAATTCAAGGAATTTATCTTGGATAAAATTAATGGGAACCTTTCCCTATGAATGTGAAATTTAGAAACTAACTGTCGGTTAGCCAAGCAGAATGGTTTTCTGGATATTGATCTGATGTTGGTTTCGGCCTTCGGGGTTAATATTTGGGGAATTATTCTCTTGTTAATTTACGGTTAGTGACTGATGAATTGAAATGAGGCGTATGTTGTGTTTGTGTAACACTTTTATAATATATACGCGAGTTATCCAGAAAGACCGGGTTTATCCCATTCTGAATAACTGATATGACGATAAGTCGAAGATAAAGACGGTGGTGGAAGACACGAAGTCTTCACATCGTTTGGGTGATTACTGATGATCTTGATTGGGCTGTACACCCAAGATGAGGGAATCAATCGGTGGTCGTCCAGATGTGCTTGGAGATCGATGGATATGCGAGGAAAGTGCCTCCGGTTTCGTTCAGACCCAGAACGGACTTGTAAATGGACTGTGTGTCTGACATTGGATTTTAGTCTTTGTGATTGATCTCCATTAAATATATATCTGTTTGGCGGCAGAGAATTTATTCTCTTGCTTAACGCCCTTCTCTGAGACGTACGAGCTCAGGGGTTATATACTGATGGATATCAAATGCATAGAGTGAATTGCCTGTGTGGCATGCCTAAGTGGCAATTGATCGAGGCTTCTGTTGAAAAGCAAAGTCTTGTGGTGATGATCAAAGCACAGCCTGTGTGGCATAGCTTTGTGTAACGTTGATTCGCGAGCCTCGCACCCCGGTTGTGAACCAAAAACGGGAGAGGACGTCAGTGAGGGCATGCGTTTCTTTCTAGCTAGGGTGGTGTCAGTGACCTACCAGCCTTGACATTTATATACTTTTCACCTGTGTGGTTGTTGCTATTGCGAGGCGCCTCGGTTAGATCGGATGATCCGGGTCCGATGTAGCCATTCGTTGGCTCATTTACGCCCCAAAGGGCGGGGAAACGCATGTTCAGGGTTTAAGTTTAATCCACATCGGTGGACTGGCCCTGAGGATCCAAGGGTCGATGCGCTCTGACCCTGAGGCTCGGGCTAGAGAGTCTCGAATCGGTTGAGGACTATCTTTTGCCTCGGTTCATAGATGGAAATCCAACTTCCAAATACGAGACATTTGCGGTTTTATTTGTAGATCCTAGTATGGCAACATAGTGGGATGGGGCGCTTATGCTGTCTATGATTGATACTTATGATTTGAAGTTGTTTTATACACTATACACTTGTAATAGTATCAAATGATTTGTTTTAAACGTATCAAGCATTCTTGGCTATTATAAGGTAAAAACCCTATCCTCCGGCTTGCGTTGCATTGTGTGATGGGAACTGGGTCTTATAATAGCTTCATTTTTCTTTATTTAGCATTGCGCTGTTTGTTTTATGCACCGGTATTCTTGGGAGGAAACTCGTTCCGTGTTATACGGCGTGGTCCCTTGATTTACCTAACTTTAAAAATAAAGATTATTAACTGTTTTAGTTCTCACACCAGTCACATGACTGACCTGGAGTTTATTGTTTTAACCTAAACTCTGGGTGCCCCTATTTTGACACGGGCAGCTAGTAGTTTTGGTTTTGCAGATTTATATTCATAGGATCCTGGTTTACAGCTGGAACGATATCCGGAAAGCTTTGTATCCGTATATCTCTTCTAGTTGTGTATTGTATTATTTTCCGCTGCTATGTAATTTATTGTAATCTCTGATAATTTGTGTTGTAAATTATTTGTTTATACTCTGTATATTCTTGTAATCTGATGCATTGTTGTAATATACAATGAAATGTTCTTCCGTGTGCGTTCTGTTGTGTGTTGTTCTCAAAACAATCAGGCGTTTCGAACGGTCTGGGTCGGTTTAGCGACTGATTCGGATCGAGCGAAATTCCTTTTCGTCACAACATGTTAGCGAAGTTAATATGAAAAGAATCATTTATTTAACATGTTAGCGATGATAATTTAAAAAAATCATTTGGTTAACATGTTAGCGATGTTAATTTAAAAAAATCATTTGTTTAACATGTTAGCAATGTTAATATGAAAAGAATCATTTGTTTAACATGTTAGCAATGTTAATTTGAAAAGAATCATTTGGTTAACATGTTAGCGATGTTAATTTGAAAAGAATCATTTGTTTAACATGTTAGCGATGTTAATTTAAAAAGAATCATTTGTTTAACATGTTAGCGATGTTAATTTAAAAAGAATCATTTGTTTAACATGTTAGCGATGTTAATATGAAAAGAATCATTTGTTTAACATGTTAGCGATGTTAATTTAAAAAGAATCATTTGTTTAACATGTTAGCGATGTTAATTTGAAAAGAATCATTTGTTTAACATGTTAGTGATGTTAATATATATAAAAAATCATATGTTAAATATGTTTTGTTAGATTAAAATATTGTCATTAAAAATGTCATTTTTATCATGTTAAGTTAGAGAAATAATTTTATAGGTTAAACATGTTTTGTCCTTAATAATGTCATTTTTATCATGTTAAGTTAGAATAAAAAAATTATATGTTAAAACACATATTGTCATTAAAAATGTCATTTTCATCATGTTATGTTAGAGAAAAAAAGAATTATATGTTAAACATGTTTTGTCATTAGTAATGTCATTTTTATCATGTTAAGTTAAAATAAAAGAATTATATGTTAAAACACATATTGTCATTTAAAATGTCATTTTTATCATGTTAAATTAGAGAAAAAATATATGTTAAACATTTTTTGTCATTAATAATGTCAATTTTATCATGTTAAGGTAGAATAAAAGAATTATATGTTAAAATACATATTGTCATTAAAAATGTCATTTTTATCATGTTAAGTTAGAAAAAAAGAATTATATGTTAAAACACATATTGTCATTAAAAATGTCATTTTTATCATGTTAAGTTAGAAAAAAAGAATTATATGTTAAAACACATTTTGTCATTAAAATTGTCATTTTTATCATGTTAAGTTAGAAAAAAAAGAATTATATGTTAAAACACATATTGTCATTATCATGTTATGTTAGATTAGAAGAATCATATGTTAAAAATGTTTTGTTAGATAAAAACATCGTCTTTAACATGTTAGTGACGTAGTATAAAGGAATCAAATATTAAAATATTTTTATTAGATAAAAATATTATTTTTAACATTTTAATGAAATGAATTAAATAGTCATGTCTTGAAATATATGTTTGTATGTTAAAAATATAATTTTTAACATAAATAGGAACTATACAAAAATTTACATGTCTTGAAATATATGTTTGTATGTTAAAAAAATAATTTTTAACATGAATATGAATTGTACAAAATTTACATGTAATAGAATAAACAGTGTTGAAATCGTCGAACGAATTATATTTATATATAATATATAAATTAAAATAAAACGAATCGCGCACGGTAGTTTGCGATTTCGAATTATAACTTTAAACGATTGTACCAAGAGATCTAACCGTCGAATTTTCCCAAAACTGGAATCATTGGGTTCGCTTTGGAAAGATCTTTCCAACGATATTAAATTTATTAAGATCCAACAGTTAAATTTCAAGAAATGTGTAATTTAAATCTGAATTAAAATAGCGCCAGGGCGGTGTAATGCTTGAAATGTCGTTCGAATTAAATGGGCTATTTTTATATTAATAAAAATAGCGAAAAATTGTTATAAAATATTATAAATGATATAAAATGGAAGTAAACCCATTTCCCTTGGTTTATAAAGTAATATGGATGGTTAGATTTATTTGACATTAATTGAATTAAATTTAACCAAAGAAAGAAATGACTTGAACTATATATATATATATATATATATATATATATATATTCGAGAATTATTTGAAAAGGCCGAGTTAAATCTCAGTTCAAATAATTATATGACGACTTAAAGTCGAAGACATTGAAGACGATGGTTGAAAAGCGGCGATCTTCACATCGAATGGATGACTACTGATGCCCTGAATTGGGTCGCTCCCAGGAAAGGGTTGGTAGTTGTCCGAACGTACTTGTTGATTGTCCGGATACGCGAGGGCCTCTCTTCCGTATTGGACATACGGAACGAGGAATAAGGTGTCTCCGGTTTCGTTCAGAACCAGAATGAACTTGTAAATGGATGTGTGTATGACATTGGATTTTATTCCGTGTTAATTAATTTCTATTAAAAATATATCTGTTTGGTGGCGGAGAATTTATTCTCTTACTTAACACCCTTCTTTGAGACGTACGAGCTTAGAGGTTATATATCGATAGACATGGCATGCTAAGATGCAAATGATCAAGGCTTTTGTTGAAAATCAGAGCCTTGTGGTTGATGATCAAAGCACAACTTTAGTTAGCATAGCTTTGTGTATAGCGTCACTTCGCGAGCCTCACACCCCGGTCCGAGTCAAAAACGGGATAATGACCATTGGGAGAATTTGCATTTCTTTCTAGCTAGAAGTGATGTCATGGTATCGTGCCCAGACATTTTTACTTATGTGGATGATGAATTGTGAGGGCCCTCGGATATTTTCGCTACTTGCCAAGTGACAGGTCCGATAGGACCGGGAAACGTATTGTTTAGGAATAACTAATCCACTAAAGTATGTGTGGACCGGCCCTACCGCATTCAAGGGTCCACTGCGGGGGATCCTGAGGCATTTGCTAGTGTCTCGAATCGGGAGGAACCATCCATAGCCTCGACTCATGATGGAAACCCAATTTCCAATACGACATTACGGATTTGATTGTAAATCTATATATGGCGACATAGTAGGATGGGGTACTATGCCATCTAGGAATGATATATTTATATTGAAAAGTGTTTTAAAATGACTGGACACTAATAATAATATCAAATGATTTTATTTTATTCGTATCAAGCATTTTTGGCCATTATAAGGTAAAACTCTATCCTCCGGTTTGCGTTGCATTGTGTGATGGGACTTAAGTCTTATAATGGTTTCATTTTTCATAAAGCATTGCAATTTGCTTTATTTATGCACTGGCAATCCAATGGAGTAAACCCATTTCGCGTTAGCGGCGTGGTCATGTGATTAGCCTTATTATTAAATAAGTTAAGTAAGATCTCTCATACCAGTCCCATGACTGACTCGTAGTTTGTTTTCACTTGCAAATTCGGGTGCCCTTATTTTTACACAGGCAGCCAAGTAAACAGGTAACATACTTTATTTTGGATATGCACCGTAGCATGGGGTGCTCTTTTGGCAGAAGACTAAGACTAACTTTTATCTCTTATTTTGGATATTTAGACATCACCTTATCTATGCTGTATTTGATGATGTTCTAGACTTATTATCTACTTGTTGGAACCTTTTATGTATTAAGTAGTATCTTGTATCTGTGCAACTCTGATGATGATGACATTTATGATTCCGCTGCTATGATGATGAGTATTATTCTATAATTTCATGTGTTATGCTATTATCTATAATCTGCTGATGTGATAAATGTGTTATATTCCAATGATTATCCTTGCTTCTGTTACATGGGAGTTTGGGGTTATCATAATTGATATCAGAGCTTAGGTTAACCTTAGCTCCGGAGTATAACATATTTAAAACAACTCGTCAAAAATAGAATCAGCAGTATTCTTAGGCGAGTAGCTCATTAGAGATAGGATTAGTATTGTCCTAGAATGAGCACATCAGAATAACTTAATAATCAGTTATTACATCATTGTTTTTACATATGTCCTTCTGCTTTTACCATTCCTTAAAAAAAAATCTTTTCGGTTGGTCTGATTCTTTCTTTGCTTGTACAGAACTGAATGAGATGAGAGCTAGAGCTAAAGTTAGAGGTAGAGCAGGCGGAGACCAGGGAAGGGGTGAATTCTCCACTGCTCAGAATCAGCATAATCTAGAGGCTGTAATGCCACCACACCACTACCCCCGCAACCTTTATATCTTGACAAAGTGGCTAAGAAGTACAAGAATTTGGGTGGCATGCCATTAACTGGCCGTGAAACAGTAACTGAGGCTCAAGCTTGGTTAAAGACGTGCGAACGGATCTTCGTGGGCCTAGAGTTAGAAGACCACAAGAAGAGGTTCATGGCATCTTGGCTACTTAAGGATGAGGCTTTGAAACAACGACTATTGGCGATATTGATGTTAACATTACTTGGGCTAAGTTTAAAGAAATCTTTAATGAGAAGTTTATTCCTCGACAAGAAGTCGAGCGCTTGCATGATGAGTTTGCTAATCTCCAGCAAGGGGATCGAACCATTAATGAGTATGTGAGAAGATTTGAAGAGCTCTCCAGCTATGCACCCGAATTGGTTCAAGACCCACTTTAGAAGAACAAGTGATTCATAAATGGTCTTTTGAGAAAGTACCACAACCGAGTGACGGCACATATCGAGCTCCCATTTACCAAGGTGATTGAAATGACTTGTAGGTACGAAGAAATTGACAAGAAGAATTCTTAGCAAGACCGCAAGAGAAATCAAGAAAATAACAAAAGAAAACTGTGATGATACCACGAAATCCGGTAGGCTTTGCAACCATCCCTTCATCCTCCAGTACAGCAGGTAAAACCTATCGTGGCTCACACTGGTCCCCCAATCCCTTGTTTTACGGCGACCCTCTCGAGTATCCCGGCACTGCAGAACCAACCCTCAACAGAGACATTTAGGGGTAAGAGTCTCCCGTTCGCCACCAAACCGCGAAGCGAGAACACCCTATCATGCGTACCCAGCCTACTCAGGACCAGCAACAAGGACTGGTATGAGAAATCTACTTAACACCTTTATAATATGGCTAATCATAGTACCACGCCACTTTCGTGGAACGGGTTTACTCCATTGGATTGCCAGTGCTTTAAAACAAATCATTCTTTTAAACATCGCAATGCTTTTTATAAAAATGAAGCCATTATAAGACTAAGTTCCCTTCACACAATGCAATGCAATGCAAACCGGAGGATAGAGTTTTACCTTATAATGGCCAAAATATGCTTGATATGAATAAAACAAAAGCATTTGATATTATTACTAGTGTTTATAAGTTTCAAAAACAATTTCAATCATAACTATCAATCATAGACGGCATTAATGCACCATACCACTATGTCGCCATATATAGGTATACAATCAAAACCGCACAGTCACGTATTTGGAAACTGGATTTCCATCATAACCAAGGCAAAAGATAGTCCTTACCGACTTCGAGACTATCTAGCCCATGTCTCAGGGTCAGATCTCGAGTGACCCTTGGATCGTCAGGGCCGGTCCACCGATGTGGATTAAAATTCCTGAACACTACGTTTCCCCGCCCCATGGGGCGTAAATGAGCCAACAAATGACTCCATCGGACCCGGATCGTCCGATCTAACCGAGTCGCCTCACAACAGTAACAACCACATAAGTCAAACTCATCAGGGCGTGTAAAGCCATTGATGCCACTTCTAACTAGAAGGAAACACATGCCCTCCCTAATGTCCTCTCCCGTTTTTGGTTCATACCAGGGTGTGAGGCTCGCGATTTCACGTTATACACAAAGCTACGTCACACAGGCGGTGCTTTGATCATCACCACAAGACTTTGCTTTTCAACAGAAGCCTTGATCACTGCATCTTAGCATGTCACACAGGCAATTCACGCCATGCAACTGATGGCTATCAATCACACAGAATAAATTCCAATGTCAGACACACAATCCATTTACAAGTCCGTTCTGGGTCTGGACGAAACCGGAGGCACTATATACCTCGCAAACCCATCAATCTCCACGTATGTCTGGACGATCACCACTCATTATCCATATTTCGGGATGCCTCCCAATCAGGACATCAGTTACCATCCAAACGAGGTGAAGAACTTCGGTCTTCGACCACCGTCTTCATCTTCGATTTCTTATCATCGATTCAGTTATTCAGAATGGGATAAACCCGGTCTTTCTGAGCAACTCACGTAGATAATAAACAAGTGCTACAAGAACACTACATATGCATTATTTCAATTCATTAGTCACTAACCGTCAATCAGTAAGAGAACGTTTTCCCAAATATTAACCCCGAAGGCCGAAACCAACATCAGATCAAAATCTAGGAAACCATTCGACTTAGTTAACCTTCAGTTAATTTCTAAATTTCACATCTATATCGTTTATAATATTTTATAATGATTTATCGCTATTTTTATTTATTTTAAAATAGCCAATTTATTCAAACGACGCTTTGGCCATAACGCGGCCGTGACGCTGTTTTTCTTCAGATTTGATTTAAACCTTCCAGACAATCCAACCGTTGGATCTTCATAAAGTTGGTGTCGTTGGAAAGATATTTCCAAAGCGAACCCAACGGTTTTGGTTTCGGGAAAATTCGATGGTCGGATCTCCCACAGTAATCGTTTGAAATCACGGTTTCAAAATACGAACAGCAGCTTCGCTATTCGATATATTTCAATTCTATTTATATATATATATATTAATTCTTCGATTTCGAAACTATATTCTTTTCATACATTTGGTAAAAATGATATTTTTATCCAACCGACAATTATTTCAACATTTCGCTATTTTCAACTATTCGTGTATATAGTAAAAAATGTGATTTTTATTGTAAAACAATTCATTTCAAAACACGATTATTTTATATAGTTCATATAGATGTTAAAAATATGATTTTTATTATAAAACAATTTATTTAAAACACGAATACCATTCAACACATGAATTTCTATTCAACGAATGAATTTCTATTCAACACATGAAGGTTTTCTATAGTTGGTATATATATAGTAAAAGTGTGATTTTTATTGTGAAACAATTTATTTAAAACACGAATACCATTCAACACATGAATATGATTCAACGAATGAATTTCTATTCAACACATGAACGTTTTCTATAGTTGGTATATATATAGTAAAAGTGTGATTTTTATTGTAAAACAATTTATTTAAAACACGAATTCCATTCAACACATGAATATGATTCAACGAATGAATTTCTATTCAACACATAAAGGTTTTCTATTCAACACACGAATATAGTTTCAACATAGGAAAATAATTCTAACACATGAATATTATTCAAAATTTCGGCAGGATAATGGCAGGGTAGTTAAAACCGGGACTGTCCCTAGTACGGCTCCTCGCTCTACCTTAAAGCCTCGCAGCTTTTGACAATGGGGAATCATGCATCTAGTTCGCACGTAGGCGGCATGTATATTTTTTTCATTTCCACAAACTAATCCTATGTGGTTTCAACCAAATATTTCTCAACCACAAACGGGTATTTTTCAGCCACAATCAATCAATTTCAACCACAAACAATTCTAATCAACCATTCATAATCAACCAATTTTCACACCAATCACAACCAATAAATATCGTCCATGGTTTGTGGACGAGGGGCGTGTGTGTGTGTATATATATATATATATATATATATATATAAGCATTTCACTTCTATTTCAACACATATATAATTTTTACAACGCATATATAACTTATACATCGAACGTACAACTTATACAACGCTTATACAAGAGGTGTACAACGCTTATATAACTCATACATCGACTATATAATTTATACATCGTCGCTTTCCATATCGTTTATAAATTAGAAATCTCACATTGGGTTCCACTCCACCAAAAATAGCAGAAGGCTCAGAAAAATATGCGGTCTCTTCTAGAATGTAGAAGACGTCCACACGAGTCTACTATCTCTTGTTTCACTGAATTTCATCAAGAAACGAAAAAGATATGATTTTTACAGTGAAATCAAAAACCGTAGCGCTTTAAACTGCTATTAAATGGTTTAAAATAAAAACAGCCGCACCTTTCTATTTTGATTCGAAACTAGGTTTTAACTTTTCGCTCGATCCGTGAAGTGTTGCATCAATCAGCCACTGCCACGCTGTAGAGGGGAGAGAGGCGCGGCGAACGATGGTGGTGCGGTGGACTCCGGTGGTCGGAGATGACGGCGGCGGTGGTTTGAAAGCTCGAACTTTCGAACTCGAATTCTCCTCCAATTCTGCACGAAAAAATCCAAACTATATATGGATTTGAAGATCTTCCCTAGCTCTACAAAATCTTCAACTGGAGGATGGGTTTTTATTGCGTGGATTAATCAGAAAATGAACGGGAATGGGGGAGCGGTTTTCCGCCTTCGATCGAGCTACGGGGAGAGAGAAAGTCGGGGGGGGGGGGGGGCTGATGTAGACCAATGACTTTTTTTATTTATTTATAAAGTTTTAAAAATCCGAAAATACCCCTTGTCACACACGAACACCAATTCAAACCCAACGACTGTCATCCCTAGCGTTTTACCCCTATTTCGAACACAATGGGATATGTTTCGTAGGCCCATTCGACTGTTTCAGTTAGTTTTCCCTTAATTTAAAATATATAACATTCAATATTCGATTTGAACGTACATTTCAATTTGCCAGGGCCACAAACTGATTCGAAAAATTCCAGAAAAATAAATCTAGCTAAGTTTTGACAATACGGTTCCAACAAAACTAGTTTCGTCGAATTCTGAGATCGTTTGTAAAATGGCCCATTTCTGGTCGATCCAATTTAACTATAATTGACCAAAACACGTTTTCCTTTGCCACGCTCACATACTAGCTTCAAAAATTATGAAATTCGAAACCTAGCAATAACTTCACATCCCGGATTCAATAAAAGTGGTTTCGTCGAATTCCGAGGTCGTTTGCAAAACGGCCATTTTCACGGGCTATATAATTTCTATAGCGACCTTTCTGAAAATTCATTTGGCCATAACTTTTGCTTCCCGCTATGAAACTTCGATTTTTCATATTCTTTAGAAAGGTATTCATTAACAGATTTGGAAATTACCGTGCCATTTCAGGCCTTGTTTATAATTCAAAGTAATTATATTTATTTTTAACTTCAATTCAAACTTACTTTTCATCATTATTATTTAAAATATTTATTTTAAATATTTAAAATCCACTATTTTAGCCAATTTAAAAAAAAAAATTGGTTCAGATTTTCCGGGTCATTACAATCTCCGCCACTTAAAACTTTCGTCCCCGAAAAGGAACTAAGTCAAAAGTGGTTTGATTAATCAACCCTACGTTCAATCTAGATTCCATTCTCCAACTTTTCAGTTTCTGAGAATTTTCAAATTCTTCAAAAATTTGGCTAGCACCCGGAATTTTCGAAAAAATTCGCCATAACCTCCTTTGTACAAGAAGGGGTTTGGAAATTTATTGGGCCATATTAGGTACCCAATAAATCCTATAAAGCATACATATATTTATATTGAGATATTCTAGTGTTTACAGGGGAGCGTATATAGATAATAACTCCAGAGAATAAGTTCTCGTCACCTTGTCAAAGCCTGAGGGAGTGTGTGTTTTAATTGCTCCAGAGGATAAATCCTCGTCACCTCGTCCCGTGTGGGAAATAAATAATCCATGTGCCGTATCTAATAACTAGAGAGACGTGATTATTGTCAACTCCAGACCCGTGTGGGGATTTTATTAATCTGGCAATTTATCGTTACAATTTTATATGGTCATATCAGTCATCAGTTCAACCTGTAATATATAGTCATTGCCATACAAGCCTCTCGCTTGTATGGTAAATCTTCCACCTCGTCACACAAGCTCCAAATGCTTATGTGGTATATGATGAAGTATGCCTATCTTCCAGAAGTATGCCATGTAATGTAGTTCAAAATTAATTGTTACTATCCTATGGCGACGTTTATTATTACACATAGAATAACCAGCACTCCGCATCCAATGGCATTCACAGGAGTTGATATAATAATATTTCGCATCCAACTCATTAAGGTTTACCTATTTGTCGGGCACGCAAATAAAATCTTTACTCAACAGCTATCCATTTACCTATTCAAACATATATAATGCATATGTATATATTTCTATCTATTTTTAAATCAGTTCAATGGGTGATTTAATCGAATAAATCCTACCATTCATTCTCTTATTAATTAAACTAACTATCGTTTCAATAATTTAATTAATCCAATTCTACTATCACACAACACAAACAACGATCAATTTGTTTTTAACTTTTCAAATATATATCTTTTATATATTCAAAAAATTATATTTCTAAAACCAGACTATATATATAATCACAAATACGTTATTTACAAACATACAACTCTCGACTCGTTCTGGGGCACTTCTGACCCCATCTCTAACGAGTTGTTCTGATTCTGCTATACCCATACTAGGATATTACTAATCCTATTTGTAATGAGTTACCCATCCTAGAACACTACTGGTTCAATTTCTGACGAGTTCGTTAATATGTTACATCCCAGCACTAAGCTTAACCAAAGCTCTGATACCACGTTGTGACGATACCGCGAAATCCGGTAGGCTTGGAAACCATCCCTTCATCCTCCAGTACAGCAAGTAAAACCTACTGTGGCTTACACTGGTCCCCCAATCCCTTATTTTACGGCGACCCTCTCGAGTCTTCTGGCACTGCCGAACCAACCCTCAATAGGGACATGTAGGGGTAAGAGTCTCTCGTTCGCCACCAAACCGCGAAGCGAGAACCCCCTATCATGTGTACCCAGCCTACTCAGGACCAGCAACAAGGATTGGTATGAGAAATCTACTTAACACCTTTATAATATGGCTAATCATAGGACCACGCCACTTTCGTGGAGCGGGTTTACTCCATTGGATTGCCAGTGCTTTAAAACAAATCATTCTTTTAAACATCGCAATGCTTTTTATAAAAATGAAGCCATTATAAGACTCAGTTCCCTTCACACAATGCAATGCAAACCGGAGGATAGAGTTTTACCTTATAATGGCCAAAATATGCTTGATACGAATAAAACAAAAGCATTTGATATTATTACTAGTGTTTATAAGTTTCAAAAACAATTTCAATCATAACTATCAATCATAGACGGCATTAATGCCCTATACCACTATGTCGCCATATATAGGTATACAATCAAAACCGCACAGTCACATATTTGGAAATTGGATTTCTGTCATGAACCAAGGCAAAAGATAGTCCTTACTGACTTCGAGACAATCTAGCCCATGTCTCAGGGTTAGAGCTCGAGTGACCCTTGGATCGTCAGGGCTGGTCCACCGATGTGGATTAAAGTTCCTGAACACTATGTTTTCCCGCCCCCATGGGGCGTAAATGAACCAACGAATGACTCCATCGGACCCGGATCGTCCGATCTAACCGAGGCGCCTCACAACAGTAACAACCACATAAGTCAAATTCGTCAGGGCATGTAAAACCACTGACGCCACTTCTAACTAGAAGGAAACGCATGCCCTCCCTGATGTCCTCTCCCGTTTCTGGTTCATACCGGGGTGTGAGGCTCGCGATTTCACGTTATATACAAAGCTACGCCACATAGGCGATGCTTTGATCATCACCACAAGACTTTGCTTTTCAACAGAAGCCTTGATCACTGCATCTTAGCATGTCACACAGTCAATTCACACCATGCAACTGATGGCTATCAATCACACAGAATAAATTCCAATGTCGGACACACAATCCATTTACAAATCCGTTCTGGGTCTGAATGAAACTGGAGGCACTATATACCTCGCAAACCCATCGATCTCCGCGTACGTCTGGACGATCACCACTCATTATCCATATTTCGGGATGCCTCCCAATCAGGACATCAGTTACCATCCAAACGAGGTGAAGAACTCTGGTCTTCGACCACCGTCTCCATCTTCGATTTCTTATTGTCGATTCAGTTATTCAGAATGGGATAAACCCAGTCTTTCTGAGCAACTCCCGTATATAATAAACAAGTGGTACACGAACACTACATACGCATCATTTCAATTCATTAGTCACTAACCGTCAATCAGTAAGAGAACGTTTTCCCAAATATTAACCCCGAAGGCCGAAACCAACATCAGATCAAAATCCAGGAAACCATTCGACTTAGTTAACCTTCAGTTAATTTCTAAATTTCACATCTATATCGTTTATAATATTTAATAATGATTTATCGCTATTTTTATTTATTTTAAAATAGCCAATTTATTCAAATGACGCTTCGGCCATAACGCGGCCGTGGCACTGTTTTTCTTCAGATTTGATTTAAACATTCCAGACAATCCAACCGTTGGATCTTTATAAAGTTGGTGTCGTTGGAAAGATATTTCCAAAGCGAACCCAAAGGTTTCGATTTCGGGAAAATCCGATGGTCGGATCTCCCACATTAATCATTTGAAATCACGGTTTCAAAACACGAACTACAGCTTCGCTATTCGATATATTTCAATTCTATTTATATATATATCGATTCTTTGATTTCAGAACTATATTCTTTTCATACATTTGGTAAAAATGATATTTTTATCCAACCGACAATTATTTCAACATTTCGCTATTTTCAACTATTCGTGTATATAGTAAAAATGTGATTTTTATTGTAAAACAATTCATTTCAAAACACGATTATTTTATATAGTTCATATAGATGTTAAAAATATGATTTTTATTATAAAACAATTTATTTAAAACGCGAATACCATTCAACACATGAATTTCTATTCAACGAATGAATTTCTAATCAACACATGAAGGCTTTCTATAGTTGGTATATATATAGTAAAAGTGTGATTTTTATTGTAAAACAATTTATTTAAAACACGAATACCATTCAACACATGAATATGATTCAACGAATGAATTTCTATTCAACACATGAACGTTTTCTATAGTTGGTATATATATAGTAAAAGTGTGATTTTTATTGTAAAACAATTTATTTAAAACATGAATACCATTCAACACATGACTATGATTCAATGAATGGATTTCTATTCAATACATGAAGGTTTTCTATTCAACACACGAATATAGTTTCAACACAGGAAAATAATTCTAACACATGAATATTATTCAAAATTTCGGCAGCATAACGGCAGGGTAGTTAAAACCGGGACCGTCCCTAGTATGGCTCCTCGCTCTACCTTAAAGCCTCGCAGCTTTTGACAATGGGGAATCATGCATCTAGTTCGCACGCAGGCGGCATGTATATTTTTTTCATTTCCACAAACTAATCCTATGTGGTTTCAACCAAATATTTCTCAACCACAAACGGGTATTTTTCAACCACAATCAATCGATTTCAACCACAAACAATTCTAATCAACCATTCGTAATCAACCAATTTTCACACCAATCACAACCAATAAATATCGTCCATGGTTCGTGGACGGGGGGCGTATGTATATATATATATATATATATATATATAAGCATTTCACTTCTATTTCAACACATATATAATTTTTACAACGCATATATAACTTATACAACGAACGTACAACTTATACAACGCTTATACAAGAGGTGTACAACGCATATATAACTAATACATCGACTATATAATTTATACATCGTCGTTTTCCATATCGTTTATAAATTAGAAATCTCACATTGGGTTCCACTCCACCAAAAATAGCAGAAGGCTCAGAAAAATATGCGGTCTCTTCTAGAATGTAGAAGACGTCCACACGAGTCCACTGTCTCTTGTTTCACTAAATTTCATCAAGAAACGAAAAAGATATGATTTTTACAGTGAAATCAAAAACTGTAGAGCTTTAAACTTCTATTAAATGGTTTAAAATAAAAACAGCCGCACCTTTCTATTTTGATTCGAAACTAGGTTTTAACTTTTCGCTCGATCCGTGAAGTGTTGCGTCAATCAGCCACTGCCATGTTGTAGAAGGGAGAGAGGCACGGCGAACGATGGTGGTCCGGTGGAGTCCGGTGGTCGGAGATGACGGCGGCGGCGATTTGAAAGCTCGAACTTTCGAACTCGAATTCTCCTCCAATTCTTCACGAAAACTCCAAACTATATATGGATTTGAAGATCTTCCCTAGCTCTACAAAATCTTCAACTGGAGGATAGGTTTTTATTGCGTGGATTGATCAGAAAATGAACGGGAACGGGGGAGCGGTTTTCCGCCTTCGATCGAGCTACGGGGAGAGAGAAAGTCCGGGGGGGGGGGGCTGATGTGGACCAATGACTTTTTGTTTATTTATAAAGTTTTAAAAATTCGAAAATACCCCTTGTCACACACGAATACCAATTCAAACCCAATGACTGTCCTCCCTAGCGTTTTACCCCATTCCAAACACAATGGGATATGTTTCATAGGCCCATTCGACAGTTTCAGTTAGTTTTCCCTTCATTTAAAATATATAACATTAAATATTCGATTTGAACGTACGTTTCAACTTACCAGGGCCGCAAAATGATTCGAAAAATTCCAGAAAAATAAATCTAGCTATGTTTTGACGATACGGCCCCAACAAAACTATTTTCGTCGAATTCTGGGACCGTTTGTAAAATGGCCCATTTCTGGTCGATCCAATTTAACTATAATTGACCAAAACACGTTTTCCTTTGCCACGCTCACATACTAGCTTCAAAAATTATGAAATTTGAAACCTAGACATAACTTCACATCCTAGATCCAACAAAAGTGGTTTCGTCGAATTCTGAGGTCGTTTGCAAAACAGCCATTTTCACGGGCTATATAATTTCTATAGCGACCTTTCTGAAAATTCATTCGGCCATAACTTTTGCTTCCCGCTATGAAACTTCGATTTTTCAGATTCGTTAGAAAGGTATTCACTAGAAGATTTAAATATTTTTGGTTTCACTCAAATTCGTTTTGTTTTGCACCCGGTACAGTCAGTCAAAGTTTGAATTCAAATTTTGAAACTACCGCGCCATTTCAGGCCTTGTTTATAATTCAAAGTAATTATATTTATTTTCAACTTCGATTCAAACTTACTTTTCATCATTATTAGTTAAAATATTTATTTTAAATATTTAAAATCCACTATTTTAGCCAATTTAAAAAAAAATGGTTCAGATTTTCCGGGTCGTTACAAAAACATTCCGATAAGAAGCCCGAGGCGAGCAACACTGCAACCGCCAAGCCTCAAGAAAATAGAAAAGCAAAGGTTAAATGCTTAAACTGCCAACAATTCAGACATTATTCTAGTTAGTGCAAAAATCCAAAGAGGCAAAAGACAAATTAATCAGGCCCGAGTCAGAATTCTCTTGATCAGAGAGAGTGCGTTAATTGCCATAAGAAGTGGCACATCAAGCCAAACTTTCCATTGCTGAAGAGTTCCCAAGTGGCTCGTGTGTATGATGGGGTGAGTGTGCTAGCTTCTTCTGAAGGAGCAAGTAAACCAGATGTTTTGGAAGGTACCCTTACTATTAAAATATTCCTGTTACAATATTATTTGACATTGGTACATCATGAAATTTCATTTCTAGTAACATAGTTAAAAAGTTAAATTTGAAACCAAGAAATCTTAAAGAATCGATTAGTTTCCGCAATCCGATCGGAGGATCTCTTGTTCTCGGTTTATATTGTAGAGTGTCGATCTCTTATTCTCATTACCAGTTTCCTTTCAATTTGATCGTCATGATTTTCTCTGAATTTGATATCATTGTTGGGTTGGATTGGCTAACGAAACATGAGGCCGAAGTTAGATGCGACGAAAGAATTGCTAGGGTTAAAACGAGGCTCGGAGATATATTTATACCATACAACGACTGAGATTCAGATAGAAAAGAATTCTGGTCTGCTCTAGAAGTTACTCCTACTTCTATTGAGAATATTCCTATAGTTAAAGATTATGCGGATGTGTTTGAAGAAGTTGATAGCTTACCTCCGCGAAGAGAAATTGACTTCAGAATCGATTTAATTCCGAATGCAAGGCTAGTTGTGCACGCTATTCGAAGAATGAGATTGAAAGAGAAAGACGAATTGAGTAATCAAACTCAACAACTTTTGTGGAAAGGTCAGATCAGGCCTAGCTTTTCAAATTGGGGTGCAGCAGTAGTGTTTGTTCCAAAGTCAGACGGTACTCTCAGATTGTCTGTGGATTACCGGGACCTCAATAAGCAGACACTGAAGAATAAATATCCATTACCGCGTATTGATGATTTATTAGATCGCTTGAATGGAGCGCAAGTGTTGTCAAGAATGAACCTAGCTATAAGTTTCCATCAATTGCGTATTGCTAAAGAGTGTGTTCCTTTGGAAAATTTCAGAGGTTCAGACTTATTTTATGAGTGGTTAGTAATGTCATTCGGCTTATGTAATGCCCTTACTTACTTTTGTCGATTTAATGAACAAAGTATTCCGCGATGTCTTGAATAAATTTGTGCTGGTTTTCATTGATGACATTTTAATCTTCTCTAAGTCAACTGTCGAGCATGCGAAGCATTTGGAAGAAGTTTTGGAAATTCTGAGGAAGAATGTATTAAAAGTTAAATTTTCTAAATGCATATTCTGGCAAGAAGAAGTAAAGTTCCTTGGTCATGTAGTATCGAGGAAAGGAATTTCAGTAGATCCAAGCAAGATTACAGCCATTCGAGAGTGGAAGCAGCCTAGTACGCCTACAGAAGTCATAGGTTTTCTAGGATTGCCTAGCTATTATCGGAAATTCATTAAAGATTTTTCGAAGCTATCTAGTCCATTAACGAAACTTACCAAGAAGAATACAAGGTTTAATTGGATGCCTGAATGTGAGGCAGCTTTCCAAGAGCTGAAATTAAGGTTGACTACTGCTCCAGTGTTGGTTATTATTGATGGAAATCGAGATTTGACAGTCTATACCGATGATTCTCTTAAAGGTGTTGGTGCGGTGTTAATGTAAAGAGGCCAAGTAGTTGCTTATGCTAGCCGTCAGTTGAAGCCGCATGAGAAGAGATATCCTACTCATGATCTTGAGTTGTTAGCCATCGTGTTTGCTTTGAAAATATGGGGGCACTATCTTTTGGGTGAGAAGTTCGAATTATATACAGATCATAAATCATTTACATATCTATTCACCCAGAAGGACTTGAATTTGAGGCAGCGGTGTTGGTCAGAATTTCTTGCGGCATACGATCTGGATATTTTGTATACTCCAGGGAAAGCCCATGTTGTAGCTGATGCGCTTAACAAAAAGAATGCGATCATCGCCATTCTTATTATTACTCCTTTATTAATTGATAAAATCTCTATTCTTCAAAAAGAAGATAAGTTTTTTCATATGATCAGTGAACGAGTTCAAAAAGGCAAAACTTCAAGCTTCCAAATTGATAGCAAGGGGACTCTTAGATTGCAAGGGCAAATCTGTGTTCCGGATGTTCCCAAACTCAAAAGAGAAGTAATGGATGAATGCCACAAATCTAAACTTAGCATCCATCCAGGAGTAAGTAAGATGTATCACGATCTTAAGCGCACATTCTGGTGGAAGGCGATGAAAAGAGACATTTCCGTATATGTTAGCAGGTGTTTTACTTGCTAACAAGTCAAAAGCGATCAACAGAAACTCGTAGGATTGTTGCAACCACTAGAGGTTCCAGATTGGAAGAGGGATCAAATTTCTATGGATTTCATTGATGGTTTGTCCCAAACCAAGAAAGGCAATGACAGCATATGGGTGATCGTAGATCGTTTCACGAAGACCGCCCATTTTATTCTTGTCAGATCAACTAGAACAGCTCAAAGTCTGGCGCAGATTTATTTCAGAGAAATTGTCAGACTACAAGGAGTTCCCTGTAGTATTGTTAGTGATCGTGATCCGATATTTGCTAGTAAATTCTGGGAAGCATTCCAAGAGGAGCTGGAGACAAAGTTAAATTTGTGCACCGCTTATCATCCTCAAACAGATGGCCAGACTGAGAGGATGAATCGTATACTAGAAGACTTGTTACAAGCATGTATTCTTGATTTTGGCGGATCGTGGGAAGATCACTTGCACTTGGTTGAGTTTTCATATAATAACAGTTACCAAGCAAGCTTACAAATGTCACCATTTGAAGCATTGTATGGTAGACCATGTAGATCTCCCGCATGTTGGGTAGAACCAAGCAATCGACTAGTATTGGGTCCCGACATGATTCGAAAAGCTTTGGATAAAGTCGATTTCATTAAGAAGCGACTGCAAACAGCTCAGAGTCAACAGAAGAGCTATGCAGATTCGAGAAGAAGAGATTTAGCATTTGTTGTTGGTGATTATGTATATTTGAGAATTTCCCCATGAGAGGAGTAGTCCGTTTTTGGAAAACAGGGAAGTTGGCGCCTAGATTTATTGGTCCATTTCCTATACTCGAAAGAATTGGAACTCTTTCTTATAGGGTTCAGTTGCCTAACTGGTTGCTAGGAGTACATGATGTATTTCATTTGTCTCAACTTCGAAAGAATGTACATGATCCAGATCTGATTGTGGAGGAAGCCGCGCAACAAGATTTGGGTATTACTCCATGCTTAGCAGTGAGAAGAGAGTCAGTGAAAATTATTGGCAAATAAACCAGAGTTTTGAGAAACAAGAGGATTCATTTAATCAAAGTGCGGTGGAGCGGAGATTCTAGAGACTGTACATGGGAGACCGAGGATAGCATTAAACAGGCCTATGCCAAGTGTAGAGTGGATATCTCTGATTAGCTCCGGTGCAAGGTACCTTTATAATATTTTGCATTTCCATTTTGTTTCCTACTTTACTACTGTTTCTTTTTCGGGGACGAAAAGTTTTAAGTGGAGGAGATTGTAACAATCCGGAAAATCAAAACCAATTTAAAAATTCTATTTTAAGAAATTTTAACAGAAAATGTGTTAGAATTTAAAATTTTCATTTTTAAATAATAACAAAGCTATTAAAAATAGCCATTTTACAAACGACCTCCGTTTTCGATGAAACCACTTTTGTTGGATCCGGAATATCAAATTATTGCTATGTTTAAATTTCCATATGTAATAACCCGGAAATTCTGAGCCAATTTAAAATTTTTATTTTGGCAATTTTAGTGAATTTTGAATATTTAAAATCAATTATTTTAAATAATGACAACGAGAAATTTATTTTGAATAGAAATAGAAGTATATATTTATATACGTCGTCGTTAGAATATAAATATTTTATTTTAAATATAAAAGTAATTGAAAATGGTGCGGTAGTTCGATAATTCGATTTCAAAGTTCAAATGAATGTACCGGGTGCAAATAAACCGGATTTTAGCGAAACCAAAAATATTAGAATCTATTTAAGAATATCTTTCCAACAAATCCGAAAAATTGAAATTTCATAGCGGGAATAAAAAGTTATGTCCAGTTGAAAATTTAGAATAGTCGCTATGGAATTTCGGCCCTCAAAATTGGAAATTTGGCAAACGACCTCGGTTTTCGATGAAACCACTTTTGTTGGATCCGCGATGTCATGTTATTTCCATATTCCAAAATTCGTAATTATTCGAATCAATATGTGAGCGTGGCAAAGGAAAACGCGTTTGACCAGTTTCAGTTGATTTTAATCGACTGGAAAATGGCCATTTTTCAAACGGTCTCAGAATTCGACGAAATTAGTTTTGTTAGGACCGTATCGTCAATACGAAGCTAGAAAATATTTTTTGGGAATTTTTCTAGTTAGTATGTGGCCCCGGTAAATTGAAATGTGTGTTCAAATTCAATATATAGATTTATATTTTGATTTTGAAGAAAACTGATCGAAACGATCGAATCAACCTACGATACATATCCCATTGTGTTCGGAATGGGGGTAATTAGCTAGGGACAACAGGCGGTGGGTCTCATTTAGAGGTTGAAAATAAAAGATGCTTTTAAGAAAATTTTATAATAAAATATATATTTACTTATATAGTAGCCCCCCTCAATCCTTTCTCTCCCTCTCCACCCGTAATTCAGTTTTAAAAGAAAATAAAAAAAACCTCGACTTCAGCCCTCCCCTCCCCCGGTCGCTCCAACCGCCACCACGCCCAACGCCCGCCACCGCCACCACTTGCGAGGCTCCGCCCTTCCCCCTATACCTCTCGTTCTCTCCTCCGCCTCGCAGGACCCACGAATCCCCAAAAACCAGATCCGCCGCCTCCAGTCCACCCTGAGGCCACTGCAACCCTCAGGAGCTGCTCTGACCACCCTCCGCCCTTAGCCGCCCCCTGTAAGTGATTTCCTTTTCTTTCGTGAAGGTAGAAATTAAAAATATGGTTTTTATAGAAATAGCTTTGAAAACTAAGATTTGATTTTTAATTAAGTTAAAGCTTTGATTTTTATTACCATAAAGGTATGATTTCTACTTAGGAAGATACGGTTTTTAAAACGTAAAAATGAGATTTTTTATTCATATGATAGCAATATAAAGATGAGATTTTTAAGTTGTGAACATGTGATTTCTTTGTTTATAAAAATAGGATCTTTATATGGAAAACGTAGTTATAAAAATATGATTTAGTTATTTGAAAAGAAAAGTTATGATGTTTATATAAGAAAAGATTCGATTTTAATAAAGTAAAAATATTTGATTTTGTCCATGAAAAAGTAAGATTTTTCATTGTAGAAATATTAGATTTTCATTTCGGAAGTAGAGGGAAAAATTCGATCTTTGTAGAAGAAGTAGAAATATAAAAATAGATTTTTTTATTATATGAACACCGTTATAAAAATAGAATTTTTATCTATATAGTAGCGGTATAAAAATAGAATTTTTATATACATAGCAACAATATAAAAATGTGATTTTTATATATGTAGTGGCTATGGACAATGAAATTGACAAAAGGCGAGCGCGACAAGGATTTCTACATAAGAAGAGTCATGGCGTTTGGTTTAGCTAGTCGGTGAGAACTTCTCACTTTAAATCTTGTTTTCTAGTTAAAAATAAATACTAGGATGCAGACGGTGCTTAGCAGCACCCGACACCCGTCATCCACATACCATGGACGACTTGTATGCTTGTTTGATGTGTTGTGAAATTTGTTTGTGATGTTGATGTGAAATAGATAATAAAACATTAATGTGTTGAAATAAAATAATTATCATTAAAAATATAATTTTTAACGTGAATGTGAATAAATAAATATTCATTTACAAACCGGACGGTTTGTTTATGTACACCTATTTGAAAGATATTGATTGGGACGATAAATTTTACACATCGCCCAACTGCACAAATAATTTCAGTGTTTATGGATTGAAACCCTATACGGGTGTTGGGATGATATTTGACGTACACTAATCCTAATTATTTAGTTGTATGTCGATCGATTGGTCGACAGACCGTGTAAGCGTTAATTATTTATATTTAATGCTTATGCAGTTGTGTAGTGCACTTTGGATGATGGTTGATTATTTATCGTTTCTATTATATACATGTGTTATATGGAATCCATATAATTAACATTATATGGTAATTAATTGGGCCTCCTTCCAATAGGGAAAATGAAGAATATTATAAAATAAAGACTCATGTGTTGAATAGAATAAATAGTCATGTGTTGA
Source organism: Allium sativum (assembly GCA_030737875.1). Classification (NCBI taxonomy): domain Eukaryota; kingdom Viridiplantae; phylum Streptophyta; class Magnoliopsida; order Asparagales; family Amaryllidaceae; genus Allium; species Allium sativum. The sequence goes on along the minus strand of CM060924.1, from coordinate 711,982,304 downwards.
CGATGCTAATGTGTTGAGAATATTCATGTGTTGAAACTTATCAAGTGTTGAGTAAAATATTTTAACAATAAAATTTACATCTTTATCATATTTAAGATAAGAAACTAACTAAAAACTAGATAAGATGAGTGGTTTCCTAGGTATTGATCTGATGTTGGTTTCGGCCTACGGGGTTAATACTTAGGGAATCATTCTCTTACTACTTTACGGTTGGAGTCCGATTAAAAATCAAACGATGGATACCATAATTTTATAAAATATATTAAATAATAAAAATAGTCATGTGTTGATGATGCTAATGTGTTCAGAATATTCATGTGTTGAAACTTATCATGTGTTGAGTAAAATATTTTAACAATAAAATTTACATCTTTATCATATTTAAGATTAGAAACTAACTGAAAACTAGATAAGATGAGTGGTTTCCTGGGTATTGATCTGATGTTGGTTTCGGCCTTTGGGGTTAATACTTAGGGAATCATTCTCTTACTACTTTACGGTTGAAATCTGATTAAAAATCAAACGATAGATACCATAATTTTATAAAATATATTAAATAATAAAAATAGTCATGTGTTGACGATGCTAACGTGTTGAGAATATTCATGTGTTGAAACTTATCATGTGTTGAGTAAAATATTTTAACAATAAAATTTACATCTTTATCATATTTAAGATTAGAAACTAACTGGAAACTAGATAAAATGAGTGGTTTCCTGGGTATTGATCTGATGTTGGTTTCGGCCTTCGGGGTTAATACTTAGGGAATCATTCTCTTACTACTTTACAGTTGGAGTCTGATTAAAAATCAAACGATAGATACCATAATTTTATAAAATATATTAAATAATAAAAATAGTCATGTGTTGACGATACTCATGTGTTGAGAATATTCATGTGTTGAAAGAAATATAGATTCATGTGTTGAATAGAATAAATATTCATTTGTTGAATAGAATAACAAAGTTATTAAAATATATAAAGCCGTGTTGATTAGAGTTGCGCTATTTTGACGCGAACGATATTTATATGGATTATATTCGTTTTTATACTAATTATAGAAAAGGAAGTGATTTCAAAATATAACGTTTTGAAAATATTATCATTTGTATATCGATGATGTGGAATATTCAAAATTGAATATGAAGTTGAAATCGTTTCGAAATCGAATTCAAAACGATTTATAAAATACGTTTTAAAAGGAAATTGACGAAACATATATAATATATATATTATATATACAATGGCCTGAATAGAACACGCTGCGCTGCGGCAGTTCATGAATTTCGACCATTGGCTTCGAATGGACATTACGGGAGATCTGACCGTCGGATTCTCTTGAAACCGGAACCGTTGGGTTCGAGTCGGAAAGAGCTTTCCAGTGAATATTAGAAATTTGAAATCTAGTGGTTGGATTTGAAATTATGTCCAAATCAAATTTGGAAAAGGTCGCTGTAATTGCAGTTCGATGGCAGTTGATGGAAATCACTGTACGGGCCTTGATAAAATTATTAAAAATATCAATAATTTGTGTGAAATCATAAGAAATGAATTGGAAAGAACTGGGGTGAAAAATTCCACAATTGAAAGGATAAAAATATATTTTTATCGAAATCAACTAGTTTATAACTAGAAATAAAAATCCAATTATTTTTAAATAAATAGAATGGATTGAAAGTGGTTTTAAAAATAATCAAAATTTCCAATACGTGAATTGAAATGGATTAGAATCGAAATTATCATCGGAATAATTCGATGTTGGATTTCGTGATTATACAGATATGGTTGTGGAAATTTGAAAGATATATTATATATCGTTATTTCCAATATGATATTTGTTGGTCATAGAATTTGATATTGAATATAAGCCGATATATTTTATATTCAGAGCCTTGTATTTAATATCAAATGGAATTTTGGGTTCGTCGTGAATGGTGTCTTAAATAACACTGTTCTTGAACCTGGTTGAGAAAAAGATTGAATCTTTCCATTTAGATTTAATGAAGTGTACCAATTATATAATATTAATTGGAATCGAATTTAAATTGGTTTTGGGTTTATCGTGAGCGGTGTTTTGAATAACACATGTTCTTTAACCCGATTAACAATAGAAGTAATTTTGGGTTTATCGTGAACCGTGTTTTAAATGACGTTGGTTCTTTAACCCGGTTAAAGACAGGATATTGATTTTTGGGAAGATTAAAACTAAGTGAAGTTTCAATAAATCTTTAATTAGATTGAAATGTGAATTGATAATTTAAATTATCAAATTTGGATAGTGATCGAGAATGGAGTATCACCAGTTTTGCTCCAAAGCGATAGTTAAATCTTTAATTAGATTTGAACGTGAAATGGTAATTAATTTTACCGATAGCACCATGGTGTTAGATATGGAGTATTATCAGTTTTGCTCCATGGGATGAATAGGTTGGGATTGGGAAATATAATAAATAATTACTTTGGTGTGGTTCGCTAATCCCGACTAGTTTGAAATGATATCCAAAGAAAGATTAAAGAATAAATTTAGAAGAATTTATCTTTGATAAAATTAATGGGAACCTTTCCCTAAGAGTGTGAAAATTTGAATAAAAGAATATTCTGAATTGGAATGAGGCGTATGTTGTGTATGTGTAAAATTTGTTTATTATATACGCGGGTTATTCGGAAAGGCCGGGTTTATACCCATTCTGAATAACCGATTCGGCGATAAGTCGAAGATGAAGACGGTGGTTGAAGACCGGAAGTCTTCACATCGTTTGGGTGATTACTGATGATCTTGATTGTGCTATACACCCAAGAGGAGGGAATCAATTTGGTGATCGTCCAGACGTACTTGGAGATTGATGGATATGCGAGGAAAGTGCCTCCGGTTTCATTTAGACCTAGAACGAACTTGTAAATGGACTGTGTGTCTGACATTGGATTTTATTCTGTGTTGATTGATATCTATTAAATATACAGCTATTTGGCGGTGGAGAATTTATTCTCTTGCTTAACGCCCTTCTCTGAGACGTACGAGCTCAGAGGTTGTATATCGATGGACATCAGTCGTATGGAGTGAATTGCCTATGTGGCACGCCTAAGTGGCAAATGATCAAAGCTTCTGTTGAAAAGCAAAGTCTTATGGTTGATGATCAAAGCACAGCTATGTGGCATAGCTTTGTGTATAGCGTGAATTCGCGAGCCTCACACCTCGGTATGAGTCAAAAACGGGATACAGACCGTTGGGTGAACACGGCGTTTCTTTCTAGCTAGTGGTGGTGTCAGTGCTTAAACTGGCTGACATTTATATATACTTTTCACTTGTGTGGTTGTTGGAATGCGAGGCGCCTCGGATATAGGTCTGATCGGACCGGGAAACGTGTGTTCAGGAGTTGCCAATCCTCAAAAGTAAGAGAGGACCGGCCCAGCCGATTCCAAGGACCGCTGTGTGCGATCCTGAGACATTGGCTAGAGTGTCTCGAACGGAGAGGAGCTTGCCCCTTGCCTCGACTCACGATGGAATCCAATTTCCAATACGTGATGATTCGGTTTTATTTGTTGAACCTAGTATGGCGACATAGTAGATGGTAGCTATGCCGCCTATGATTGATACTTATGATTGAAATTGTTTTGAAACTATACACTTATAGTAATATCAAAGTAATCTGTTTTAAACGTATCAAGCATTCTTTGGCTATTATAAGGTAAAACCCTATCCTCCGGCTTGCGTTGCATTGTGTGATGGGACCTGGGTCTTATAATAGCTTCATTTTTCTTTATTTAGCATTGCGCTGTTTGTTTTATGCACTGGTATTCTTGGAAGGAAACCCGTTCCGTGTTATACGACATGGTCCCTTGATTTACCTAACTTTAAAATAAAGATTAATAACTGTTTTAGTTCTCACACTAGTCACATGACTAACCTGGAGTTTATTGTTTTAACCTAAACTCTGGGTGCCCCTATTTTCCACATGGGAAGCTAGTAGTTTTGGTTTTGCAGATTTATATTCACAGGATCCTGATTTATAGCTGAAGTGATATTCGGGAAGCTCTGTATCCGTGTATTTCTTTCAGTTATGTTTTGTATTATTTTTCCGCTGCAGTAAAGTATTTAAATCTCTGATATTTGTCAAATGTGTAATATTTATTCATACTCTGTATATTCTAGTAATCTGATGAAATTGTTTTAATGTACAATGAAATGTTCTTCTGTTTGCGTTCCGATTTGTCATGTTCTCAAAATGATCAGGGGTTTCGAACGGTCTTGATCGGTTTAACGATCGATTAGGATCGAGCGAAATTCCTTTCAGAGCTTTGGTTTACAGAGCTCGAGAACAAGACACATTAGAACCATATGAAAGAATTCATCAGATATTGGATTAGTAATATCCAATTAGAATGTCTCGTTAAAGATAGGATCAGTAGTATCCTAGAACGAGTGTGAAGAGTATATTTTTCAAATGAAAACAATATTGTTTTGAAAATTTAAACCAGTTTATATGTATGTGAATATTTTATTTGTATTAAATTTGGACAGTCGAGTATATAAAGGTTTTGCATATACGCGTCATGAACGTATATTCGAAGTTTTAATATACTGGATAGATATAGAATCACACTCTACTCGCCCGGAGATAATTCTGGTAATGCGGCCGCATTATTAGTATTTATGTTCGTGTTTCGAAGGTGTGATATCTATATATTTCCATTAGACTGGTGTGAGAACCAAAATTAGATAGGTTTATTGTTGTGATTTGGCATCAAAAATATGATTTTCTGTATGTATAACAAATTATGAATTTGAAAAGCTAATCAACTAATTGATTGATGGTTGTGTTGTTTGATTATTGTTTAAATTAATTAAATGTTGAATCTTTAGCCAAATTGAACCAAATATTGAAAAATGATTACAATTGCATGCATATACATGTACTTACATTGAACAGGTCATAACAAGGAGGCTAGAGCAGAAGAATAAAATTGTTTGCCCGACAAATAGGTACATGTTTACTAATTTCTTGGGTTTGGATGATTTTATGAGCCGATTGGCTAGCCGCTTGGCTGTTTCTTTTTCCTTTTGGATTGATGAGGGCCATAGGAGGATATTTGAAATATCCCGAAGTCCCCGGTACAGGGGAGGTTATGGCGAAATTTTTCGAAAATTTAGGGTGTTAGCCAAATTTTCGAAAAATTTGAAAAGTTCTTAGAAACTGAAAAGTTGAAGAACTTAAGCCGTAATGAAAATAATGAAAGTTGAGTTGATTAGTTATACAACTTTCGGCTTCGTTCCTTTCGGGGGACAAAAAGTTTTAAGTGGGGGAGATTGTAATAACCCGGAAATTCTGAGCCTTTTTTTTTGACAATTTTAGTGAATTTTGAATATTTAAAATCAATTATTTTAAATAATGACAATGAGAAATTTATTTTGAATAGAAATAGATGTATAAATTTATATACGTCGTCGTTAGAATATAAATATTTTATTTTAAATATAAAAGGAATTGAAAATGGCGCGGTAGTACGATAATTCGATTACAAAGTTCAAATGAATGTACCAGGTGCAAAAAAAACCGGATTTTAGCGAAACCAAAAATATTAGAATCTATTTGAGAATATCTTTCCAACGAATCAGAAAAATCGAAATTTCATAGCGGGAATAAAAAGTTATGTCCAGTTGAGTTCGCTATGGAATTTCGGCCCTTAAAAATGAAAATTTTGCAAACAACCTCGGTTTTCGACGAAACCACTTTGGTTGGATCCGTGATGTCAAGCTATTGCTAGATTCCAAAATTCATTATTTTTCGAATCAATATGTGAGCGTGGCAAAGGAAAACGCGTTTGACCAGTTTCAGTGATTTTAATCGACTGGAAAATGGCCATTTTTCAAACGGTCTCAGAATTCGACGAAATTAGTTTTGTTAGGACCGTATCGTCAATACGAAGCTAGAAAATATTTTCCGGGAATTTTTCTAGTTAGTATGTGGCTCCGATAAATTGAAATGTGTGTTCAAATTCAATATATAGATTTATATTCTGATTTTGACGAAAACTGATCGAAACGATCGAATTAGCCTACGATACATATCCATTGTGTTCGGAATGGGTATATTTAGCTAAAGATGACAGGTGCTGGGTCTCGTTTAGCGGTCGAAAATTAAAGTTGCTTTTTGGAAAATTTAATAATAAAATATATATTTATTTATATAATAGCCCCCAATCCTTTCTCTCCCTCTCCACCCGTCATTCAGTTTTAAAAGAAAATAACTAAAAAAAAAACCTCGACTTCAGCCCCCTTCCCCCCAGTCGCTCCAGCCGCCACCGCGCCCAGTGCCCACCGCCCCCGCCACTTGCGAGGCTCCGCCCTTCCCCCTCTGCCTCCCTCTCTCTTCTCCGCCTCGCAGGACCCACGAATCCCCAAAAACCAGATCCGCCGCCTCCAGTCCACCCTGAGGCCACTGCAACCCTCAGGAGGTGCTCCGACCACCCTCCGCCCTTAGCCGCCCCCTGTAAGTGATTTCCTTTTCTTTCGTGAAGGTAGAAATTAAAAATATGGTTTTTATAGAAATAGCTTTGAAAACTAAGATTCGATTTTTAATTAAGTTAAAGCTTTGATTTTTATTATCATAAAGGTATGATTTCTACTTAGGAAGATATGATTTTCAAAACGTAAAAATGAGATTTTTTATTCATATGATAGCAATATAAAGATGAGATTTTTACGTTGTGAACATGTGATTTCTTTGTTTTAAAAATAGGATCTTTATATGGAAAACGTAGTTATAAAAAATACGAGTTAGTTATTTGAAAAGAAAAGTTATGATTTTTATACAAGAAAAGATTCGATTTTTATAAAGTAAAAATATTTGATTTTGTCCATGAAAAAGTAAGATTTTTCATTGTAGAAATATTAGATTTTCATTTCGAAAGTAGAGAGAAAAAATCGATCTTTATAAAAGTAGTAGAAATATAAAAATATAATTTTTATTATATGAACACCGTTGTAAAAATAGAATTTTTATCTATATAGTAGCGGTATAAAAATAGAATTTTTATATACACAGCAATACTATAAAAATGTGATTTTTATATATGTAGTGGCTGCGGACAATGAAATTGACAAAAGGCGAGCACGACGAGGATTTCTACATAAGAAGAGTCATGGCGTTTGGTTTAGCTAGTCGGTGAGAACTTCTCACTTTAAATCTTGTTTTCTAGTTAAAAATATATACTAGGATGCAGACGGTGCTTAGCAGCACCCGACACCCGTCGTCCACAGACCATGGACGACTTGTATGCTTGTTTGATGTGTTGTGAAATTTGTTTGTGATGTTGATGTGAAATAGATAATAAAACATTAATATGTTGAAATAAAATAATTACCGTTAAAAATATAATTTTTAACGTGAATGTGAATAAATAAATATTCATTCACAAACCGGACGGTTTGTTTATGTACACCTATTTGAAGGATATTGATTGGGACGATAAATTTTACACATCGCCCAACTACAAATATAATATTCAGTATTTGTGGATTGAAACCCCACACTGGTGTTGAGATGATATTTGACATACACTAATCCCAATTATTTAGTTGTATGTCGATAGATTTGTCGACAGACTGTGTAAGCGTTAATTATTTATATTTAATGCTTATGCAGTTGTGTAGAGCACTTTGGATGATGGTTGATTATTTGTCGTTACTATTATAAACATGTGTTGTATGGAATCTATATAATTAACATTATATGGTAATTAATTGGGCCTCCTTCCAATTGGGAAAATAAAGAATATTATAAAATAAAGATTCATGTGTTGAATAGAATAAATAGTCATGTGTTGACGATGCTAATGTGTTGAAACTTATCATGTGTTGAGTAAAATATTTTAACAATAAAATTTACATCTTTATTATATTTAAGATTAGAAACTAACTGGAAACTAGATAAGATGAGTGATTTCCTGGGTATTGATCTGATGTTGGTTTCGGCCTTCGGGGTTAATATTTAGGGAATCATTCTCTTACTACTTTACGGTTGGAGTCTGATTAAAAGTCAAACGATGGATACCATAATTTTATAAAATATATTAAATAATAAAAATAGTCATGTGTTGACGATGCTAATGTGTTGAGAATATTCATGTGTTGAAACTTATCATGTGTTGAGTAAAATATTTTAACAATAAAATTTACATCTTTATCATATTTAAGATTAGAAACTAACTGGAAACTAGATAAGATGAGTGGTTTCCTGGGTATTGATCTGATGTTGGTTTCGGACTTCGGGGTTAATAGTTAGGGAATCATTCTCTTACTACTTTACAGTTGGAGTCTAATTAAAAATCAAACGATGGATACCATAATTTTATAAAATATATTAAATAATAAAAATAGTCATGCGTTGACGATACTCATGTGTTGAGAATATTCACGTGTTGAAAGAAATATAGATTCATGTGTTGAATAGAATAAATATTCATTTGTTGAATAGAATAACAAAGTTATTAAAATATATCAAGCCGTGTTGATTAGAGTTGCGCTATTTTGACGCAAACGATATTTATATGGATTATATTCGTTTTTATAATAATTATAGAAAAGAAGTGATTTCAAAATATAATGTTTTGAAAATATTATCATTTGTATATCGATGATGTGGAATATTCAATTTTGATTCAAAATTGAATATGAAGTTGAAATCGTTTCGAAAACGAATTTAAAACAATTTATAAAATACGTTTTAAAAGGAAATCGACGAAATATATATAATATATATATTATATATATAACGGCCTGAATAGAACACGCTGCGCTACGGTAGTTCGTGAATTTCGACCATTGGCTTCGAATGGACATTACGGGAGATCCGACCGTCGGATTCTCCTGAAACCAGAACCGTTGGGTTCGAGTCAGAAAGAGCTTTCCAATGAATATTAGAAATTTGAAATATAACGGTTGGATTTGGAATTATGTCCAAATAAAATTTGGAAAAGGTCGCTGTAAGTGCAGTTCGATGGTCGTTCATGGAAATCGACTGTACGGGCCTTCATAAAATTATTAAAAATATCAATAATTTGTGTAAAATCATAAGAAATGAATTGGAAATAACTGGGATGAAAAATTCCACATTTGAAAGGATAAAAATATATTTTTATCGAAATCAACTAGTTTATAACTAGAAATAAAAATCCAATTATTTTTAAATAAATAGAATGGATTGAAAGTGGTTTTAAAAATAATCAAAATTTCCAATACGTGATTTGGAATGGATTTGAATCGAAATTATCTTCGAAATATTTCGATGTTGGATTTCATGATTATACAGATATGGTTGTGGAAATTTGAAAGATATATTATATATCGTTATTTCCAAAACGATATTTGTTGGTCGTAGAATTTGATATTGAATATAAGCCGATATATTTTCTATTCAGAGCCTTGTATTTAATATCAAATGGAATTTTGGGTTCGTCGTGAATGGTGTCTTAAATAACACTATTCTTGAACCCAGTTGAGAAAAAGATTGAATCTTTCCATTTAGATTTAATGAAGTGTACCAATTAAATAATATTAATTGGAATCGAATTTAAATTAGTTTTGGGTTTATCGTGAGCGATGTTTTGAATAACACCTGTTCTTTAACTCGATTAACAATAGAAGTGATTTTGGGTTTATCGTGAACCGTGTTTTAAATGACGTTGGTTCTTTAACCTAGTTAAAGACAGGATATTGATTTTTGGGAAGATTAAAACTAAGTGGAGTTTTAATAAATCTTTAATTAGATTGAAATGTGAATTGATAATTTAAATTATCAAATTTGGAAAGTGATCGAGAATGGAGTATCTCCAGTTTTGCTCCAAAGCGATAGTTAAATCTTTAATTAGATTTGAATGTGAAATGGTAATTAATTTTACTGATAGCACCATGGTGTTAGATATGGAGTGTTACCAGTTTTGCTCCATGGGATGAATAGGTTGGGATTGGGAAATAAAATAAATAATTACTTCAGTGTGGTTCGCTAATCCCGACTAGTTTGAAATGATATCCAAAGGAAGATTAAAGAATAAATTTAGAAGAATTTATCTTTGATAAAATTAATGGGAACCTTTCCCTAAGAGTGTGAAAATTTGAATAAAAGAATATTCTGAATTGGAATGAGGCATATGTTGTGTATGTGTAAAATTTGTTTATTATATACGCGGGTTATTTGGAAAGGCCGGGTTTATACCCATTCTGAATAACCGATTCAGCGATAAGTCGAAGATGAAGACGGTGGTTAAAGACCGGAAGTCTTCACATCGTTCGGGTGATTACTGATGATCTTGATTGGGCTGTACACCCAAGAGGAGGGAATCAGTTTGGTGATTACTGATGATCTTGGTTGGATGGAATTGTGTAGTAAAAATAAAAAGATCATTTGTTGAATCATGTTTATGAATAAATAAATGTTCATGTTAGGAATAAAATATATTAACAATAAAAGTTATATTTTTATTGTATGTATAAATGACAAAAATGTTCATGATAGGAATAAAATATATTAACAATAAAAATTATATTTTTCTAGTATGTATGAATCACAAATTTGGTCATGTTTGAGATAAAATGTTTAAACAATAAAAATTATATTTTTATTGTATGTAGGAATGATTAAAAATATTCGTTGTTTTTTTAAAAAAAGGTTTTAACAATAAATATTATATTTTTATTGTATGTTTGATTTATTAAAATGAATTATTTGTTTAACATGTTAGCGATGTTAATTTAAAAAGAATCATTTGTTTAACATGCTAGCGATGTTAATTTAAAAAGAATCATTTGTTTAACATGTTAGCGATGTTAATTTAAAATGAATCTTTTTTTTACATGTTAGTGATGTTAATATGAAAAGAATCATTTGTTTAACATGTTAGCGATGTTAATATGAAAAGAATCATTTGTTTAACAGGTTAGCGATGTTAATTTAAAAAGAATCATTTGTTTAACATGTTAGCGATGTTAATTCAATAAGAATCATTTGTTTAACATATTAGCGATGTTAATATGAAAAGAATCATTTGTTTAACATATTAGTGATGTTAATTTGAAAAGAATCATTTGTTTAACATGTTAGCGATGTTAATGTTAGCGATGTTAATTTAAAAAGAATCATTTGTTTAACATGTTCGCGATGTTAATTTAAAAAGAATCATTTGTTTAACATGTTAGCAATATTAATTTGAAAAGAATCATTTGTTTAACATGTTAGCGATGTTAATATAAAAAAAAGAATCATATGTTAAATATGTTTTGTTAGATCAAAATATTGTCATTAAAAATGTCATTTTTATCATGTTAAGTTAGAGAAAAAATTTATATGTTAAACAGTTTTGTCTTTAATATTGTCATTTTTATCATGTTAAGTTAGAATAAAAGAATTATATGTTAAAACACATATTGTCATTAAAAATGTTATTTTTATCATGTTAAGTTAGAGGAAAACAGAATTATAAGTTAAAAATGTTTTGTCATTAATAATGTCATTTTTATCATGTTAAGTTGGAATAAAAGAATTATATTTTATAACACATATTGTCATTAAAAATGCCATTTTTATCATGTTAATTTAGAGAGAAAAAATTATATGTTAAACATGTTTTGTCATTAATAATGTCATTTTTATCATGTTATGTTAAAATAAGAGAATTATATGTTAAAACACATATTGTCATTAAAAATGTCATTTTTATCATGTTAAGTTAGAAAAAAAAGAATTATATGTTAAAACACATATTGTCATTAAAAATGTCATTTTTATCATGTTAAGTTAGAAAAAAAGAATTATATGTTAAAACACATATTGTCATTAAAAATGTCATTTTTATCATGTTAAGTTAGAAAAAAAGAATTATACGTTAAAACACATATTGTCATTAAAAATGTCATTTTTATCATGTTAAGTTAGAAAAAAAGAATTATACGTTAAAACACATATTGTCATTAAAAATGTCATTTTTATCATGTTACGTTAGAATAAAAGAATCATATGTTAAAAATGTTTTGTTAGATAAAAACATCGTCTTTAACATGTTAGTGAAGTAGTATAAAGGAATCAAATATTAAAATATTTTTGTTAGATAAAAATATTATTTTTAACATGTTAATGAAATGAATTAAATAGTCGTGTCTTGAAATATATGTTTGTATGTTAAAAATATAATTTTAACTTAAATAGGAACTGTACAAAAATTTACACGAAATATATGTTTGTATGTTAAAAGTATAATTTTTAACATGAATATGAATTGTACAAAATTTACATGTAATAGAATAAACGATGTTGAAATCGTCAAACGAATTATATATATATATATATATATAATATATAAATATAAATTAAAATAAAATGAGTCGCGCGCGGTAGTTCATGATTTGGAATCTTAACTTTAAACGATTGTATCGAGAGATCCGACCGTCGAATTTTCCCAAAACTGGAACCATTAGGTTCGCTTTGGAAAGTTCTTTCCAACAATATTAAATTTATTAAGATCCAACGGTTAGATTTCTAGAAATGTGTAATTCAAATCTAAATAAAAACAACGCTAGGGTCGCGTAATGACTTGAAATGTCATTGAATTAAATGGGCTACTTTTATATAAATAAAAATAGTGAAAAATTGTTATAAAATATTATAAACGATATGAAATGGAAGTAAACCAATTTCCTTTGGTTTATAAAGTAATATAGATGGTTAGATTTATTTGACATTAATTGAATTAAATTTAACCAAAGAAAGAAATGATTTGAATTATATATATATTCGAGAATTATTTGAAAAGACCGAGTTAAATCTCAGTTCAAATAATTATAATAAAGTTGAAGACATTGAAGACGGTGGTTGAAGACCGACAATCTACCCATTGAATGGACGACTACTGATGCCCTGAATTGGGCCGCCCCCAAGAAATAGTTAAAGTGGTAGTTGTCCGGACGTACTTGTTGATTGTCCGGATATGCGAGGACCTCTCTTCTGTATTGGACATACGGAACGAGGAATAAGGTGTCTCTGGTTTCGTTCAGACACAGAACGAACTTGTAAATGGATGTGTGATTGACATTGGATTTTATTTTGTGTTGATTGATTTCTATTATATATATATATATATCTGTTTGATGGCGGAGAACTTATTCTCTTGCTTAACACCCTTCTCAGAGACGTACGAGCTTAGAGGTTATATATTGATAGACATCAGTTGCATGGCATGGATTGTCAATGTGGCATGCTAAGACGCAAATGATCAAGGCTTTTGTTGAAAAGAAGAGCTTTGTGGTTGATGATCAAAGCACAGCTTCAGTTAGCATAGATTTGTGTATAGCAGCACTTTGCGAGCCTCACACCCGATATGAGTCAAAAACGGGATAAGGACCATAGAGAGAATTTTCGTTTCTTTCTAGCTAGAAGTGGTGTCATGGTATGGAGCCCAGACATTTTTATTTATGTGGATGATGGATTGTGAGGGCCCTCAAATATTGGTCGCTACTGGCCAAGTGATTGGTCCGAAAGGACCGGGAAACGTATTGTTCAGGAATAATTAATCCACTAAAGTATGTGTGGACTGGCCCTACCGCATCCATGGGTCCACTACAGGGGATCCTGAGGCATTTGCTAGTGTCTCGAATCGGGAGGAACCATCCGTAGCCTCGACTCGTGATGGAAACCCAATTTCCAATACGACATTACGGATTTGATTGTAAATCAATATATGGCGACATAGTAGGATGGGGTACTACACCATTTATGATTGATACATTTATATTGAAAAGTGTTTTATAATGACTAGACACTAATAATAATATCAAATGATTTTTATTCTATTCGTATCAAGCATTTTTGGCCATTATAAGGTAAAACTCTATCCTCCGGTTTGCGTTGCATTGCGTGATGGGACTTGAGTCTTATAATGGTTTCATTTTTCTAAAAAGCATTGCGTTGTTTAAACGGTTTTCTTTATTTATGCACTGGCAATCTAATGGAGTAAACTCGTTCCGCGTTAGCGGTGTGGTACTGTGATTAGCCTTATTATTAAATAAGTTAAGTAAGATCTCTCATACCAGTCCCATGACTGACTCGTAGTTTGTTTTTTCACTTGCAAACTCGGATGCCCTTATTTTTACACAGGCAGCCAAGTAAATTGGTAACAGGCTTTATTTTGGATATGCACAGTAGCATGGGGTGCTCTTTTGGCAGAAGACGAAGATTGTCTTTTATCTCTTATTTTGGATATTTAGACATCACCTTATCTATGCTGTATTTGATGATGTTCTAGATTTATTATCTACTTGTTGGAAAGCATTATTCTGTATCTGTGCAACTCTGATGATGATGACATTTATGATTCCGCTGCTACGATGATGAGTATTATTCTATGATGCTATTATCTATAATCTGCTGATGTGATAAATGTGTTATATTCCAATGATTATCCTTACTTCCGTGGCACGGGAGTTTGGGGTTATCACAACAACCATTGAATCCATTCAACCATTGAAATCAATATAATTTAGTACAATCAATGCGAACATTGAAAATGATGCAAACAACATAATTAATTCAACTACTGAACTAATGCAGTTAACTAAGAGCAGAAAATAGTGTCTTACACATCTATCTTAACATAGCAGTAGACGAACTAAACAAAAAAAATATACATGCAATCTTTAAATACCAACAACATCCAATGACAATTCCAATTTATAAAATAGGATGGTAACAATATTAATATACTTACAAATTATTATTCATCAATCAATAATTGTACGCCATCCATGCAAACATAAACAATTTTGTGCATACTTGCCATTCCAAAATAGTAACACGGTCACCAACGCATAGTAATCCAATCAATATTGGACATTCATCATTAAATAACCATAACTGAGTACACATCAATTTGTAGTAATCAATGGTAAACATCGCGTAAACATCCTTATTGCGATCCATCATCAATAATGACACGTAATAAATCAATTGTCAATCATATATTTTGACCATCTGATCATACTTTATTTTATTTGATATTTTATTCCTTCCTTTTGCCTACTTAAGACTTATTTTTATTTATTACTTTCCATTCATTTGGAAGTCTTATTTCATTTTCATCTTAATGTCTACCTTTGGAATTTACTACATTCTAATCTTTATGCGATTAGAGAAACGATTAGTTAGAAATTCATAGGCCAATCATAACATTCTCCGTCATTTTACATACAAAAATAAAAATATAATATTCAATCCATCAATTTTTAAATCAATTCAAAATGTTTAGATCTAAGATAGAGATAAATGACTTATCCAAAAAAATGCATATATTAAATCAATTAGCTTGCATAGGTTTATGATATTTACATCTAAAAGTAAACTTGGATGAAATAGTGCATACATCCAACAAATCAATTTACATAGGTCCAGCATGTTTAGATCTAGAATAAGAATTCAGGACTTGTTTGCAAAGATATAAAATCATGTAATTTTAGAGAAATATTTCTTGATCTTAACAAGTATTAAACCAACTTCTAAAATAGATCTTTACATATATACCGAAATCGGTAAACATGAGCTTATCACTTACCTTTGCCTACAATGATAAATCAAAGAAATCTTTCTAGATCTGAAATGGAACAATCATACAAATGGGTTTCTTCCTCCTTAAAACTTCCCCCTCTAGGTTTAGACTTTGAATTACCACTTTTTTTTCATAATGAAGAAGAAAAGAAAAAAGATGCATGTCTGGATACCAATTCAATTGGGTTTAGCTTGTTTATATAGAAGATAAAGATTGATTTCGTCCATTCGATTAACTTTAGCAATTCCAAAATTAAATTATAGCCGCTCTCTCATTTACTTCGTAATGAAGTAATATCTTTCAGCCGCATCTCATAAGTATATTATTATACTCATAGAACACATGACAAAGAGATTTGAATATACCATTTAAATTGAAAATAAATGAATATATTTGAAGATCTATTAAGAAATTACCATTTACATAAGAGGGTTAATTCCCAATCTTTAAGAAATAAATCTCTAATAAAACAAAATGCATGTCAATCATTGACTGCTAAATCTTTACATGCGCAATTATTCAGTTATTGCTCCATAATATATAAAATTACTGCATTTACATATCTATACATGTATTGTGAAATTTAGATTTATACCAATTAATGCCTAACATTTCCAAGAATATGCAATAAACCCCAAAACCATCCATACATAAAATATATCAACAATTAATGTACAATTGATTGCTAAGTGGAAATCAGGTATATAATTTTCCATCCCACTTTTTCACTACTTTCCTCATGGCATGAGGAGTCAATGTATGATCAAATTACATACATATATGTGTAATATATATATATATACACACACACACATTACATATAAAATCTTTACTTATATGCAACTTTTAATCCTATATGTCTCTCATTTTTATATGCCTCCATATGCACATACTTGTTACTTGGAACAAATATCTTTTTTTTTGTTCTACTTAAAATTCAAAAATATGCAATGATGGGAATTAAACTCATGACCTCTTGTATCAAAGTCCACTAACTTAACAACTACACCAAACACATTTCTTGTTCTTAAAATTAGAATATTGAAAATTAATGGTTTCACGTGCTTTCATTCTAAAAAAAAGAAATATCTTGTAAATGATAATTCCAAATATATCAAAATGCGATATCAAACTGGTCATCTCAGAAAGGCCTTCGAAACGGTAATAGATACGACATCCAGTTTATCCTCTGGTAATAATTAATTCTTAATTAATTAACTTTTAGAACTGTAAAAGTTGCAGGATGTTACAATTGGCCACATTTTGCTATTCAAAAGTTTTCACATTTTGAAGTATCATTTCAATTTCTTTGAGTGTTTGGTCAGACTTTTGTCTTAAAATCTTCTCATCATCCAGTTGTTTTACTACACTAATCATCTCATCACTCAAAAATCTGACTTTTGTCTCTAACTCTTTCAGCCTTTCTAATTCTTCATTTTCAGACAATTTTCTTTTCTTTGGTCTTTCATCTACGAGGAGTGGATGTATTAATTTTTTTGAAAGAAACTCTTTCTCCACTGAGGTTATATTTGAATTTTTATTCGAAATCTGCATGAATGATATTTGTAATTAAATATTGTTACATAT
This sequence comes from Allium sativum, assembly GCA_030737875.1. NCBI lineage: Eukaryota > Viridiplantae > Streptophyta > Magnoliopsida > Asparagales > Amaryllidaceae > Allium > Allium sativum. The sequence goes on along the minus strand of CM060924.1, from coordinate 711,965,132 downwards.
CATTAAATAATCCTACAATCAATTCAATGTTATAAATATATTTGGTTGTATATTTCAAAAAGATAAATGTATTTATATTTTAAGGTAAATGATATATTGACAAATTGAACTTAATTTGTTTACTTTCTATTATACTATCATGATTATAACTTATTTCAGTAGTCTTATTACTAATATTATGTATTGTGTAAGCAACTATTTATCTAATCATTAATGTTCCTTCTAAACCTGGAAAGATAAAAACATATGTCTTTTAAATACAATAAATAGTAAAGTAATACTTTTATACCTTATTAATGTCAAGTGCTGTAAATTATCAAGGTACTAAATGTTTTTATAATGAAATTAAATATATCTATAAATATATTTGATTGAATAGTTTAAAAAGATAAATGTATTTATATTTTAACATAAATGATCTATTGACATACTAAACTTAATTTGTTTTGTGTCTATTATCCTATCATGATTTAAACTTATTTCAGAAGTTTTATTACTAATATTACGTATTCTGTAAGCAACTATTGATTTAATCATTAATGTGCCTTCTAAACTTGAAAAGACAAAAAACATATATCTTTTAAATAAAATAAATAGTAAAGTAATACATTTAAACCTTATTGCTGTCAATTGCTGTAAGATCCATGTCCTTCAAGTTAGACAAGTCCCACTTTATCATCCTTGGGAAACTTTTCTTAAGATTTTCTTTTTCTTGTATTACTTTTATCTTCTCACAAAACCAATACTGTGATAAAATGAAACAACCTGAATTCCAAAAGACCGAATTTTTCTCAAAATTCCAGTCTATCGAAACTCGGATTGGTTTGCACTGGTATCCTGCAGAAAAGACAGGGACATAAAATATGTCAGAGCTCAGAAAACATCTCACATCGGAATGGATAAAATATAATATAATCAAAGTATAACTTTACCGTATTAATAATACTTCCTAACCAGTATCCAAAGCTATAATGTCTCATGTCTTTGCTACAAATCTAACTTGCGAGTATGTTATGAGGAGGGGGTCAGAACACAAGTTCTGGTGACTGGATTTAAATTATGCACTTCGGATAATCCTACATATACCGTTCAATCATATTTTCTTATTTATTTGGCTAATTGGGTTAACAACACTCAAGGCTTATACCCACGTCGTACCCATTTACTTCCCAGTAGATTAATCTAATATAGTATATATGTAGCTAACCGCCAATACTGAGGTACACCCCCTTGGTAACCCCCTAGCACGGTCTCCGCCGTAATGCCACAGAAGTGAACGCAGTCTCTCATACTATGCCGGAGTGATGTACAGATCTCTACATAAAAATGTTATGTTCTGCATATATCTATCATTATTACGCTATGTAAGCGTACGGACTGCCATCGTCGATCGAATCAGGATTCATACCGAAGTAATGCCCACAAGTCTATGATACACCACCTAGAGCCGACATGCATGTATCTAGACTATTCCACATACGTATCTTCAATTGTAGCTCGATGCCTTAACCGCACGTCCTCTAATGTGCACCGAGTTCTATGGAAGGCGATACAAGAAACACAAAAATAGGTCCGGAGCTTTTCCATATCTGTACAGGCCCATCTTTAAGAGCCTCTATATACATATATTCTTAAGGTCTGTTTTCACGGTGGCTATAGTCCCACCTCGGCCCCTCCCTCAACTAGTAGTGACTACAAGAGATGAATGACTGCCCCTAAAAAAAACAATCTAAACACCCGTTTGACGACTTCCCTCAACCACCGTACCCCGATATTGAAAGGTGAATGGTCTATTGGTTTTAGCTTTAGTCTTTTTGCATCCCACTGGCTGTCGATGACAGGTATCCGACGATCTACTATCCTTGTTGGTCGAGACCCTTCGCCTCCCCGTTGAGGCGACCGCCGAATTACCCTAGTGTCACAGTGTTACAACATTCTGACTGCATTGCTACATTTGTAGTCAAGGCCCACCCACCTAGTAGTTACGCGCAGACCCAACCTCTGCCAGCACAGCCTAAACATATGCCACCACACTGAGGACTATTAGGAGCACCTTACGTATCTCAGGAAGCCGCGTGCTCCCCATTCCAGTCCTTCGGAGTTGAAAGAATAATCAGATAAATGTATGCTCCCTTCTTGCCTTATAACACCACGATGATCTACCCCGTTGGGTTATTTACCCACAAACGTGCAAACTGGTCCAAGTGCCTCACTTTAATATGTTATTAGACCCTATGTCTAAACATTCTTTTACGCGCTTGCCTTATCTCATCAGGTTTTGTGACGGCCCGCCCCGCACCAGTCGGCATTTCCTCCGAAAGTGCGCTGTACACGTGCCCGATTAGCACGGAACGGTCGCCAAAGAAAGGAAAGAAGTGAAGAAATAACACAAAACCTGTAGAATGCCTCACAGCGTATGGAATAAAATATAATAACAACATACTTGACATAAAACAGGCAAGACAGTGCATAAGCTGAAAACTAAAACCAACATCATCAGAGTAGCGGAAAAACAAAATACAGCTTATTACAACTTTCAAAATTGTCTCTAAAGCAAAGTAAAAGAGAGGTACACTACTAATGCCCAAAGTAGTGACCGCAGCAACACAGGGAGAATATATATATATATATATATATATCATACGTGGAAGCCTCCTGCTCGTCTCCGGTACGGCTACTCGTGCATCACCAGTTAACCTGTCTCTAGTCTGCTCGTGAGAGCACCCAGAGTAATAAGAAGAGACATAAAACTCTGGGTCAGACAAAAAGTCTGGTATGAGCGATAAGCAGCTAAACAGAACAATAACAGGTATACTAAAACATACCTGAACCTGGACCTGCAACCAAAGAGTCAGTACTACATACCGTACAATACTATAGGATGCCAACAACATATGGTGTAGAAATACGGGGGTGTGGGTGTGTATGTCAAACAATCGAGCATAGCAACCATCTTCACGACTCTCACTCAGTGCGCAAAATATACGATGTCTACCACTGTCAATCACTAGATCCATCGAAGTACGAACGGAGTTCGGCTTGTACAACTACTGCTACTACCAAGCTTACCCACATGGAGTCATGACTACACCTTTAGAAATGACCCCACTCCATTGGTATATAGCCACTTTAGTCGTACCTAGGTCACGACATACTGTGACCCTGAGTCCGTTCACGTACTTCCCATACATAATGATCCAAAGCTACAGACATCGACAACCCCTTTGCACACGTCCCGCAGCAAAGCCCAACTCATGAAGTGAACTCATTGGTTCCCATCTGGATCCTGGGCTCTAACTTCAAACTTGGACTACCTTTGCATCTCGGGTTTTAGTCTTCTCATATCCAAGGTCCTTGTCTTCCTCACGGTCGCGGTGTGCGGATCGTGGTCTTCCTCACGGTCGCGGTGTGCAGATCGTGGTCTTTCTCATAGTCGCGGTGTGCGGATCGTGGTCATCCTCACGCTTCAGGTGTGCGGATCGTGCTCCATCTCCACGCTCCAAGTGTGCGGATCGCTATACTTCGTCACGCTCCAGGTGTGCGGATCGCTATACTTCGTCACGCTCCAGGTGTGTGGTTCGTGGTCATACCCCACGGTCCGAGTGTGGGATCGTGGTCATACCCCACGGTCCGAGTGTGGGGGCGATCCGATTTGGTCCAAATTCCTGCAACTCTTCCAGCAAGCTATTTACGCCATACGACGACGTTTTTGACCAATCTAACTTTTCTAATCAATCATAAATCATTCCAAATAGTCATAGCAACATATAAAATCGACCATTAACACCAAAACAGCAATATAACATGTAAAAATGGATCAAACGTACCCAAAACCCATGTTTTCCCCTTAAGCATGTTTAAGCAAATCTAATGGTACGATTAGCAAAACTTAACCAAATCATCACAAACTTCTAACAGAGGTCTAAAATAACATTTCAGAATTTTAGAATACTTTTTCCAGAATTTTATAGTGTAAGAATTTACTAATTATCACTAATCACCCTGATTAACTGTAATTAGTGTAAAAACAATGCTAACCACTCACCTTGGCCACAAACAAAATTCTCAGAACTGAAACTCCTCTGATTTAGGGCGAATACTGATGTCCAACAGCAGCTCTAACCTTGCTTTGGTGCTTTTTCTTCTTAATTTGACGTTGCTAAGCCTAATCTTCAATTAGAAAGTGATTTGGGGTGTTTTAGATGTAGGAGGCCATTGTTAGAGTGTCTAAGGATGAAAGTGGCGGCTGGAAAATGTCTAAAGAAATGTTTTCTAACCCTAATCAGCCCCTATATACCCCTAAACCCGAAATTCCCCTCTGGGCCTAGCTGCTAATCACCCGGTTAAGCCCAACTAGCTGAAATTAACCCTCTAAATCTTAATTCGGCCATATCTCCCAAACGGTAAGTCCGTTTGGCTATTATGACCACTCTACGGAAAGAGAAACCATCATCCGGAGCCAGTGGAAGTGGTTTCAGGTCAAAATTCCTTTTTAGTCAAAAGTTATGGCCAAAAAAGTACCAACTAGGGGTAAAATGGTCATTTAAAAATCGGGAAAAATCATGAACATGGGAAATGACCCCAATAGTCGTCTCCCATAGTTACATGACCATACGACTTCGTATGTGAAAGAAATAAATATCCTACGATCCTATGATGCGTAGAATACGGGTCGTTACACTCTCCCCCCCTTAAGAAATTTCGTCCCCGAAATTCCTTAACCCAAAACATACAAGGGATCCCGCATGCCTAACAGCCATATACAACAATCCAACATGTAAAACAAGCAAACAAGCCTATCCTAGCATGCGGAAAACTAAATCGAAGTCAAAATCTTACCAGGCAAAGAGTTCTGGGTGTGTCTTCCTAATGTCCTCCTCTGTCTCCCAAGTACAATCATTCTCGTCCTCGCTCTACTGTACCTTGACTAGCTTCACCGCCTTCCTTCGAAGTTGCTTCATGTCGTGTGCGACAATACGGGCCGGCTTGCGGTTCCCAACCGCCTCGGGTTCTACTTCGAAGTCCTCTAACTGATCAGGTGAAATAGTCATATCTGATTCGTGAACGAATTTCCTTAGTTGGGAAACATGAAATACGTTGTGAACTCCCGCCATCTTCTCTGGTAAGTTAATTCTATATGCCAAAATTCCGACTAGTTCGAGAATAGGGAATGAGCCAACGAATCTTGGTGCCAACTTGCCTCTCCTGCCAAATCGTATTACGCTCTTCAACGGAGAAATCTTGACAAACACCAAGTCGCCAACGGAGAATTTTAAGTCTCTTCTCCTCTTATCAGCATAACTCTTCTGCCTATCTTGGACAGCCTTCATTCGTTGTTGAATGGTCTTGATTTTATCTGAAGTTTCCCTCACCACATCTGGTCCAAGCACAAACTTCTCGCCAGTCTCTATCCAACATGATGGCGAGTTGCATGGTCTTCCGTACAAAGCTTCAAACGGAGCCATACCGATACTGGATTGGTAGCTATTATTATATGCAAACTCTACTAGATGCAAATGGTCATCCCATGATCCACCAAAATCCAATATACATGCTCTCAAGAGATCTTCCAAAATACGGTTCACCCTCTCCGTCTGACCGTCGGTCTGAGGATGATAGGCGGTACTGAGATGTAACTCTGACCCTAGAGCCTCTTGTAAGCTCTTCCAAAAGCCACTAGTGAACAACGGGTCTCGGTCGCTCACAATGCCTTTAGGTACTCCATGAAATCTCACTACCCACTTCATATACAATTCTGCTAACTTAGCTGCCGTTCTGGTCGATTTGACTGGTATAAACCTTGCGCTTTTAGTCAATCGATCCACAATCACCCAAATGCTACCATGTCCCGATCTAGTCCTTGGTAAACCATCGATGAAATCCATCGAGACTTGCTCCCATTTCCATTCGGGAATTTCTAATGGCTGTAACAACCCACTAGGCTTCTTTGGCTCGGCTTTAACTAGCTGGCAATTCATACATTTGGATATAAACTTCCCAACGTCTCTTTTCATCCCTTCCGAGTAGTAAGTCTGCTTCATGTCTCGATACATCTTATTACCACCGGGATGTATAGTCAGTTTTGAGTGATGACATTCTCTAAGCACTTCATCTCTCAATCCATTGACATTGGGTACGACTAGTCTTCCATCCTTTCTAAGCCATCCATCTCGATCAAGCCCATACTTGTTCATCTCCTCATCGATACCCATCTCTAACTTGGAGATGATTTCCAATAGGTTAGGATCGTCCCTCTGACTAGACCCAATCTGCTCAATTAAAGTGGGTCTGATCGTCAAACTTGCTAACATTTCTGGATCCAATTCGCACTTTGGTCTGAAATCAAACCCCGCGATATACTCCAGTTGCTTCCATTCAAGGAACATAGCCCCTAAGCTGGCATGTCTTCTACTCAATGCATCAGCCACCGCATTGCCCTTTCCCGGTGTGTATGCGATGTCAAAATCATAGGAAGCCAAGAATTCTAACCATCTCTGCTGACGGAGATTCAGATCTTTCTGAGAGAAGAGATACTTTAACGACTTATGATCTGTAAACAGCTCAAATCTTTCTCCCAAGAGATAGTGTCTCCACATCTTTAACGCGAACACGATCGCTGCCAATTCTAAATCATGGGTAGGGTATCTTCTCTCGTGCGGTTTCAATTGCCGACTTGCGTAAGCTACAACCCTACCGCCTTGCATCAATACAGCACCCAGTCCGGTACCACAGGCATCCGTGTATACCATCATCTCTTCATCCCCCTTAGGAATGACTAACACTGGTGCGCTTGTCAACTTGTCCTTTAGACTTTTGAATGCATTCTAGCACCTTTCATCCCAGACAAAAGCTTGATTCTTCTTGGTCAACTGGGTCAATGGTGCTGCTATCTTGGAGAAACCTTGGATAAACTTACGATAATATCCGGCTAATCCCAAGAAACTTCTTACATCTGTTGCGTTCTTGGGCGTAGGCCAATCTTGTACCGTAGCCACCTTCGCCGGGTCCACGGCAATACCATTCTCTGATACAACATGGCCCAAGAACCTCACTTCCCTCTTCCAGAAGTGACACTTAGAAAACTTTGCTTTCAATTGGTGTTTTCTCAACACCTCCATCGCTACTCTTAAATGTTCCTTGTGTTCTTCCTCTGTCCTCGAATAGACCAAAATATCATCAACGAACACAAGGACAAACTTATTCAACTGATCTCTGAATACCCTATTCATAAGATCCACAAAATATGCTGGGGCATTGGTCAGCCTGAATGGCATGACCAACCACTCATAAAATCCGGACGGCGTTCGAAATGCCGTTTTAGCTATACTCTCAGCTTCCACTCTAAGCTGATGAAAACCTGTCGCGAGATCCAACTGAGAAAATACTCTCGCGCCACTCAACTGATCGAACAAATCATCTTTCCGCGGTAGAGGATACTTGTTCTTCCTCGTCACTTTATTCAACTCACGGTAGTCTACACACAACCGAAGGGAACCATCCGCCTTAGTAGCAAACACAACTGGTGCTCCCCATTCAGAAACACTCCTTCTGATAAATCCCTTCCTCAAAAGATCGCTGACTTGCACCTCGAGCTCTAGCTGCTCCCTTGGTGCCATACGACGAAGTGGCATCACTATAGGCCTGGCATCCTTTACCAAATCAATACGAAACTCAATCTCTCAGTGTGGTGGAAGTCCGGTCACTTCTTCGAAAACATCCGGATATTGGCCAACCACGGGCAAACCTGACAACTCACTATGCGGAATGTCAAGGGAGTTTAGAAAACTAGCCAATACCCCCTTACTGGGTAGACCACCAAACACTATCCTCCGCCCATCATCCGCTCTAGCTGTCACCAAAAAGCCCTCACAGTCTACCACCACCCCGTACCTTCGGAGCCAATCTACTCCCAAAATAATGCCAAACCCAGTAAAGCCCAAAACAAAGCAATCACAAACAAACATGCATCCATGACTCGATAAGACCACATTACGACAAATCATGCTAAGGCTAGTCGAACCTCCGATCGGGTTCGTCACTACTAAAGGTCTATCGACAATCTCGGGCTCCAATCCCAACCTATCTACCAGGTCACTAGATATGAAAGAACTGGAAGCTCCGGTATCAAACAAAACTCTAACATGAACATCATAAACAGAAAGCATACCTTGAATGACGACATTCTTTCCCTTCTCCACCGCTGTTGGGGCATTCGACGAAGAAGGAATAGCATTAAGGGCGTAGGCTTTCACTATTTGCTTTTCTTTAGGGGGCTGCGGACACTTGTCCTTGTGATGTCCCATTTGGCCATAGTTGAAGCACTTCCTATCCACTGGCTTGGCCCGACAATTACTAGCATAATGGCCCTTCTTACCACAGCTGAAGCACTCAACATCTTGCTTATTCTTTTTCTTTTGGCCATCCTTAGTCTGACTCTGCTTTCTCTTATTCTGGGAACCACCCTTGCCTCCACCACTTGCTTGTGGCTTTGGCTCATCTGCGGATGCAACCTCAGTCTTCGGCTTAGGGTAAAGACTTTCTGATCTTAATGCTTTCCCTACAATCGATTCAAACGTCTCATCGATGTGGTTAATAAGTTTTTCCCCCAAGTACTGATCCAAACCAGTTATGAATTTCTCATTCTTTTTCTCGGCAGTATCAATAAGAGATAACCCATATTTTGACAAAGTGTCGAATTCAGCAATATACTCCGAGACAGCCCTGCCATTCTGTTTGAGCTCCAAGAATTTCTTAAACAGCACTGACTTCTGAGCAGCTGGAATGAACTTCTCGCTAAAGCGAGCCTTAAACTGCTCCCAAGTAATTTGATCTTCGGGAGTAGCTGCCTTTATAGCATTCCACCAATTCATTGCCCGCCCTTGCAGATGACGGGACACTAGCTTTCTCTTCATCGCATCCTCGATACCCAAATCCTCGAAGATACGTTCGCAACTATCCAACCAATCCTGAACGTCTGTGGCCGACTCTGTTCCGTGGAACGGCTTCCCACCAAGACTAGTATAATCCTTATTCAGCTTGGCGAAGTCGACCCTTGGCGCCTGCACTATTGGACCACCACCATTTCCACCATTGGGAGCTGCCCTCTGTACATCTCTAAGCATCTTTCTCATAAGGTCAGTAAACATCGTCCTCATATCAGCAACATTCCCATTATTGGCTCCCCTACCAACACCTCTAGTATATCGGCTCATTGTCAATCTGAAAAAGGAAACGATTAATGACTCCATAGTGGTGCCAGTGTAGTACGACTTCATCCTTATACCACTAATAGTATATATATAGCTTTTAAAAACCAAAGTAATCACAAATACGCTCTCTCGTATACGTATATTATCTCTCCCTGATAACTTCCCTAGGTTAACTACGCAACCTAGAGCTCTGATACCAAATGTGACGGCCCGCCTCGCACCAGTCGGCATTTCCTCCGAAAGTGCGATGTACACGTGCCCGATTAGCACGGAACGATCGCCAAAGAAAGGAAAGAAGTGAAGAACTAACACAAAACATGTAGAATGCCTCACAGCGCATGGAATAAAATATAATAACAACATACTTGACATAAAATAGGCGAGACAGTGCATAAGCTGAAAACTAAAACCAACATCATCAGAGTAGCGGAAAAACAAAATACAGCTTATTACAACTTTCAAAATTGTCTCTAAAGCAAAGTAAAAGAGAGGTACACTACTAATGCCCAAAGTAGTGACCGCAGCAACACAGGGAGAATATATATATATATATATATATATATATATATATATATCATACGTGGAAGCCTCCTGCTCGTCTCTGGTACGGCTACTCGTGCATCACCAGTTAACCTGTCTCTAGTCTGCTCGTGAGAGCACCCAGAGTAATAAGAAGAGACATAAAACTCTGGGTCAGACAAAAAGTCTGGTATGAGCGATAAGCAGCTAAACAGAACAATAACAGGTATACTAAACCATACCTGAACCTGGACCTGCAACCAAAGAGTCAGTACTACATACCGTACAATACTCTAGGATGCCAACAACATATGGTGTACAAATACGGGGGTGGGGGTGTGTATGTCAAACAATCAAGCATAGCAACCATCTTCACGACTCTCACTCAGTGCGTAAAGTATATGATGTCTACCACTGTCAATCACTAGATCCATCGAAGTAGTAACGGAGTTCGGCTTGTACAACTACTGCTACTACCAAGCTTACCCACATGGAGTCATGACTACACCTTTACAAATGACCCCACTCCATTGGTATATAGCCACTTTAGTCGTACCTAGGTCACGACATACTGTGACCCTGAGTCCGTTCACGTACTTCCCATACATAATGATCCAAAGCTACAGACATCGACAACCCCTTTGCACACGTCCCGCAGCAAAGCCCAACTCATGAAGTGAACTCATTGGTTCCCATCTGGATCCTGAGCTCTAACTTCAAACTTGGACAACCTTTGCATCTCGGGTTTTAGTCTTCTCATATCCAAGCTCCTTGTCTTCCTCACGGTCGCGGTGTGCGGATCGTGGTCTTCCTCACGGGAGCGGTGTGCGGATCGTGGTCTTTCTCATAGTCGCGGTGTGCGGATCGTGGTCATCCTCACGCTTCAGATGTGCGGATCGTGCTCCATCTCCACGCTCCAAGTGTGCGGATCGCTATACTTCGTCACGCTCCAGGTGTGCGGATCGCTATACTTCGTCACGCTCCAGGTGTGCGGTTCGTGGTCATACCCCACGATTCGAGTGTGGGATCGTGGTCATACCCCACGGTCCGAGTGTTGGATCGTGGTCATACCCCACGGTCCGAGTGTGGGATCGTGGTCATACCCCACGGTCCGAGTGTGGGGGCGATCCGATCTGGTCCAAATTCCTGCAACTCTTCCAGCAAGCTATTTACGCCATACGACGACGTTTTTGACCAATCTAACTTTTCTAATCAATCATAAATCATTCTAAACAGTCATAGCAACATATAAAATCGACCATAAACACCAAAACAGCAATATAACATGTAAAAATGGATCAAACGTACACAAAACCCATGTTTTCCCCTTAAGCATGTTTAAGCAAATCTAATGGTACGATTAGCAAAACTTAACCAAATCATCACAAACTTATAACAGAGGTCTAAAATAACATTTCAGAATTTTAGAATATTTTTTCCAGAATTTTATAGTGTAAGAATTTACTAATTATCACTAATCACCCTGATTAACTATAATTAGTGTCAAAACAATGCTAACCACTCACCTTGGCCACAAACAAAATTCTCAGAACTGAAACTCCTCTGATTTGGGGCGAATACTGATGTCCAACAGCAGCTCTAACCTTGCTTTGGTGCTTTTTCTTCTTAATTTGATGTTGCTAAGCCTAATCTTCAATTAGAAAGTGATTTGGGGTGTTTTAGATGTAGGAGGCCGTTGTTAGAGTGTCTAAGGATGAAAGTGGCGGCTGGAAAATGTCTAAAGAAATGTTTTCTAACCCTAATCAGCCCCTATATACCCCTAAACCCGAAATTCCCCTCTGGGCCTAGCTGCTAATCACCCGGTTAAGCCCAACTAGCTGAAATTAACCCTCTAAATCTTAATTCGGCCATATCTCCCAAACGGTAAGTCCGTTTGGCTATTATGACCACTCTACGGAAAGAGAAACCATCATCCGGAGCCAGTGGAAGTGGTTTCAGGTCAAAATTCCTTTTTAGTCAAAAGTTATGGCCAAAACAGTACCAACTAGGGGTAAAATGGTCATTTAAAATTCGGGAAAAATCATGAACATGGGAAATGACCCCAATAGTCGTCTCCCAAAGTTACATGACCATACGACTTCATATGTGAAAGAAATAAATATCCTACGATCCTATGATGCGTAGAATACGGGTCGTTACAGGTTTCCATTTAACTTGGTTATTCTCATTCATATTGAATTCTTAATCAAGTTACCTAGTTCCTCTTTCTTATTAATTCTAGTTATATAACTTAACCTATCAAGTTTATTAAAAGGCCCACAACGTGTTATTCTCTAGATTGTGGTCCAAGGTTTGTAATCCACAATCCCTTTCATATTCTTGTTTGATTTTATCGTTACAATAACATGTTCTACTTAATATGTATATCTCAATTAACATGTATTTTGTTTAACATGTCAGTCATTATTTATGATTAAATATAACTTATTTCGTAAGTTTTCTCATTCTTTCTCATTTAATCATAAATTCAATTTATACCGTCGCTATAACATATCATTGTTTACTTATTACTTAGCTTTCTTAACTAAGGCCCATTAATAAGTTTCTTTACCAATTTATTATAACCTATGTTATAATTTCCATTTGTCCCAAGGACAAGTCTAAACATGTTATTCTTATCAGCGGATCTCAGATTTCTAAGTTTACAGATTACTTAATTTATATTTAAGTACAACTTCTTATATCTCATAAAATTTCCCCTTTTTCTCAACTGGTTTCAGGTTTTCCCCATTTAGTGATTACTTAATTTTACTTAATTTTACAATTAAGTGTCCCTTGTCTCATTTCACCAGTTATACCATTTCCATACTAGTTTATTTTAACCTAAGTTATAATCTTCACTTGTCCCTAGGACAAGTCTAGCTATTATACAACATTTTCATTAATGTTATTTATTTGTAATAGGTTATTATCATTCCCCGTTTATACCATTTACTGTTGTAATCCATTATTCTTCATTCACTGTAATATATGTTCCTTATTTTATTAAAGAAAACACTTCATGCACCTTATCAGTTTGATTTATAGAAGAAATCAGTGATTTATTTCCATAACGTATTCCCATCAAAATTCGTGGTGGCAAGTAATTTTTTTCCTCTTTTTTACTTTATTCACTGTGGCTTACTTGCAACCACATTCTTAGAAATAGGTAATTAAGGGAAATAGGTCATTTAGGGAAATACATCACTTTTCCTTCGCATCACACTAACTCAGCCCGTTACATCCCTTCCTTTCTTATTTTCTGAGTTAGATATTTAATTGCCATCATTTCCATTTACCCATATCTTGTTATATATATATATATATATATATATATATATATACACATATATGCACTAGACCTCTCACATTAAGCCTACACTTGTGGACACTGGATTTGTCGGGTGGGTCCGGGCAGACTTCTACCACAAGTTGACTTAAACTCACGTCTTAGTACCATTGCATGTTTTAATTATGCGCTTAGACCCCTCATATTAGATTTACCACTTGTGAATGCTAGATATGCCGGGCGGTTCCGGGAAGACTTCTATCACAAGTGCAATCTAACCTCATGTCTAAGGGCATTACAGTGTCAAATTACTGTGAATCTAGGCATGTTCGTACTTTAACAATTATTCCTATTTCATATAAATTTTAAGCATAATCTCCTTTTCATATGTTTACTGTAATCTAATTTACATGTCGTCAAATTATGCCTCTATTTTGTCGCATATCCTTTTAACATGTGTTTAATTCTATTTTGACATGTAAACATTTAATCGAATAATTGTTCAAATCTAACAAGTTAAACATTCCATTTACTCAATAATATACCACAAGTGAATAATGTGATTATAACAACAGCAGTCATTACCCATTTTCTAACAAGTTTGTTTTCAACATGTAATCATTCACACACTTTAACTGATCCAACATGTGAATTATTCATATTAACATCTATACTTGTTATAACAGTAATTCATAATTATTCGGGCAAGTTAAATTATACAAAATGGGGAATGGTAAAAGAAAACATATTATTATCTAAAATGCTATATCTTAAACCCACTCACCTCGTACACTTTCCCAATTCTGGTTCTGATTCAGTTTTAACATCCATGGTTTTTTCCTTAATCAGTTTTAAAACCTAACGACCATGGATTAATTATTTTAATTAAAAGAGAAAGGAAAGAAAGAGGAAGGAATTTGAATAGATTGGATCTAGATAATTACCTTACTACGATAAGAGATCTGAATACCAATTTACAAACATACGTTTCTTTCCATCAGATATGGAACTAGAATTTTCCCTAAACTAATAATCTTAATTTTCTGAACAGATTTGAGGAGGGAGAGGAATGGCAGAGCTACTGCGTTGTCTCAAAAATATGAGACTTAGGGTAGGCTCTATAGGCTTATTTATAAGTGTTCAGCAACGTATTTGGTCAAGAAACAAATCCACATTCACAAAACCGAATTCTGCCTAGATCTGTACGGGGTCGACCCCAAAGAGCCTGGGTCGACCCAGCAGGTCTCGGGTCGATCCCCAAAATGGGGCAGTTCAGCTCTAGGGGCTTCCATTCGCTGGTTTTGAATTTTTTTTGGTTTTTTAATATTTTTATTTGTTTGTATATATATAACTCTCTTGCACGTATACAAACTTCTATGCTTAATAACTTCTTCATACGATGTCCGTTTTACGCCAACCAGGTGTCTATCTTGACTAGAATTTCTAGACGGACGCAATGGCACGGTCCGTTTACTCAATTATGAATATTTAATTAAGTTATTCATATTTTATTATCTTAAAAATATGTTGTGTTACATAAAAAGTTATATACATTTATACTTTTGTAATAATGAAATATTAGGTAAGTGTAAGAAATCTTACAAGTAAAACCATAGTGCAACCAGGTGTGTTTCTTGGATCAGTATGATGTTTTTGAACATTTTTGCAAACATTCTAACATATTGCTCTTGCCCAAGAAATATAACTGATTTTTTCAAATTGAGGATCTTAGGAAGAAATTCCCACTGCAAGTAGCTTTGATTGTTCGAAAACAAGAATGTTATGATCAATAGCAGAAATAATAGCTTTACTAAATCAACGCTACCATCTTTGTTTTCTATCATTTTATTCATTCTTTTTATCACTGATTTTTGACTTATAATGTCTTATTCTTCAAAGTTCTCTATCCAAAAATCTGAGAAAATTTCCATTAATGTAGCTTTATTTGATACAGGTATTAGAAATAAATCCTCTCCATCCATTGGCATTCCAAATATAAGACTAACTTCTTCTGGTTTCAATGTAATCAATTTGTTACCAAATCGGAAAGCTGGTACTGTAGTATCACAAGAGGTTATTATGTCATCCAAATTTACTGCATTCTTTCTCAAATCTTGCCTTGATATAGAATCTTCGAGAAAAACATTGAAAAAGTGTTTGAAAGGTGATTTTTCCAAGTATCTTTTTGCGTCAGCAGAGAGGAATTTTTCTTTCTTAATTGTTTTCATTATTTTGAAAACAACATCTAAATTACATCTTACGTCTCTAAATATTGAATTTTTATTGACTTCTTCGTTATTTGTTTAATTTCATACTTATTGGCTTCATCCGTATTAGTAGATTCTCCATCATATTCTTGTGTGTCTGTCCTTTTTTCATCACAATTTTCTATGTTGTTATCTTCTATTCCAGTAGGTGATATATTGCTTGTTGACTCGGAATTTTCCGATTTTGGTAACAATTAACTTGAGAGAAATTGAATTTAGTAAATCCAAATTATTTACAAATTTTAATAGCTTTGTGTTTTAAAATGAATAATATGTTATATTTCTTTTATTTTTGAAACTATTTACTAATTCTTAGTTTATAGCTTAAACTAGTTCAATGATATTATATGTGCAAGCTTTTACTTTTAATGATTTCGTTTTGCAATTTTTATAAATTATTTTCCTACACAATCAGCAGTTAAAACAAGATTCTCAAACAAATTTATTTTATAAATTAGTATAACTAGTAATAGAACTTGTATAATTATTGTGTAAAAACTTAAAAAGATAGGTCTATTTATCTTTTTTGACTAGTGTGTTAAAATTGAATCTTTCATGTAATATTTTTTGCTAAATTTTTTTAAATAAGGGTTCAATATACAGATAATAATGTTTTTAAAACACTTAATTACACCATGCTCATACTTTTTGAAGAAGATAAGTATATTTTTTTTTTAATAAAACAGAGGTACATATAATAAATGATGGAAAATTGACTTGATTGAAATATAGTATAATAAAGATATATGTACTATAATTATGATAACAAAATATAGATAAAGAAAAATTTACCAATGGAGTTATTGATAACAATCTTGATTGGATATGCTCTTCACAGTATGGACTTGATATAGGTTTGAAATTTATGCATTGATGTCCTCCTTCATTGAAAAAAATGCATAGTGGTTGTTTTTTAAACAATCTAGAGGTTTTTTTGGTTTCATATTTTATCCTGCATTAAAAAGATCAGTATACTAATATGTTAGTAATCATGTACATATAGTTTGCAATTTAATATTTTTTTCAAGCAATATCAGCAACAAACAGTAAATCCAAATATTACAAAACACAGTTTTTTGAGTGATAAAAACTACCCGGTAGTTGTCTAAAAAAATAATTGTAAATCATAGCAATTATTATTTCATTACTATTATTAGCATAATATAAATTAAAAAGATAATAATATTTATCCTTTTCATCCCGTAAATCACATAATATAATAATTTAACACTGAAAGCATTGTGCAATCATTAACTAATTTATTCAAAAAAAATACGTTATATAACATACACACTCAAACAACATCAACCTATTAAATCTAGTACATACAACAAAGTTAAAATATTGTCTTTACATGAAAATATAAATACAATTATCTTTCCAAACCTTTGCTATCGAAAAAAACGAAGTAATCAAATAATTATTCAATATTACACATCATAAGTTTCAGAAGGCCATATAACCAAATAATCATTCAACA
The DNA here is from genome assembly GCA_030737875.1 of Allium sativum. NCBI lineage: Eukaryota > Viridiplantae > Streptophyta > Magnoliopsida > Asparagales > Amaryllidaceae > Allium > Allium sativum. The sequence goes on along the minus strand of CM060924.1, from coordinate 711,948,368 downwards.
TAAGAACTAGTTGCATAATATAAAATAAAAAGATATAATTGAGTATCTTTTTAATCACCTGAACCATAACATATAACAAAACGTAAACATAAACTTAAAATATAGTAAATCCTAGGTATTAGAAAACTTACTCGTGCACTAATCGAAAGAAGAAGATGATGTCGTCTACCAAGCAATGTTGTAGTTGATAAGCAGATCCAAAGTAAACCCTAGATTAAGTAAAAAACGATTAGAATAAGATTCAATAAAAAACCGAAAATCGATCAGAGTACGGTAATAAAATGCGTCGCAACAAAATTTAAGGGAAATGGATCGATTTTGGATAAACCTAATTTTCGATTCTTTCAAATTTTTGAATGAAAAATGGTGGAAACAGGAAATGAATCGAGACGTGTCATTGTAAAATGGAGGAAAGAGGACATGTCATGTACAAATTATTTCAGTAAATAATGTCCTAGAAAAAGAATTATTTAACGGATGTTTCCTAGAAATTAATTGTACAAGGTAAATAAGCCCTTATAGTAAAAAAAACCCTTATTAGATTTAATTACTTCACTTAAAATAAATACAACTCATCCTGAAAGATAATTTTATAAAAACTCCGTATTATAATTTTAAGAACCCCTTTTATATTCTTGGAAGGAAACAAATGAGAAAAAAAATTGTTCAATAAATCTTAAAAAAAAACAATCAATATCACGAAAGAGAGTTAATCACCCTTAAGGTCTTTAATAATCAGTAAATCGATTATTTAATAAGTTTTATTAAATTAGTTCATTAAGCTTTTAAAACCATTTTACAAATTTGTTAACTATTCTCAAATCCTTAAAATTAAATAAATTGAAGTTCTTTTTATTCATTTCGCTAAATAAATTCAACTACATTTTAAAAGCAACTTAGAAAAATAGATCCATCAAATCAAAATCGATATTAGTTAAAGAAAGTTATTGGAACAAAAGCATATTTTATTAAAACAATTATTAAGTTTCAATTAATCATTAATTAAAATAATTACTAAAAATCAAGTTTCAATAACTAAAATAATTAATTCAATTCTAATATCATTGATTAGAATGAACAATCGAATTTTCAGTTTGCTAGTTGTGCAAAAAGAAACTCAATTATCATTTTTTAAAATAGATAATTTAATCACATTATTATTTACTCAAATAATGAATAAATTTATAAATATCATTAGTTAAAAGGATAACTTTTTTCAAATATCGGTCCTATGAAATCCCAGTCTTTATTTAAACACAATATTTGATTTACTTCAATCATCAACAATATAATCATTAGGTAGCACACGTAAGTAAATTTGGATGATAAATAAACATAACAAACAAATGCAAGAAAATATAAATATAGACGAATGGATTAATGGGAATAAATATGAATGATCAAAGGAATTTATAAATCCCGTAATACCCATACATAGATTTGTAGATTTCGGAGTGTTCCATTGCAACCTAATTCGCTACATGCACTCCGCTTTTCCATTTATACTCCTCTGCAACAAAATGGTTACTTATGTGCTTATAGAACATATAAGATAATATGATTCATTTAAGATGAATCTTCCTCTTAAAAGCAGGTAATATCAAAGGTCATCCATTTATAGAGGGGAATATATATCAACATCCACCAACAAAGCAGTAAATCGACCAATCAAACAAACAAACATATCAAACAAATAAATATCGATTCAACAATAAATATTTATATTGTACGATATTATAATATTGTACTCCAAAAAGTGTGATAGTTAGCTCACTATTCGTTCCAATTCGACAATTTCACGTCGATTTATGTAATTCAAACGGGGTTTTGAAATTACATAAAAATCCAAACAGCTCCAAAGCAATCCAAACCAACTCGTACATGTGGTGTTTGTTCATACGAACCCAATGCAATTTGTTCCATGCAAAAAAGACCTCATATGAAAAGGATATGAGCATTACAAGTATACACGTGAATTAAAATAATTTGAATTGCTAATGATGTCATTAGTTAAGCTAATTACCTAATTAATGAATATTAATCTTCCTTCCCCTACGAATCGTTCCCAGGTCACGTATCGAACTTAACTCAACATCGTTTAACCCTATTCGCACCACCTGCCGGATACCGAAGCCCCCACCAACTTCACTATCGGCCTCCCCTACCCAAGCTGCGCCAACACCTACTGCCCTGACACACTCCTTTCCACTATTTGCCAGCAAACACCCGCCAAACCCAGAACAATCAAACCCAAAAATCTCGGACCACACACCATCATTGACCGACATACCACCTGGGATCGAAATCCCTCACTCCAGCGCACATTTCTCCTTCAGGACCCCTTGCTTAAAAGTCAATCCATTGCATGCAATCCGAGAAAGAACATGAGCGACCTAGTCACAGTTATCGATGAATTCCGGCCACCTACGACCTCCGATCGTCAAGCGCCCAACATGGATAAACTCTAAATGTCGATATGAACAACTTTCCAGTTGGGAATTTTTGCTAATTGTTGTAACAACCTGAATTACGATAGACATATTTTTTTTCAAAATTCCAATCTATCGAAACTCAAGTTGTTGCGCTCTAGTATCCTGCAGAAAAGACAGAGACATAAAATATGTTAGAGCTCAGAAAATATCTCACAGTGGAAAGGATAAAATATAGTGTAATCGAAACATAACCTTACCATATTAATAATATTGTCTAGCCAGTATCCAAAGCTATAATGTCTCTGCCACAAATCTAACCTACGAGTATGTGATGAGGAGGGGGTCAAAACACAAGTTCTGGTGACTGGATTTAACATACATTTAGGATAATCCTACATGTACTGTTCAATCACATTTTCTTATTTATTAGATTACTTGGGTTAACATCACTCAAGACTTACACACTCGTTGTACCCATTTACTTCCTAGTGGATTGACCTAATACAATTTATTTGTAGCTACCCCTCAATATTGAGGCACACACCATAGTACCCCACTCACAATGTCTCCATCGTAATGCCACAGAAATGAACGCAGTCCCTCATCCTACGTTAGAGTGACGTATGGATATGTACATAACAATGTTACGTTCCACATATATCTTTCATTACTAAGCTACATAAGCGTACGAACTGCCACATTCGATCGAATCAGATTCCATACCAGAGTAATGCCCTTAAGTCTACGATACACCACCCAGAGCCGACAAGCATGTATCTAAACTATCCCATGGACGTATCATTAATCGTATTCGATGCCTTAACTGTACATAATGCGCACCGGGTTCTATGGAAGGGATATACAAGAAACACAGAACTCGGTCGGGATTTTTTCATATCTGTACAGGTCCATCTTCAAGAGCCTCTATATATAGATATTCCTAGGGTCTGTTTTTCATGGTGGTTATGGCCCCACTTCGGCCCCTCCCTCAACTAGTAAAGACTACAAGAGCTAAGTGACTTGCCCCTAACAAAAAACAATCTAAACAACCATTTGGCATCTCCCCTCAACCACCGTACCCCGATAGTGAAAGGTAAATGGTTTATTGGGTTTAGCTCTAGTATTTTCGCATCCCATGGCTGTCGATGACGGGTAGCCGACGATCTACTATCTCTGTTGGTCCTGATCTCTACCTCCCCATTGAGGCGACCGCCGAATCACCCTAGTGTCACCACGTCATAGCGTTCTGTTTGCAAAGCTACTTTTGCAGTCAAGGCCCACCCACCTGGTAGTTACGCACAGACCCAACCTCTGAGAGCACAGCCTAAACATCTGCCACCACACAGAGGACAACCAGGAGCACCTTACGTACCTCAGGAAGTCGCGTGCTTCCCCTTCCAGTCCTTCGGAGCCGACCGAATAATTAGATGAATGTGCGCTCCCCTCGTGCCTTATGACACCACGATGATCTACCCCGTTGGGTTATTCACCCTCAAACGTGTAGGCTGGTCCTAGTGCCTTACTTTAATATGTTATTAGACCCTATGTCTAAACATTATTTTAAGCACTTGTTTTACCTCATCAGGTTTCCATTTAACTTGGTTATTCCCATTCACATTGACTTCTTATTCAAGTTACCAAGTTCTTCTTGCTTATTAATTTCAGTCATATAACTTAAACTTTTGTAACACCCCACCTCCGTTAAGGTCACTCTCAAAGGGAATGCCTTAACTTCGGTGGAGCGTTTTAAGGTACAAGATACTAATAAATTACAAGACAGAAAAATTATGCAGCGGAAAAAGATCAATATTATTTCATAAATACTTGTTCAACACAATAATTCAACAACTGTTTCAACCTTCCAAATTATTACAACTTTTCATCTGTCTTGAAAACATAAAGAAGCAATACTGAAAATAAAATGACATAAATCCCCAATAAGTGCTTGACCATAGCCATAGCTCATAAAGGAAAGTCCAAGCCTTACATCTACGGTCTTCAAGCTTTGGCTAACCTGGACTAACCAGAAGTGTTTCCTCCCTGCGGACCTGAGGGGGGGGGGGGACGGAGGAAAAGAAGCAAAAGGAAAATGGGTCAGACATAAGTCTGATAAGCCCAGTTATTTAATAGCATGTAAACAAGTAAAATACTTTGACATGAATTGTGACGGCCCGCCCCGCACCAGCTGGCATTTCCTCCGAAAGTGCGCTGTACACATGCCCGACTAGCACAGAACGGTCGCCAAAGAAAAGGAAGAAGAGAATGACCTAATCAAAAACCTGTAGAATATCTCATAGTTCATGGAACAAAATATAATAATAATGTACTTGACATAAAATAGGCGAGACAGTGCATAAGCTGAAAACTAAACCAACATAGCAGCGGAAATCCAAATACAGCTTATGATCCAACATCATTATTACAACTTTAAACTGTCTCTAAAGCAAAAGAAAGCTAAAGTAGAAGATGCACTACTAATGCCCAAGCAGTGATCTTCAGCAACACAGGGAGAATATATATATATGTATCATATGTGGAAGCCTCCTGCTCGTCTCCGGATCAGCTACTCGTGCATATCACCTAACCTGTCTCTAGTCTGCTCGTGTGAGCACCCAGAGTAATAAGAAGAGACATAAAACTCTGGGTCAGACAAAAAGTACGGTATGAGCGATAAGCAGCCAAACAGAACAATAACAAGTATACTAAACCATACCTGAACCTGGACTTGCAATAAAATAGTTAGCACTACATACCGTACAATGCTCTAAGGTGCCACAAAACAAATGGTGTAAAGATAACGGGGGTAGGGGTGTGCATGTCATAATGATGGCAAACAAATCAAACATAGCAACCATCCTCACATCTCTCAATTAGTGCGTAAAGCCTACGATATCTACCGCTTCGATCACTAGACCCATCGAAGTAGTGACGGAGTTCAACTTGTACAACTACTTCTACTACCAAGCTTACCACATGGAGTCATGACCAAACCTTTACAAATGACCTCACTTCATTGGTCTATAGCTCTTTAGTCATACCTAGGTCACCGTGGCCCTGAATCCGTTCACGTACCTCCCCTACATAGTAATCCAAAGTCATAGACATCGACAACTCCTTAGCACACGTCCCGTAGCAAAGTCCAATCATGAAGTTAACTCATTAGTTCCCGGCTGGATCCTGAGTACAAACTTCCCATTTGGACTACCTTTGCATCTCGGGTGATTGGTCTTCTCCTTCTTCTCCGGATCAGTCTTCATTTCTTCACTTCACTTTGTTTTAGGTTGTGGTCATTAGCCCCTCGGTACGGATCGGTCGTCATCACCTCCTGGCGGATCGGGTCGGGTTCTTCAAGTCCAATCGCCATGCATCGGTTCAGTTCGGAGGTGGCCATGCGGTTTGGGTCGGGGTGGTACATGCCACGAGAGGCGGAGCGGTTCGGACGTACTCCATTATTCAGGTCGCGGCACTTCATCGGTTCGTGACCTCTACTTCGGATCGTGACTGCGAGGGGTTTGGATCGTGGAGAGCAGTGGCATCGCAATCGGGTCGGGGTTGAGTAGGGCGATCTGATCCGGTTCCCTGCACAATTCCTACAACTCTTCCAGCGGATGTTTTACGCCATTCGACGGCGTTTTCGACCATTCTAACAGCTCTAATCAACCACAAAGCATAGCATATAGTCATAGCAACAAATAGAAGTGACCACAAACACCAAAACAACAATACGACAAGGTTAAACGGATCAAACAGAGCAGAAATCCCATATTATCCCCTAAGCATGTTTAGGAAAAACTAATGATATGATTAGTAAAACTTAACCAAATCAAACCAAATTTCTAACAGAGGTCTAAAACATTATTTCTAAATTTATAAATATTTTTCCAGAATTTATTAATGTATAAATTCGCTAATTATCACTAATCACCCTAATTAACGGTAGTTAGTGTCAAAACAATGTTAATCACTCACATTTGCCACAATTAAACTTCAGAACTGAAATAATCTACTGTATGGGTCGAATTCCAATGCCTAACAGTAGCTACAACTCTGATTTAGTGCTATTTCTCCTTGATTTGATGTAGTTTAAGCCAAAACTTGATTAAGAAGTGATTAGGGATGATTCTAGATTTTGGAGGCCATTGTTAGGATTATCTAAGATGTATATGGCGGCTGGGAAATGAGAAAAACCGAAATCCCTAACCCTAACAACCCTTATATACTCCAAATCCCGAAATCCCCCTTTGGGCCTAGCTGTTAATCACCCGGTTAAGCCCAATTAAGCTATTTTTCACCGTCTGAAACTTGTTTCAGCCATATCTCCCAAACGGTAAGTCCGTTTGGCTAAGGTGGCCACTCTACGGAATTGTAAGCCATCATCCGGAGCCTATGGAAGTGGTTTCAGGTCAAAACTCCTTTCCAATCAAAAGTTATGGCCAGAATAAGATCAGCCAGGGGCAAAATGGTCATTTAAAAATCGGCAAAAATCATGAACATGGGAAATGACCCCAATAGTCGTCCCTCAAAATTACATGATCATGCGACTCCGTATGTGAAAGAAATAAATATTCTACGATCCTATGATGCGTAGAATGCGGGTCGTTACACTCTCCCCCCTTAAGAAATTTTGTCCCCGAAATTCCTTAACCCAAAACATGCAAAGGATCCTGCATGCCTACCGGCCACATACAAAAATCAAACAAGCCTATCCTAGCATGCAGAAAGACTAAATCGAAGTTAAAATCTTACCAGGTGAAGAGTTCTGGATACGTCTTCCGAATGCTCTCCTCTGTCTCCCAAGTATAGTCATTCTCATTCTCGCCCCACTGAACTTTGACTAACTTCACCGCTTTCCTTCGAAGTTGCTTCGTATCGTTCCCAACAATACGCATAGGCTTGCGGTTCCCAACCGCCTCGGGTTCAACTTCGATATCATCCAACTGATCAGGTGAAATAGTCACATTTGGGTCGTGTACGAACTTCCTTAACTGGGAAACATGAAATACGTTGTGAACTCCTGCCATCTTCTCTGGTAATTCAACTTTGTATGCCAAATTCCCAGTTTGCTCAAGAACTGGGAATGGACCAACAAATCTTGGTGCTAACTTGCCTCTCCTGCCAAATCGTATCACGTTCTTCAACGGAGAAATCTTGATAAACACCAAGTCGCTAATGGAGAATTTTAATTCCTTTCTCCTCTTATCAACATAACTCTTCTTCTTATCTTGGGTAGCCTTCATTCGCTATTGGATAACCTTAATCTTAGCTGAAGTTTCTCTTATCACATCGGGTCCAAGCACAAACTTCTCACTAGTTTCTACCCAACTTGACGGTGAGTTGCACGGTCTTCCGTACAAAGCTTCAAACGGAGCCATACCGATACTGGATTGATAGATATTATTATATGCAAACTCTACTAGATGCAAATGGTCATCCCATGATCCACCAAAATCCAATACACAAGCTCTCAAGATGTCTTCTAACACTCGATTCACCCTCTCTGTCTGTCCGTCAGTTTGAGGATGATACGCGGTACTGAGATGTAATTCTGATCCTAACGCCTCTTGTAAGCTCTTCCAAAATCCACTAGTGAACAACGGATCTCGGTCACTCACAATGCCTTTGGGTATTCCATGAAATCTCACTACCCACTTTATATATAATTCAGCTAACTTAGCTGCTGTCCTGTTCGATTTGACGGGTATAAATCTTGCACTCTTAGTCAATCGGTCCACAATCACCCAAATGCTATCATGGCCCGATCTAGTCCTTGGTAACCCATCAATGAAATCCATCGAGATTTGTTCCCATTTCCATTCTAGAATTTCTAATGGTTGTAGCAAACCACTAGGCTTCTTTTGCTCAGCTTTAACTAGCTGGCAGTTCATGCATCTGGATATAAACTTCCCAACGTCTCTTTTCATCCCTTCCCAGTAGTAGGTCTGCTTCATGTCTTGGTACATCTTGTTACCACCGGGATGTATAGTCAGTTTTGAGTGATGACATTCTCTAAGCACTTCATCTCTCAATCCATTGACATTGGGTAAAACTAGTCTTCCATTCTTTCTAAGCCGTCCATCTCGATCAAGCCCATACTTGTTCATCTCCTCATCGATACCCATCTCTAATTTGGTGATGATTCCAATAAGTTAGGATCGTTCCTCTGACTGGAACCAATCCACTCAATCAAAGTGGGTCTGATCGTCAAACTTGCTAACATTTCTGGATCCAATTCACACTTTGGTCTGAAATCATACCCAGCGATGTACTCCAGTTGCTTCCATTCTAGAAACATAGCCCCTAAACTGGCATGTCTTCTACTCAATGCATCGGTTACCGCATTGCCCTTTCCTGGTGTATATGCGATGTCGAAATCATAGGAAGCTAAGAATTATAACAATCTTTGCTGTCGGAGATTTAGATCCTTTTGGGAGAAAATATACTTTAACGATTTATGATCGGTAAACAACTCGAATCTTTCTCCCAAGAGGTAATGTCTCCACATCTTCAATGCAAACACGATAGCTGCCAATTCCAAATCATGGGTAGGGTATCTTCTCTCGTGCGGTTTCAATTGCCGACTTGCATAAGCTAAAACCCTACCTCCTTGCATCAATACAGCACCTAGACCTGTGCCACATGCATCCATATATACTATCATCTCTTTATTCCCCTTAGGAATGACTAACACTGGTGCACATATCAATTTTTCCTTTAGGCTCTTGAATGCATTCTCGCACCTTTCGTCCCAGACGTAGGCTTGATTCTTCTTGGTCAACTGAGTCAACGATGCTGCTGTCTTGGAAAAGTCTTGGATAAACTTACGATAATATCCAGCTAATCCCAAGAAACTTCTTATGTCCGTTGCATTCTTGGGCGTAGACCAATCTTGTACCGTAGCCACCTTCGCAGGATCCACGGCAATACCATTCTCTGAAACAACATGGCCCAAGAATCTCACTTCTCTCCTCCAGAAGTGACATTTAGAAAACTTTGCTTTCAATTGGTGTTTTCTCAACACCTCCATCACTATTCTTAAATGTTCCTTGTGTTCTTCCTCTGTCCTCGAATAGACCAAAATATCATCCACGAACACAAGGACAAACTTATTCAACTGATCTCTGAATACCCTATTCATAAGATCCACAAAATATGTTGGGGCATTGATCAACCCAAATGGCATGATCAACCATTCATAAAATCCAGACGGCATCCGAAATGTCATTTTAGCTATACTCTCAGCTGATGAAAACCTGTCACAAGATCCAACTGAGAGAATACTCTCGCGCCACTCAACTGATCAAACAAATTGTCTACCCGTGGTAGAGGATACTTATTCTTCCTCATCACTTTATTCAACTCGCGGTAGTCTACACACAATCGAAGGGAACCATACGCCTTGGTAGCAAACACAACTGGTGCTCCCCATTCAGAAACACTCCTTCTGATAAATCCCTTCTTCAAAAGATCGCTGACTTGTACCCCGAGCTCTCGCTTCTCCCTTTGTGCCATAGGACGAAGTGGCATCACTATAGGTCTGGCATCTTTCACTAAATCAATTCGGAACTCAATCTCTCGGTGTGGTGGAAGCCCGGTCACTTCCTTGAAGACGCCGGGATACTGGCCAACCACGGGCATCCCTGACAACTCATTATGCGGGATGTCGAGCGAATTTAGAAAGCTAGCCATTACCCCATCACCGGGTAGACCACCAAACACTACCCTCTGCCCATCATCCACTCTAGCTGTCACCAAAAAGCCCTCACAGTCTACCACCACCCCGTACCTTCGGAGCCAATCTACTCCCAAAATAATGCCAAACCCAGTAAAGCCCAAAACAAAGCAATCACAAACAAACATGCATCCATAACTCGATAAGACCACATTACAACAAATCATGCTAAGGTTAGTTGAACCACTAATCGGGTTCGTCACTACTATAGGCTTATCGACAATCTCGGGCTCCAATCCCAACCTATCCACCACGTCATTAGATATGAAAGAACTGGAAGCCCCGGTATCAAATAAAACTCTAACAGGAACATCATAAACAGAAAGCATACCTTGAATAACAACATTCTTTCCTTTCTCCGCCGCAGTTGGGGCATTCGACGAAGAAGGAATAGCATTAAGGGCATATGCTTTCACCACTGCTTTTCTTTAGGGGGTTGCGGACACTTTTCCTTGTGATGTCCCACTTGGCCACAGTTGAAGCACTTCCTATCCGCTGGCTTGGCCCAACACTCTTAGGCATGGTGGCCCTTCTTACCACAGCTAAAGCACTCAACATCTTGCTTATTCTTTTTCTTCTAGCCATCCTTGGTCTGATTCTGCTTTCTCTTATTCTGAGAACCATTCTTGCCTCCACCACTTTCTTGCGGCTTTGGCTCCTCTGCAGATGCAACCTCATTCTTCGACTTAGGGTAAAGACTCTCGAACCTCAATGCTTTCCCCATAATCGATTCAATCGTCTCATCGATATGATTAATAAGCCTTTCCCCCAAGTATCCATCCAAACCAGTTATGAACTTCTCGTTCTTCTTCTTCTCAGCAGTATCAATAAGAGATAACCCATGTTTCGACAAATTGTCGAATTCGGCAATATACTCCGAGATAGCTCTACCACTCTGCTTGAGCTCCAAGAATTTCTTAAACAGCACTGACTTCTGAGCAGCTGGAATGAACTTATCACTAAGGCGAACCTTAAACTGCTCGCAAGTAATCTGATCCTCGGGAGTAGTTGCCTTTATAGCATTCCACCAATTCATTGCCCGTCCTTGCAGCTGACGGGATGCTAACCTTCTTTTCATCGCATCCTCGATACCCAAATCTTCGAAGATACGCTCGCAGCTATCCAAGCAATCCTGAACATCCGTAGCCGACTCCGTTCCATGGAACGGCTTCCCACCAAGACTAGTATAATCCTTGTTCAGCTTGGCGAAATCGGCCCTAGGCGCCTGCACTATTGGACCACCACCATTACCGTTATTGGGAGCTGCCCTCTGCACATCCCTCAGCATCTCTCTCATGAGGTCAGTAAACATCATCCTCATGTCAGCAACATTCCCATTATTGGATCCTCTACCGGCACCTCTTGCGTATCGGCTCATCGTTCAATCTGTAAAGAGAAAACGATTAACCATCTCCATAGTGGTGCTAGTGCAGTGCAAATTCATCCTTAGCTATACTAATAGTATATATATAGCTTTTGAAAACCAAAATAATCACAAATACGCGCTCTCATATACGTATTATCTCTCCCTGGTGTCTTTCCCTAGGTTAGCTACGCAACCTAGTGCTCTAATACCAAGTGTGACGGCCCGCCCCACACCTGCTGGCATTTCCTCCGAAAGTGCGCTGTACACATGCCCGAGTAGCATGGAACAGTCGCAAAGAAAAGGAAGAAGAGAATGAACTAATCAAAAACCTATAGAATATCTCACAGTGCATGGAACAAAATATAATAATAATGTACTTGACATAAAACAGGCGAGACAGTGCATAAGCTGAAATCTGAACCAGCATAGCAGCGGAAATCCAAATACAGCTTATGATCTAACATCATTATTACAACTTTAAACTGTCTCTAAAGCAAAAGAAAGCTAAAGTAGAAGATGCAATACTAATGCCCAAGCAGTGATCTTCAGCAACACAGGGAGAATATCTATATGTATCATACGTGGAAGCCTCCTGCTCATCTCCGGATCAGCTACTCGTGCATATCACCTAACCTGTCTCTTGTCTGCTCGTGTGAGCACCCAGAGTAATAAGAAGAGACATAAAACTCTGGGTCAGACAAAAAGTACGGTATGAGCGATAAGCAGCTAAACAGAACAATAACAAGTATACTAAACCATACCTGAACCTGGACCTGCAATAAAAGAGTTAGCACTACATACCGTACAATGCTCTAAGGTGCCACAAAACAAATGGTGTAAAGATAACGGGGGTAGGGGTGTGCATGTCATAATGATGGCAAACAAATCAAACATCCTCACATCTCTCAATTAGTGCGTAAAGCCTACGATATCTACCGCTTCGATCACTAGACCCATCGAAGTAGTGACGGAGTTCAACTTTTGTAACTACTGCTACTACCAAGCTTACCACATGGATTCATGACCAAACCTTTACAAATGACCCCACTTCATTGGTCTATAGCTCTTTAGTCATACCTAGGCCACTGTGGCCCTGAATCCGTTCACGTACCTCCCCTACATAGTGATCCAAAGTCATAGACATCGACAACTCCTTAGCACACGTCCCGCAGTAAAGTCCAATCATGAAGTTAACTCGTTGGTTCCCGACTGGATCCTGAGTACAAACTTCCCATTTGGACTACCTTTGCATCTCAGGTTATTGGTCTTCTCCTTCTTCTCCGGATCAGTCTTCATTTCTTCACGTCACTTTGTTTCAGGTCGTGGTCATCAGCCCCTCGGTTCGGATTGGTCGTCATCTCCTCCTGGCGGATCGGGTTCTTCAAGTCCAATCGCCATGCATCGGTTTGGTTCGGAGGTGGCCATGCGGTTCGGGTCGGGGTAGTACTTTTCACGAGAGGCGGAGCGGTTCAGACGTACTCCATTATTCAGGTCGCAACACTTCATCAGTTCGTGACCTCTACTTCAGATCATGACTGGCATCTTCAGGCGAAGGGTTCAGATCGTGGAGAGCAGTGGCATCGCGATCGGGTCAGGGTTGAGTAGGGCGATCTGATCCGGTTCCCTGCACAATTCCTATAACTCTTCCAACGGCTGTTTTACGCCATTCGACGGTGTTTTCGACCATTCTAACGGCTCTAATCAGCCACAAAGCATAGCATATAGTCATAGCAACAAATAGAAGTGTCTGCAAACACCAAAACAACAATACGACAAGGTTAAACGGATCAAACATAGCCAAAATCCCATATTATCCCCTAAGCATGTTTAGGCAAAACTAATGATATGATTAGTAAAACTTAACCAAATCAAACCAAATTTCTAACAGAGGTCTAAAACATTATTTTGAAATTTATAAATATTTTTTCAGAATTTAATAATGTATAAATTCGCTAATTATCACTAATCATCCTAATTAACTGTAATTAGTGTCAAAACAATGCTAATCACTCACCTTTGCCACAATTAAACTTCAGAACTGAAATAAACTACTGTATGGGTCGAATTCCAATGCCTAACAAATGATCCAACTCTGATTTGGTGCCATTTCTCTTTGATTTGATGTAGTTTAAGCCAAAGCTTGATTAAGAAGTGATTAGGGATGATTCTAGATGTTGGAGGCCATTGTTAGGGTCTTCTAAGATGTATATGGCGGCTGGGAAATGAGAAAAACCGAAATCCCTAACCCTAACAGCCCTTAAATACTCCAAATCCCGAAATCCCCCTTTGGGACTAGCTGTTAATCACCCGGTTAAGCCCAATTAAGCTGTTTTTCACCATCTGAAACTTGTTTCAGTCATATCTCCCAAACGGTAAGTTTGTTTGGCTAATGTGACCACTCTACGGAATTTTAAATCATCATCCGGAGCCAATGGAAGTGGTTTTAGGCCAAAACTCCTTTCCAATCAAAAGTTATATCCAGAACAAGATCAGTCAGGGGCAAAATGGTCATTTAAAAATCGGCAAAAATCATGAACATGAGAAATGACCCCAATAGTCGTCCCCCAAAGTTACATGACCATACGACTCCGTATGTGAAAGAAATAAATATTCTACGATCCTATGATGCGTAGAATGCGGGTCGTTACATGAATAAACTGAACTTAGAATGATACCACAAGGATAGGGTAGTCCTAAAACGAGGTAAAGTAAGATTTAACTAGATATGGCTATCGCATCCACTTTTACTTCTCTGCACTCACAAAAAGCTGTTTAACTAGCAATGTATGTTCATGATAAAGTGATCTCATTCATGTATTGATCGACTCAGACTCGCATTCATGTATTCCCGGTGTCATGCGGCCCCACGTGATTTTTAAGTACTTGTGCTAGTTCCGGTATAGGGTGTATCAAGTCCTATAATGGCAATCCTGACACGATTCAAAGATGCATAAGTGTACGCCTGGTGCCCAGTGCCTGCTTTTTCCACTCCAGAGCCCGTGCACGCCCGTACTCCGTCGGAACCTACACTGACGCACCTAACCGCCACCCTTTTGACCGCTTAAATTCAGGCCAGTAATCGTGCCCCACCCTTCCTAGTTCTGGGTACCTTGATGCATCCATGTGGGTTACTGCTGAAATGGGTGCCCGTTACTAGGGTTTTTCTAGTCAACATTCTAAATTGGTTAAGTGTCCTTGGTTCGACTTAACCCCTATCAATCTTGTCTAGTTAACATGTTAAGTTGGTTAAGTGTTTCCTCAATTACTTAACCCCACTATTCTTGTCTTGTTAACATGTTAAGTTGGTTAAGTGTTCCCTTAATTACTTAACCTCACCATTTCTAGCTTGATTGTTCATGAGCTTTAATTAATTAATTAAAGCACCAACCACTCACATTAGACAAGTAATGTTGTGGTTACTGGATGTGCCGGTCGGTTCAGGGCAGTTTTACATCGCAACTCAGTCTAACCTCGGGTCTTTCTGGGCTTGATGCACTAACCCCTCACATTAGACAGGTATTGTTGTGGTTACTGGATGTGCCGGTTGGTTTCGGGCAGGTTTACACCACAACTCAGTCTAACCTCGGGTTAGGCATATTCATCTTTTACATTTTATATATGTGAATTTTCTGCAAGTGTTTCATGTCACATATTTTAATTATGTTCAAGACTAATGGTATAAATTATACCATTCATGGCCTTAAACATTTACATGGTTTTGGGCACACCTACATTATTAACATGTTTTGATTTAATAACTATCCCAACGTTACCCCCGTTTGTTCGTTCGTTTTAATTACATAAAGTCATTGGGCCCGCATATTAGCCCAATTTATAAACAAGAGGTAAAGAAGGGAACATGCATAATATAGATTCAACTAAACATGTAAATTTTGCATAAAACTTTATTCATATAATTTAACATGTCACATGAACTTGCATATGATTTAGACTTAGATAATCATAAGCCTAAAACATGTTAGTATGTAGATCTAGGCATGTGTGAACATAACCTCAATTATAAACTAACATATGACATAATCATGACATGTCCAATCCCAAGGCATGTATAATTTTAACATTAACGTAAAGGTGTGAACTAGATATAACAAGGTGAACTTGCATAAGTCCACTTTACAAACATGCATATAAATATAGATCTAGTTTTGGATCTAACACGTAACTTGCATATGAACATATGTATAATTAGATTGTGACTTGGATCTATCATAAAACATATAACTTGCATTAATCATATGAACGTAGATAGATCTTGACATGGATCCAACATAAAACATGTAACTTGCATATGAACATATATATAGGCATATGGATCTAACATAAAGCATATGAATATATATATATATAGAGAGAGAGATCTTGACTTGGATCTAACATAATACATACAACTTGCATTAATCATATAAACATATATATATATATGTGTGTGTGTGTGTGTGTGTGTGTGTGTGTGTGTGTGTGTGTGTGTGTGTGTAGATCTTAACATGAAACATATAACTTGCATATGATATTGATAGTTTCATTCTCAATCTTTAATAGATCCAACACTAAGTCCAATAAGCCACAAACATTCCAAGAAAATTCATGATAAAATCATCACAAGAAACAAACATGAATTAGCATCGTTAATATTATACAACATGGTATAGTTCTATTTTTCACTTTATATCAAATCACGTCTTAAATTTATTTACATCTAAAAGATAACTACACTTACAAAAGACAATCTTGATTTCTGCAATATGTATTCTGAAGTTGAAATGCTCGCCTTTGATGTAGACAATCGTTGTTTTAGGTTAATTTTGATTTGATTTGGTTTATCTCTTTCAATTTGCTTCAAGTTGAACGGCGGCTACTCGAGGTTGTCCAATGGCAGCATGACAACTCTTGGTTTGATTTTTAATATGATTTAGGGTTGATGTATTAGGTTGCTTATATAGAAGTTTTATTTAATAGGAACCGTGAGATTAACCTAGAGCAAATCAAAGCCATTCAGACAAGATAGAATAGCCACATCAGCCCTAATGACTTAGCAAGGAGTCCATCAGAACCAATCAGATGCCATATCTACCTTAGAGCGAATCGGCCCACTGGTTGACAGCCAAACACCCTGAATCAACCCCTAGTCGACCCAGCAGAGCTCGGGTCGACCTCAAAAATGGGCCGGTTCAGTTATTCCCCCTCCTGATTCACCATTTTGAACTTTTTTACATATTTATTTATTTAATTTTTTTATATATCTATATATATATATTTTTCTCATATGCATACAAACTTCAAGGCTTAATAACTTCTTCATAAGGTATCCGTTTATTGCAAACCAAATGACTATCTTCACCAAAATTTTGAGACGAACGTAATAGCGCAACCCATTTCACTTAATCCTTCTTCTAAAAATTAAGTGTTCTTGAATTTGTTAGTTTTAATATTCTCAGAAAATTCGGGGTTTTACACCTTTTAAGTTTATTAATAAGCCCACAACATGTTATTCTCAAGATTGTGGCACAAGGTGTATAGTCCACAATCGGTTTTATATTCTTTTTTGATTCATGTATACAATAACATGTTCTACTTAATATGTAATTAAGTATATCTCAGTTCACATGTTTTCTGTTTAACATGTCAGTCACCATTTATGATTAAATATAACTTATTTCATTTCATATGTTTTTCTCATTCTTTCTCATTTAATCATAATCCATTTGCATCGTCACTACAACTTATCGTTTTTACTTATTAACTTAGTTCTCTTAACTAAGGTCCACTAATAAGTTTCTCTTCCCATAAATATAACTTGTGTTGTTCACATTCGTAGATTTCAGATTCTTGTTCTTGTAAATACCTTAATTTACAATTAAGTACAACTTATCCCCTTACATAAGTTATTCTATTCCCTTTATCGTCAGTATAACCTGAGTTATAATTTACACTTTTCCCTAGGACAAGCCCAAACACGTTATTCTTATTAGCAGATTTCATACTTCCAAGTTTGCAGATTATTTAATTTATAATTAAGTAAAACTTCTAACATTTCATAAACTTTCCTCCTTTTCTCTATTTATTGCAAACAACTGGTTTTAGTTTTCCCCGTTTACTGATTACTTAATTTATAATTAAGTGCCACTTATCTCATTTCACTAGTTATCTCATGTCATTACTAGTTTATTATAACCTAAGTTATAATCTTCACTTGTCCCTAGGACAAGTCTACCTATTATACAACATTCTTATTAATGTAATTTATTTATAATAGGTTATTATCATTCCCCGTTCATTTCATTCCTTTTTACTGTTGTAACTTTCTTCCAATTCCATTTATTTCCATTAATTACAATTAATGGTGTTTATCAGTCCTGCCATTTACATATACTTATATATATGTTTATGTACTAGACCTCTCACATTAAGCCTATACTTGTGGATGCTGGATTTGTCGGGCAGGTCCGGGCATACTTCTACCACAAGTCGAGTTAACCTCGTGTCTTAGCACCATTACATGTTTTAATTATACACTTAGACCCCTCACATTAGATTTACCACTTGTGGATGCTGGATATGCCGATCGGTTCTAGGAAGACTTCTACCACAAGTGTAATTTAACCTCGTCTCTAAGTGCGGTTACAGTTTCTTATTTACTGTAAACTCTAGGCATCTTCATTATCAATCAATTATTCCTATGTCGTTATAGATTTTCATACCCCTTTCCCAAGTCATATTTATCATGTATCATATGCGCAAATTAAGATATTTAATCATAATTTGATTTATGCCCCAAACCCATATTCATGTATTCAATTTTATGCTAACTTGAAACCATTTAATCATATAACTATTCCAATTCATACAATTGAGGATTCATGTATATAAATGTGACAAGTTAATATGTAATACAAACAACAGTAATTGCTACACATATTCTAACAAGTTTATATTTCAACATGTAATCATTTTAACACTTTAACCGATTCAACATATGAATTTTCCAACGCATTCACATTAATGTCTCAACCTGTTATAACCGCAATTATTAATTATACTGGAAAATTCACATATACTGATGGGGAATGTTAAGTGATAATATATCATTATCTAAAATGATATAACTTAAATCCACTTACCTCAATTCGCTTTCCAAATCCTGGATCTGGTCTAGATCTAATATTCCATGGTTTTCCCCTAATTGGATTCAGAACCTAACAACCATGGATTCAAAATTTTACTAAAAGAAAGAGAAAGAAGAAAGAGAAGAGAATGCAAAATATACCAGATCTAGGAATTACCTCACTTCGATAAGAGATCTAAACACCCATTTACAAGCACACGTTCCTTTCCTTCAGATCTAGATTCAGAATTTTGTTCCTAAACTAATAATCTTAATTTTCTGAATAGATTTGAGGAGAGAGGAATGGAAGAGCTTCAACATTGTCTCAGAAATATGAGACTTATGATAGGCTCTACAGGCTTATTTATAGATGTATCAGAGAAACTGGGTCCTTTAGGTTTGATTTCAAGCCATCATAACTGTCCACATCAAAAACAGATTTCAGATTTGCGGTGGGGTCGACCCCGAGGTCAACCCCCCTTCAGGTGGGTCGATCCATGGGTCGACCCCCCTGTTGATGGGTCGACCCCCAATGGGCAAAATTCCCGCTTCTTGTTTTGATTTTCTAGATAAATTTTTATTTAATATATATACATATAAGTTCCTTATATGTATACAAACCTCTAAAGCTCATAACTTCTTTATACGATGTCCGTTTTACGCAAACCAGGTGTCGATTTTGACTAGAATTCCAAGACGAACGCAATGGCGCAGTCTGTTTCACTTAATTCTGAATATTTAATTAAGTTACACTTATTTTATTATATTGAGTAAAAAATGTGGGGTATTACATTCTCCCATGCTTAGGAAATTTCGTCCTCGTAGTTTGATAAGGGTTAAATCAATTAACCCCTCGCATAATATACGTCCATCATGTATGCATCCAATTTTCACAACCATTGTGCACTTGTGAAAAGTGAAATACAAACATAATAATGCATGTGTGCCTAAGCGGTACCTCCTATGTGTATGCAAATTTTTCAGAAATCCTTTTAAAATATGATGCTCACATCTTAAATATACTCCCAGTTCTACTTGAATGCAATATTTTGAAAATCATAATGCTTTTTCATCCAGCGTAGTTCATACAATTGTTGCATCCATAATCCTACCAACCAACTTTATTTTTTGAATTTTAGAAAAATCTAATTTTTTAAATTCGGTTTCTTATGTTACAAAAAGGTGGAAAACGGAAAACTTAACATCTCCCATTTTTCTTTTTCGACATTTTCCAACCATACTTGGATTTTATGAAACTATTTATAAAGATTCTCCTATTTTCCTATCCAAGCACATCCCATATAAAAAAATTCTTTTGTTACCGATTTTCTTTTTTCGTCTTATCTTGGAAACTTTTATTCCTATCTATCTTTTCTCATAACTTTCCCATTTTTCTTTAACTGTCATGTTTGTTGCTTTACTAAATTTGTTGTTTCCGTTTTAGTTTTACCATTTCTCTTTTCTTAGCTTATTTAATCATCTAATCTAAGTTTAAATTTAAATAATCCTTCTAGTCTTTCAACTAAAATAGGAGAACAAACACCCACATAGCTGCTACTAAGGGCCATGAATCTCGGGACTATGCCCCCCCCCTCAGACAGAAAAGTACAAACCATGGGATCCATGACAGGTTTAAGCGTTACCCTAATTACCCAACAGGAACAAGATATCAAAACAATCCCAATAGAAATGCAGTAACGGGTTTTACCCCTAACATGAAAATTAGTAATAGGATCTAAAAACTTACTTACCCTTTTTACTGTCTAGTAGTCACCACTAGTCCTAGCTATGTACCAACAATTATTTCAAGCAATACCGTAGGCTTTTCAATGCTTATGCATTCTACGGGAATTTACCATTATTCCAAGATAATTCTTGCTATCTATTTCATAGCCTCAAAACTTTTTTCATCTTTCCTAGGCTCTAATCCTTACCTACTCCATACTTCTTCAAAACATGATTTGGCCTTTTCATTTCAATTTTCTTTCAAAAGTTAAAAGTATCAAAAATTTATTTTCCTCATCAAAACTTACTTTTTGCCAAACCATAAAACATGTCATTTAAAAAAAAACGTAAATCGTCACTTTTTTTTCAAATCACGAAAACTGGAGTAGATATGGACAACTATTTCTTAATTGGGGTTATAACTCGTTCTTACCTATAAGGTTGGTTCAGTCTCTTACTACAAGGTGTAAACATCTACTCTATTCTTAATTTCTACACTTATTTTGTCCACCCAACAAAATTATATTGTTAAAATAATTTGTCAAAAAGAATTGTCATAAGAATAGAGACTTCAAATCTTTCTTTATTGAGAATTTTAACAAAATGCAACACTTTCTAAATTTTGCTTTTAAATCCTTTCATCAATACAACCAGGAAACTAGCGAGCTATACATGCTCTATAATATGCACCTTTTACTGAGAGAATTTTATTTTAAACAAAATCTTGCAAGAAATCACTATTTATAAAATATACCTCATTTTACTTTAAATACCAGTATGTGTACCTTACAATTTTAAAACTATAACTTTTAAGATTAAAACTTGAAAAATACAATAAACCATCTTCCCAAAACTTTTACAATTTCAAGTTCTTTAAAGATAGCAATGGGGTTAGACTCAAAGCGGGTTTCAAATTTTCTAGGCTTTCCTAGACACTCTCACAAAGTCAATTCTCTCAACTATATATATTCCTAATCCATTTTTCTCTTTTCAACCTTCTCCAATTTAAAAGGTTTTACCGTCAAACCCACTAAACCAGAATACTAACCACGTGGGATTCTGCTTTCTCTATTTCAAAATATATTGTACACTTCCTACCTAAATTTCCTAAGGGTCTCAAATTTCCATATTCATTCCTTTAGTGTACAAAACAGTCATCCCAATTCTTACCATATTATACTCATTTTATTTAGTGGGTTCCTCTATGGATCTAGGCATATATATAATATATTTATATTTTTAAAAATACAAATATGTTCACTCACTATTTATGCAGGAATAATAAACCTAAGCTCCTATACTAGATGTAACAACCCGAATTCTGACAGACCGATTTTTCTCTAAAATTCCAACCTATTGAAACTCAAGTTGTTGTGCTCTGGTATCCTGCAGAAAAGACTGAGACATAAAATATGTCAGGGCTTAGAAAATATCTCACAGCGGAATAGATAAAATATAATGTAATCAAAATATAGCCTTACCATATTAATAGTACTGCCTAACTAGTATCCAAAGCTATTATATCTCTGCCACAAATCTAACCTGCGAGTATGTGATGAGGAGGGGGTCAAAACACATGTTCTGGTGACTGGGTTTAACTTATACACTTAAGATAATACTACATATACCATTCAATCACATTTTCTTATTTATTAGGTTACTTGGGTTAACAACACTCATGACTTACACACATGTTGTACCCATTTACTTCCTAGTGGATTAGCTTAATACAATATATATGTAGCAACCCCTCAATATTCAGGCACACCCCATGGTACCTCAACTGCACGGTCTCCACCGTAATACCACGGAAATGAACGCAGTCCCTGATCCTACGTCGGAGTGGCGTACGTGTCTCTACATAACAATGTTACGTTCCACATATATCTTTCATTACTATGCTACGTAAGCGTACAGACTACCACCTTCGATCGAATCAGATTCCATACCAGAGTAATGCCCTCAATTCTACGATACACCACCCAAAGCCGACATGCATGTATCTAGACTGTCCCACGTATGTATCGTTAATCGCATTTGATGACTTAACCGCACATAATGTGCGCTGGTTTCCATGGCGGGGCTATATAAGAAACACAGAACTCGGTTGGGTGCTTTTTCATATTTGAACAGGTCCGTCTATAAGAGCCTCTATATACAGATATTACTGGGGTCTGTTTTTCATGGTGGCTATGGCCCCACCTCGGCCCCTCCCTCAACTAGTAAAGAATACAAGAGCTAAGCGACTTTCCCTTAACAACAAACAATCTGACAACCAGTTGGCGTCTCCCCTCAACCACCATACCCCGATAGTGAAAGGTGAATGGTCTATTAGGTTTAGCTCTGGTCTTTTCGTATCCCACGGCTGCCGATGACAGGTACCCGACGATCTACTATCTCTGTTGGTCCTAACCTTTACCTCCCCGTTCAGCCGACTGTCGAATCATTCTATGTCACCGCATCACAACATTTTGACTGCAAAGCTACTTTTGTAGTCAAGGCCCACCCACCTGGTAGTTATGCGAAGACCCAATCTTTGAGAGCACAGCCTAAACATCTATCACCACACAGAGGAATAGCAAGAGCACCTTATGTAACTAGGAAGCCGTGTGCTTCCCCTTCCAGTCTTTCGGAGCTGACCGAATAATCAGATGAACTGCGCTCCCCTCGTGCCTTATGACACCACGATGATCTATCCCGTTGGGTTATTCACCCTCAAACGTGTGGACTGATCCAAGCGCCTTACTTTAATATGTTATTAGACCCTATTTCTAAACATTCTTTTAAGCGCTTGCTTTACCTCATCAAGTTTCCATTTAACTTGGTTTTTCCCATTCACATTGACTTCTTATTCAATTTACCAAGTTCTTCTTGTTTATTTATTTCAGTCATATAACTTAACCCTTTTAAGTTTATTAATAAGCCCACAACATGTTATTCTCTAGATTGTGGTCCAAGGTCTATAATCCACAATCCCTTTTACATTCTTGTTTGATTCAAGGTTACAATAACATGTTCTACTTAATCTATAATTATGTATATCTCAATTCACATGTTTTCTGTTTAACATGTCAGTAATCATTTATGATTAAGTATAGCTTATTTCATTTCATAAGTTTTTCTCATTCTTTCTCATTTAATCATAATTTCATTTTACACCATCACTACAACTTATCGTTGTTTACTTATTAACTTAGTTCTCTTAACTAAGGTCCACTAATAAGTTTCTCTTCCAATAAATATAACTTATGTTGTTCTCGTCTGTAGATATCAGATTCTCGTTCTTGTAAATATCTTAATTTACCATAAAGTATAACTTATCCCCGTACATAAGTTATTTTATTCCCTTTATTGTTATTATAACCTAAGTTATAATTTCCACCTATCCCTAGGACAAGCCTAAACATGTTATTCTTATCAGCAGATTTCATACTTCCAAGTTTGCAGATTACTTAATTTATAATTAAGTACAACTTCTTACATTTCATAAAATTTCCCCTTTTCCCTATTTATTACAAACAACTAGTTTTAGTTTTCCCCGTTTACTGGTTACTTAATTTAGAATTAAGTGCCACTTATCTCATTTCACCAGTTATCTCATGTCCTTACTAGTTTATTATAACCTAAGTTATAATCTTCACTTGTCCCTAGGACATGTCTACCTACTATACAACATTCTTATTAATGTAATTTATTTATAATAGGTTACTATCATTCCCCGTTCATTTCATTCCTTTTTACTATTGTAACTTTCTTTCAATTCCATTTATTTACGTTAATTACAATTAATGGTGCTTTTTAGTCCCGCTATTTACATATACTTATATATATATATATATATATATGTATATGTACTAGACCTCTCACATTAAGCCTATACTTGTGGACGCTGGATTTGTTGGGCGGGTCCGGTCAGACTTCTACCACAAGTCGACCTAACTTCGTGTCTTAGAACCATTACATGTTTTAATTATACACTTAGACCCCTCACATTAGATTTTCCACTTGTAGATGCTGGATATGCCGGGCAGTTCTGGGCAGACTTCTACCACAAGTGTAATCTAACCTCGTGTCTAAGCGCGGTTACACTTTCTTATTTACTTTAAAATCTAGGCATCTTCATTATTAACCAATTATTCGTATATCGTTATAGGTTTTCATGCCCTTTTGCCGAGTCATATTTATCATGTACCATATGCGCAAATTAAGATCTTTAATCATAATTTGATTTATGCCTCAAACCCATATTCATTTATTCAATTTTATGCTAACATGAAACCATTTAATCATACAACTATTCCAATTCATACAAGTGAGGATTCATGTATATAAATGTGACAAGTTAACATGTGATACGAACAACAGTAATTGCTACCCATATTCTAAAAAGTTTATATTTCAACATGTAATCATTTCAACACTTTAACCGGTTTAACATATGAATTTTCCAACATATTCACGTTAATATCTCAACTTGTTATAATAGCAATTATTAATTATACTGGAAAATTCATATATAATGATGGTTAATGTTGAGCGATAATATATCATCATATTAAATGATATAACTTAAATCCACTCACCTCAATTCGCTTCCAAATCCTGGATCTGGTCCAGGTCTAATATTCCATGGTTTTCCCCTAATTGGATTCAGAACCTAACAACCATGGATTCAAAATTTTACTAAAAGAAAGAGAATGAAGAAAGAGAAGAGAATGGAAAATAGACCAGATCTAGGAATTACCTCACTTCGATAAGAGATTTGAACACCCATTTACAAGCATACGTTCCTTTCCTTTAGATCTGGATTCAGAATCTTTTTCCTAAACTGATAATCTTAATTTTATAAATAGATTTGAGGAGAGAGAGGAATGGCAGAGCTTCGGCATTGTCTCAGAATTATGAGACTTAGGGTAGGCTCTGCAAGCTTATTTATAGGTGTATCAGAGAAACCGGGTCCTTTAGATTTGATTTGCAAGTCATCAGAACCGTCCACGTCAAAATTAGAATTCAGATCCGCGATGGGGTCGACCTCGGGGTTGACCCCCCTTTAGGTGGGTCGGCCAATAGGTCGACCCCCTGTTGATGGGTCGATCCCAATGGGCAAAATTCCCGCTTTGTTTTCCTGCTTCTTGTTTTGATTTTCTGGATAAATTTTATTTAATGTATATACATATAAGTTCCTTATATGTATACAAACTTCTAACGCTCATAACTTCTTCATACGATGTCCGTTCTACGCAAACTAGGTGTTAAATTTGAACCGAATTCCGAGACGAATGCAATGACGTGGTCCATTTCAGTTAATTCTAAATATTTAATTAAGTTATACTTATTTTATTATCTTGAGTTAAAAATGTGGAGTGTTACAATTGTGGACATATTCGAAGGTTAAATTATAACCATTGGATTGATGAAAATAGGGACTAGGTTTAGGCTTGGAGAATGTGAACAAATGAGATGTTTATATAGACTCTCAAAAAACTGTTCATAAAGGTTAAATAATTCCCAAACTCAAAACGAGACATTCGAACTGTCGTTTAAACCTAATAACCCACATTTTGAAAACAATGGCATTTATTTCGAAAGCTGATTCGATCAATTTAACAGTTATTGTTAAAATCAAATCAAAATTTCCAATCAATTATCGATACGCGTTTATATCACGCATGACCAAATAACAACTCTAATGGATAGGAAAATTGAAATCTTATAATGATTTACTCTTCCAGATCCGATGAAACTGATTTTGTCGAATTCCGAGATCATTTGAAAATTAGCTATTATCCATATTAAAATATTAATTTATAATATGATCCGAATATCGATTTAAATCCAAACTATTTATTGTCCTCAATGGATTTACAAGCTGAATTCAAAATCAATATTGATTAACTAAATGATGATAAATGAAATTATCGAATTCATATTAGTTAATACTTAAATCATGAATTCCAATATTTAGATTTTACAAACATTCAAATATATTTGATAATAATTTATTACCGTCATTCATATCCAAAAAGGACTGCCCATGGCTTCAAAATAGCTTACGTTGATTTTAAACTCAAAGGTAAGTTGACATTCCATATCTCAGTTATAATATAATCTAAATCTGTAAATCTTAAAATTAATAGTTTTGATTATTCAAATTATTAAATATCCCCGTTATAAAAATCCTAGTTGTACACTCAACCCCCATCCCCTTAGAATTTCATCCCCAAAATTCCTATAGAAAAGAAATGATAACAAACACTGAAATTTGAACTATAGATTGATTTTACTTCAAAAACATTTCTTGCTAAAATTATGTTAAATTTTTGTAAAACCTGAAATTTTTGGAAAATTTCTGGGTGCACCTCCTTTGTACGGCTTGATGTGAAAAATTACACAGGAACAAAATATGACACTATACATCGCATATCAATGATGAGGCAAAAAACGAGGAAACAATAAATAAGACCCACGTACGATTTGTAATCTGAAACATGTACCATTTTTTTTGGGCAAACTTATCTTTACCATGAACCCAAAAGCTATATGCAAGTTAGTAAGCTTTTGCTTCCATACCTGTAAATACTTACCTAACCCGAAAAAGATTTAATTAACTAAACAAGTAAAATAACAACAACTAACAAATACAACACAATAATCATAGCGTCAACCAAGACAATATATAACTAGAAATAATGGTGCAATAAATAACAAACAAGCATATGCTACCAAATTACATAGGGTTATTCTATAACAAACCAATGTGCATCCAAATTACATAGGGTTATCCTATAACAAACCAATATGCATCCAAATTTTTGAAAGAAAATATTAGAACTACCTTCTTGGGTTTAATATTCAAATCATATATTCAAAAAAAATTGAATACAAACAAAACCAAATCAAAATCGATTATAACAAGGAGAGGGTATTCTGGTTCCTCCAAAACAAAAACTAGAGTTATTATATATACCTGGAAAGTCTTTCGATCAGAAAAGCTTCCAAAATCCCAATTTAGTCATAACCAAATATTTGAAATTTAACCTCAACCGAGATTTAAGTTCTAATCAAGCAATAATTTTTTTATTAACTGTAGTCTATAAAAGCATACTATCAACCAACCCACAACAATCAAATTTCAAAAATGGAATAAACCAACACAACAGTCAAACAAATTCCATAAAGGAAATCTAACACCTGACATTATTTAAAATGTCAAATAAATATCACCTAGATTTTTGGATGAGTCACAACAACTAATTTAATTATATCTAAATTCATATGATACACATATATCATTTGTACGCTAAATTCTTACTTGAACACATGGACTTCACCTCAGAACCAGTACTGCTCACTTGACCGTCCTAGTGCGGACTCAGATTAAGTTTCTCGGTTAGAACATTTATCTTTATTACATAGTCTTTAACTATGATTAAAAAACTTCTGTATCATATCAAGAATCCAAATCAAGTGTTTGCTATCAAAATCAAGTTAGAAATCCTTTTTCTGATTGGTGTAAATTATCGCGTGTAACGACCCGGAAAATCTGAACCAATTTAAATTTTTTAAATTGGCTAAAATAGTGGATTTTAAATAATTAAAATAAATATTTTAAATAATAACAATGAAAAGTAAGTTTGAATCGACATTTGAAAACTAATATAATTAATTCTAATTATAAACAAGGCCGGAAATGGCGTGGTAGTTTCAAAATTTGAATTCAAACTTTGACTGACTGTACCGGGTGCAAAACAAAACAAATTTGAGTGAAACCAAAAATATTTAAATCTGTTAGTGAATACCTTTCTAACAAATCTGAAAAATCTAAGTTTCATAGCGCGATGCAAAAGCTATGGCCAAATGAATTTTCAGAAAGGTCGCTATGGAATTTATATAGCCCGTGAAATTGGCCATTTAGCAAATGACCTCGGAATTCGACGAAACCACTTTTGTTGGATCCGGGATGTGAAGTTATTGCTAGGTTTCAAATTTCATAATTTTTGAAGCTAGTATGTGAGCGTGGCAAAGGAAAATGTGTTTTGGTCAATTATAGTTAAATTGGATCGACCAGAAATAGGCCTTTTTCCAAACGGTCTCAGAATTCGACGAAACTAGTTATGTTGGGACCGTATCATCAAAATATAGCTAGATTTATTTTTCTAGAATTTTTCGAATCAGTTCGTGGCCCTGGAAAATTGAAATGTACGTTCAAATCGAATATTGAATGTTATATATTTTAAATTGAATGAAAACTGACTGAAACAGTCGAATGGGCCTTCAAAACATATCCCATTGTGTTCGAAATGGGGGTAAAACGTTAGGAATGATAGTCGTTGGGTCTGGATACGAGTTCGTGGCGAGAAACCCTTTTTTTTGAAATAAATACTCTCCCGGCCAATCAAATTTTATATTAAAAAAAAAGATAAAAAACCTTTTTATCTCTCCCCGATCTCGACGGCGGAAGCTGCTCAAACTTTCCCGACCAGATCGCCGCCGCCTCGCTCCACGATAGGCCGCGCCACCACCTGAAAACGAAGCGCCTCTCCTCCCTCTTCAAATCAAGACAAACCCCAGCCTCCCTCGTCGCCTGTGTTGAGAGCAGCACCTCCGGGAAGTTCAGAACTTCCCAGCGCCGCCGCTAATTCCTCCTGCCACCGAACTGGACGTAGGGCCCGTCGATCTGAGCGCCTCTCCTCCCTCTTCCTCATGGCATAGGCCGATCGACTTCAAGTGCAACGGATCGGAAGAAAATTCAAAACCTAGTTTTGAATCAAAAGGAAGGTATACGGCTGTTAATTATTTAACTGATTTCAACATTTTAAAACCGTTGCAAACTTGTAAAAATCATATCTTTTTCGTTTCTTGACGAAATTCAGTGAAACAAGAGAAGTGGACTCGTGTGGATGTCTTCTACATTTTAGAAGAGACCGCATATTTTTCTGAGCCTTCTGCTATTTTTGGTGGAGTTGAACCCAATGTGAGATTTCTAATCTATAAACGATATGGAAAACGACGATGTATAAATTATATAGTCGATGTATGAGTTATATAAGCGTTGTACACCTCTTGTATAAGCGTTGTATAAGTTGTACGTTCGATATATAAGTTATATATGCATTGTAAAAATTATATATGTGTTGAAATAGAAGTGAAATGCTATATATATATATATACACGCCCCTCGTCCACAAACCATGGACGATATTTATTGGTTGTGATTGGTGTGAAAATTGATTGATAGCGAATGGTTGATTGAAATTGTTTGTGGTTGAAATTGATTGATTGTGGTTGAAAAATACCTATTTGTGGTTGAGAAATATTTGGTTGAAACCACATAGGATTAGTTTGTGGAAACGAAAAAAAAAATATACATGTCGCCTGTATGCGAACTAGATGCATAATTCCCCATTGTCAAAAGCTGCGAGGTTTTAAGGTAGAGCGAGGAGCCGTACTAGGGACGGTCCCGGTTTTAACTACCCTGCCGTTATGCTGCCGAAATTTTGAATAATATTCATGTGTTAGAATTATTTTCATTTGTTGAAACTATATTTATTCGTTGTATAGAAAACCTTCATGTGTTGAATCGATACTCATTCATTGGATAGAAATTCATGTGTTGAATGGTATTCGTGTTTTAAATATAAAAATCACCTTTTTTATCTATATATACAAACTATAGAAAACCTTCATGTGTTGAATTGAAATTCATTCGTTGAATAGAATTCATGTGTTGAATGGTATTCGTGTTTTTAAATATAAAAATCACCTTTTTATCTATATATATAAACTATAGAAAACCTTCATGTGTTGAATCGATATTCATTCGTTGGATAGAAATTCATATGTTGAATGGTATTCGTGTTTTAAATATAAAAATCACCTTTTTATCGATATATATAAACTATAGAAAACCTTCATGTGTTGAATCGAAATTCATTCGTTGAATTGAAATTCATGTGTTGAATGGTATTCATATTTTCAAAGAAAGTGTTTTATAATAAAAATCCAATTTTTATCATCGATATGAACTATATAAAATAATCTTGTTTTGAAATAAATTGTTTTATAATAAAAATCCTATTTTTATCACCTATATGAACTATATAAAATAATCATGTTTTGAAATAAATTGTTTTACATTAAAAATCACATTTTTATTATATACATGAATTGTTAAAAATAGTGAAGTTTTGAAATAGAAGACAGTTAGATAAAAATATCATTTTTATCAAATGTATGAAAATCATATAGTTTTGAAATCGAAGAATTGATATATATATAAATAGAATTGAAATATATCGAATAACGAAGCTGCAGTTCGTATTTTGAAACCGTGATTTCAAACGATTAGT
The DNA here is from genome assembly GCA_030737875.1 of Allium sativum. NCBI lineage: Eukaryota > Viridiplantae > Streptophyta > Magnoliopsida > Asparagales > Amaryllidaceae > Allium > Allium sativum. Next base: position 711,917,644 of record CM060924.1, on the reverse strand, counting down.
GCGGGAGATCCGACCATCGGATTTTCCCGAAACCGCAACCGTTGGGTTCGCTTTGGAAATATCTTTCCAACGACACCAACTTTGTAAAAATCCAGCGGTTGGATTGTCTGGAATGTTTAATTCAAATATGAAGAAAAACAGCGCCAGAATCGATTATATTTATATATATATAATTATATTTAATCGAATAACGACGCTGCAGTTCGTATTTTGAAATCGAAACTTCAAACGATTGTACCGGGAGATCCGACCGTCGGATTTTCCCAAAACTGGAACCATTGGATTCATTTTGAAAAGATCTTTCTAATATGTAAATTTTGTGAAGATCCAACAGTTAGATTTTCAGATATGTGGAAATCAAATCTGAAGAAAAACAGCGCCACGGCCGCGTTATGGCCCGAAGCGTCGTTTTGAATAAATTGGCTATTTTAAAATAAATAAAAATAGCGATACATCGTTTTAAAATATTATAAACGATATGGATGTGAAATTTAGAAACTAACTGAAGGTTGGCTAAGTCGAATGGTTTCTTGGATATTGATCTGATGTTGGTTTCGGCCTTCGGGGTTAGTATTTGGGAAATCGTTCTCTTACTGATTGACGGTTAATGACTAATGAATTGAAATGATGCGTAGTAGTGTTTATGTAGCACTTGTTTATTATATACGCGAGTTGCTCAGAAAGGCCGGGTTTATCCCATTCTGAATAACTGAATCGGCGATAAGAAGTCGAAGATGAAGACGGTGGTCGAAGACCGGAGATCTTCACCTCGTTTGGATGATAACCGAGGTCCTGATTGGGAGGCATCCCGAAATATGGATAATGAGTGGTGATCGTCCAGACGTACGTGGTGATTGATGGGTTTGCGAGGTATATAGTGCCTTCGGTTTCGTTCAGACCCAGAACGGACTTGCAAATGGACAGTGTGTCTGGCATTGGAATTTAGTCTATGGGATTGATATCCATCAGTTGCACGGTGTGAATTGCCTGTGTGGCATGTTAAGATGCAGTGATCGGGGCTTCTGCTGAAAAGCAAAGTCTTGTGATTGATGATCAAAGCACCGCCTGTGTGGCGTAGCTTTGTGTATAACGTGAATTCGCGAGCCTCACACCCCGGTATGAACTAGAAATGGGAGAAGGACCTCAGGGAGGGCATGCGATTCTTTCTAGCTAGGAGTTGTGTCGGTGTTTTTACACGGCCTGACATTTTACTTATGTGGATGATGGATAGCGAGGCGCCTCAGATATATCGGTCGATCCGGGACCGATGGAGTCATTCGTAGGCTCATTTGCGCCCCATAGGGCGGGGAGACGTATTGCTCAGGCATTTTAATCCACATCGGTGGACTGACCCTGACGACCCAAGGGTCACTCGAGCTCTGATCATGATACATGGTAGGCTAGATTGTCTCGAAGTCGGTAAGGACTATCTTTTGCCTTGGTTCATGACGGAAATCCAATTTCCAAATACGTGACTGTGCGGTTTTGATTGTATACCTATATATGGAGACATAGTGGTATGGGGCATTAATGCCGTCTATGATTGATACTTATGATTTGAAATTGTTTTTGAAACCTATAAACACTAGTAATAATATCAAATGCTTTTGTTTTATTCGTATCAAGCATATCTTGGCCATTATAAGGTAAAAACTCTATCCTCTGGTTTGCGTTGCATTGTGTGATGGGAACTGAGACTTATAATGGCTTCATTTTTATAAAAAGCATTGCGATGTTTAAAAGAATGATTTGTTTTTAAAGAACTGGCAATCCAATGGAGTAAACCCATTCCGCGAAAGTGGCGTGGTCCTGTGATTAGCCATATATTAAATGTGTTGAGTAGATTTCTCATACCAGTCCCATGACTGACTCGTAGTTTGTTTCACTTTCAAACTCAAGTGCCTCATTTTCTACACGGGCAGCCTTGTATTCAGGTTTTAGCTCTCTCTTTTTGGATAGCTGGAGCCGAAGATGGATTCTACCATTTATCTCTTTTTATGTTGTTCAGCTCCTATTGTACATATTATGTTTGTTTCCGCTGTAGACATTTATGTATAGCTGAACTGTATTTGTACTAAGTATGATCCTGTATACTATGTAACTCTGATGATTACGTTTATCCAATATATTCTATTGTTCATTGTCTGGTGTACTTATTTAATTCTGTTCTGCGGTTATCTGTTTATGCGTTATATTCCAAGAATTACCCTTGCCACCGTCAGTACGGGGTTTGGGGTCGTCTCACCGCGAAGCCACGTATCCAAACTCTAGACTGTACACCTTGCGTACTAAACAACCTACATATATCCTATTTAATCATTACTGACTGGTTTCTTAATTATGCCAATTATTACTAACTCACTTTCACTATTTAATTAAATTATCAATTATTAGTTTACGAACTACCAAATTGCGATTTTTCTGAAAAGTTGATTTTGACATAACTTAAAATCTGCAAGATGAAATATTGATTTATCACTTTCATTAGGAAACTATAACCCAATAGATCCGAAAGATTCTTCTTTCAAAGAATTTATATTTATATTGGATCCTACACATCCATTTGAACTTCAAATCGTAAATTTATGAACTACCGCTACGCGACGAGCTTGTTTTTATTAAATTTAATTTATACATTCAAACATCGTTAATTCAATAAATTATAACCATTTTCTCTTTAATTTTCTAATAAACTGAGCTATGTTTCCATATTCATCTTGAAAATCTCGACTATCCAAAATCGATGAATTTTCCATTTCATCTACAATTAACATATGAAATACCAAATCAAGTGGAAAACAGAATCAAACAACTCAAATTCAAACCTACTTATCGACTTATTTATTTCAATCCTAAATTAATATAGATACTAATCCAAATTATAATTTTCTAACTGAGTCAACCCTTCGACGTATTTTCCTTAGGGTGTCTAAAGAAAAGATGTTTATGGATTGGCTCAACAATCAAACGATTTATAAAACAAATGTTTATACCAAGGCATGGTTTTAATAACTGAGCTTATTAAAACCTTCCTATCAACTTAGCTCATTTGAACCTGAGTTAATAATGTTTTCTTCACCAGTTAGGAATTTAGAATTTTCTAATTATGAACTTATTATTCTAAATGGTTTTTTTTAATTCAAAACAATTTCTTATAAGAAAACTTAAAATTTTGGAACATCTAGCCTTTGAAATACTTTTAAGCAAACTACTATTTCAATTCTAATAAATCCCTTTGAAATCATTTTAAACAATCTTGGAACAATTTTAATTAAAACCATTTTCAAAATATATTTCACTATCTAACTGACTTAATTTCCCAATATACATATAATCAGCTTATTATTATAATAAAATTTCTCAGAATTTTCTTTTCTAAATGATTAATTTTCTATTTAGATTTTATTAACCAAACTTTTATTAAATGCTAATTTGAACTTGAGATTTACATCGAACTCCATACTAGCAAATTGTGAAACTTAATTGACCAGAGATACGATTTCAATACTCTAAAATTATTAATAAATGTCCATATATTATGAAACGACCCGAACTCGCCCTTACGGGAAATCCCAGATTGAGTTGAGAACACGACAAATCAGAATACAAAAAATAGAACATTACATTGTTATTACAACAATTTACATTAGAGTGCAAGAATATAACAGAGTATGAATAAATAATATAAATCAGAAAAATATCAGATATTAAAATACATTACATAGCAGCGGAAAAATAATACATAACACAAATTAAAGAAATACACGGGTACATAGCTTTCCGAATATAGCTTCAGCTGTAAATCCAGGATCCTATAAATATAATATTTCCAAAACCAAAACTGCTAGTTGCCTGTGTGGAAAATAAGGGCACCCAGAGTTTAGGTTAAAACAATAAAATCCAGGTCAGTCATGGGACTTGTGTGAGAACTAAAACAATTATTAAATCTTTACTTTAGAAATAATGTAAATCAAGGGACCACGCCGTATAACACGGAACAGGTTTTCTCCCAAGAATACCAGTGCATAAACAGTTATAAACAACGCAATTCTTTTCGAAAAATGAAGCTATTTTAAGACTCAGATCCCATCACACAATGCAACACAAGCCGGAGGATAGAGTTTTCTCTTATAATATCCAAATAAGCTTGGTACATTTAAAACAAATCATTTGATACTATTATAAGTGCATATTGTATAAAACAACTTCAAATATAAATGTACCAATCGTAGATGGCATGGGTAATATGTATCATGTCGCCATACTAAGCTCTGCAATCAAAACCAAAATGTACCGTATTGGAAATTGGATTTCCTTCATGAGTCGAGGCAAGGGATGTACTCCTCGCCGACTTCGAGACACTCTAGAAAATGCCTCAGGGTTCCATGCAGTGAACCCTTGGTTGCTCCAAGGCTGGTCCACACTTACGTTAGTGGATTGGCAATTCTTGAACACATGTTTCCCGGTCCTATAGGACCTATCATCGGCTCCGTAGTAACTGATATATCTGAGGCGCCTCGCAATCCATCATCCACATAGGTAAAAATATAAATAAATGTATGGGCTCCATACCATGACACTACCCATAGCTAGAAGGAAACGTCGTGCACTCCTTGGGTCCCTTATCTCGTTTTTGACTCGTACCAAGGTGTGAGGCTCGCGTATTAGTGTTATACACAAAGATAAGCTATTTAAAGTTATGCTTTGATCATCAAGCAGAAGACTTTGCTTTTCAACAGAAGCCTTGATCATTCGCATCTCAGCATGCCACATTGACAATTCATGCCATGCGACTGATGTCTATCGATATATAACCTCTAAGCTCGTATGTCTCAAGGAAGGGTGTTAAGTAAGAGAATAAATTCTCCACCACCGAACAGATATATATTTAATAGAAATCAATCAACACAGAATAAATCCAATGTCAGACACACATCCATTTAATAGTTTGTTTTGGGTCTGAACGAAACCGGAGGCACCTTATTCCTCATCCTATATGTCCAATACAGGAGAGAGGTCCTCGCATATCCGGTCGATCTCCAAGTACGTCTGGACGATCACCACTTATTACCTTGTCTTGGTTATACAGCCCAATCAATACATCAATAATCATCCAAATGATGTGAAGACCTCCAGTCTTCAACCACCGTCTTCATCGTCGAATTATCATCGAATCAGTTATTCAGAATGGGTATACACCCGGCCTTTCCGAATAGCTCACGTATCTTATAATCAAGTGCTACAAAAACACAACATATGCCTCGTTCCAATTATGAATATTCTTTTATTCAACTATTCATATCCTTTGGGAAAGGTTCCCATTAATTTTATCAAATATAAATTCTTTGAAATTTATACTTTAATCTTCCTTTGGATATCAATCCAAACCAAATTAAGGTTTATCCAAACTAGTCGAGATTGGTGCACCTTACCAAAGTAATCATTTGTTATATTTCCCAATCCCAACCTATTCATCCTATGGAGAAAAACTGGTAATACTCCATATCTAACACCATGGTGTTATCAGTAAATTTAATCACCATTCCACGTTCAAATCTAATTTGTAAGGCTACTTTGTGAGATAGGCTACACAAAGACACAGATCCAGTTCTTGAAGAATGTTAGTTAAAAGTACATGCATTTGAAGTTAGGATCGGATCGGGGGTCTCAAGCTAGAAACAAAAGGAAGCAAAGCAGGGACAAATTCGGATCGGGTCGAGGGAGCCTGACCCACACCCCTTTTTCTTTGTACGTTCAACCCGAACTGGATGCTGGAACAGTTATCACCCACGATCTCTTGAAGTGCGGAGCGGTTATGTACACGTTCCCCTTGTTCATCCACAACTGTCATGTGCTGGCAACATCTCCAATCCCTCAGCATCGAACCGAGCGGGATGCCTTCCACGTGTTCTCAAACCAAAGCCGCTCTAAGGAGATTTTCACCTATAAATACACCTCCAAGGATCATTCGAAAGGATCTTTTGGCCAATTCAGAATTAAAACCCTCTTGTCAATTGAATTACATCACAATAATTAGATCATAATCATCTTTCAAACTATGTTTTTGAGAGAACTGAGTAGATCTATGTGTTGTATGAGTGAATCTAAGTGAGAACCATTAGTGTTCTTGTTTCCAAATCATTATTCAGAAAGTAGAAAGTGGGCGTGGGCTCTTTAACATCGTACCACTATAAATCATGTGTTTCCCCTTGCTTTTTGATTTCATTTTATTAGAAATTTTGCTAGTTTGGGTGTTAAAGCCATTTTTAGACCTAACATTTTAGTGCTTTCACTGAGAAATCTTTGAATTCTCCGCTTTTTGGGATTATCGTTCTACTATTTGGACATTCAAGTTCAAAGAAGTTAATCCTCTATTTCCAACATTTTCAAGTATTTGTTGATTAATCACTGAAGAATTGGATATTATGGCTAGAGGAAAAGGAAACAAAGTGCAAGGCGCTCGGGAGAATGAAGCTAACAAAGATTCGCAAGCCATGATTGTGACGAGGTCGCGGGGACAGAGCACTAGTGCAGGCTGATTCATACCAGTTTCTTTGAACAGAATGGGCAGCTCGACCCCGAACCAAAATGGAAACGACAACGCTGCTCGTACCCCCTCCGAACCGAACCGGTTCCACTTCCCTACTCCGATCCGAAAGTGGCTGAAGCTGGTACATCTACTCGAGCACCCATCAATGCTCCAGGACCGGCCACGACAACTAGTGAACAACCCGCTTCGTCTGCATCAGTCACGCATGGAGACTTTTCGCACCTTCTTGACATGCTTGAGAGCACAAGGAATGCTCTAGAAGCCAAGAATGCTCTAGAAGTCACAAACATGACTGTCTTCGTATGAAGGAGAACATGATCACTATGAGTAGGGAAATCAACGAGCTTCATAGGTAGAAAACACCCTCTCCAACTCGCCGTCTTGCAGCAGACCGGTTATCCTCTTCGGATGAAGAGCGTCCTCGTGAAAGAAGGCCACTTGAACGGCCTGAAAATCTTGATCAATTGACCTTTGGATATTTGGGATCCTATGAAGATGTTGCTCGTGTGCTAGGACCTGACGACCCGAGCCTGAGAGAACCTGTGTTGCTTCCCATGCGTGGATCTCACATTCTACCCAGGGATCCTAATATTATTAATCCAACACAAGGACAACTCCTCCAACCCCTTCCTTCCGTGATTGACCGAGAACGTAGGGAACAGAGTAGAGCAGCTGCCGCTAGAAACTGGAGGACATCCCCTAATCAGGAGCATAAGGGTAATCCGAACATTAGGGCCAGAGAGCCTGAGCCTACATTAACGAATGCTGATGTATGGGTGATGGTGCGCCAAATCATGTCTGAAAGCCGACGCTACACCAATGAGGACTGGGGCATTGAACGAAGTCACACCCCCTTTATAGATGATATATTGGACTTCCAATTGCCTCGGCGATTTAATTTGCCACAAATGGATCAGTATTCAGGGAGAACCGACCCAGGCCAACATCTGATGAGATATGCATGGTTCATGAATGCCGCAGCAGTTCCAGACATTGTAAAATTCAAGGCCTTCCCGATTTATCTAGAAAACGTGGCGTTGATGTGGTTCACCCGACTCCCTCCACGGTCGATATCAACCTTTAAAGAACTAAGTGAATGCTTTATGAACCAATTTTGACTTCATGCTCGAAAATCTAAAAGCGTCATTAAGTTGTCAAGGATTAAATAGGCTCTAGGTGAATATTTGAAGTCATACTTAGATCGTTTCAACCTTGCTGTTACCGAAGTCAGTGACCCTCATGAACCTACCATTTTGATGGCCTTAATAGAAGGAGTCAAATCTGACACATAATTCAGGGATTACTTATCCGGAAAACCGCCCTCTACTAGGGAATTGTTCTACGAAGAAGCCAATATTCGCTTGAGACGAGAGGAAGCCCATGCAAATAGAAAAAGAAAGTCGGAAGGGGCTTCTAAGGAAGATATTCAAAGCAATGTCACAGTAAAGCAGTCTGGGGACAACGCAGGAAGGGTTGAGGTGAACATCGGCAACAAGAACGAAGGTAATAACAACATAGCAACGGAAATAGGAGAAATAGGAATCTAGGGAACAACGCCAGCAAAAGATCTCGATTCCAAACTTTCGAGAGCTATTCGTCGTTGAGTAACACATTGGAAACATCTACCTGGATACTTACAATGTATTGCAATATAAAAAGCCACCACCCAGAGACTCAATCGAAAAAGAGATTGCTACGGGAAAGTTTTATTTGTTCCATGGAACTCACGGTCATTTTACCAACGAATGCCGCCATTTGAGAGACGTAGTTTAGAAATGTTGCGGGAAGGGAAGCTAGACGAGTACAAGGTTGCCCCGCAGGACAGGGAAAAGGAGGGCAAGCCCCGAACCAAAACCAGCCTACTTCCAAACCCACAACCCAACAGAAAGGTAAAGGGATCGTTATCAATACCATTATAGGCGGGCCCCATCTAGCTAGCCATAGTTACGCAGCAGTGCATCAGTACGTTAATGCCGCCAAGCACTTTGAAGTAGGAGAGTGCAGTAACCTCGAAGACATCACTCCAGTGAAGCAACAGAGGATGATGTCAGATGACATCATATTTCGTGGTAGAGATGATACTGGAATTCAATTACCCACTGAAGACCCTCTGGTAATTACTATAGCCATCGACCCAGCTTTAGTCCATAAGGTGTTGGTGGATAATGGAAGCTCGGTTAATATCCTATTTAAGAAAGCCTTTGAACAAATGAGACTCGAAGCGAAAGACTTGAAGCCATCCGAAGGATGGATACGAGGCTTCAATGGGGCGTCGACGGCTCCGATGGGATATGTAGAATTACCTATAACATTAGGACAAGGAGATCGCCAGAGAGTGAGGATCCTAACATTTGTAGTTTTGTACGTTGATTCACCATACAATGCCTTCTTAGGCCGGCCGACCCTCGCAGAGTTTAGAGCATGTATTACACCTTGGTGCCTGCTGCTTAAATTCCCAACTGATGCAGGAGTAGAAGTGATGGGAGGTGATCAAGCTACGAGATGAGCTTGTTACATGACAGAGTTGAAGATGCTAATGAAAGGGTTGAATATAGAACCCAAGGACGCTTTTCCCCCTTCAAAGGAAAATTCAGCATAACAATTAAGGGGTCCAACCTCAAGAGAGTCGCCCAGAGATGCGCTCGAGGATATAGACACCAGAGAGGATAAGGAACCCGAGGATCGAAAGGCAACTCCCAATGAAATGATAGTGGACATCTCCATTAACGATGCGGAATTGACAAAAGTATTGAAAATTGGATCACAGCTAGATCTAACTCAAGCAAAAGAGTTGGCTGACTTTTTGAAGGCAAATTTGGATGTGTTTGCCTGGACTCACGCTGACATGTATGGGATATCGCCTGCCATTATGAGCCACTCTTTGAGTATCAACCCAAAACACCCGCCGGTCAAGCAAAAGAGGCGGATGTTAGGCCCGGAGCGGTCAGCAGCCATGAAGGAAGAAGTGGAGAAATTGAAGGATAATAGATTCATCAAGGACTCGAAATATCCCTACTAGATATCGAATCCCGTCCTGGTCAAAAAAATCTAACAGGAAGTGGCGAACGTGCGTTGACTTCTCTAATTTGAACAAGGAAGGCTTGCCCGAAAGATAGCTTTCCTCTACCCAGGATCGATCAACTGGTAGATTCAACTGCCGGACACGAGCTCCTATCCTTTATGGATGCCTATTCGGGATACAATCAAATTCTCATGCATATACCAGATCAGGAGAATACAAGTTTCATCACAGACTTGGGATTATATTGCTATATGGTAATGCCATTTGGATTAAAAAATGCGGGAGCCACATATCAACGTTTGGTCAATTGCATGTTCTATAATCAAATCGAAAAAACCATGGAAGTCTATGTGGACAACATGCTCGTGAAGTCTAGGCAGTCTCCTGATCATACAAAGGACTTGGCAGAAATGTTTGGCATTCTACGAAGATATGGGATGAAGTTCAATCCTCTAAAATGCTCGGTTGGGGTCGCATCAGGGAAATTCCTCGACTTCATTTTAAGTTCTCGAGGGATTGAGATTAATCGTAGCCAGATAGCGGCAATAAGGAACATTGAAGAACCACGGAAGATTAAGGACGTTCAAAGCCTGGCAGGGAAGGTTTCTGCATTAAGTAGGTTCATCTCCAGAGCCACGGACAAGTGTGTCCCTTTCTTCGATTTGATAAAACAGGGGAAACATAACTTCGAGTGGACTCCCGATTGTGTGGAGGCTTTCCAAAATCTATTGGACTTACTAGAGAACCCCGATATTGTCAAAACCTATGGACCGTGAGGATTTGTTCATTTATCTAGCGGTGTCGTCTCATGATGTCAGCCCAGCATTGGTGCGTGAAGAAGACAAGGTCCAGAGGCCTGTATACTACGTAAGCAAGAAATTATCCACTGTAGAACGTAATTATCCAAGAATAGAAAAGCTTGGTTATAGCCTCCTGATTGCCTCCCGAAAGCTCCGTCATTACTTTCATGCTCATCCGATAGTTGTATACACTGATCAACCTATAAGACAAGTGTTGCAAAGACCCGAAGCATCGGAGCGATTAATTAAGTGGAATATCGAGTTGAGCCAATTCAATTTGAATTTTCAACCATGGAGATCAATAAGGGGACAGGCCTTAGCCGACTTCATAGCAGAATTCATGATCCCCGAAGAAGAAACAGTGGATGACAAGGTTATTGCTTCAGAACACGAGTTAGAGCTTAGTCCGTGGAAGCTATATACGGACAGGGCCAAAAATGATCGAAGATCTGACGCCAGAGTAGTTTTAATCACTCCTGAAGGACGATCCATTTACTATGCCCTGCGATTGGAATTTCCTACCGCCAATAATGATTCCGAGTATGAGGCCCTGATTGCCAGGCTGAAACTCGCCAAGGAATTAGAAGTAAGGACATTGGATATATTCTGTGACTCAAAGATAGTTGTCTGCCACGTTCGGAAGGAGTTCGTAACCAAGGGACCTCGTCTTCTTACTTATCTTGGAAAAGTGGATGAGCTACTAGGCAACTTGGAACATTACAATATAACACACATTCCAAGCGAGAGAAATCATAAGGCGGATCGACTGGCTAAGCTAGCGAGTTCTAACAACCCAGAAGAAACCGAGATGGTTCCAATAGAGATACTGGAATCACTAGGCTTTGATTTAATGGAAATTGAACTAGCCTTGGAAACTGAGCCATAGAGGGAGTCATGGATGACACCAATAAAGAACTTCCTTAAGAGCGGGATTCTCCCATCGAAGAAGAGCGAAAGACGAGCTGTAACACGTAAAGCTGCAAGATACGTTTTACAGGATGGCATCCTTTATCGCCAAGGATTTTCCATGCCCCTGCTATGATGTATAGCACACGACGACATCAAGCGTGTACTGCAAGAAGTACATAAAGGTGAGTGTGGGGGCCACACTGGGGGTCAAACATTAGCAAAGGAAGTGTTGCAGTACGGATATTTTTGGCCTTCCGCGAATAAAGATGCGGCTGATTACTCACAACGCTGCGATAAATGTCAAAGATTCGCTAAAATCCCCAGAGCACCTATGACTTAGCTTAAGTCAATGGTAAGCCCATGGCCATTTGCCATGTGGGGAATTGATATTATTGGAGTTTTACCCATCGTTAATGGAGGAGCAAAGTACACGATCGTCGCCGTGGATTATTTCACGAAGTGGGTGGAATCCGAACCCTTAACCATAATCACGACAAGGAATGTGATAAGTTTTATGGTCAGAAATATCATTTGTCGATTTGGGATACCAAAAATCATTATAACTGATAATGGAACCCAATTCAATAGTGCTGAATTTAAAAACTTCTGTCGGAAATACAAGATTAATAAAAGGTATACCACTGTAGCTCACCCGCAGTCAAATGGACAGGTTGAAGCGATAAACAAAGTCATTAAATCTATTCTTAAGAAGTGGTTGGAGCGAGCCAAAGCCAAGTGGTGGATGAGTTGCCGCTAGCTTTGTGGGCCTACAGAACAACCTTTAAGACGACAACTGACCATACTCCCTTTTTACTCTCCTTCGGATCGGAGGCAGTGAAGCTTTGTGGGCCTACAGAACAACCTTTAAGATGGCAACTGACCATACTCCCTTTTCACTCTCCTTCGGATCGGAGGCAGTGAACCCGGTGGAGCACGAAGTCCCCTCGCATAGGGTGACATACTATGACCCAATGACGAATAGAGCACTCCTCCTAGAGTCCCTCGACATGGTAGAAGAAAAAAGAGACGAAGCAGACTTGCGTGCTTCAAGGCATCGACGCAAAGTATCACGTTATTATGACTGAAAGGTTCGTACAAGGACCTTCGAACTGGGGGACTTAGTGTTGAAACGAGTCTTCCCGCCTCCAACCCAATTGGGTCCAAAGTGGGAAGGGCCTTATGCCATCCAACAGAAGCTTGATATGGGAACCTTTAAGCTAACGACCGTGGATGGCGAAGAGATTCCCAAAGCTTGGAGTGCTCAGCATTTGCGACGATATCTGAGTTAAATATGTATTGATTTCTTTTGTTTTTATGAACTATGTAAAGAGGCACGACTTACCTTAAAAAGTCTGTTTATATGAACAAAGGATTATAAAGTGGATGCAGGCTACGACTTAGCTGAACCACTATAAAAACATCGTGTGCCATTTATTTTTCCTGCACATTTTATATTCTGCGATTATTCTGTCCTGATTATGAAAATGCTAAACATTAAATTAAGCTTAAAAATTGAGAACAATTCACATGCAGGAGCAAACGAAACGACCGTTTGCGTAACATGATGGAAGGAATGGGAAGACAACATTCCTAACTCTAACTCTCATGAAACGAGAGAGAGTATAAAGGATGGGAAGACGACGTCCCTTGAGGCGTGAAGGTGCACCCCGATAAGAGGCCGCCTTAATGTTACTCTAACTTGGTTATGAGATAGGAGAGTATAAAGATGCTAAGAGGACCAGCATCAACGTCAAAGCAAAGTTAGCCCCGCCAGAGAGTCAGGGGACACTGAACTCTAAGCTTAATCAATCTCAAACAAGCCTTTGCCAGTTAGTCTGTTCGAGATTGATTGGGGGGCATAACACTCATGTCCCCAATGTATATTGTCTACTGTTTTGTAACGATGGCTTTATTGTACAATTATAATATGACATGTTGTTTATCTGCATTCTTACTTAAATAATGAATTCGCAGACATCTGATGTTGTAGGAAATAAATTATCTTATTCACAAGTACATGGATTTACACAGGAAAGCTAGACAAAAGATGTGAGGGCCGCGCTCGCTACAACAACAGCGGACCAGGAGATAAAACAAAACAAAGGACGAAGCCATAATTCATTTGGGCTTCGGAGTAGACTTTGCCTTCTTGGCTGCCTTAAGCTTTTCTTTCTCCTCTTTATCAGCTTCGCTAATGATACGTTTTTGCTTCTTCTTCTCTGAAATTGGGGTGCTGGAGTCCGTGGATTTCTTCCTAGGAACTGGAACACTGGGATCAACAGAAGATTTTTTAGCAAGTTCCTCCGTAATTGATCTAGTTGAGACAACTAACCTTGATCTAGAAGGCACCACAGCAAGAGGCTTAAGACTTTCGGGGTCTGTTTCCTCGACTTTCACCTGCATGCGTTTTTCCTGTTTGGCTTTTATCTTAGCCAAATTCATATCATCAACGTTCCCCGAAGCTCCAGTCACAACAACATCATCCTCCTCTTCATGTCCCTCGTCACCATCATCTTCTATCAGAGCATCCATCATCTCCCCATGGTCAGAAGTCTCGGTGATGGGGGGCACAAGAGCTTTTCCAGTAACCTCCTCTTTCTTTTCCTCGGCTCCTCTTCCAGACTTAGGGACAGTGACTTTGTCCCGTTTCTCCCGAGTTTCTCCAGTAGACCCTTCACCTGGAGTTGTCTTCTGCGAGTCGTCAATTTTATCAGTTGGTTTGGTACCTACAGGAAGAGAAATAATAGTTATTAACTCAGGAGAAAACGCGGGACTTTTAATTATTTGTCCAATAATGTGACGAAAGGTCGAGATAGCTTTGGCAAATTGAGGTGAAAAAGTAGAAATACCCTCAGCAAATTTCTCAACTTGAGCAGCAGGGACTTCGGGAGTCAATCCGGCAGTAGAAGGTAGGGTAGAAGCCCGGGGATCACTAGCCTTTCTGGATCATACCCCTCTACTACAACAGTTTTGACTGTGGCAGAAGAAGAATCAATTTCAGTGGTATCCTTTCCCTTGGCTTGACGTTTTTCCTCCTCCATAGCAGCGACAATAAGTTTTCGCCCAGCAGCTAAGCGGGTTATTTCTTCATCTCTCAAGTACTTCTCCATCAGCTTGTCCTCATCAATGGATTCAACCCCAAGTTCTGCTTTTCCCACTCGACCAATTGGTCCCATGCATAAACGAGGGGAAGAGGATAGTCCTTAAGCCAAGCAAGATTTCGGTGATGAATCACTTGAGAAAAAAAATTCAACCATAGTTTCACCGCTCTCGTCCAACTCCCTTTGAGCGTCTTTAAGCTGCTCATTGACTTCCTTAACTTGTTGCAAAGCCGTGCTTACATTTCCTTCAGCAAGAGATGCCCTCGTCTTAGCTTCCATTAACTTAGCCTCAAGCTCTGCGTTCTTTTTGGCTAAGTCTGCTTTCTCTTGGTCGAGACGAATGCTTTCAGATTTAGCATCTTCAGCCTGCTTCTTTAAATCAATTCTCTCTTGACTATGGGACTCAAGCTCGGAATGTTAGCGCTTTTGTAATTCTTCTAGTTGCCCCTTATAATTATCTGCGTCACGTTGTGCGAGAGCAAGTTCAGCTTGGGCATCCTCTAGGTCTCTCTCAGAATTTTCAATAGCCCTTGCGTCATACTCGGCGGCATTAGCCATAGTTTTTACATCTGCCAACAGATTTCTAATAATTTTGGAGAGAGTTTTTGCATACTTCTTCATTTCCTTATATTGTTCGTCCACAAAATCTATAGTAGCCTTGATATCGTTGGCCCAATCAAGTTTTACCAGTTTGTGTTTTGGAACAAAGTGCATGTGCCCGAATTGGTGGTCGGGAAATTGCTGCCTCAGAACTTCCAGTCTAGCCTAGTTCTTGTCATTAATAACTAGTCTTGTGGTAGTTATTTCAACAGTGATACGAGATAGCTTCGTGGTGTCGGCTCTTTCCTGCATCCTTTCCCGATTCTGGTTGTTTTTCTTTTAGATTAGGAACCCTTTTTGAGGTACCGTCTTGAGGAGTCTTGCCCTTAGATGGAGCAGTTAGCGTTGTACTTATTCTTCTCATGATGTGAAGGCTGATTCTTGCGTTTGTCTGAATCTTTTTGATGTGGGGATCGAGAACGGGAAGACTGATAAGGCCTTGGAGGACGATCCCTCCTATCTCTTCCCCTACTCTCATGCCGATCATGCCTCTCATTGGGATCCATTGGGGGCATACTCGAACGAACATCCCGCATATATTATCACTGCCTCACCATTTATCCTATAAGAAGAAATGAAATAATATTAGAGTTAACATTAACATAATACTCAAGTGTTGCGACGTGTAGTACTGGAGTGCAGTGTGTTTCCTAAAGTGGTGATCCCCCCCAAACAGACCAGAGCCCGAACTGAGGTCGGTATGTGTAGTCTCCCTGGGCTTTACGGGAGTAACTTCTTCCTCAGAAGTGAGAGCAAGAGGATTGGTTGAAAAATCATCTGTAGTATAAAAGGTCTCGGGCAAGGGAAGATCTCGTAAATCCCGATATATAGGGTCATCAACTGTAGTCTTATCTCCTAAAGGAATGACTGATGGCAACTCCTTTAGAGAAATTAGCCTCTCAGGGGTAGCTACGTCTTTAGGAGTGATATATTTATTTATGTCCATCTCAGATATGTTTGTTAGTTCATTATCCTGAGTCGAAGATGGAGAAGGAGGGTCCCTAAGGGGTACTGTTGGACTTTTCGAGCTATCTCCCGTCTCAGGAATAATATCAACTGGGGTTATGTACACGTAAGGGCCTTCCCCATGTCTTATGCTATGGGTTATGGCAAGTAGACGGTGCCGATGTAGATATTCATCCACCAAACAATCCTTGAAGGTAAAGAACTTTTGGTCACCATTAAGTAATCGATTCAAACGATCAAATTGTATTGGTAGCTTCTCTTGTGGAGGATTAGGAACTGTAAAGCGAAAACAAGCAACGCTTAATAAATGTAAGATAAAGGCTGGAACTGAAACTCGAAAAAAAATCTGAGTCCCTACTTGATTTGATCCATCTTCTGGCACACCCAGGCTATTGCTTGATATAAAACCATTCGGGTTTTGGATCCCCAGCATTACTACTAAACGGGACGGTGATAATTTTTCTTTTGGGCACCAATTCAAAATATACGAAGGACGGGATGTCATTGTTTCAATGCTTAAATTTGTAAAAGAAATGTACATCTTCGAAAGTCAACTCTTCACCAAGAATTTCTTTATAGGCTATATACAGAGTATATAAATAGGCGTAAGAGTTGGGAAGAAGCTGCATAGGGGCAATCCTTAATTGTCTCAGAAAATCGACGATAAATGGTGGGAATGGAGGTATTGCTCCAACAAGACACATTAGTCTGGTGATGGCCATATACCCTTCCGGTGGATTATGAGGACGATCTGTTTTGGATGGCACCTCAATATCTCTTCAGAGAATCCCGTGTTTTAAGCATATCCTGGCAAGTCTGTCATTATCAATCATCGATTCGACTGAGTCTTTAGGCGATTCTAAGATAACTGCATCCCTAAATTCGTCAGGGGAACGGCTATCTCCTAGCCCTCCTTCTTCCTCGCCTAGGGAAACATTACCCCCAGACGATGCTTTACTATTCTGAGTCCCCATTTCATAATCTGGGCCTTCACTATCCCAGTCTGGATCAGAGGTAGAAGATACATCCTCAATGACAGGATTTTCGGATGTCCCCACAACTTCTCTTCTCTCTGCTAATCTAGATGAGCGTCTCTCGGTCATATCTGGTGTGCTATTGAAGAAACAATAGCAAGGATTAGTGTAAAGTTGTCCGTGTCCCTCTGTGTATGTGTGTGAACTAAATTGTGCTAGTATGAATGCAGTGCTAAAGTGAAAAAATAAGAAGTCGACATCAATTAAAAGGAGCATGAAGCAAAGTTGCATGTTAGCCAAATCTACAAAGTCCCGCTAAAAAGGCTCTATCCTAACTGTCCAAAAGTCATAGACCAAATTCAATGTTAACTGAATTAGTTGGACAGTTCTTGCACATTAAGTTGAATGTCCTCGGATCGGTTAGGGGGTGTATGTTACAACCATCTCGGTTAAAGTCCCCTTCCTTAGTGTCATAATCAGATCGGTTCGATGTTCATGTCACAGTCAGATCGGTTCGATGTTCATGTCCAGCCTATCGGTTCGATGTCCATGTCATGATCGGATCGGTTTAGTTGCTTCACTTCGGCGAATCGGTTCGGAACGAGGAAAGGAATGGGACCGGATAGGAGGAATTAAGAGAATACTCTAGCTGGGTCGGTTAACACCGACCCAAACCATATCAGCATCATGAGACATGTCCACTCATCTTAACCTCCCACCACTTCATTAATTCTTTCCTCCGATTCGAACCAGTCCAACTCACCGTCCTTAATGGCTACTCCTTAACTTTGAGAAGCATTCGACCTGAACCGACCCTTCTTATGCTTCCTACTTCCATTCCGCTCCGTTGACACAATCTTTCCCCTTGCCAGTGGCCAAGTTATTACCAAGTAAAGTATTTCTAAATTGGCATGACCAACGCTTGCTTTAAGTCCTCTCCGCCACTGCATCGAGATGGCAACGAGGCCATCAACGACGATAGCAAGGAGGTGGAAGGTGTGGCGTCAAAGCCAATGAAAACATCATGCTGAAATCACTCAAATTAATCACGAATTCGAATTGAAATCAAGTAAAATGGAGTTAATCGAAGTTATTGACCTACCTATGTGATCGATTTGAGGATTAAAGGGGAGTTTTGAAGTTTTGGGAATTAGGATTTGTCACGCAAGAAAACTAGAAGGTGATGAAAATGAAAGGAAGAGGATGGAAAGGGAGAAGTAGTAAATTTATATGAGTATGGAGCGGCCCTTTGTATTCCTACCAACGTGACATCTCCCTCTGCTCGGACCGAAAGGTTGGCCCACAATCGTTTAGCCCATTAGCTTAGTGGCGTTGAGGTGCAGATAAGGCTATACGGATCAGATCTGAACCCAAGCAAAGTCACATACATTAATTCAACACATGAAATGAATTTAAAGAGAAACATATAAAGGCTTACCTAAAGGAGATACTTGAATATTAAACAGAATTCTCGAAGTAACTTTAGAACAACAGAAACAATCTTGCGTATATCTGAATGTATTTATAGGCAACAAGAGGTGTGACTTAGCAAAGCAACACGACCTTACAAGTGAAAGGAAACAACTATTCAATGGTGCTAATTCAGAAGCAGTTATTCAGTGGCCTTAGTTTTAGAAACCGGTGAGCTGACAATTTCAAAGCACACTTTATCTTCAATAAATGCGTACTCCGAGGGGGCAAAATGCTAGCCTACTTTGTGAGATAGGCTACACATAGGCACAGATCCAATTCTTGAAGACTGTTGGTTAGAAATACATGCATTTGAAGTTAGGATCGGATCAGGGGTCTCAAGCCGGAAACAGAAGGAAGCGAAGTAGGGACAAATTCGGATCGGGTCGAGGGAGCCCGACCCGCACCCCTTTTTCTTTGTACGTTCGACCCGAACTGGATGCTGGAACAGTTATCACCCACGATCTCTTGAAGCACGAAGCAGTTATGTATACGTTCCCTACGTTCATCCACAACTGTCATGCGCTGGCAACATCTCCGAGCCCTCACCTCCGAGCCGAGCGGGATGCCTGCCACGTGTCCTCGAACCGGAGCCGCTCCAGGGAGATTTTTCACCTATAAATACACCTCCAAGGGTCATTTGAAGGGATCTTTTGGCAAATTCAGAATTAAAACCCTCTTGTCAACCGAATTACATCACAATAATTAGATCATAATCATCTTTCAACTATATTTTTGAGAGAATTGAGTGGATCTGTGAATGTTGTATGAGTGAATCTGAGTGAGAATCACTAATGTACTTGTATCCAAATCATTAATTCAAAAAGTAGAAAGTGGACGTAGGCTCTTTAACGCCGAACCACTATAAATCGTGTGTTTCCCCTTGCTTTTTGATTTCATTTTATTAGAAATATTGCTAGTTTGGGTGTTAGAGCCATTTCCGGATCTAACATAATTAAAGATTTAGCTATCTGCCGGAGTAAAACTGATGGTACTCCATTCTCAATCATCTGACAAATTTGATAATTCAAATTATCATATTCACATTCCAATCTAATTAACGATTCATTAAAACTCCACTTAGTTGTAATCTTCCCAAAAATCATTATTGATGATTACCTAACTTTGGGAAATCAAACATGCCACATTGACAATGTACACTGTACCACTGATTTCTGCCGATGTATAACCTTTAAGCTCGTACGTCCTAGAGAATGGTGTTAAGCAAGAGAATAAATTCTCCGCTACCAAACAAATATATATTTAGCAGAGATCAACAATACGATTCAAATTACAATGTTAGACATGGTTTTTAACTGGGTTAAAGAACCAATGTCAATAAAAACACAGTTCACAATAAAAACACAGTTCACAATAAAACCAAAATCACATTCCATTAATTATGGAATCTTCACGGAAAAACAGATCGATATATAACAGATATCAATTTCCGTATCCGACTAATAATATAATTGGAATAACGACAAAGCCTTTTAAATTCCATATATATTAACAGTCTTCTTCTACAAAAGCTCACTTCGATTATTACCAAATCCAATTCCTTTCAATTCCAATTTAATATATTAAATTGAAAAACTTTACTTTGGAAATTTTCCATTAAATCCTAATAAAAGATTTATAAATTTCAAATCACATTTCACTATTAATCGGGTTAAAGAACGAATGTCATTAAACAGACAATTCACAATGAACCCAATTCACATTCCATTTTATTTCAGTTACTAATTATAACTAGAAATTCTAATGATCTTAATTAAAAGATTTATTCTTTTCACATGGTGTTTAAGAATAGTGTTACTGAAGACACCATTCACGACAAACCCAAAATCCATATCTTTTATTCAATTCCAATTAAATATTAATTAATTGGAAAACTTTACTAAATCTTAATTAAAAGATTTATTCTTTTCTCATCTGGGTTTAACAACAGTGTTATTCAAGACGCCGTTCACGACAAACCTAAAATCCAATTTAATATTAAATACAAGGCTCTGAATAGAAATTATGTCGGCTTATATTCAGTATCAAATTCTGAAACTAACAGATATCGTATTGGGAATAACGATATTTGTATCTTCCAAATTCCTGTATCATTATTCGTATAACCATGGAATTCAATATCGAAATATTACGAAGATTATTTCCATTCCAATCCATTCCAATTTATTCATTGGAAAATTCTGGTTATTTTTAAAACCATTTCAAATCCAATTCATTTCTTTAAAAATATTGGATTATTATTCTAGTTAATATCTAGTTCATTTTGATAAAAATGTATTTTTATCTTTTCAAATATGGAGTTTTTCATCCTAATTCTTTTCAAATCATTTATTATGATTGTACACAAATTATTAATATTTTTAATAATTTTATTAAGGCACTTTCATCAATTTCCATAAACGGTCATCGAATTGCACTTACAACGACCTTTTTCAAATTTGATTTGGACATAATTCCAAGTCCAACCATTAGACTTCAAATCTCTTATATTCTTTGGAAAGCTCTTTTCGATACGAACCCAACGGTTTCAGTTTTAGGAAAATTCGACAGTCGGATCTCCTGTAATGTCAATTCGAAGTCAATGGTCGAAATTCGTGAATGGTCACGGCGCGACGTGTTCTATTCAGGCCATTGAATATATATATATATATATATATATATATATATATATATATTATATATATTTCATCGATTTCCATTTTGAAACGTATTTTATAAATCGTTTATAAATTCGTCTTAAAACGATTCTAACTTCATTTTCAATTTTAAATCAAAATTGAATACTCCTTATCATTATAATATTTAAATGATAATATTTTCAAAATATCAGATTTTGAAACCATTTCCTTTTCGATATTCATTATAAAAATGAATAAAATCGATATAAATATCGTTCGTGTTAAAATAGCGCAAAGCTAATCAACACGGCTTCATATATTTAAATATTTTCGTGTCCATCCAAAATCCGACATCAAATTCACATTTTAATCATTTATTGAATATTATTACAAATTATTCGATATTCCTGAATTTGAATCAGATACAATCAATTACCATATAATGTTATTTATATGGACTTCATACAACACAAGTACACCACAGTAATGATACATAATCAACCATCATGCAGAGTGCATTACACAACTGCGTAAGCATTAAATATAAATAATTAACGCTTACAACAGTCTGTCAACCCATCGATTGACATATAACTAAACAACTGGGATTAGTGTACGCCAAAAATCATCCCAATGCCCTTGTGGGATTTCAACCATCAAATAATAATAATTATTTGTGCATTTGGGCGATGTGTAAAAATTATCGTCCCAATCGATATCACAAAAATAGGCGAACATAAACAAGTCGTCTGACTTGTAAATGGATGTGTAACCTTATTTTTGGCTATCCAATAAATATATAGAATTTTATAACTTTGCTTATAAAATTCTAGATAATGCCTATTTAATTTTATTTATCGCAGTTATAAAATAAAAATAATATTTTTAGCGAACTGTTATTTATTACAAACCTAGCCATTTTATATATCTCATATATATGTTAAAAATAATATTTTTAACTAGCAAAAATTTTTCTAACACATTTTAGAAAATTTCGGCACAATAACGACGCGATATTAAAACTGGAATAAGGTCTAGCCTTGTCCCTCGCCTAATACTAGCTCGCGCCATACACAAACCATCAATCCAATCAATCATACCACAGTACAGTCAATTTCACAACCACAATCAAATCACACAGAACATCCAAATAAATAAATACTCAACTACACCAATGCCATTTACGGCGCCATAATTGGTTATTCACGGAGTATGAAATCCATGTGTCGTTAATATCCATACATCGCTTTCAATTTATGTGATTGTGCGAATTCGAGTCTTGAACTCAGTATAATTCAAATAGAAATCTATACTAGAAATTTCAATTTATTTATAGTTATAAAATACATCAACTAAGTGTACAAAATTCTAGTGAGAAGGAGTTCTCACCTTTGGTTTCCACTCCGTCATTCTTTAATGGACGATTTGGATTCCGTTCTTCTTCCAGTCGGTTCCATCGCAATCTGTTTCACACGGTTTAAATTAAAAATCAGATTTTTAAATAATGCTATTTATATTTAAAAATCACATTTTCAACTAATGTTATTTATATTAAAATCATATTTCTGCAAGGCTATACGTATATTAAAAATCATATTTTTACAACACTATATATATTAAAAATCATATTTTTATTATAACGCTATACATATAAAAATCGCATTTTATAACGCTACCTATATAATAAAAATCTTTTTATAATGCTACTTATATAATAAAGATCATATTTTTATATTGCTACTTATATAATAAAGGCATATTTTTATAATGCCCCTTATATAATAAAAATCATATTTTTATATTGCTCCTTATATAATAAAAATCATATTTTTATAATGCTCCTTATATAATAAAAATCATATTTTTATATCAAAACCATATGTGTAAAAACCATATTTTTATTTCAATGCTAAGATATATAAAAAACCGTTTTTAAACAATGTTATTATATTTAAAATCATTTCTAAACTATATTACAAAATTTATAAATTAGTTATACAAAGAAAAAGTTTACTATTTTTTTTCCATAGGAGGTGGAGGGAGGAGCTCGCGGTGGCACAGGCAAAAGGGAAGGCGCGGGTTTCGAGGGGAGCGGGCGGAGGAGGTCAGAGGTGGCCAACGGCGGCTGTTTTGGGGTTGAGTGGTTTGGGGGTTTTAGTTTTTGAGCGGAGGAAGGTAGATGGAGGGGGAGGGAAGATCGTCGGACGCCAGCGGCGGACTGGGAGGGGGGATGGGGGAAGAGTAAAAGGGGTTGACCTTTTTTTTATTTAATTTAGTTTTAAATTCCCAAAAAGTTACTTTTTTTATTCAAACTCCAAATCGAACCCAATGACTGTCACCCTAAGCTAAATACCCCCATTCCGAACACAATGAGATATATCCGGTAAGCCAATTTGACTGTTACGACCAATTTTCATCAAAAATAAAATATAAATTGATTTAACGTTCAAAATTGATTTCAACATACATTTTAATTTACCAGGGCTACATACTAACTCCAAAAATTCCAAAAAAATAAATCTAGCTATGTTTTGACGATACGGTCCAAACAAAACTAATTTTGCCGAATTTGGAGACCGTTTGAAAATGGCCACTTTCTAGTCGATTAAATTCAAATTGAAAGTGCCAAACGCGTTTAAGTTCACCACGCTCACATATTAATTCCAAAAAATATGAAAATTAGAATCTAGCAATAATTTGACATTCTGGATCCAACAAAAGTGATTTCGTCAAAAAGGAGGTCGGTTGCAAAATGGCTATTTTTAAGGGCTATATATTATATAAACAATATATATATTCCAGAGCGACTATTCTGAATTTTAAACTAGACATAACTTTTAATTTTCGTTATGAAATCTGGATTTTTCACATTCGTTAGAAAGATATAATTAAACAGATTCAAATATTTCTTGTTTTACTAAAATCCAATCTATTTTGACTCCTATACATTCATTTGAAAATTAAAATTGAATTTTCAAACTACCGTGCCATTTTAGGCTCGTTATATAATTAAAATAAATTTATACATTCTAACTTTGATAAAAATAAATTTTTAGTCGTTATTATTTAAAATAAACCATTTTAAATATTCAAAATTCATTAAAATAGCTAAAATAAAAAATTTAATTTGGTTCTGAAATTCCGGGTTGTTACAATCTCCCCCACTTAAAATCTTTTCGTCCTCGAAAAGGAACGGAGCTGAAAGTTATATAACCAACCAACTCAACTTCCATCATGGCTTTCATTCTTCAACTTTTCAGTTTCTAAGAATTTTCTAATTCCTCAAAAATTTGGCTAATACCCTAAATTTTCGAAAAATTTCGCCATAACCTCCTTTGTACGGGGAGGCCTTTAAAACAACAACTAGCCTCATAGGGCCCTCATCAATCCAAAAGAAAGAGAAAAAGCCAATCGGCTTATAAAATCATCAAAAACCCAATAAATATAATAAACATGTACCTATTTGTCGGGCATACAATTTTATTCCTCTTCTTAGCTCCATGCTATTAACTGCTCACACATATATATGTACATGTATGCAATATAACAAATTTCAATCATGTTCAATATATGATTCGATTTGGGTAAATTTACCTTTCATTTCCTTATTGGTTAAATTAATTATAATTCCAATAATTTTTATTAGTTATACTAATAATCAATATCACAACCAACAATCAATTAGTTGAATAAATTTTCAAATATATAATTTTTATATAGTCAAAAATCATATTTTTGATGCCAAATCACAAACAATAAACCCTATCTAGTTTTGTTTCTCACACCATTCAATTGTAAGTATATAGATATCCCACTTTCGAGACTCATAATAAATTTGATGATCGATCGACCGATCAATCACCAGAATCATCCCCGGGCAACTAGAGTGTAATTCTATATCTATCAAATACATATAATAAGATAAAATTTTCAAAATTTTCTTTAATAAATAATACTCTTCAAACGCGTTCTAGGATACTACTGGTCCTATCTCTAATGAGCTATTCCCATTGGATATTACTAATCCAGTCTCTGATGAATTCTTCCATTCGACTCTAATGTGTCTTGTTCTCGAGCTCTGTAAACTAAAGCTCTGATACCAAGTCTAAAACGACCCAAAATCGCTCTTACGGGAAACCCGGATTGAGTTGAGAACACAACAAATCAGAACATAAACAATAGAACATTTCATTGTTAGTACCAAAATTTACATCAAAGTGCAAGAATATAACATAGTATGAATAAATAATATACATCAGAAAAATATCAGAGATTAAAATACATTACATAGCAGCGGAAAAGTAATACATAATACATCTTAAAAAAATACACGGATACAGAACTTTCCGAATATAGCTTCAGCTGTAAATCAAGGATCCCGTGAATATAATATCTGCAAAACCAAAACTACTAGCTGCCCGTGTGGAAAATAGGGGCACCCATAGTTTAGGTTAAAACAATGAACTCTAGCCCAGTCATGGGACTGGTGTGTGAACTAAAACAGTTATTAAATCTTTACTTCAGAAATAAAGTAAATCAAGAGACCACGATGTATAACACTGAACGGGTTTTCTCCCAAGAATACAGTGCATAAGCAGTTATAAACAGCGCGATGCTTTTCAAAAAATGAAGCTATTAAAAGACTCACGTCCCATCACACAATGCAACGCAAGCCGGAGGATAGAGTTTTCCCTTATAAAAGCCAAACATGCTTAGTACGTTTAAAACAAATCATTTGATACTATTATAAGTGCATAGTGTATAAAACAACTTCAAATATAAATGTATCAATCATAGACGGCATGGGTACCATATATCATGTCGCCATACTAGGCTCCACAATCAAAGCCGAAATGTCACGTATTGGAAATTGGATTTCCGTCATGAGTTGAGGCAAGGGATGTACTCCTCGCCGGCTTCAAGACACTCTAGCAAATGCCTTAGGGTTCCCCGCAGTGACCCCTTGGATCCTCCAAGACTGGTCCACACTTACGTTAGTGGATTGTCAATTCCTGAACACCCGTATCCATGTCCTATAGGACCTATCCATCAGTTTCGTAGTAACCGATATATCCGAGGTGCCTCGCAATGCATCATCCACATAGGTAAAAAAGAATGCCTGGGCTCCATACCATGACACCACTCATAGCTAGAAGGAAACGTCATGCACTCCTTAGGTCCCTTATCCCGTTTTTGACTCATATCGAGATGT
The DNA here is from genome assembly GCA_030737875.1 of Allium sativum. Lineage (NCBI taxonomy): Eukaryota > Viridiplantae > Streptophyta > Magnoliopsida > Asparagales > Amaryllidaceae > Allium > Allium sativum. The sequence continues at coordinate 711,891,401 of CM060924.1, read as the reverse complement.
GAAGCTCGCGAATTAACGCTATACACAAAGCTATGCTATTTAAACCATGCTTTGATCATCAAGCACAAGGCTTTGCTTTTCAACAGAAGCCTTGATCATTCGCATCTCAGCATTCCACACTGACAATTCATGCCATGCGACTGATGTATATCGATATATAACCTCTAAGATCGTACGTCTTAGAGAAGGGTGTTAAGCAAGAGAATAAATTCTTCGCCACAAAACAGATATATATTTAATAGAAATCAATCAACACAGAATAAAATCCAATGTCAAACACACATCCATTTAATAGTTCATTCTGGGTCTGAATGAAACCTGAGGCACCTTATTCCTCGTCCTATATGTCCAATACAGGAGAGAGGTCCTCGCGTATCCGGTCAATCTCCACGTACATCTGGATGATCACCACTTATTACCTTGTCTTGGGTGTAATCAAGACATCAATAATCATCCAAACGATGTGAAGACCTGCGGTCTTCAACCACCATCTTCATCGTCGACTTATTATCGAATCAATTATTAAGAATGGGTAAAAAACAGGCCTTTCCGAATAACCCGCGTATCTTATAATCAAGTGCTATAAAAACACAACATACGCCTTATTCCAATTCTAAATATTCTTTTATTCAAATATTCATATCCTTTAGGAAAGGTTCCCAATAATTTTATCAAATATAAATTCTTTTAAATTTATTCCTTAATCTTCCTTTGGATATCTGTTCAAACCAAATTAAAGTTTATCCAAACTAGTCGGGACTAGCGCACCTTACCGAAGTAATCACTTGTTATATTTCTCAATCCCAACCTATTCATCATATGGAGTAAAACTGGTAATACTCCATATCTAATGTAAAGACCCGCAAATTCCCACCCTTTGAATCGACCATAAACCACACAGGTCTGATCCAAAAAGTGGAAACCTACGAATACTTTAACTTTGGGCATACAACACATCAGAACAAAAACACAGACTTTTATAACATCAATAATAAATGTTACATCAGAGTACAGAATATACATATCAGAGTACATTGGAAAATAATTACAGCGGAAGAATAAATTACAATAAATGAATACATTGCAGCGGAACTAATCTCGGTGGAAGGCTATCAACACTATGGCCACAGCTTCAATCTTCAATCCAGGATCTTGTTTTATCTATCTGTCAAATAAGCTACTCGACTGCCCGTGTGGAAAGAGGGCACCCGAGTTTGCAAAGTGAACAAACTACAGGTCAGTCGTGGGACTGGTGTGAGAATTCTACTTAACCTATATAATATAATAAGGCTAATCACAGGACCACGCCACTTTCGCGGAACGGGTTTTCTCCTATGGATTGCCAGTGCATGACTAAAGTAAATCGTCAAAATAACGCAATGCTTTTTAGAAAAATGAAACCATTATAAGACCCAAGTCCCATCACACAATGCAACGCAAACCGGAGGATAGGGTTTTACCTTATAATGATCAAAAGATGCTTGATACGATAAACACGGTAGTATATAATAATAGTGTGCAACCAATTTGAAATACATCAAAGTAAATATATCAATCCTAGACGGCATGAGTGCCCCATCCCACTATGTCGCCATGTATAGGTATACAATCAAAACCGCGTGATGTCGTATTGGAAATTTGGGTTTCCATCTGAGTCAAGGCTAGGAGCGAATTCCTTACCGATTCGAGACACTCTAGCAATGCCCCAGGATTGGTACTCTGTCCAACCCTTGGATCCTGCAGGGCCGGTCCGTCCCCGTGTTGGTACTCTGTCCAACTGGTGCAATGGACTGGATTAGTTATTCCTGAACACACGTTTCCCGATCCTAACGGATCTCTGATTGGCCACAATACGACCAATATACCTGAGGTACCTCAAATCCAACAACCACATAAGTAAAATGTCAGCCAGTTTAAGCACCGACACCACTTCTAGCTAGAAAGAAACGTGCGCACTCCCTGCGTTCCCTTACTCCGTTTTAGACTCAACCGGGGTGTGAGGCTCGCGAAGTAACGTATTACACAAAGCTATGTCCATACCAGACTATGCTTTGATCATCATACAAGGCTCTGCTTTGCAACAATAAGCTTTGTTCAATTGCAACTTGGCGTGCCACATCAACAACTCATATCATGCGATCGGTAATTATTTAACATACAAAAGGGTGTTAAGCAAGAGAATAAATCCTCCGCCACCATGCATTTATATATTAAATAAAAACCGATTTAATTACATGAAATAAATTTCAATGTCAGGCATGCTATCCATTTATAAGTTCGTTCTGGGTCTGAACGAAACATCGTGTCCGTCGATCTCCAAATGCGTTTGGACGATCATTACCAAATACCTTGCCTTGGAAGGCCAATCCCAATTCAAGATACTAGTCATCATCATCCCAACGATGTGAAAATCTTCGGTCTTCAATCATCGTCTTCGTCTTCGACTCTTGATCGTCGTGTTGATTATTCAGAATGGGTTAAACCCGGTCTTTCTAAATAACTTGCGTAATTTGGGATTAAACAAATGTTGGAAATCACACATTTCGTCACATCTCAACTCAGAATATTCTTTTAATAAGATATTCGTTTTAGAAGATTCTCATTAATTTTATCAAAGATAAATATTTAAAATAAAATCTATAAATCAATTTCTAAAAATATGGAATTCCACAGAAATCCAATCAATACATAATCGATATAGATTTCTGTATCAGACTAATAGTATAAATGGAATAACGGCAAAGCCTCTTAAACTCCATATATAATATCGGTCTTCTTTTACAGAAGCCCATCTCAATTATTACCAATAGAATTTCCACTTAATTCCTATTTAATATATATTAGTTGAAAAACTTGATTTATAGAAAATGTCTTTTTAATTCTATAAAATAGATTTATAAGTTCCAAATAATGATTTCAATGCAAATTGGATTAAAGGATAGATGTCGTTTAAAACATCGTCCACGGTAAACCCACTTCACATCTCAATTTATTACATATCACAAAATATGATTGCAAATGCTAGTAATCTCTTTAAAAACATATTTTAAAATAATCATAAAAATATTCTTTAGATAAAAGATTCTAAATGAGAAGTATTCTTTATTTTACAAATCTTTATCTTCTACAAATATTCCTTGTTTTAACATATACCTAATTAAAATTCTATATATTTTTAAAATATATATATTTTATATAAAAAGGATTTCTAATGTAAAAATAGTCTTATTTAAAAGAACACTTGAATCGAAATGCGACTCAAAACATTTACCATATAATTTGGATTATATGGATTTCACACACATCATATATATGACAATAACAGTACAATCATCAAGTCATCCATTACATCCAAAGTGTAATTTTCCACTGTGTAAGCGTTAAAATTAAATAATAACGCTCATCACAGCCTGTCGATCTAACGATCAACATACAACTAAATATTGGGATTAGTGTATGTAAATTTTCATCCCAACACCCGTGTGGGGTTTTCAACCAATCAAGCAAATGATAAACTAATTTGTGCACTTGGGCGATGTGTGAAAATTATCGTCCCAATCACATACACAAGTCGGGTAACTTGTCTATGGAAGTGTATTATACAATATGTAACACGACGATAAAAATGCCTCTTTTAATTGTATTCCTTTTATTTCCTATAAACGGTCAATAAAAATGTGATCTTTATTTCTATACTTTTTATTGTAATTTACATTTTTACTTAACAAAATGTCCTTTTTATTCTAACTTACATTTTGAATGTAATTTTCCTTTTTTATTGTTTATTATTAACAACAAAAATCTCGTCTTCTATATTTATTCTTTTCAATGAAAGCAATTTTACATAAAATTGTAATTCTTTAATTTTATTCTTCTTATTGTCTCTAGAAAGACAATAAAATGTAACACAAAAATATATTCTTTTTATTGCATCTAAAATGATGATAAAAATGTAACATTAACATTGCTATTTTTATCGCATCAAAAATGCCGATAAAAATGAATCACTAACATTGTCTATTTTTATCGCACCAAAAATGTCGATAAAATGAATCACTAACATTGTCTATCTTTATCGCACCAAAAATGTCGATAAAAATGAATCACTAACATTGTCTATTTTTATCGCACCGAAAATGTCGATAAAAATGAATCACTAACATTGTCTATTTTTATCGCACCAAAAATGTCGATAAAAATGAATCACTAACATTGTCTATTTTTATCGCACCAAAAATGTCGATAAAATGAATCACTAACATTGTCTATCTTTATCGCACCAAAAATGTCGATAAAAATGAATCACTAACATTGTCTATCTTTATCGCACCAAAAATGTCGATAAAAATGAATCACTAACATTGTCTATTTTTATCGCACCAAAAATGTCGATAAAAATGAATCACTAACATTGTCTATTTTTATCGCACCAGAAATGTCGATAAAAATGAATCACTAACATTGTCTATCTTTATCGCACCAAAAATGTCGATAAAAATGAATCACTAACATTGTCTATTTTTATCGCACCAAAAATGTCGATAAAAATGAATCACTAACATTGTCTATTTTTATCGCACCAAAAATGTCGATAAAAATGACAACATTAACCATTCTATTTTCACCGCATCCAAAATGACGATAAAATATTCAACATTAACAATTCTATTTTTACCGCATTCAAAATGACGATAAAATATTCAACATTAACAATTCTAATTTTTACCGCATTCAAAATGACGATAAAATATTCAACATTAACAATTCTAATTTTACCGCATTCAAAATGACGATAAAATATTCAACATTAACAATTCTATTTTTACCGCATTCAAAATGACGATAAAATATTCAACATTAACATAAAATATTCAACATTAACAATTCTAATTTTACCGCATTCAAAATGACGATAAAATATTATCATAAGAAATGAAAGCAAAATGTTCTTTTTATTACTAAAAGGAAAAACAACAAAGATGCTTCTTTTAATGCTAAAAAGAAACATGACATAAAAATGTTCTTTTAATGTTAAAAAGAAGAAGCGACAAAATGACCCTTTTCATGTTAAAAAGAAAAGAGTGACAAAATATGTTCTTAATTCTAAAAGAAAAAGCGACAAAAATTATCTTTTTATTCTAATGCAATATCTTTACAAAAGTGTTATTTTAATATCGATGCGAATTTTCAATTTTTTTTTACTACATATAAAACTGTAAACTTTATTTTACAATTATATATCCCATCATAAATTACATATAAAAATGTAAGTTTTAATTTTATTGCAAATCCCCTTTCTAATTACATATAAAAATGTACTTTTTATTTTACATTGTAAATTGCATATAAAAAGGTAGGTTCTATCCTTATGTTGTATTTGCATTATAAAATGCAAATGAAAAAGGTAAGTTTTATTTTCAATGTTATATTCGTATTATAAAGTGCAAATAAAAATGTAAATTTTATTTTCAAGTTTTATTTTCATTATAGCATGCAAATAATAAAAATAGCTTTATCATCAAGTTATATTCACATCATAAAATGTTAACAAAAATGTAAGTTTTGTATTCAAGTCTCATTTGCATTATAATATGCAAATAATAAAATAAGTTTTAGTTTTCAGGTCATATTTACATTATAAAATATAAATAAAAAGGTAAGTTTTATTTTCAAGTGATATTTACATTATGAAATGTAAATAAATAAAATAAATATAAAAAGTATGTTTCAAGTTCATTTGTGTCTTGAAAACACAAATAAAAATATAAATTTTAATGTAAATCTTTATTTCAATACTTTGTTCGCGTCAAGGGATGCAAACAAAATATAATTCTCTTTTTATTTAAACATTTTGTTTGCATTGAGAAATGCAAGAAGAATATAATTCTTTTTATTTTAAATGTAAATCTATATTTTGTCATTTTGTTCGCATCAAGGGATGCAAACAAAATACAATCTTTTTGTTCCTTCGTACATTTCTGTTTGAGAAATGCAAACAAAACACAATCCTTTTTTATCAACATTGAATCGATATTTCACATCAATTCAAATAAAAGGAAAATTTTCCTTTTTTTCATTTTCTTTTTCTTTTCTTTTTTTTTTTTTTTTTCCAATGACAAAAGTATGGATTTTTGTTTCATCTTTATTCAATGACAAAAATATGAATTTTTGTTTCATTTTTATTCAATGACAAAAATATGAATTTTTGTTTCATTTTTATTCAATGACAAAAATATGAATTTTTGTTTCATTTTTATTCAATGACAAAAATATGAATTTTTGTTTGTTAACTTTTAATGCAACAAAATTAAGAGTTTTTGTTTTCTTTTTATGCAACCAAAATGAGAACTTTGTTAGTTAACTTTTAAGGCGAACAAAAAGAAATATATTTTATTCGTTGTTCGTAGTCTATTGTAAACAAACAAATAAAAATAATATTCTATTTGTCGTTCAATTTCTATTGTAACATCAACAAATACAAATAAAGTTTTATTTGCCGTTCCATTTCTTTGTTCATTTCAGAAGAATGAAAATGACATCAAAATAAAATAAATTAGAACGTCTATATCTGAATAAAATATGTTTTAAATCTAAATTTAGATTTAATTTTCCAACTGCAATTTAAACTCAATAACGTATACAATATAAAGACGGATTTAAGCATAACATGAACAATAAGCACACCACAAGCAACAATCGATAATTCATACACCCAAAACATTTCAGAACTAAATCATCATCATCATACAATTATTTTAATGTGGGAAAATAAATTAATAATTAATTAAATAATAGAATTTGAACTCTCACCTCAAATTTTGGCTGAAAATCAACTGTCTCAGAATCAAGTGTGGTCTGCGCCATCGCGAAGCTCTTAATTTTGTGATTCCAACGCAATTTACGGTTTGTCAAACGGACCTCGTATGAGAGAGTTATGAATTTTTAAACATCGGATAATTTAAATAATTAAATAATAAAATAATAATAAAATAATAGTTCGGACCTTCTTCTTCACGTCGTCATCTACATGCCGCAACCCATGAAGCCGCCGTTGCTTCTTCCGTGCGCACCCCCCTATGGCGCTCCGTTCGCCGATCCAACACCACCACCGCGACCGCCATGCCGAGAGCAACCTACACCACCAACCCCTTGAAGCTCGGCCTCCCCAATCACCTCAAAATCCACCAAAACCGCAGCGACTTTGGCCTCGAAATTCGTGAAATCCGTGAACCTAATGATGATCATAGCCGTATAGATTGAAAGGTCTCTGAATTCTCTTCGATTTGGTAGGTCATACATAAATTTTCGACGAACGGATTGGGAGATATTAGCGTTTGAAGTTGGAGCAATTCTGGCCTTCCATTTCTGGGCGGCGGCTGGCCATGAACAGTGTTAGGGTTAGGGTTTTCGGATTTTTATATTATTTTAATATTAAATTCCGAATTTCGTGAAATAAAGTGGATTTTTGAACTTTCTCGGATTTGGGCCTGCTTACTGTCGATCTTAACGTTTTAAGGCCTTCTGAACGCGATGGGCTATGTCCCAAAGTCCAATTCTGATGTCTACACGTTTTATTTTCGGTTTTAATTGAAAATACAATATTAAATTAATTATTTAATTCCTACCATACATTTAAATATGCCGGGGCCACATACGACCTCAGAAAATTCTAAAAAAAATATTTTTAGCTTTCTTATGACGATACGAATCCAACAAAATTATTTTCGTCGAATTCTGAGACTGTTTGAAAAATGGCTATTTTTAAGGCGTTTAAATTTAACTGTAAATAGTCAAAACACATTTTATTTCGCTACACTCACAAATTAATTCGAAAAATTCTGAAAATTGAAACCTAGCAATAATTTGACATTCCGGTTCCAACAAAAGTGGTTTCGTCGGAAACGGAGGTCGTTTGAAAAATGACTATTTTTAAGGCCAATATATTTAATATTAAAAATACATTTTTAAACAAATAATTTTCGAAACTCAAAATATATAAGTGTTTACTGTTTTTCAATGCAGAAACGTCATTCTGAACTCAATGGAAGTGGTTTCGAGTTCAAATTCCTATATATGTGAAAAGTAGCCTTTCGGGCCCTATATATTCTACAGCGACCGTTCTAAAAATTGAATTGGCCATAACTTTTGATTTCCGCTATGAAATTTCGATTTTTCAGATTCGTTAGAAAGATATTTTTAAATAGATTCTAATATTTTTGGTTTCACTAAAATTCGTTAAATTTTGCATCCTGTATGGTCAGTCAAAGTTCAAGTTTGACTTTTCAAACTACTGCGTTATTTCTAACTCTTTTGTTAATTAAAATTAAATCATTCATTCTTCTTTCGATTTAAATCAAATTTGTGATCATTATTATTTAAATAAATTATTTTATATTGTCAAAACTCATTAAAATTTTCTAAAATAAAATTTTTAAATTGGTTCTGATTTTGCGGGTTGTTACAATCGCCCCCACTTAAAAACTTTTCGTCCTCGAAAAGGAACGTAGCTAAAAAATTTAAAATTAACTATCTCAATTTTAAATTTTTAATGGTTGATTATCTTTTCAAAATATATATAAAAATCATATTTCAAAGAATAGATTATAAATATCAAAAATACGTTAATTATAAATTCGTAACTCTTTACTCGTCCTAGGGCATTACTAACCCCATCTCTAACGAGTTTACTCATTCTAGGATACTGCTGATCCTATCTCTAATGAGTATTCTTATTGGACATTACTAATCCAATCTCTGATGAGTCTTCCGTTCAGTTCTAACGAGTTGTACCCCAAAGATTTGAGCTAACCTAAGCTCTGATACCAACTGTAAAGACCCGCAAATTCCCACCCTTTGAATCGACCATAAACCACACAGGTCTGATCCAAAAAGTGGAAACCTACGAATACTTTAACTTTGGGCATACAACACATCAGAACAAAAACACAGACTTTTATAACATCAATAATAAATGTTACATCAGAGTACAGAATATACATATCAGAGTACATTGGAAAATAATTACAGCGGAAGAATAAATTACAATAAATGAATACATTGCAGCGGAACTAATCTCGGTGGAAGGCTATCAACACTATGGCCACAGCTTCAATCTTCAATCCAGGATCTTGTTTTATCTATCTGTCAAATAAGCTACTCGACTGCCCATGTGGAAAGAGGGCACCCGAGTTTGCAAAGTGAACAAACTACAGGTCAGTCGTGGGACTGGTGTGAGAATTCTACTTAACCTATATAATATAATAAGGCTAATCACAGGACCACGCCACTTTCGCGGAACGGGTTTTCTCCTATGGATTGCCAGTGCATGACTAAAGTAAATCGTCAAAATAACGCAATGCTTTTTAGAAAAATGAAACCATTATAAGACCCAAGTCCCATCACACAATGCAACGCAAACCGGAGGATAGGGTTTTACCTTATAATGATCAAGAGATGCTTGATACGAGAAACACGGTATTACATAATAATAGTGTGCAACCAATTTGAAATACATCAAAGTAAATATATCAATCCTAGACGGCATGAGTGCCCCATCCCACTATGTCGCCATATATAGGTATACAATCAAAACCGCGTGATGTCGTATTGGAAATTTGGGTTTCCATCTGAGTCAAGGCTAGGAGCGAATTCCTTACCGATTCGAGACACTCTAGCAATGCCCCAGGATTGGTACTCTGTCCAACCCTTGGATCCTGCAGGGCCGGTCCGTCCCCGTGTTGGTACTCTGTCCAACTGGTGCAATGGACTGGATTAGTTATTCCTGAACACACGTTTCCCGATCCTAACGGATCTCTGATTGGCCACAATACGACCAATATACCTGAGGTACCTCAAATCCAACAACCACATAAGTAAAATGTCAGCCAGTTTAAGCACCGACACCACTTCTAGCTAGAAAGAAACGTGCGCACTCCCTGCGTTCCCTTACTCCGTTTTAGACCCAACCGGGGTGTGAGGCTCGCGAAGTAACGTATTACACAAAGCTATGTCCATACCAGACTATGCTTTGATCATCATACAAGGCTCTGCTTTGCAACAATAAGCTTTGTTCAATTGCAACTTGGCGTGCCACATCAACAACTCATATCATGCGATCGGTAATTATTTAACATACAAAAGGGTGTTAAGCAAGAGAATAAATCCTCCGCCACCATGCATTTATATATTAAATAAAAACCGATTTAATTACATGAAATAAATTTCAATGTCAGGCATGCTATCCATTTATAAGTTCGTTCTGGGTCTGAACGAAACATCGTGTCCGTCGATCTCCAAATGCGTTTGGACGATCATTACCAAATACCTTGCCTTGGAAGGCCAATCCCAATTCAAGATACTAGTCATCATCATCCCAACGATGTGAAAATCTTCGGTCTTCAATCATCGTCTTCGTCTTCGACTCTTGATCGTCGTGTTGATTATTCAGAATGGGTTAAACCCGGTCTTTCTAAATAACTTGCGTAATTTAGGATTAAACAAATGTTGGAAAATCACACATTTCGTCACATCTCAACTCAGAATATTCTTTTAATAAGATATTCGTTTTTGAAGATTCTCATTAATTTTATCAAAGATAAATATTTAAAATACAATCTATAAATCAATTTCTAAAAATATGGAATTCCACAGAAATCCAATCAATACATAATCGATATAGATTTCTGTATCAGACTAATAGTATAAATGGAATAACGGCAAAGCCTCTTAAACTCCATATATAATATCAGTCTTCTTTTACAGAAGCCCATCTCAATTATTACCAATAGAATTTCCACTTAGTTCCTATTTAATATATTAGTTGAAAAACTTGATTTCTAGAAAATGTCTTTTTAATTCTATAAAATAGATTTATAAGTTCCAAATAATGATTTCAATGCAAATTGGATTAAAGGATAGATGTCGTTTAAAACATCGTCCACGGTAAACCCACTTCACATCTCAATTTATTACATATCACAAAATATGATTGCAAATGCTAGTAATCTCTTTAAAACCATTTTAAAATAATCATAAAAATATTCTTTAGATAAAAGATTCTAAATGAGAAGTATTCTTTATTTTACAAATCTTTATCTTCTACAAATATTCCTTGTTTTAACATATACCTAATTAAAATTCTATATATTTTTAAAATATATATATTTTATATAAAAAGGATTTCTAATGTAAAAATAGTCTTATTTAAAAGAACACTTGAATCGAAATGCGACTCAAAACATTTACCATATAATTTGGATTATATGGATTTCACACTCATCATATATATGACAATAACAGTACAATCATCAAGTCATCCATTACATCCAAAGTGTAATTTTCCACTGTGTAAGCGTTAAAATTAAATAATAACGCTCATCACAGCCCGTCGATCTAACGATCAACATACAACTAATATTGGGATTAGTGTATGTAAATTTTCATCCCAACACCCGTGTGGGGTTTTCAACCAATCAAGCAAATGATAAACTAATTTGTGCACTTGGGCGATGTGTGAAAATTATCGTCCCAATCACATACACAAGTCGGGTAACTTGTCTATGGAAGTGTATTACACAATATATAACACGACGATAAAAATGTCTCTTTTAATTATATTCCTTTTTTTTTCCTATAAACGGTCAATAAAAATGTGATCTTTATTTCCATACTTTTTATTGTAATTTACATTTTTACTTAACAAAATGTCCTTTTTATTCTAACTTACATTTTGAATGTAATTTTCCTTTTTTTATTGTTTATTTACATCAAAATGTAAATGTTCCCTTTTTCATTGTTTTTTTTATTTTTTATTAACAACAAAAGTCTCGTCTTCTATATTTATTCTTTTCAATGAAAGCAATTTTACATAAAATTGTAATTCTTTAATTTTATTCTTTTTATTGTCTCTAGAAAGACAATAAAATGTAACACAAAAATATATTCTTTTTATTGCATCTAAAATGATGATAAAAATGTAACATTAACATTGCTATTTTTATCGCATCAAAAATGCCGATAAAAATGAATTACTAACATTGTCTATTTTTATCGCACCAAAAATGTCGATAAAATGAATCACTAACATTGTCTATCTTTATCGCACCAAAAATGTCGATAAAATGAATCACTAACATTGTCTATTTTTATCGCACCAAAAATGTCGATACAATGAATCACTAACATTGTCTATTTTTATCGCACCAAAAATGTCGATAAAAATGAATCACTAACATTGTCTATTTTTATCGCACCAAAATGTCGATAAAATGAATCACTAACATTGTCTATTTTTATCGCACCAAAATGTCGATAAAAATGAATCACTAACATTGTCTATTTTTATCGCACCAAAAATGTCGATAAAAATGACAACATTAACTATTCTATTTTCACCGCATTCAAAATGACGATAAAATATTCAACATTAACAATTCTAATTTTTACCGCATTCAAAATGACGATAAAATATTCAACATTAACAATTCTAATTTTACCGCATTCAAAATGACGATAAAATATTATCATAAGAAATGAAAGCAAAATGTTCTTTTTATTACTAAAAGGAAAAACAACAAAGATGCTTCCTTTGTAATGCTAAAAAGAAACATGACATAAAAATGTTCTTTTAATGTTAAAAAGAAGAAGCGACAAAATGACCCTTTTCATGTTAAAAAGAAAAGAGTGACAAAATATGTTTTTTTTTTTTTCTAAAAAAAAAAAAAAAAAAAAGCGACAAAAATTATCTTTTGCAATATCTTAACAAAAGTGTTATCTTATTATCAATGCGAATTTTCAATTTTCTTACTACATATAAAAATGTAAACTTTATTTTACAATTATATATCCCATTATAAATTACATATAAAAATGTAATTTTATATTTTATTGCAAATCCCCTTTCTAATTACATATAAAAATGTACTTTTTATTTTACATTGTAAATTGCATATAAAAAGTAGATTCTATCCTTATGTTGTATTTGCATTATAAAATGCAAATGAAAAGGTAAGTTTTATTTTCAATGTTATATTCGTATTATAAAGTGCAAATAAAAATGTAAATTTTATTTTCAAGTTCTATTTTCATTATAGTATGCAAATAATAAAAATAGCTTTATCATCAAGTTATATTCACATCATGAAATGTTAACAAAAATGTAAGTTTTGTATTCAAGTCTCATTTGCATTATAATATGCAAATAATAAAATAAGTTTTAGTTTTCAGGTCATATTTACATTATAAAATATAAATAAAAAGGTAAGTTTTATTTTCAAGTGATATTTACATTATGAAATGTAAATAAATAAAATAAATATAAAAAGTATGTTTCAAGTTCATTTGTGTCTTGAAAACACAAATAAAAATATAAATTTTAATGTAAATCTTTATTTCAATACTTTGTTCGCGTCAAGGGATGCAAACAAAATATAATTCTCTTTTTATTTAAACATTTTGTTTGCATTGAGAAATGCAAGAAGAATATAATTCTTTTTATTTTAAATGTAAATCTATATTTTGTCATTTTGTTCGCATCAAGGGATGCAAACAAAATACAATCTTTTTGTTCCTTCGTACATTTCTGTTTGAGAAATGCAAACAAAACACAATCCTTTTTTATCAACATTGAATCGATATTTCACATCAATTCAAATAAAAGGAAAATTTTCCTTTTTTTCATTTTCTTTTTCTTTTCTTTTTTTTTTTTTTTCCAATGACAAAAGTATGGATTTTTGTTTCATCTTTATTCAATGACAAAAATATGAATTTTTGTTTCATTTTTATTCAATGACAAAAATATGAATTTTTGTTTCATTTTTATTCAATGACAAAAATATGAATTTTTGTTTCATTTTTATTCAATGACAAAAATATGAATTTTTGTTTGTTAACTTTTAATGCAACAAAATTAAGAGTTTTTGTTTTCTTTTTATGCAACCAAAAATGAGAACTTTGTTGGTTAACTTTTAAGGCAAACAAAAAGAAATATATTTTATTCGTTGTTCATAGTCTATTGTAAACAAACAAATAAAAATAATATTCTATTTGTCGTTCAATTTCTATTGTAACATCAACAAATAAAAATAAAGTTTTATTTGTCGTTCCATTTCTTTGTTCATTTCAGAAGAATGAAAATGACATTAAAATAAAATAAATTAGAACGTCTAGATTTGAATGAAATATGTTTTAAATCTAAATTTAGATTTAATTTTCCAACTGCAATTTAAACTCAATAACATATACAATATAAGGACGGATTTAAGCATAACATGAACAATAAGCACACCACAAGCAACAATCGATAATTCATACACCCAAAACATTTCAGAACTAAATCATCATCATCATACAATTATTTTAATGTGGGAAAATAAATTAATAATTAATTAAATAATAAAGATTTGAACTCTCACATCAAATTTTGGCTGAAAATCAACTGTCTTAGAATCAAGTGTGGTCTGCGCCATCGCGAAGCTCTTAATTTTGTGATTCCAACGCAATTTACGGTTTGTCAAACGGACCTCGTATGAGAGAGTTATGAATTTTTAAACATCGGATAATTTAAATAATTAAATAATTAAATAATAATAAAATAATAGTTCGGACCTTCTTCTTCACGTCGTCATCTACATGCCGCAACCCATGAAGCCGCCGTTGCTTCTTCCGTGCGCACCCCCCTATGGCGCTCCGTTCGCCGATCCAACACCACCACCGCGACCGCCATGCCGAGAGCAACCTACACCACCAACCCCTTGAAGCTCGGCCTCCCCAATCACCTCAAAATCCACCAAAACCGCAGCGACTTTGGCCTCGAAATTCGTGAAATCCGTGAACCTAATGATGATCATAGCCGTATAGATTGAAAGGTCTCTGAATTCTCTTCGATTTGGTAGGTCATACATAAATTTTCGACGAACGGATTGGGAGATATTAGCGTTTGAAGTTGGAGCAATTCTGGCCTTCCATTTCTGGGCGGCGGCTGGCCATGAACAGTGTTAGGGTTAGGGTTTTCGGATTTTTATATTATTTTAATATTAAATTCCGAATTTCGTGAAATAAAGTGGATTTTTGAACTTTCTCGGATTTGGGCCTGCTTACTGTCGATCTTAACGTTTTAAGGCCTTCTGAACGCGATGGGCTATGTCCCAAAGTCCAATTCTGATGTCTACACGTTTTATTTTCGGTTATAATTGAAAATACAATATTAAATTAATTATTTAATTCCTACCATACATTTAAATATGCCGGGGCCACATACGACCTCAGAAAATTCTAAAAAAAATATTTTTAGCTTTCTTATGACGATACGAATCCAACAAAATTATTTTCGTCGAATTCTGAGACTGTTTGAAAAATGGCTATTTTTAAGGCGTTTAAATTTAACTGTAAATAGTCAAAACACATTTTATTTCGCTACACTCACAAATTAATTCGAAAAATTCTGAAAATTGAAACCTAGCAATAATTTGACATTCCGGTTCCAACAAAAGTGGTTTCGTCGGAAACGGAGGTCGTTTGAAAAATGACTATTTTTAAGGCCAATATATTTAATATTAAAAATACATTTTTAAACAAATAATTTTCGAAACTCAAAATATATAAGTGTTTACTGTTTTTCAATGCAGAAACGTCATTCTGAACTCAATGGAAGTGGTTTCGAGTTCAAATTCCTATATATGTGAAAAGTAGCCTTTCGGGCCCTATATATTCTACAGCGACCGTTCTAAAAATTGAATTGGCCATAACTTTTGATTTCCGCTATGAAATTTCGATTTTTCAGATTCGTTAGAAAGATATTTTTAAATAGATTCTAATATTTTTGGTTTCACTAAAATTCGTTAAATTTTGCATCCTGTATGGTCAGTCAAAGTTCAAGTTTGACTTTTCAAACTACTGCGTTATTTCTAACTCTTTTGTTAATTAAAATTAAATCATTCATTCTTCTTTCGATTTAAATCAAATTTGTGATCATTATTATTTAAATAAATTATTTTATATTGTCAAAACTCATTAAAATTTTCTAAAATAAAATTTTTAAATTGGTTCTGATTTTGCGGGTTGTTACATCTAACACCACAGTGTTATCGGTAAATTTAGTTACCATTTCACGTTCAAATCTAATTAAAGATTTAACTATCGTCTGGAGTAAAACTGGTGGTACTCTGTTCTCGATCATTTCACAAATTTGATAATTTAAATTATCATATTCACATTCCAATCTAATTAAAGATTCATTAAAACTCCACTTAATTTTAATCTTCCCAAAAATCATTATTAATGATTATTTAACTTTGGGAAATCAAACATGCCACACTGACAATCTACATCGTACCACTAATTTCTGCCGATATATAACATATAAGCTCGTACGCTTAGAGAAGGGTGTTAAGCAAGAGAATAAATTCTCCGCCACCAAACAGATATATATTTAGCAGAGATCAACAATACAGTTCGAAATACAATGTCAGACATGTAATCCTATCTTTAACTGGGTTAAAGAACCAATGTCATTAAAAACACAGTTCACAATAAACCCAAAATCACATTCCATTAATTATGGAATCTTCACGGAAAAACAGAGCAATATATAATCGATATCAATTTCCGTATCCGACTAATAATATAAATGGAATAACGACAAAGCCTTTTAAATTCCATATATATTAACGGTCTTCCTCCATAGAAGCTCACTTCGATTATTACCAAATCCAATTCCAATTTACATTAAATTGGAAAATTTTACTTTGGAAATTTTCCATTAAATCTTAATAAAGATTTATAAATTCCAAATCACATTTCCCTGTTAATCGTGTTAAAGAACGAATGTCGTTAAAAACACAGTTCACAATAAACCCAATTCACATTCCATTTTATTCCAATTACTAATTATTATTGGAAACTCTAATAATCTTAATTAAAAGATTTATTCTTTTCACACAGGGTTTAAGAACAGTGTTACTGAAGACACCATTCATGACAAACCCAAAATCCAATTCTTTTATTCAATTCCAATTAAATATTAATTAATTGGAAAACTTTACTAAATCTTAATTAAAAGATTTGTTCTTTACTCAACTGGGTTTAAGAACAGTATTATCTAAGACATCGTTCATGACAAACCCAAAATCCAATTTAATATTAAATATAAGGCTCTGGATAGAAATTATATTGGCTTATATTCAGTATCTAATTTTGAAACTAACGGATATCGTATTCGGAATAACGATATCCCTATCTTCCAAATTCCCATAACAATATTCGTTTAACCACGGATTCCAATATCGAAATATTTCGAAGATTATTTCCATTCCAATCTATTCCAATTTATTCATTGGAAAATTCTGGTAATTTAAAACCATTTCAAACCAATTCATTTCTTTAAAAATATTGGATTATTATTCTAGTTAATAACTAGTTCATTTTGATAAAAATATATTTTTATCTTTTCAGATATGGAAATTTTCATCCTAATTCTTTCCAAATCATTTATTGTGATTTTGCACAAATTATTAATATTTTTAATAATTTTATTAAGGCCCTTTCAGTTGATTTCCATAAACGGTCATCAAACTGCACTTATAACGACCTTTTCCAAATTTGATTTGGACATAGTTCCAAATCCTACCGTTAGACTTTAAATCTCTTATATTCTTTGGAAATCTCTTTTCGATACGAACCCAACGGTTCCGATTTAAGGAGAATCCGACGGTCGGGTCTTCCGTAATGTCAATTCAAAGTCAATGGTCGAAATACGCGAACGGTCGCGGCACGGCACGTTCTATTCAGGCAATTAAATATATAGTATATATATTATACATATTTCGTCGATTTCCATTTAAAAAGTATTTTATAAATCGTTTATAAATTCGTTTTAAAATGATTCTAACATCATTTTTAATTTTAAATCAAAATTGAATACTCCTTATCATTATAATATTTAAATGATAACATTTTCAAAATATCAGATTTTGAAATCATTTCCTTTTCAATATTCATTATAAAATGAATAAAATTGATATAAATATCGTTCACGTTAAAATGGCGCAAATCTAATCAACACGGGTTCATATATTTCAATATATTCGTGTCGATCCAAAATCGGACATCAAATTCACATTTTAATCATTTATTGAATATTATTTTAAAATATTCGATATTCCTAAATTGGAATCAGACATAGTCAATTACCATATAATGTTATTTATATGGATATCATATAACACAAGTACACAACAGTAATGATAGACAATCAACCATCATTCAGGGTGCAATACACAACTGCGTGAGCATTAAATATAAATAATTAACGCTTACAACAGTTAATCAATCCATCGATTGACATATAACTAAATAATTGGGATTAATGTACGCCAAATATCATCCCAATACCCGTGTTGGGTTTTAACCATCAAATTATTATTATTATTTGTGCACTTGGAGATGTGTAAAAATTATCTTCCCAATTGATGTCACAAAAATAGGCGAGCATAAACAAGTCGTCGGACTTGTAAATGGATGTGTAACCTTATTTTTGGCTATTCAATAAATATATATAATTTTATAACTTTGCTTATAAAATTATATACAATGCCTATTCAATTTTATTTATCGCAGTTATAAACTAAAAATAATACTTTTAGCGAACTAGTGTTTATTCCATAACATATCCATTTTATATATCTCATATATATGTTAAAAATAATATTTTTAACTAGCTATTAATTTTTCTAACACATTGTAGAAAATTTCAGCAGCATAACGTCGCGATATTAAAACCGGAATAAGGTCTAGCCTTATCCCTTGCCTAATACTGGCTCGCGCCATACACAAACCATCAATCCAATCAATCATACCATAGTACAGTCAATTTCACAACCACAATAAAATCATACTGAACATCCAAATAAATAAATACTCAACTATCCCAATGCCATTTACGGCGCCATAAGTGGCTATTCGCGGAGCATGAAATCCGTGTGTTGGTAATATCCATATATCGCTTTCAATTTATGTGATTGTGCGAATTTGAGTGTTGAACTCCATATAATTAAAATAAAATTCTATATGGAAATTTCTATTTATTTACAGTTATAAAATACATCAACTAACTATACAAAATTTTATTGAGAAGGAGTTCTCACCTTTGATTACCACTCCGTCATTCTTTAATGGACGATTTGGATTCCGTTCTGCTTCCACTCGGTTCCATCGTAATCTGTTTCACGCGATTTAAATTAAAATAAGATTTTTAAATAATGTTATTTATATTTAAAAATCACATTTTCAACTAATGTTATTTATATTAAAATCATATTTCTATAAGGCTATACATATACTGAAAATCATAATTTTACAACGCTATATATATTAAAAATCATATTTTTATTATAATGCTATACGTATAAAAATCACATTTTTATAACGCTACCTATATAATAAAAATCTTTTTATAACGCTACCTATATAATAAAGATCATATTTTTATAATGCTACTTATATGATAAAGACCATATTTTTATAATGCTCCTTATATGATAAAGACCATATTTTTATAATGCTCCTTATATAATAAAAATCATATTTTTATAATGCTCCTTATATAATAAAAATCATATTTTTATAATGATCCTTATATAATAAAAATTATATTTTATATCAAAACCATATGCGTAAAAATCATATTTTTATATCAAAACCGTATGCATAAAAATCATATTTTTATTTCAATGCTAAGATATATAAAAATCCATTTTTAAACAATGTTATTATATTTAAATTCATTTCAAAACTATACTACAAAATTTAGTAATTAATTATACAAAGAAAAAGCTTACTGCTTTTTTCAGAGGGGGGTGGAGGGAGGAGCTCACGATGACGCAGGTAAAAGGGAAGGCGTGGGTTTCAAGGGGAGCAGGCGGAGGTGGCCAACGATGGCTGTTTTGGGGTTGAGCAATTTGGGGGTTTTAGTTTTCGAGAGGAGGAAGGAAGAGAAGGGGGGAAGATCGTCGGAGGCTAACGGCGGACTGGGCCGGGGGTGGGGGGGGAGAGTAAAAGGGGTTGACCAAATTTTTTTATTTAATTTAATTTTTAAATTCCAAAAAAGTTACTTTTTTATTCGAACTCCAAATCGAATCCAATGACTATCGCCCTTAGCTAAATACCCCCATTCCGAACACATTGGGATATGTCCGATAAGCCATTTTGACCGTTACGATCAGTTTTCATCAAAATTAAAATATAAATTGATTTAACGTAAAAAATTGATTTCAACGTACATTTTAATTTACTGGGGCCACATACTAACTCAAAGATTCCAGAAAAATAAATCTAGCTATGTTTTGACGATACGATCCTAACAAAACTAATTTCGTTGAATTTGGAAGCCGTTTGAAAAATGACCATTTTCCAATCGATTAAATTCAAATTGAAAGTGCCAAACGCATTTAAATTCACCACGCTCACATATTAATTCCAAAAATTATGAAAATTGGAATATTGTAATAATTTGACATTCTGGATCTAGCAAAAGTGGTTTTATAAAAAACGGAGGTCATTTGCAAAATGGCTACTTTTAAGGATATATATTATATAAAATATATATAAATTTCATAACGACTATTCTGAATTTTAAACTGGACATAACTTTTAATTCTCGTTATGAAATCTGAATCTTTCACATTCATTAGAAAGATATATTACTAAAATCCAATCTATTTTGAATCCTGTACATTCATTTGAAAATTAAAATCGAATTTTCAAACTACCGCGCCATTTCAGGCTCGTTATATAAGTAAAATAAATTTATACGTTCTAACTTTGATAAAAATAAATTTTTAGTCGCTACTATTTAAAATAAACTATTTTAAATATTCAAAATTCATTAAAATAGCTAATTTTTTTTTAAATTAGTTCTGAAATTACGGGTTGTTACATATTAATAGAACATGAAGTAACAATCAGATAACCAAAAGTCAATGCTCTAAAACTACTTAAGCATGACCAATCAAACAATAATGATAATAATTGTATATTATCATTAACAAACAACAATATATATTTATATAAACCTATATAGTTTAGAAAAAATATTTCTTTATATACAAAATATGTCCAATGTAAAATATTTCATTTACCAACTTTCCCAAATCTTTATCGTGTCAACTTTCCTTGTTCAAGTGCTAGAAATTCCTATTGACACCATAGCATCTCACGTCTCGACCAGAATTCATAAACAATTCAACAGACTAATTAACACAATACTTTTTCTATAAAACTAAGAAACATGCTCGCTTATTTAAATATACTCTCTCGAACTCATCCCAGGGTCTTGCTTACCCAATCTTGATGAATTACCCCAACAGAGCCAAGGTTCTTGCCTAACCTTCAGCTTTGATACCAAATGTAATGACCCAACTTTCCAACCATCGAAATTCGATACAAATTTTGTCCACTATACTTTAATGTCGAACATCCAATCGTCGAAAACGTAGATTGTTACGGTAAAAATAAAAACTAAAAAGAGAGGAACATAAGAAACATAAAATCTCATAGGGAAACAACATCGTAAAAATACAATAACGGCAAATGAACAGTCACTCCAAGATATAATGTACATCAAAGTTAAAAACAAGTCCTATCAGCTGGGCAATTATTAAAATTTTGACCTTATAGCGTTGATAGTAAATTAAATTACAGTGGGAATAAAATATCGCACAAGCAAGCATACAAATCTACTCCAAGAGCTCCACATCCAACAGAAGACAACCGGGAAACAAGCTCTGTCTGACCCGAGCATTATAAAAAAACAATACATGGTTCAGTCTGGAATACCAACATGAAAAAACTCATGTAAAATAAAACATATAATAATTCTGTGAGACCACGCTGCGACTAGAACATGCTTTTACCTCATAAGAACAACATAATGAATAAGCATCAACAAAATAGTGATAATCGAACGACAACACATGGAGAACAACATATAGCATTTCTCGATAGAAACAAAGAAATTGATCCAAGAATTTGGATCTAACAAGGAAAAGGTTAATTTTCGCGAAGTAATTGGACCACACCACTTACTGCGGACTAGGCCACTTACCATAACATCCAGTCTTACCATGGATACAAATAATTAAACATCATGAAGGTTTTATTCCCTCAATGCACTTAAAATAGGAAAACTCATAAATTTGAAATCAAAGGAATATAAATGAGAATTTTTCCAATAAATAAATAGAAGGGTGTGCCCACCTTATAAAGTAGTATACCTCTAGAGTAGACTTGAGAACTACACTATTCTTTGAAATGTACTAGTCGGACACCTCTAACTTTACTGAGTATCCGAGTATTTCACGTCTTGCGTGCATACAACCAAATTAATCCTAGAGTAAATGTGAATTAACCTAATGGGAGCAACCCAACATAGCTAGATGTCCATTCGCTTTCTGGATTTAGTAATTTCCCACAAAGGATAAAAACGCTCAAAGAGAAACAGATCGTATTGATTTGATGACACAACTCAAGAAAGCTAAGACAATAGTTTTTAAATCAACTATCAAGAATACTCAAAATGATTGTATATGGAAACTAAATTACATTTCCTTATCATTATTTATCGATTCCAAACTTATACTATCTCTTGATTAAAAATAAGTCGGACAAGTTGAAGAAGTGTTACCCCTAAGCATCATCCAGACAATGTTTTCAAACTTCGTGATAGGGGTTTATATTTCGACATCTAGTGATAAGAGTATAACAAAATATTTTCCATATAAGCGATACCGTTTATAGAAATTTCTTTCCATATTCGTTTTGTAAAAATTTAATCTTCAAAACTCTAACTTATGATTGGTTTTCACCTTTCAGATATTTGAACGAAAAAACTATTAACAAAATTCTTTAAAATATTAGTTTTAAAGAGGTATTATAATTCAAGCGTATTTTCAAAGAAAAGTTGAAACCAATGTTAAATCAAAACATCGTTTTCGATAAAACCCAACACACTTCACACTTAGATTAAATTTCAAGCCATTACTATTAAAAAAGAAACATTTATAATTAAAACTTTGGTTTATAATATCTAAACGATATTATTTATCCAAAAGGATAATTTATTAGATTTAATTACTTTATACACTTAAAACAAATATAACTCATCCTGAAAGATAATTTTACCAAAACTCCTTTGTATAACTTTAAGAACCACCTTTTATATTCTTAAAAAGAAACAAACGAAAATAAATTTTGTTATATAAATCTTAAAATGATAATCAATATCACGAAAGATAGTTAATTACCTTACGGTCTTTAATAATCAGTAAATCGATTATCTATTAAATTAATTCATTAAATTTTTAAAACCTTTTTATAAATCAGTATACTATTCTCAAATCCTTAGAATTAAATAAATTGATGATATTGTTATATATTTCGGTAAATAAATTCAACTTCATTTTAAAAGCAACTTACAAAAATAGATCAATCAAATTAAAAGCGATATTGGTTAAAGAAAGTTATTGGAACTAAAGCATCTTTTATTAAAACGATTATTAAGTTTCAATTAATCAATAATTAAAACAATTACTAAAAAATCAAGTTTCAATAACCAAAATAATTAATTCAATTCTAATATCATTGATTAGAATGTACAATTGAATTTTCAGTTTGTTACTTTTATAAAAACAAGCTCAATTATCATTTGTTAATATAGACAATTGAATCACATTAATATTAACTCGAATAATGAATAAATTTATAAATGTCATTAGTAAAAACGATAATTTTATTCAAATATTGATTCGTTGAAACCCAAGCTAAATTTAAACACAACATTTTATTTACTTTAATCATCGTTGATATAATCTACTGGGAAACACACATAAATAAATATGGGCGATAAACGAACATAACAAACATATGCAAGAAAATATAAATATAGACAAACGGGTTAATGGGAATGAATATGGATAATCAAAGGAATTTATTAATCCCGTAATACCTACGCGTAGATGTGTTGATCTCGGAGTGTTCCGTCGCGACCTAATTTGCTACATACACTCCGCTTTTCCATTTATAGTCCCCCGCAATAAAATGGTCATTTATGTGCATGTGGAACAAATAACATAATATAATTCATTTAAGATGAATCTTCTGCTTAAAAGAAGATAATGTCAAAGGTCATCTGTTCATATACGGGAATATATATATCAACATGCACCAATAAAGCAGTAAATCAATCTAACAAACAAACAAACATATCAGAAAATAAATATCGGTTCAACAAGAGATATTTATATTATACGATATGATAATATAGTACTCCAAAAAATGCGATAGTTAACTCACCATCCATTCCAATTTGATGATTTCACGTCTATTTATATTATTTCAAAGAGGCGTTGTAAATTACATAAAAATCTAAACAGCTCCAAAGAACTCCAAACCAACTCGTATGCGTAGTGTTTGTTCATATAAACTCAACGCAATTTGTCTCGCGCAAAACAAACCTCGTATGAAAAAGATAAGAGCATTACAAGTATACACACGAATGAAAATAATTTAAATTACCAATAATGTCATTAGTTAAGCTAATCACCTAACTAATAAATAATAAACTTCCTCCCCCAACAAATTGTTCCTAGATCACGCATCGAACACAACTCGACACGTTTCAACCCCATTCGCACCACCTACCAAAGACAGGATCCCCGTCCAACATCACTGTTGGCCTCCCCTATCCAATCCGCGCTAACACCTGCTGCACTGGCCCACCCCTTGCCACCGTTCATCTACAAACGCACACCAAACCGAGAACAATCGAACCCAAAAATCTTCGACCGCACACCACTGTTGACCGGGGCACCACTGGGATAGAAAACCTTCACTCTGGCGCACCTTTCTTTTTTAGAATCCCTAGCCTAGAATTCAACCCATTGCATGCAATTTGAGAAAGAACGTAAATGACCTAGTCAAGGTTATCAAGGAATTCTAACCACCCACGACTTTCGATAGTCTAGCGCTCGACATGGATGAGCTCTAAATGTCGATACAAATAGCTTTCCAGTTGGGAGTTTTTGCTAATTGCGGACGGATTGGAAGATTAAATTATAACCATTGGATTGAAGAAAATGGGATAGTGTTAAGGCTTGGAGATTGTTAACAAATGAGGTATTTATGTGGGCTCTCAAAAACACTATTCATCCAGGTTAAAAATTTCCCAAACTCTGAATGAGACGTTCTAACTATTGTTTATAGCTAATAACCCACATTTTGAAAACAATAGAATTTGTTTCGAAAGATAATTCGATCATTTTTTATAGTTATTATTAAAATCAAACTATAGTCTCAAATCGATTATCAGTACGCGTTTATATTGCATACGACCACATAACAACTCTAATGGATACGAAAATTAAAATCTTATAATGATTTATTATTCTAGATTCGATGAAACTGATTTCGTCGAACTCTGAGATCATTTGAAAATTGGCTATTTTTTTCCATATTAAATATTATTTTAAAATACGATCCAAATATCAATTTAAATCCGGACTGTTTGTTATCGTCAATGGATTTACAAGCTGAATTTATAATTAATATCGATTAACTAAATGGTATTAAATGAAATTATCGAATTTGTATTAGTTAATAATTAAATCACGAATTCCAATGTTTAAATTTTACAAACATTCAAATTTATTTGATAATAACTTATTATTATTGTTCATATCCAAGGACTGTCCATGGCTTCAAAATAACTTATGTTGATTTTAAACTCAAAGGTTGTAATTTAAGCTCAAATGTTATAAAAATCCGGGTTGATACAACTAATAACAAGGAATTTTAGAAAATTCCTGAGATATTGAAAAAGTAATAATTTCGAAAGGAATGAGCAAAGAAATTCTGTGAAAAATAATGAGACTCTAAATAACGTAAGGTGTTATAATTGCAACGAATTAGGCCATTTAAAAAGATTCTGTCCGTATTGGGAGAAACCAAATCAATCTACTAATAACAGTTCATTAAAGAAAAGGATAAGAGAGTATGTAGCATCTCTAAATGATTCAGACTCATCATCAAGTGATAAAGAACAAGAAATGAATAATTTGAATATGTGCTTCACAACTATTCACGAATTAGAAGAAATTGAAGAACAGATCTAAAGTAGGTATGCCTATATAATTTTTTAATTGCTTAAATGATTGTTTGATTATTTGCCTTGTTTGAAAGTTGAATTTTCAATTCAAAATTTTAATGCTGAAATTTGAAGTTTAAAATAATAATTATTTAATAGTATAACAATAAATTAATAATATAAATTAGTATCTTCTTTAATAAATATTATCCTACGAAATAATTAGATAAGAATATAGAGTAATAAATGATTCAAATAGTCAAAATTTAAAAGTCATCTTGAAAATACAAATGGTATGTCGACGTCCCTATTTATATATGTCAACATATATCAGAAAGTTCGATTTTGAAATTCAAAACTCAAACTTTTGAAATTACCTCCATCTTTTCACCAACATTAATGTGATTGAAAAGGTATCCTTTAAACCAGCGAATTGTCCTTTGATTCTCTATATTTACTACTTATTACTATCATCTCTTTTCTATCTTCATTTCAAAATTCAAAAGTACTCTTCATATTCTTAAACTCTTCATAACTACTAATGGCTTCCGCAAGCACTCCAAAAACCATGAGACTAACCAAGAACATCAAAGGCTTCCTCTTTAATAATCCGGATGCTATCAAAGATTACATTAGTTATGTAAATTTTGGTAAAATTGACATGGGAAAATTTGCTATCTTTAGTGATTTTGCTTCTTATGAACTTGAATCTCTCTTTTATCAAAAAGGGATTTCAAGTCTTGTTGATTATTGGGATAATGATGAAGTTTTTTTATCTTATTCTTGTGAAAATGTTTTATGCAAACTTGAATCACAAATTTATCAAGGATATGAAGATGAAATTTGAGGTAGTGTTAAAGGAAACAGATTATTTTAGATTGTGATGTTTCAAGTACCATTTTGGATTGCAAGAATGCAGGGATGGATCTTTTGGATTTTAATATCGATATAAGTGATTTAGAAACTTTTCATATATTTTTGAAAACGAAACTCAAAAATCGTTTTTATCGTTCAAAAGCAAGGATTGTCAATTTACTTCTTCAGCATACCGTCACCCCTTGGTCCAGAAATTTCAACAACCCTACCATGAAAGTTATCAAAGCTCTTTTTTTCTATTTTTGGAAATTATGAAATCAATAGTGAAAAAATGATTTTAAGTGAGTTTCAACCAGAGGAAATATCGACAAAGGAAAATATGTTATGTCATGGAGTTTATCTTACACATATTTTCAAATATTTTGAAGTTTATTTGAAAGGAGAAGAGTTCATTTCAAGAAAAGTTTATAATGTCGAAAATATTTCTATAATGAAGATTCCACTTGTGTTTCATAATGCATAAAAGAAAGCAAGAATATAACAAGAGGAAGGAACCGATCAAAATGATATCGAAGAAGAAGACACCTCTTTAGAAAGCATTGAAGTTCCTACCAACCCCTTTAAGAAAACCATTCTCCAAAATCAAAAGATTTTAGCCAAGAACCAAAAGATACTTAGGAGATCTTTGTAACACTCTGTAATTTTTAAAACATTAAGTTGATAAACTAAAGAGTACTAAATTAAATATTTGAAATTGAGTGAAATGAACAGCGCCATTGCGTTCGTCTTAGAATTCTGCTTAAGATAGACTCCGAGTTTGCGTAAAACAGACATCGTATGTGAAAGATATTAAGGTTTGGAGTTTGTATACATATAAGCATTATATATATATATATATATATATTAAAAACCAATCCAGAATTCAAATTAATGACGCAGGGAAGGAGAAAAATTGGCCCTTTAGGGGTCGACCTTGGTCCCCATGGGTGTTGACCCATGGGTCGACCCCATAACGGGGGTGTCGACCCCACCGAGATCTGGGCAGATTCCTGCTATTTACCTGGACATAGTTATTTGACCACAGGTTATAAATAAGACCTCATTCTCATTGTTTTTACACACCAAAAACAATGGAGACAACTAGATGCTTCCCTAACTCAGATTGAATTAGCCTATTCTTCAACAACAACAAGAGTTATATGTACTCAAGGATCTGTGCAACAACATCAATAATCATTCCTTTGTTCTTAGAACCAGTCCTTGTGAGTTTATGTTATTTTTAGATATAAACATTTAAAATGTAATCTTTACATGTTTATAAGTTGGAACTAAGCCATGTATACTAATAACTTGAACCATAACAGATTTATCATTACTTGTACATCGGATCCATTGCTCCTATATGCCCAAATTATGCCATTATTTGCCTGTCTTGTTATTATGTCAATTTTGTCCTAATATGACTACTTTGTTAGCATGCCTGTTCCTTTTCTCTTCCCATCCTCTTTCCCTTTTTATTTTTATAGCCAAGCTACCTTCGAGCCTAGGCATACTACTGAAATATGCGAATGCGCAAAATTGGGAACAATGGGGAATGTTAAAATTGGGGAGTAACTTATATTGGGAAATTGGGGGCATAAACTGTATTGGGATTTTGGGGCATAACTTGTAATGAAAATGAATAATTGTCTAGGAACGAGTATGCCTAAAACAATAGTAATTAGAAACTGTAACTGCACTTCGGCATGAGTTTAGATTACACTTGTGGTAGAAGTCTGCCCGGAATCGCTCGACATATCTAGAAACCGCAAGTGGTTAATCTAATGTGAGGGGTCGAGGGCATAAATGTATATGTAACGGTGCTAAGACACGAGGTTAAGTCTAGCTTATGTAGAAGTCCGCCCGGAACCACCCGACATATCTAACAACCACAAGTAGTCGACTTAATGTGAGAGGTCTGGTGCATAAATGAAAAATGACAAGAATCTGTTAACCAGAAGTACTTAACCTATTTAAACATGCGTGGTTGCATAGACACGAAGAATCAAGTAGAGGTTAAGTAAACTTGTTGGAATCAGTGGGAAGGGTTAAATTATTTCGTATAAAACCGACAAACTTAACCTATATAACATGTTGCTTGAATCAATGGAAGGGGTTAAGTTATCTTGTGTAAAACCGACAAACATAACCTATATAACATGTTGCTTGAATCAATGAGAGGGGTTAAGTTATCTTGTATAAAACCGACAAACTTAACCTATAGACATGTTGCTTGAATCAGTGGGATGGGTTAAGTTATCTTATATAAAACCGGCAAACTTAACCTATATGACATGTTGCTTGAATCAGTGGGAGGGGTTAAGTTATCTTGTATAAAATCGACAAACTTAATCTATATTACATGTTGGGGTTATGCAATCTTGTTAAACCATTAGGCATAACTTATCAAAATCCTAGTAGTGGGGATACAAGCCTTGGCGGGTAGCTTGCATCATCGATGTGGGACCCTTGTCAGTCAGTAACCCATCTTAGTATCAAACGGGGAATCCCGAACTAGGTCGGGGTCAGGGTACGCTTACTGAGTTGATTGTAAGAGGTTCTAACAGGCGAGGGTGTTGATAGCGCAGGATCCAACGGAGTCATGTGTGTGCATGGTTCCGGCTTACTTGTGGAAAATTAAGATGGTGTGACATAAGTAGGTATTGTTGTGCATCTTAAAAATAAACGGGTTGCCACCTTAGGAAGTGATACATCCTATTGTGGGGCCAACACAGGGTATCCACAGAGTTGGAAGCCGATCGATTGGGGTAGTAATTAGGGTACATCTAGTCTTTCTAGTGTAGAAGCCCATTATTCTTATTGGGGGTAACACCTATCATTTCTGTTGGGCTGGATTTTTAGGGGGGAAAACCCGTAAATAGAAATATACCTAAGTCTACCATCTGTTTCTGTAGGGATCATCTTATTCTATTATACTAGTATTGGTGTAGAGAAAAGAATTAGAGAAGCGCAATATATTCCATTATGTTTATTCTACCTATCCTGCTTAGTCTTTTTTACATGTCTTATATTATTGTTATTTTGACACCCCACGTCCGTTAGTGTCACTCATTAAGAGAATGCATTAAGTTTTGTGAAGCATTATAGGTAAACAGAAACAGAAACATTACAAGACAGATAATGAATAATAGCGGAATTTAAAATTTTACTTAGCATAAAACACCGTAGTTTAAAACATGGTTATATCATATGTCTGAAATGCATAAAACCCAGTACATCAATTTGTAAAACTATGTCTTATACTTAAATCATCAGAGTACAATAAATAAAGAAGCATAATCCCCAAAACACAGCCATAATAGAGAGATACGAAATCAAGAAGTACATCTAAGCAGCTCCAAGCAAGATGAAAGCAGAATCCTTATCAAGCTTGAGTATTCCCACCCTGAGAACCTGGGGGAGGGGGGAAACAGAAGTGAAAGAAGAGGAAACAAAATGGCTCAGACATAAAGTCTGGCGAGTCCAGTTACTTTTAGCATATAAATAAGTAAAAGCATCATAACAGGCGTAGAAGTGGATAAGAGAGATAACATCTCAAAAAGGCAACTATGACAAGGTAAACGGGATAAACATGATAGCTTACATTGCGCTTCTCTAGTACTTCCTCTTTCTCTGCATCAATACTAGTGTCGTATGAACAAGATGATCCCCACAAGTATGTGATGGTAGACTTAGGCGTACTTCTAGTGAGAGGTTTACCCCATACAATAACAGGCAGCCCAACATAACGGAGTTAACCCTAAGGATAATAACGGGCTCCTAAACATACCGGAGTCTTGATGTACCCTAATTACTACCCCAATCGATTGGCTCCCTACTCCGTAAATACCCTGTGCTGGCCCCTACAGTAGGATGTATCATTTGCTAAAGTGGCAACCCTTCGTTTTCAGGATGTGCACAACCATATCTACAGTGTCACGGCGTCTTAACCTCCTCCGCCGGACCCAAGCACGCACATGACCCCATCGGAATGTGCCGCCTACACCGTCCTTCACTTTTGGATCTCTTACAATTAGCCCAGTAAGCGTGCCCCGACTCTGACCTAGTTCAGAGTACTCGTTTGATACTTACATATGAGTTACTGACTTAAACGGGTCCCTCATTCAAGATGATACAAGCTTCCCCTACGCTTGCATCCCCACTACTAGGTTTTCCAAAGGTTATGCCATACCGGAGTTAAAAGATTGCATAACCCCACAGGTTAAGTTTGTGGGCCTATATATAAATATTACCCAACAACCCAAGATATACTTAACCCTCCCACTGTTTCATATAATTTTACTTAACCCCTACTCAAATTAACATATACAATCCCTATGGATTCAACTCAGTTAAGTATTCAAGTTTATTAACATATTCATTTACGGTTATAATGTGCTAGACTTCCCACATTAAGCCTACAACTTGTGGATGCTGGATATGCCGGTTGGTTCCGGGCAGACTTCTTCCACAAGTCGGGCTTAACCTCGTGTCTTAGCACGTTTCGTGTTCATGCACTTAGATCCCTCACGTTAGATTCACCACTTGTGGTTGCTGGATATGTCGGTCGGTTCTGGGCAGACTACCACCACAATTGTAATCTAACCTCGTGTCTAAGCGCGGTTACAGTTTATAATTACTATAATTCTAGGCATTTCCATTATTAACCAATTATTCCTACATCATTATAGGTTTTCATGCCCCTTTTTCCCAAGTCATATTCATCATGTATCATATTCCCTAAATTCAGATCTTAATCAATGTTTGGTTTATGCCCAAATTCATATTCATGTATTTCATTCAAGTTATGCCTAAATTTCCCCATACAAGTTATGCCCCGAATTTATCGATATCCTCTCCTTCCCAATTTTACGCGTTCGCATATTCAGCGGCATGCCTGGGCTTGAAGGTAGGCTGGCTATAAAAATAAAAGGGAAAAGAAGAAGGAAAGAGGACAGAAATGAACATAATAGCAAGATTAACATATAATGGCAGAAATAGGCATAGCAACTAACAAACATACAGTGAGAAAGTTAGTCATAATGACAAGATAGACATATAGGAATGGATCTGATGGACATGTGATATTAGAAATGATTCTAACATAATAGGAACATCATAAAAAGGAATGATCAGATATAAACATTGAATTAGATCAAAAAAAGGCAGATTTGGCATGATAAATAGGTATAGGCTTAGATCTAGTTCATAGTCATGTCAGAATAACTTAGATACACAGGTTATAATAGATCTGATATGATTCAAATAGTTACAGGCTTAGATCCAATTTATAGTCATGTCAAGATTAACTTTTAGGTGTTTAGATCTAAAAATAACGTAGACTCCCCGTGATTGGATCTAAGAAATAAAAGAGGGATTGCAGATATTGAATCATAGATCAAGAAAATGCTTAATTTAATCTGGGCAGAGGCAACATCTAGTTCTCTGTTGTTTTTGGTGTGTAAAAATCAGAGAAATGAGATCTTATTTATAGCTTAAAGCCAACGAACCAAGCTAAGAAAGGAGTCCACATTAAAACAGAAGAATCTGCCCAGATCTGCGGTGAAGGCGTCGAACCCCTTGGGTCGATACCCCCTTGGTGGGGTCGACCCATAGGTCGACACCCCCTTGATGGGATCGACACCCATGGGCGGGATTTTTCCCTCTTCCTCCTACTGCTTGGTTTTTGAACTGTTTTGAATTCTGGAACTTGTTTTATTCATATATAACTGGCTTATATGTATACAAACTTTAAACCTCAATAACTTCTTCATACGGTGTCCGTTTTATGCAAACCGGTGTTTATTTTCACCAGAATTCCGATATGAACGCAAAGTCGTAGTCCGTTTCCCTTAATTCTGAATATTTATTTAATTATTCTTTATTTTATCATCTTTAGTGTTGTTAAAATTACGGGGTGTTACAATCTCCCTTACTCAAAGGATTTCATCCCCGAAATCTCTAAGTTAAGAAGAAAATACATCCTAACATCCACTACCCATCTACTCATCCACCAATCAAAAAAATCCATTATCCTTAAAAGATTTCTAATTCTTATATGAACATATGCAAAGGTGTGTGTATATGTCCTTATACTAATGCGAAAGATTAGGCGGTCTACAGATTCGGTCGACTTCCTTAATGTAACATGTATGCATCCAACATAGATGCATCCACGAGCAATCACAAACAAACTCTTGCATCCACTTGCATCCATCAAACATAACATGTCTCAAATGCATGTTTACATTCATGGGATTCCTACCTAAAGGTCGAAGATTCGATCGATAAGACATACTTAAATGATAGAAACAAGCATGAATGAAAGATTTGGAAAGGAAGTTAAGAACATACCCTAAAAAAGAAAAGGGTACGAAGCATGAATCTTGTCTTTGGTCTCCTAAGTTGCATCCTCTAGGTTATCTACCCACTGAAATTTCATTAACTTGACTTCTCAGTTACGTAGCTTCTTAACTTCTGATCCAAGAATATGGGTAGGAACTCGCCTAACTGTCACCTCCTGTTCCACCTCTACTTCCTCAAGCATACTCAGCTCAACTACTCATGCGGTATCATGCAAGCAGTTCCGTAAATGAGAAACGTGGAAAACATCATAAACACCGGACAATCTCTCTGGTAGCTTTACTCTATAGGCCATTTGACTGGTCCTTTCTGCTACAGGAAATGGCCCTACAAATCTTGGTGCCAATTTCCCTACAGATCCAAAGAGAACTACATTCCTTAATGGTGATACCTTAATGAAACCATGTGTCCCACCTCAAACTCAATGTCAGTCCTTCTCTTATCTGCATAGGATTTTTGCCTATCCTGAGTGGCCTTCATTCGCCATCTAATAAGATCAATCATTTCGGAAGTTTCTCTAAGCATATCTGGTCCAAGTAGAAGTCTTTCTGTAGATTCCCACTAATAAGTTGGTGATCTACAGGGTCGTCCGTACAATGCTTCAAAGGGTTCCATGCCAATGCTAGTTTGATAATTATTGTTGTAGGAGAACTCTACTAAAGGAAGATGCTCTTCCCAATTCCCTCCGAAGTATAGGTTACACAGTCTTAAAAGAACCTCAAGAACTCTATTCACCCTTTCCGTCTGTCCATCAGTCTAAAGGTGATAAGTGGTGCTCAAACACAACTGTGTATCTAATGCTTCTTGCAAGCTCCTCCAAAATTCACTGGTGAAAATGGGGTCATGTTCACTTAAGATACTGGAAGGTACTCCATGAAAGTGGACTATCTCACGAACGTAAACTGCCGCCAACCATGCCGCCATCAACTTACTCTTAACTAGGATGAAATGAGCGCTCTTAGTAGGTCTGTCTACTACAACCAAATACTGGTGTTTCCCTTCCTTGATTTAGGTAAACCATCAAGGAAATCCATAGAGACGCTCTCCTACTTCCACTGTGGGACCTCCAAAGAATGAAGTAAACTACCGGGCTTCTTTTGCTCAGCTTTGACTTACTGGAAAATCAAACATTGAGAAATAAACTCCACCAGCTATTTCTTCATCCCAGCCCAAAAGAAACCCCGTTTCATATCTCTATACATCTTATCACCACCTAGATGAATAGTCATCTTAGAATGATGGGCTTGCTCTAGTATTGTTTTCAACAAACTCCCAACTTGGGGAGCACAAAGCCTCCCATCTCGTCGAAACCACCCTCTATTATCTGTGGAATATCTACTGAGGTGACTAGAAGTCTCCCCTTTATTGAGCCTATCCAAGATGTCTGAAATATGTGGATCCTCTCACTGCAAACCTCCTATCTGATCCATAAGAGTAGGTCACACCTTCAGTGATGCTAATAAGCCAGGCAAAAACTCGGTGGAGGGCCTAAAGTCAAAAGTCAATATAAATTCCAAGCTTTTCCTCTACACAAACAGAGAACTTAAGGCCATCATCTGCCTACTCAGTGCATCCGCCACCACATTACTTTTTCCAGGGGTATAAGCAATCTCAAAGTCATAAGATGTTAGGAACTCCATCCAACTTTGTTGCCATAAATTAAGATTCTTCCATGAGAACAAATGCTTGAGAGATTTATGATCGAGGTACAACTCAAATTTCTCTCCAAGAAAATAATGGCGCTAAGTCTTAAGCACGAATACTATGGCAGCTAGCTATAAGTCATGGGTAGGGTAGTTCTTCTCATGAACCCTTAACTGTCTACCTCTATAACATACTACCCTTCTGTAACACCCCATATTTTTAAACGATACTAGAAGAAAATAAATTAAATTATAATTAATCAAATATTCAGAAGTAAGGAAAATAGATTGCACCATTGCGTCTGTCTCGAAATTCTAGTCAAGATAGACATTTGGTTTGCTTAAAACGGACAGCGTATGAAGAAGTTATGAGGGTTTTAAGTTTGTATAAATGTAGAAGATATATATATATACACACACACACATACACATATGAGTCATAAAGGAGTCAGATATGAGTCAGCACCTTATCCAAGAACGCTCAAAAATCAAAATGGCAGAAGGCGGCAAATTTCCCGCTCTAAGGGGTCGACCCCCTAGAGGGGTGTCAACACCAGGGTCGACCCCCCTTAAGGGGTGTCAACACTAAGGTAGACCCACCTATAGGGGTGTCGACACCCTTAGGGCTGACATGGCAGTCGATTTCAGAGGGCCTGGCAGCTATATATATACGTGGTCATTTCTCTTGTTTTCTTCATTGAGAATTCATGGTGGCCAAACTTTGCCAGTGTCTGAAATGAACTGGATCCGTTATCTCCTACAACTATTAACTTTTGCAAACCAAACTTAGAGATTCGAGATCCATTCTTCTTCTATTTTCTAATCCTAAAACTGTGAGTTTCTAGTTGCTTTTAGATTTGAATATTTAAAAGTAAATATGACACGACTATGACTTGTTCATATGCCTAGATTTTATCAGATCCATTGTAAACTGTGATTATATGACATTCTGAATTGGTTAAGATTTGGATCTAAATCTCTATCTAGTCGGATCTATTATAACTTCTATGACATGCCATGATGTGAATCTTAAACCTTATTTGTGTAGATCCACATTTAAACTATTGGATCTGAATTGTGTGCACATTTAATTTGTTAATCAGATTAAGATTATCATCTTGTGCCTATTATGTTAGATCTGAATAGTTAAACATCTAAATGGTTAATTTAGATCTTATTATGCTCACTATGACATCATAATTATGTTAGAACTAGTAATTGATACAAGTTCATTAGATTTATGCTCGTATGTCCACCTTATCACCATGCTAGTTTGTGTTTATGCCAAGTTTTGTTAAAACATTCACTTTTGTCATATTCCTAGTATTTTTCCCTTTTATCGTTTATGACTAGGCTATTTATCTATTCTAGGCATGCCGCCAATTTTGTGAGTGCGCTAGTTAAGGAACGAGGAAAAAAGGTTAATATTGGCATAATTTGAATATAAACATCATTGGATATATAATTCAAATTATTGGGTAAAATGGGCATTAACACCTATAAATATATGGGTAAGAATTGGATAAGAAGGAAATGACTACTAATTACAATTAGAAACTGTAATGGCACTTATGACAGGAGGTTAGGTTGCATTAGTGGTGGAAGTTTGCCTGGACCCGACCGACATATCCAGAAGCCACTAATGTTGAACCTAATGTGAGAGGTCTAAGTGCGCAAATATGAATCGGGCTATGACATGAGGTTAGGCCCAAATTGTGGAATAGGACTGCCCGGACCCGACCGACATATCCATCATCCACAAGTTGTAGGCCTAATGCGGGAGGTCCAGCCCATTATAAATCATAAATGGACACGGTTATAAATTGGACTACTTAACCAAATCTAATCCATAGGGATTGTATGATTGCGAGCTAAAGTTAGGGTTAAGTAAAATTGATTGGATAGTGGATGGGTTAAGCAAATCTGGAGGGGTGGGTAATATTTACATATAGGCCCACAAACTTAACCTGATAAGGTTATGTAATTAAAGACACCTAGTGGTATACATGACCGGTTGGAATAATAAAGTTTTGTAATTAAAGACACCTTTAAGGGTAAGCATAACTTATAGAAATGATAGGGTTATGTAATTAAAGACACCTAGTGGTATACATAGCCAAAGAAAACCTAGTGGGGGATACAAGACAAAGGGGAGAGCTTGTATCATATTGTGTGGAATCTGTTTCATCCAGTAACCTGGAGTAGGTATCAAAACATGTACTCCGTACTAGGTCGGAGAAGTGGAACGCTTACTGAACTGATTGTAAGAGATCCAAAGGTGGAGGACGGTGTGGGTGACGCAAACCGGTCGGGCCATGTGCGTGCATGAGCCAGCCAGAAGGGGATAAGACGACCGTGACACCTATAGATATGGGGTTGTGCATATTAGCGAGGGGTTGCCACTTTAGGACATGATACATTCTACTGTAGGGCCGGCATAGAGTATCTACGGAGTAGGGAGCGGATCGATTAGGGTAGTAGTTAGAGAACATTTGGATGTATGCCTAAGTCTACCTCCTTGTAGTGGAAGGGATCATCTCATTCTGGTTATGCTAGTAATAGTGCAGATTAGAGGAGCGTATACACCTTATCCTATCTATCTTATCGCACCTGCCATTTATGTAGTAATTTCTCTTTTCCACTTTATATGCCTATCATGCTACTTTTATTTATTTGCTTGCTAAAAGTAAATAGACTCGCCAGACTTTATGTCTGACCCTTTTGTTTCCTCTTCTTTCTTCCGTTCCCCCCCAGTTCTCAGGGAGGAAACACCCAGGCTTAGTCATGACTCGGATGTCACCTTGCTAGAGCCGCTTTCGAAGTATGGCTCAAGTTCTTATCTCTACTATGACTTTATCTCTTTTATTTGGGGAATTATGTTTTCTTTTAAGTATTTATGTACTCTGATGGTAAAAGATAGAAGTTATATTGTTGCAATGGTTTTTGTGACTTATGGTATTTTGGACCATGATGTATGAGTTGTGTTTGAAATAAAAATTTGAATTTCCACTGCTATCTTAATTATATCTTTCTTGTAATATTCTGTCTCTGTTTACCTATAACACTCCACGAAACTTAATGCATTCCCTTTGTGAGTGACATTAACGGAAGTGGGGTTCACACCTTCCCTCTTGCATCAAAACCGCATCAAACCATGTACCACATGCATCAGTGTATAATGTAAACACTTTGTTCCCATCGGGCAAGGTCAAGACTGGGGATGTTGTCAGAGCCCTCTTCAATCGTTGGAAAGCAACATCACAATTTATATCCCATGAAAACATTAGATTCTTCTTTGTTAGCCTGGTGAGTGGGGCTGATATCTTTGCGAAGTCCTTAATGAACTTCCTATAATAGCCTGCCAATCCAAGGAAACTTCTCACCTCCGTTGTATTCTTTGGGATCTGCCAATCTTGAACTGCAACTACCTTCACGGGATCTACTGCTATCCCATCTTTAGAAACCACATGCTCTATGAATCTCACCTCTTTCCTCCAAAAATGACACTTGGAGAACTTTGCCTTAAGCTAGTGCGCAAGTAGAGTTTTCAAAACCTCTCTCAAATGCTGGGCATGCTCTTCCTCGCTCTTCGAGAAAATTAAGATGTCATCAACAAAGACCACAATGAACTTATTTAGAAACTCCCGAAACACCCTACTCATCAGATCAACAAAATAGGCAGGTGCATTGGTCAACCCAAAAGGCATAATGAGCCATTCAAAGAAACCGTCTGGAGTCCTAAAAGTGGTCTTGTGTATAATGTCCTCAGCCACCCTCAACTGATAAAACCCCGTGGCCAAGTCTAACTAAGGGAAAACTGATGCACCAACGAGTTGGTCAAACAGATCATCTATCCTCGGGTGTGGATGTCTGTTCTTCTTGGTGATTTTATTCAACTCTCTATAGTCGACATATAAGCGAAGCGAACCACCCGCATACCACCAGAGCACCCCATTTAGATATGCTTCGCCTAATAAACCCTTTCTCAAGTAGCTCTCTTACTTGCTTACCGAGCTCCCTTCTTTCTCTTGGAGCCATATGGTGCACAGGCAATGCAACTGGCTTTGCATTGTCCACCAAGTACATACAAAAATCGATCTTGCGCCTCGGAGGTAATCCCCGACCCTCCTCAAATACATCAGGATACTCACGGACTACTGGTACAGATCGCAGATCATCGATATATGAATCAAGTGATTCTACGAAACTAAGTAGGATGGACCCCTTTGGGTCCCAAGAAATCTCGAGGGTCCTCCCATGGCAAGTCAAAAGTCTAACGACTCTCCTCTCACAATCCAGAATGGCACCATACATGGCTAGCCAATCCATCCTTAGAATCAAACCATAGCCCATGAAACCAAGCACATATGCGTCACACTCAAACTCGACGCCCAACACAGATATTCTCAAACCCCGACAAATCATGGACAAATGAGCCGTACCCACAATGGGTTTTGAGGCAACAATGGGATCCACTACGATACTAGTATTAAGGTGCAGAGACTCAACCATAGAATCGGATATAAAAGAATACGAAGCGCCAGAATAAAAAAGAGTTGTAATAGGATGATTGGAAAGAGAAATCAAATCTTCCACAGAAACTTTCCTATCTCTATCAGGAGCACTGGTCGCGAGAGCATGCACCTGCCCTTCAGAAGCTCCTACCCTTTGACCTTGTCCTTGTTTCTTCGGGCACTCCTTAGAAAAGTGTCCGACCTCTCCACAACTGAAACAAGCATTCTTCCTTCTTTTTCCGTCCTTGATCAAATAACCCTCGCGTCCGCAATTATGGCACTTCCTCTTATCCTTAGCCTTGTCGTTCTTTCCGCCCTTCTTTTATTGTTATTGTTGCCCCTTTTTGGGCCATACTTTCTTGTTTTGAATTTCCTCAACCTTAACTTCTTTCTTTTCATCTTTATCTTCCTCATGCATCAATGCCATATACATGAGCCTTTCAGAAGTTACGCCCATTGGAATATGGGACATAGCTAACCCATGGAGGGGTTCATTAAGTCCTTTAGCAAACTACAAAGCTTTATTATGTGGGGTATCCACTAGCTCCAACCCAAACCTTGCTAGTTGGTTGAATTTGTTAACATACTCTTTGACAGTCATGCCTCCTTGCTTGAGTGCTAGAAACATCTCCATTTGCATGCTTTTCTCAGCTTGATAAGGAAACTTCATTTCGAACCTCTATTGAAAATCATCCCAAGTCTCCACTAGACGCCCTGCTTGCGTCACCTCCCACCAGAATGAAGCGTCATCTTTTAGTAGCCAAGCGGCTAACTGAATCTTCCTACGATCTTCAACTTCGAAAATTCCAAATAAATCCTCTGTCTCTTTGATCCAATTCATTGCCTCTATGAACGCTTTGGTTCCTCGAAATGGATTTCCAACCATTGCACAGAAATCTTTGTAGATTTTAGAGAGATTATCTGCTCGGGGAGGAGGAGGATGAGGAACGACGGGTGCAACTGGGGGAGGAACATCTGCTTGGCCACCGGCCGGCGCCGTTGCCTTTAGATACCTACAGAACTAGCCTGGTATCGTAACACCTTCAGGAATATTAGGTTCCCCAGACATGTTGAAAAGAAAAGGAAAAGGAATTCAAACAGATAATCGAAAGATATTACATATGGCTTTAAGGAATATGTTTTTCAAAATAGACTTTTCTTTTGAAAATGCTTTCTTTTAGAAACCTTTTTGAAAATAGTTTTTAAAATCTTTTTTTCGTTCTGGTAACCTTCAGCTCTGATACCAAGTGTGACACCGCACGTCCATTAATGTCACTCATTAAGATAATGCATTAAGTTGTGTGAAGCATTATAGGTAAACAAAAACAGAAACATTACAAGATAGATAATAAATAGCAGCGGTATTTAAAATTTTATTAAGCAGAAAACCTCGTAGTTCAAAATATGGTTACATCATATGTCTGAAATGCATAAAACCCAGCACATCAATTTTTAAAACTTCTGTCTTGTACTTAAATCATCAGAGTACAATAATAAAAAAAGCATAATCCCTAAAAAATAGCCATAATAGAGAGATACGAAATCAAGTAGTACATCTAAGAAGCCCCGAGCAAGATGAAAGAAGAATCTTGATCAAGCTTGAGTATTCCCACCCCGAGACTTGGATGGGAGGGGAAGAGGAAAAAAAGGGCCAGACATAAAGTCTGGCGAGTCCATTTACTTTTAGACCATAAATAAGTAAAAGAATCATGACAGGCATATAAAGTGGATAAGAGATATAACATCCCAAAAAGGCAGGTAAGACAAGGTAAGCAGGATAAACATTATAGATTATAGTGCGCTTCTCTAGTACTTCCTCTTTCTCTACACCAATACTAGTATCGTATAAACAAGATGATCCCCATAAGTATAAGATGGTAGACTTAGGCGTACTTCTAGTGAGAGGTTTTACCCCAAACAATAACAGGCAGCCCAACATACCGGAGTTACCCCTAAGGATAATAACCCGCTTCTAAACATACCGTAGTCTAGATGTACCCTAATTACTACCCCAATCGATCAGCTCCCTACTCCGTAGATACCCTGTGCTGGTCCCACAGTAGGATGTATCACTTCCTAAAGTGGAAACCCTTCGTTTTCAGGATGTACACAAACATATCTACTGGTGTCACGACGTCTAAACCACCTATGCTGGACCCACGCACGCACGCACATGACCCCGTCGGAGTGCACTACCCACACCGTCCCCAACTTTTGGGTCTCTTACAATCAGCTCAGTAAGCATGCCCCGACTCCGACCTAGTTCGGAGTACTCGTTTGATACATATATATGGGTTACTGACTGAAATGGATCCAACGCTCAAAATGATACAAGCTACCCCCACGCTTGCATCCCCACTACTAGGTTTTCCATAGGTTATGCCATACCGGAGTAAAAAGATTGCATAACCCCA
The DNA here is from genome assembly GCA_030737875.1 of Allium sativum. Taxonomy (NCBI): domain Eukaryota; kingdom Viridiplantae; phylum Streptophyta; class Magnoliopsida; order Asparagales; family Amaryllidaceae; genus Allium; species Allium sativum. Next base: position 711,849,481 of record CM060924.1, on the reverse strand, counting down.
CAGGTTAAGTTTATGGGCCTATATATAAATATTACCCACCAACCCAAGATATACTTAACCCTCTCACTGTTTCATACAATTTTACTTAACCCCTACTCAAGTTAACATATACAAACCCTATGGATTCACCTAGGTTAAGTATTCATGTTTACTACCATATTCATTTATTGTTATAATGTGCTAGACCTCCCATATTAAGCCTACAACTTGTGGATGCTGGATATGCCAGTTGGTTCCGTGATGACTTCTACCACAAGTCAGGCTTAACCTCGTGTCTTAGCACGTTTCGTGTTTATGCACTTAGATCCTTCACATTAGGTTCACCTCTTGCGGTTGCTGGATATGCCGGTCGGTTCCAGGCAGACTTCCACCACAAGTGTAATCTAACCTCGTGTCTATGTGCGTTTACATTTTCTAAATACTGTAATTCTAGGCATTTCCATTATTAACCAATTATTCCTATGTCATTATCGGTTTTCATGCCCCTTTTTCCTAAGTCATATTCATCATGCATTGTATGCCGCAAATTCAGATCTTTAATCAAAGTTTGGTTTATGCCCCAAATTCATATTCATATATTTCATTCAGGTTATGACTAAATTTCCCCATACGAGTTATGCCCCAATTTTAACGTTTTCCCCTCTTTCCCAATTTTACGCGTTCGCATAGTTCTACGGCATGCGTAGGCTCAAAGTTAGGCTGGCTATAAAAATAAAAGGGAAAAGAAGAAGGAAAGAAGACATAAATGAACATAATAACAAGATTGACATATAATGGCAGAAATAGGCATAGCAACTAATAAACATACAGTGACAAAGTTAGGTATAATGACAAGATAGACATATAGGAACAGAGCTGATGGACATGTGATAGTAGAACCGATTCTAACATAATAGGGACATCATAAACAGGCATGATGTGATCTAAACAATGAATTAGATCAACAAACAATGACAGATCTGACGTGATAAATAGGTATAGGTTTAGATCTAGTTTATAGTCATGTCATAATAACTTAGATACACAAGTTATAAAAGATCTGATATGAATCATATAGTCATATGCTTAGATCCAAGTTATAGTCATGTCAAGATTAACTTTTAAGTATTTAGGTCTAAAAATAACATAGACTCACTGTGATTGGATCTAAGAAATAGAAGAGGGATTGAAGATATTGAATCACAGATCTCTAAACTTGAATGACTTGATTGTTGAAGAAGAAAAGGCTTAATTTAATTTAGGAAAAGGCAACATCTACTTCTCCATTATTTTTGGTGTGTAAAAACAAGAGAAATGGGGTCTTATTTATAGCCTAAAGCCAACGAATCAAGCCAAGAAAGGAGTTCACATTCAAAGAGACGAATCTGTCTAGATCTGCGGTGAGGGGGTCGACCCCCCTTGGTGTGTCGACCTAGGGTCGACACCCCCTTGATGGGGTCGATACCCATCGGCGGGATTTTCCCACTCCCTCCTGCTACTTGGTTTTTTAATTGTTTTGAATTCTGGAACTTATTTTATTTATATATAACTGGCTTATACACGTACAAACTTTAAACCTTAATTACTTCTTCATACAGTGTCCGTTTTATGCAAACTAGGCATCTATTTTGACCAGAATTCCAAGACGAACGCAATGGAGTAGTCTGTTTCCCTTAATTTTGAATATTTATTTAATTGTTCTTTAATTTATTATCTTTAGTATTATTAAAATTACGGGATGTTACAGTTATCTCTCTCATCCAGTTTATATGTCTGTCATGATGCTTATACTTATTTATATGCTAAAAGTAACTGGATTCGCCAGACTTTATGTCTGACCCATTTTGTTTCCTCTTCTTTCTCTTCCATTCCTCTACAGGTTCTCAAGGTGGGAATACTCAGGCTTGGTTTGGATTCTATCTTTCATTCTGCTTGGAACTGCTTAGATGTACCGTTTGATTTCGTATCTTCTCTACTATGTCTATATTTTGGGGACTATGCTCTTTTTATGTATTATTGTACTCTAATGATGATTTTATTACAAGACAGAAGTTTTATGTTGATGTAATGAATTTTCAGTATTTCAGACTTATTATGTAATTGGATTTGGACCACCAAGCTTTCCTATTAAATAAAGTTTTGATTCTGTTGTTATTTTATATCTGCCTTGTGATGTTCTATTTTTATTTACCTATAACGCTTCACGAAAATTAATGCATTCTGATAAAGAGTGACATTAACAGATGTGGGGTGTCACAATTGGTATTAGAGCTAAAGGTTACCAGATCGGTTAAAATATTTTGAAAATTGTTTTCAAAAATATTTTAAAAGAAAGCATTTTCAAAAGAAAAGTCTGCTTTGAAAAACATATTCCCCAAAGCTATTTGAAATATCTTTCAATTCTTTATTTGAATCCCTTTTTCCTTTTCTTTTCAGCATGTCTGGGGAACCTAATATTCCTGAGGGCGTTTAGATACCGTCTTGGTTTCATAGGTATCTAGAGGCTACGACACCGAACGAAGGCCAAGCAGACTCCCCTCTCCTAGCTTTAGCCGTTATTCCTCCCCCTCCTCCTTCGCATGTTGGTAACTTCTCTAAGATATGCAAGGACTTATGTGCTATGGGAGGAAAGCCATTCCGAGGAACTGAGACTTTTGTAGAAGCAAGGAATTGGCTCAAAGAGAAGGAGGATTTGTTTGGAATTTTCGAAGTTGACAGTCGTAGGAAGATTTAGTTAGCCGTTTGGCAGCTGAAAGATGAGGCCTCGTTTTGGTGGAAAGTAATGCATGCGGGGCGTCCAGTTGAGATTTGGGAGGATTTTCGTCATAGATTTGAAATGAAGTTTCTTTCTCAAGCCGATCAAAGTGTGTAAATGGAAAGGTTTTTGGCACTTAAGCAAGGAGGCATGTATGTCAAAGATTATGTTAATAAGTCCAATCAATTGGCGAGGTTTGGGTTGGAACTAGTAAATACCCATACAAGAAAGCTTTGAGGTTTGCTAAAGGTTTGAATGAACCCCTTCATGGGTTGGCTATGTCTCATATTCCGATGGGAGCAACTTTTGAGAGACTTGTTGACATGGCATTACTGCACTAAGAGGATAAAGGAGAGAAGAAAGAGGCTAAGGTTGATGAATCGAAAAACAAGAAAGTGTGGCCTAAAAAAGAACAACAGCAACAACAACAAAAGAAGGGCTAAAAGAATAATAAGGCCCGAGAAAAGAGGAAACGCTATAATTGTGGGTGCGTGGGTCATTTTGGTAAAGACTGCAGAAAAAGGAAGAATGCTTGCTTCCAATGTAGAGAGGTTGGATATCTTATTAAGGATTGCCCAAAGAGGCAAGGATAGGGCCAAAGGGAAGGATCTTCTAGAGGGCAAGTGCATGCTCTCATGGTTGATGTACCAGATAGAGGTTGGAAAGTTTTTCTTGAAGGTTTGATTTCTCTTTCCGATCATCCTGTTATGACTCTTTTTTATTCTGGCACTTTGCATTCTTTTATATCTGATTCTGTGGTTGTGTCTCTCCACCTTAGTACTAGTATGGTTTTGGATCCCATTGTCGTCTCAAACCCCATAGGAGGTATGGCTCATTTGTAAATGATTTGTTGGGGTTTGAGAATATCTATGTTAGGCATCAAGTTTGAATGCGATGCATATGTGCTTGGTTTCATGGGCTATGGTCTGATTCTAGAGATGGATTGGCTAGCCATGTATGGTGCCATTTTAGATTGTGAGAGGAGGGTCGTTAGACTTTTGACTTGCCATGGAAGGACCCTCTAGATTTCTTGTGACCCTAAAGGTTTTGTCATACTTAGTTTCCTAGAGTCACTTGATGCATCTATCGATGATTTACGATCTGTACCAGTAGTCCTGATGTTTTTGAGGAGGTTCGGGGCTTACCTCCGAGGCACGAGACTGATTTCCATATTTACTTGATAGACAATGCAAAGCCAGTTGCATTTCATGTGCGCCACATGGCTCCAAGAGAAAGGATGGAGCTCAGCAAGAAAGTATGGGAGATACTTGAGATCGGGTTTATTAGGCGAAGCATATCAGAATGGGGTGCTCCAGTAGTATTCACCACTAAGGTGGATGGTTCACTTCACTTATGTGTGGATTATAGATACTTGAATAAACTCACTAAGAAGAATAGGCACCCACTTCCGAGGATTGATGATCTGTTTGACCAATTGTTGGTGCATCTGTTTTCTCTCAGTTAGACTTGGCCACGGGATTTCATCAGTTGAGGGTGGCCGAGGATAGTATAAACAAAACTGAGTTTAGAACCCCAGATGGTTTCTTTGAGTGGCTCGTCATGCCTTTTGGGCTGACGAATGCACCCACCTATTTTGTTAATCTGATGAGTAGGGTGTTTCGGGAGTTTCTAAATAAGTTCATTGTGGTCTTTGTTTATGACATCTTGATTTTCTCGAAGAGCGAGGAAGAGCATGCCCAACATTTAAGGGAGGTTTTGAAAACTCTTCGTGCGCACCATCTTAAGGCGAAATTCTTCAAATGTCATTTTTGGAGAAAAGAGGTGAGATTTCTAGGGCACATGGTCTCTAAAGATGGGATAGCGGTAGATCCCGCGAAGGTAGTTGCAGTTCAAGAATGACAGGTCCCAAAGAATGTAATTGAGGTGAGGAGTTTTCTTGGATTAGCGGGCTATTATAGGAAGTTCATTAAGGACTTCGCAAAGATATCAGCCCCACCCACCAGACTGACAAAGAAGAATCTGACATTTTCTTGGGATATAGATTGTGATGATGCTTTCTAGTGATTGAAAAGGGCTCTGACAACAGCCCCAGTTTTGACTTTTCCCGATGGGAACAAAGTATTCACAGTATATACTGATGCATGTGGTACCGGGCTTGGTGCGGTTTTGATGCAAGAGGGAAGGGTAGTATGTTATGGAGGTAGACTGTTGAGAATTCATGAGAAGAACTACTTTACCCATGACTTGGAGTTAGCTGCCATAGTATTCGTTCTTAAGACTTGGCGCCATTATCTGCTAGGAGAAATTCAAGTTGTACACCAATCACAAGTTTCTCAAGTACTTGTTGTCGTAGAAGGATCTCAACTTTAGGCAACAAGGATGGACGGAGTTCCTAGTGTCCTATGACTTTGAGATTTCTTATACCCCTGGCAAGGGTAACGTGGTGGCAGACGCATTGAGTAGGCAGACGATGACCTTGAGTCCTCAATTTGTAGAGAGGCAGACCTTAGAGAATATAATGACTTTTGATTTTAAGCCCTCTACCAAGCTTACACCTGGTTTATTGGCATCATTAGAGGTGAGAGCTACTCTATTGGACCAGATAGGAATTTCGCAGTGAGAGGACCCATATATAGCAGATATCTTGGATAGGCTTAGTAAAGAGGAGATTTCCAGTCACCTCAGTAGATATTCCACGGATGGTAGTGGATGGTTATGACGAGATGGAAGGCTTTGTATTCCCCGAGTTGGGAGTTTGTTGAGGACAATCCTTGAGGAAGCCCATCGTTCTAGGATGACTATTCATCCCAGTGGTGATAAGATGTATAAGGATATGAAGAGGGTTTTCTTTTGGGCTGGGATGAAGAAATATGTGGCAGAGTTTGTTTCTCGATGTTTGATTTGCCAACAAATTATGACTGAGAAAAGGAAGCTTGGTGGTTTGCTTCATCCTTTGGAGGTTCCGTAGTGGAAGTGGGAGAGCGTCTCTATGGATTTCATTGATGGTTTGCTTAGATCGAGGAAAGGCAACACCAGTATTTGGGTTATAGTTAATAGGCTTACTAAGAGCGCTCGTTTCATTCCTATTAAGAGTAAGAAGATGGCAACATGGTTGGCAGTAGTTTATCTTCGTGAGATAGTCTGTCTACAAGGAGTACCTTCCAGTATTGTAAGTGATCGTGACCCTGTATTCACCAGTGAATTTTGGAGGATCTTGCAAGAGGCAGTAGGTATACAGTTATGTTTGAGCACCACTTATCACCCATGACCGATGGATAAACGAAAAGGGTGAATATAGTTCCCGAGGATCTTCTAAGACTGTGTATCCTAGACTTCGGAGGGACTTGGGAAGAGCATCTTCCTTCAGTGGAGTTCGCCTATAACAACGGTTATCAAACTAGTATTGGCATGGCACCCTTCGAGGAACTATATGGACGACCCTGTAGATCACCGACTTATTGGTGGGAGTCTACAGATAGGCTTCTTCTTGGACCTGAGATGATTAGGGAAACTTCAGAGAAGACAGATCTTATTCGAAGACACATGAAGACAACTCAGGACAGGAAAAAGTCCTACGCAGACAAAAGAAGGACTGATATCGAGTTCGACGTAGGAGACATGGATTTCACCAAGGTATCACCCTTGAGGAGTGTGGTTTGCTTTGGATCTGTAGGGAAATTAGCACCAAGATTTGTAGGGCCATTTCCCATTACAGAAAGGATTGGTCAAATGGCCTATAGAGTAAAGCTACCAGACAGATTAGCCGATATTCATGATGTTTTCCACGTTTCTCATTTACGGAAGTGCTTGCATGATACCGCAGAAGTAGTTGAGCTGAGTATGCTTGAGGAAGTAGAAGTAGAATGGGAGGCGACAGTTAGATGAGTTCCTACCCGTATTCTTGGATCATAGGTCAAGAAGCTACACAACCGAGAGGTCAAGTTGACGAAGGTTCAATGGGGAGAAGACACCGAGAATGCAACTTGGGAAACTGAAGACATGATTCGTGCTTCGTACCCTTTTTTTTCAAGGGTATGTTCTTAACTTCCGTTCAAAAGCTTTTTATTCGTACTTTCTTCTGTCATTTAAGTATATCCTATCGATCTAATCTTCGACCTTTAAGTACAAATCCAATGGATGTAAACATGTGTTTGAGACATGTTATGTTTGATGGATGCAATTGGTTGTAAGTGTTTGCTAGTGGTTGCTCATAGGCATTAGATCGGCTTAATCACTCTCATACTGCATATGGATGTGTGTACATATTTTTCTTCTTTTCATGGATGAAAGTGGGTGTATCATCATATGGATGTTGCATTCAAATGTATGACTTTGCATGCATATAGCCTTTACATGTTATACTAGGATTGTTTGCATACATTTTATTTCATGGCACGAACATGGATTGCGTTAAGGAGGTCGACTGAATCAGTAGACTGCATGATTTTTCGCATTATCATAGGGACATATACACACACACCCCTTTGCATATGTTCATATAAGCATTAGAAATCTTTTAAGGATAATGGATGCATGTGATTGGTGGATGAGTAGATGGATGATGGATGTTAGGATATACGTTCTTCTTAACATGGAGATTTCGGGGACGAAATCCTTTGAGTAGGGGAGAATGTAACACCCCATAATTTTTAAATCATTAAGTTGATAAACTAAAGAATACTTAATTATATATTTGTAAATAAGTGAAATGGACGGCACTATTGCGTTAGTCTCGGAATTCTTCTTAAGGTAGACTCCGAGTCTGCATAAAACGGACATCGTATGTAGAAGATATTAAGGTTTGAATTTTGTATACATATAAGCATTATATATATATTAAAAACCAATCCATAATTCAAATTAATGATGCAGGGAAGGGGGAAATCAGCCCGTTAGGGGTCGAACCCGGTCCCCATGTGTGTCAACCCCATAACAGGGGTATCGACCCCAGGGTCGACCCTCCGAGATCTGGGCAGATTCCTACGCACCTGGACACAGTTCTGAGCGATGTTCATTAACCATAGGCTATAAATAGGACCTCATTCTCATTGTTTTTACACACCAAAAACAATGGAGACAAGTGGATGATGCCCCATCTCAGATATAATTAGCCTATTCTTCAGCAACAACTAGAGTTATACATATTCAAGGATCTGTGCAACAACATCAACAATCATTCCTTTGTTCTTAAATCCAGTCCTTGTGAGTTTATGTTATTTTTAGATATAAACATTTAAAATGTAATCCTGGCAAGTCTATAAGTTGGATCTAATCCTATGTCTATTAATAACTTGAACCATAACAGATCTACAATTACTTGTACATCTGATCCATTGTTCTCGTATGCCTAAATTCTGCCATTATATGCCTATCTTTTTATTTTGGCCAATTTTATCCTCATATGACTGTTTTGTTATTATGCATGTTCTTGTTCTCTTCCTCTTTCCTTTTTTATTTTTATAGCCAGCCTACCTTCGAGCCTAGGCATACTGCTAAAATATGTAAACGTGTGAAATTGGGAATGATGGGGAATGTTAAAATTGGGGCATAACTTGTGTTGGGAAATTGGGGGCATAACTTGTATTGTGAAATTGGGGCATAATTTGTATTGAGATTTTGGGGCATAACTTGTAATGAATATGAATAATTGGCTAGGAACGAATATGCCTAAAATTACACTAATTAGAAACTGTAATAACATTTCGACACGAGGTTAGATTACACTTTTGGTAGAAGTCTTCCTGGAACCGCCCGGCATATCCAGTAACCGCAAGTGGTTAATCTAATGTGAGGGGGTCGAGGGCATAAATGTACATGTAACGGTGCTAAGACACGAGCTTAAGTCTAGCTTATGGTAGAAGTCTGCTCTGAACTGCCCGGCATATCCAACAACCACAAGTAGTCGACTTAATGTGAATGTCTAGTGCATAAATGAAAAATGACAAGAATCTGTTAACCAGAAAAACTTAACTTATTTAAACCTGTATGGTTACATAGACATGACGAATTGAGTAGGGGTTAAGTAAACATGCTAGAGTCAGCGGGAGGCATTAAGTTATCGTGTATAAAACCGACAAACATAACCTATATAACATGTTGCTTGAATCAATGGAAGGGGTTAAGTTATCTTGTATAAAAACCGACAAACTTAACCTATATAACATGTTGCTTAAACCAGTTGGAGGGGTTAAGTTATCTTGTATAAAAACGACAAACTTAACCTGTATTACATGTTGGGGTTATGCAATCTTGTTAAACCATTAGGCATAACCTGTCAAAATCCCAGTAGTGGGGATACAAGACTAGGCGGATAGCTTGCATCATTTGTGTGGGACCCTTATCAGTTAGTAACCCATCTTGGTATCAAACGGGGAAGATCGAACTAGGTCGGGGTCAGGGCACGCTTACTGATCTGATTGTAAGAGGTTCAAAAAGGCGAGAGTGTTGACAGCGTAGGATCCAACGGAGTCATGTGCGTGCATGGTTCCGGCTTGCTTGTGGAAAATTAAGATGCTTGACATCAGCAGGTATTGTTGTGCATCTTGAAAATAAACGGGTTGCCACCTTAGGAAGTGATACATCCTACTGTGGGGCCAGTGCATGGTATCTACAGAGTAGAGAGTCAATCGATTGGGGTAGTAATTAGGGTATAACTAGTCTTGCTTGTGTAGAAGCCCATTATTCTTCTTGGGGGTAACACCTGTCATTTCTGTTGGGCTGGATTGTTGGGGGTAAAACCCATCACTAGTAGTACCTCTAAGTCTACCATTTGTTTATGTAGGGATCTTCTTGTTCTGTTATACTAGTATTGGTGCAGAAATAAGTATAAGAGAAGCAGAATATATTCCATCATCTTTATTCTGCATATCCTGCTCAGTATGTTATGCCTGTCTTATAATATTGTTATCTCTCTCATCCAGTTTATATTCCTGTCATGATGCTTTTACTTGTTTATATGCTAAAAGTAACTAAACTCTCCAGACTTTATGTCTGGCCCATTTTGTTTCCTCTTCTTTTTCTTCCCCCTCCCCTCCCCAGGTTCTCAGAGTAAGAATACTCAGGCTTGATTTGGATTCTCTCTTTCATTCTGCTTGGAGCTGCTTAGATGTACCGTTCGATTCCGTATTTTCTCTACTATGGCTATATTTTGGGGACTATGCTCTTTTTATGTATTATTGTACTCTAATGATGATTTTATTACAAGACAGAATTTTTTTGTTGATGTAATGAATTTTCAGTATTTCAGACTTATTATGTAATTGAGTTTGGACCACGAAGCTTTCCTATTAAATAAAGTTTTAATTCCGCTGTTATTTTATATCTGTCTTGTGATGTTCTGTTTCTGTTTACCTATGACGCCACATGAAACTTAATGCATTCTAATAAAGAGTGACATTAATGGACATGGGGTATCATAATCATTTAGTAAGAAATTTGAAAAGATTTCTACTAAAATGAGCAAGTCTTTGACAAAGTTGAAGAAAACTTGGCTTTTCTTCCTCTTCATCCTTCTCCTCCGCTGAATTCTAAGTTTAATATCATATTGTACTTGCTTGTATTTCAATTTTTGCATATCTATCATAATTTATGTACTTGTTTCATATATCATTCTCATTAAATTGAAATGAAGTTCTCTATTTCTATCAATTTGTGGTTAAACATTTCTTGAATAGCTATTAAATGATAAAAATAAGTTCATATAAATCTAAAGGTATCACCAAAAAAAAAAAAATTCTTCAAAAATTTAAAATGTACATGGATATGTCGACATAGAGGTTTATGTATGTCAACATATAACTGTATATTTCCAAAATTATTTGAATTAAATACTGTTATAACTAACTCGTATCTATTCAATTCAAATGAATTTTAGAGCCTATTTATACCCTTCACTTTTAGAAAAACTTATCCATTTATTCCTCCTATACTTCCTTTCACTATTTCTTAATAAATTCAAAACTATGGCTGCTCAAATTCATAATCTTAGTGAGAATCTTGAAGAAATTCTAAATTCTTTCAAGAATATTCTCTCAATTATTCTCCGTAATCAGCGTTATTTTGAATTAAGTCAAACACAGGTGATCAAACAACAAGAGAAACATTTTGATGCAATTCAATGGATGATTGACTCTCTTTCAAAAGAAGAAGAAAATAGCATCGCTGGAGAACCTCTCACCAAAGACAACGAAGACTGGGATGCTATAAAGGTTGATCCAATCTTCGGTGGAGATGATAGGGTTGAAGTTCCTTGAAATGTATGAGTTTGCTTTAGTTTGTTTGAATTATTTCAAAATTTCAAGACTTGTATATGAACTACTTTAATTATGGTGTGGTTTGATTGGATTGATTGTATGTATTGATATATTTATATATATAATTGGCTTGGTGTGATTTGTAATCTTATTTATTATCATTCAAGTTATAGTAGTTAGAATATTATAGCTATTAAGTCTAGTTATTATATTTAGTTAAAATAATATTTAGATGTTAGAACTATGCCTTAGTTTTAGGGGAGTATTAGGACTAGTGAGGATTACATAGTTTTTGTTGATTACAACGGGGGACAATTATAAAATAGGGCTTATATTAAGGGGGAGTTAGTAGTTTCAAGGGAAGCTAATGGAGTACGGGGGAGTAAAGGGGAGCAACCGAGACATCATGTATGAATATTTTATAACCAAGGTTGTCATCATCAAAACGGGGGAGATTGTTAGAGATTGAGACATTGATGATGATGGTTTTGATGACAACAACATTGTTCCAACATTGTTTCAACTTTGTTTCAATTATTATTGTTATAAAATATATACTAGCACTATTTTATAGAATATAAATACATGTGTATATACAGGAAAATCTATGTAGGTATTTATTTATTGAAGACTGTACAGTTCATAATCAAGATTTCAGAGTAGAAGAATTCAAGTTTCAAAACCCATGAGTATCAAGAAATCAAGAGTTCAAGAATTATAGAGTAAATGTGTCTAGAATTTATGTTAAATCTCATGTTAGCACTTGATTCTGATTTCAAATTTAAATTCTGTTTTCAAATCTAATCCTGATTTCAAACTTCCTTTCAAAATAATTTAATTGATTTTAAATCTTTTTTCAAATGATTTCAAAATTAATTTCTTTTTTATAAATATATACTTCTTTATTTCAGGAAATATTTTAACTCCTTAAATTGATTTTAGTTCTATTTTCCAATTTATGTTTAATAGAATTTTTAACTTAAGTTTTATTTACAAACTTATTACTAGTTTTATTATAATAACTTATGTTTTTAAATACCTTGTTTATTACGTGTTAATATATTCATAGTTTTATGTTTGTGCTTTTATATCATTTTTATTTAGTTTCTTAAATATTTTTGTTATATATTGATATAAGTTTTTAAAATATAAGTTACTTTAAATTGAATGTTTTAATATATAGGAATATAGTTTGTTTTAACTCTGGATTCACCATAATTTATTTCAACATTATTTAATTTGTTTTAAAATTCAATTTTTGATTTGTACTAGCATATCTCGACATGTGGAAAATGCTTTGTCGACATACTAGTCTTTAGTTGGTTTTTTAAATTTTAAAAAGAAGTGTTTTTTGAGTTCAAACATTTTATGAAAGGTTATGACTGTTGGAAACCTATAAATACCTTCCAGAATTCGAACTTTTTTAAATCCCTTTTCTTCTCCTTCTTCCGCTCTTAACATTCTACCATTATTATACTTAATTTCTTATCTTTCTGCACTTATACTTTGTTGATTTCAATAGAAATCATATTATTCTTCTTCTCATTTAATTCTAAATCAAATTCTCCCAGAATTCAAGTGCTACTCAAGAGTTATAGGCTGTTTGTAATCAAAGATCTCAAGATCAAGTGCATCGAGTTAATACTACAAAAACTGATAAGAGAAGGGTGTGGTCTTGTCCCGTTTAAAGTGAGTGGGTACGATTGTGTCTTGGAAATCAATTTGAAGTAAAGTTGTGTCCCGTAAACTAACTAAGTCTCACTGTACTTGGAATCAGTGGGGTGTGCCCTTGTAACCCTGAAATCAAGGAGTGTAATTGGATTTTTTTGAATAAAAAATCTGCATCAACCCAGCGTTGTGTGGGGATGGATTTAAGGGAGTCCTTAACTAGTATAGAATCCCGATGTGTACTTTCCTTTTATTGCTTGTACTTTTATGTGATTGATTTTGTGTTTGTAAATATCCATGATCTGTATTCTGTTTTGTTTAATCCAAAAAAATTCAAGGAAATTAATAAATTCCATAAAACACTATTCACCCATATAGTGTTTAACTTGCTTTAAGGTCCATAATCTGCATCATTAACACCTAAGGCCTTGGTTACCCGAGCTCGGTTTGTCGAAGCCATAAAGAAATTAAGAGAAAATCAAGAAAAGCCTCGGTAAACAAATCAAGTGTAGTCTTGATTTGACTATACGACTTCGGAACTACGCTCAATGAGACGTCCTTCGCCTTTAAGAAAACAAGAGCAATCTGCCTCCTCCGAATAACGTCCCTCCGAGCTCTAACTCCAGTTCACCCTTTCATAACCAAATTCATCATCGAATAATCAACCATGATGGCATCACTATCACCATCAAAGAGGGAATACGCCTTCTCGGTCGTTCCATCTTTGTGTCTATCCTTGGAAATGGTACATATAAAGTTTAAATTATATAAAATTTCTATATAATAAAATTGAATTTCGGCATTGGAAACCAAGATTAGCTCTTTAGATTCTACTTGAGAGAAGAAAATTGATGTCCCATGCTTTTTCCCCTTTTCGTTTTATTTCTAAAAGTAGGTAGTGAGAGTGGACTAAGCATAAGACGGTAAGAAAATTTTGATTACCAAATTTGTCCCTACGTTTTCATTTCCGCCTAGTGTTATAACGATCCAAAGCATTGTAACATAAATACTATGCGTTAGTGGAATGTTTTGCCGTTTGGCTTATCAAGGTTATAATACCTTTAAAGCATTGTTACCCTGCAACGTTAATAAGTGTTGACAAATCCAAAATATATGCATGAGTAATTCCATGTTATGGTGTAGTGTTTTATATGTATAACATAGTATTAAGTTGTTAACGATTTACTATATGGATAATAAACAAGGTTTATAACGAAACAAGGACAATACTAAAGAGTTAGCAATACATACAACTAAAATAGCAATAATCGTAAAAAACAATAACTCCAAACTTAACACATTATGCTTTCAAGGGTCAGATAACTAATTCGAATCAAGTTATTTGCTAACCAGTGCGAGATCTATGATACTCCTCAATTTGCTTTATCGTATAGAACCGTTGTAGTTGAATGAGTCCATTGAGGTTCTAACTTAAAAGAGCTATATCATTAGCCCTTTTTTGTTGAGCTAATTCCTGCCTTCTTAATTCCAACTCTTCATCCCTTGATTATGGTATAGCATCATGACTTTGTTGCTTTTCCTTAGCTCTACTAAGTCTCTTAACTTCCTTTGTCTTGATGTACAATTTATTTGCTTCTTCGATGTCCACCTATGAATAATTTGTTCATAGTGCGGGCTACAATCGGTTGTGGTTTTTTTTCTTCCCTTCGAATTTTCTATGTGGTTTACCACCTGAACTTATTGTAAAAGAAGTGTCTTAAAGTTCATCTAAACAAATAGGGCTTAATTCGTCGCTCATCTTTCTAGGAAAAATTCGTGTTAGCGAGCTATTCTGTTGGACATTACTCAGTTTTTCATCTTTAGAGAGAATGTTGTAGCAATTGTGCATGTTGAATGGTTGAATATTATGATCGGATATATACAAAGCATTTGTTTGGCTAAGATGTACCATACGAAATGCTATTAGTGGAAAATAAAAAGAAGAATAAAAACATAAGAAGTAAAATTTAAAAGTAGTACAAATTCCATATTGCTTGTTCCACTTGGTTTCCCTATATCAAGTCAGGTTGTTATCTCTTTCAAACCTTGTCAATCAACATTAATTCTCTTTCAGTCACTACAAGAAAATATGGTATACATAGCATTGTATCATAACCTTATATTAAAGTGCGATAAAATAATATTTAAAGAAAACAAAATAATGCATAAATTGTGCTATGTAAAGGAAGCAAAAAAAAAATAACAAAAAGATTATGCTATATATTAATATTTTCCGCTATATCAACGGTGATGAAAGAAAAAGCGGGTATGAAAAAACCAAAGTGGGAGTAAATGAAATGTAAGGCTGCCAAATTAAAAAATTCCCTCCGTCCCCTTCAAACTTTATCCCTAAATTTTTCGTTTTTTTCGTTTCACTGAAACTTTCCATCATCCAATCTTTGATTCAATTCAACACCGTTGTTCATTTTCAACCCAGCAAATCGAGAGCGTCTCCCTGATTAACTCCTACTCTCCCACATTGATAGTGTTTTTTTTAAATCATTAATGTTCACCCCGTTCTAAAAACGCGGTTTGAAGAATAGTGTGTCAGTTTAAAAGGGCCGAAGAGAGTAACAAGGTCGTTGGCACGAACTAAGTAAGATTGTCGGCGCTTTTAAGTCGTTAACACCATTACGTCGTTAACGCCCTTAGGTTGTCAGCACAACCTACCTTAAGTCGTTAACACTTCCCGATCGTTCAATGTACGAGAATATGGTTGATGAAACATAATAATATGCATTTAGATCGTCCACAATATGCATCTTCATCTGGTCGCTGAGCAAGACTCAGGGCACCAACATTGTATACATTAGGCCGTTAAGGCCACTTACTTTATATTTTGACATCCTGTTTCAATGTATTACATGCAAAAAAGAAAGTAAACATGGCACAATTTTGGACATGCAAAATATATGACAAATAACATGCTTATATAGAACAATGAAGGACATATTACAATAATGTATGGCAGACAAGTGGGTTCGGGAATTCCAAGATATAGGCACAAATGAACAGAGAATTTGCATGAATGATGGTTGGTGCTAGCGACAAAAGAGAATGGTCCATGTGGCTCGTTATGATGCCTAAGCTGGTAAGAAGATGAGAACGTAGAGATCAAGTGGTACATGTCCAAGGTACTCCGATTTGTATATATAAAGAATGAACAATGAACGATGATTATGATAAACACGCTCAGCTCATAGACTATTAGACCGTAAAATGCATGTATGCAGTATCGTTTCCAAAAGCAACAACAATTAAGCCATGGGTTTCCTTAGGTCGTTCCATGCACAATATTTTAGCTCGTTCCCGAATGCTTTTTAGCTCGCTCTATCATGTTCCAGCTCGTGAAGAGACAGAGCATTGCCAGATAAGAAGGAGGACACGTGGCGCAAAGTGAATGGAAAATATCAGATCGCTAGAAGAAACTCTTGTATATTATATGCAGGATGTTATATGATAAAATACTTCATACAATCAGATCATTGGAGCATACTATTTTAGATCATTTACCTGACTTTGGGTTGTCACCGTACAGTTGGGTCATTCGCGTCTTTAGGGTTGTTCGCGTTATTTTGGGTCGTATGTACAACATGTATTTGGATCATGCGTATATTATGGATTTTAGTCGTCATCAGTTCACTAATGATATACCAAGATGCTAGAAGGAAAATGATATAGTTTCTGCCAGCTGGATACCAGTACGTCCCATTTCCATTGTAAAGTTGGGCCGCATTCTAATTTGGTATTTTAGGTCGTTGCTTCCCTTTAACTTGCAAATGCTTTAAGCCGCCCAATATATTTTAGCTCGTATGACATGTTTTGGACCATGTATAATAGTTATGTACAGCTGTACACATGCACATTGCACCACATAATTATAGGAATGCCACTCCATCTAAACATCTCTATAAATACGCCCCATATTTCACACTTGGAGGGAATCGAATTCCATTCCTACAATGATGTGCCACCAAATTTGAAGCTCTTTTCTAACTTCATTAATGGCTTCCTAGGATCAAACAACTTCTCTCCAACATGAAATGGATCAAATCCATTTCAATCAACATTAGGATTCTCTCTAATTCAATCAAAGCTTCTCTAATCTCCTTTATATGCCATGGAAAATCTCTCCAACACGATTCAAGTGATCTCTAACCGCTATTAATCCTCTCTAAAGTTCGGATCTAACACAAAATTCATATCAAATCATGGAGGAGCATCAAAACGCCAAAGTGACTGAAGATTCATACATGAACCATCAAAAAGTAAGAGATCTCTCCAATTCCTTTGCCAATTCAAGTGTAATTTAGATCCTAGAAAGAGAGAAAAGCGAGAAGTGAACAATATGAGAGAATTCATGTATATTGTAAATCGAAATATCATAATGAGAAATGGTGGACATAGAGCTATTCTAGATCGAACCACTAAGAAAATTCTTTGTCTTCATTTTATGCTCTTTATTTTGTGATTACGTGACTTTATATTCTAATCCAAACATTTGTTGAAGTGTTTCCATAACACCTTTGGTGTTGAAATCAAATTTCGGTTTTAACATTTGGCTCCCATCGTGGGGCCGCGTTCGCATTTCCTTCTCTCACACTCTTTCAAGGTTAAAGGCCTTACATTGAAGTTCTAAACCCTATCCAACATAATGGCTAAATCTAAGAAGACCATAAGTAAAAATGTTTGAGATGCCGATAAAATTGCTATCGAAGAAACACCTCTTACCAACAACTTTGAAGTTGGTGAAAACTCGGAAAGTGGAGCCGGTGTAATTAAACATGAGTTGAGTGCCGCTATTGCCAACATGAACCAAAGAGTGGATGCTTCTACTAAATCTATGATGGAGAAACTTGACGCCGTCCTTAATCCTCGATCAAATCCAGCCCCTCTGAAAGTCATGTTGATGTCAAAGAAAATGACGATTCGTCCACTTATGATCATAACTGCAATGACAACATGGAAGATGATAATGATTGGTTGAGCGACAAGAACAAAGCTAATGTCAAACACGCAAAACCAAAAGCTAAGAATCATTCCAAAGGAAAAGCTCGAAGGTCTACAAGTCCCATCATGGGAGCACATCCTCGTCGAGAAGGCAAAGTACTTAAGCTGTCTAATTAAGACCGTTTGCTTAGATGAAGGTTTGGTAAGGAACTCAGCTTTGCAGAGTGACATAACACTAAAGAATACATCTCGGATATGATAAAGCAAATCATGAAAGAAATAAAGTGGGCAATAGCGATGAAAGAGAATGGGACTTCTCTCCCGATAGGACTCTATTCACCGAAAGAATCCTTAAAGCAGAGTGTCCAAAGAAGTTCAATCCTCCAACTTTGCCTACGTACAACGGCCTTGTTGATCCTAATTACTTCCTATTCAAATACTAGCGACATATAAGTGTGGCTAAGGTGACCAATGAGGTGCATATATTTACCTCTCTACTTAGAAGGTGCTGCATTGTTGTGGTTTACGAAGCTGCCACCTAAATCTATTGACCGGTTCTCTGACCTAACCAAAAAGTTCAAGGAGCAGTTCCACTTGTATGCTACCAAAACCAAGGATGCTATAACGCTCTCGGCAACAAAACAGTAGCCAGAGGAAACTATTAAAGTCTTTCTTGGTCGGTTCGATGTTTCCTTGTCTGAAGTACGGAATCCAGAGCGACATATAATTCTCATGGCTTTACTCAATGCTATAGACAAAGCAAGCGAATTCGGGAAATGGATAAAGATGAAGGAACCGAATACGCTTGACAAGTTCTATAAGTAAGCAGAGTACATGAGAATGGACGATAATCCTGTACCTCGTTAGATCATTGCTGGTAACTAACTTCTTGAGGCTCCCAAAAGTGCTGCTGTTCAATGTAATCAACAGAAAGCTCAAGGACAGAAGCGAGCCAATGATGGGAATGAAAACAAAGCTAGTAAGAAGTTTCATCTTCATGAACCATCAGAACTAACTTCTCTAAATGACATTCCTGAAAATATCTACTCCGCCACAAAGGATACGAGGATTACCCGGAGCCTCGACCAATGAAGATGACTGATCATATGGAAAAAATCCGGAAAGTTCTGCCAAATCCGTAATCAGCCAGGCCACAACACAATTGAGTGTAGGCACTTGAAATCACGAATTGAAGAGCTGATTAGGAAGAACTGCCTGCAACAATATGTGAAGAATTCCCAAGAGGCAAACCCTTTTGCAACTCCTCAGGGGAAAGTGGCATCAAATGACCAATCTGGTCCAAGTAACAGGGCTCCTGCTCAAACTAATCCAAGGCCAATAATCAACCGACGACCGTTGATGATGATCAAATATCTACGGCTCAGAATAAGTGATCACTATCGCCTTTACTTTACTTCCTGCATTACTTTACTTCCTGCTATGTTTTACTTTCTTGTAAATAGTCTGTAATGATTTAATGCATTGTATACTGAACAATAGCTTTATGAATGAAATCTTACTTGCTTGTATAAATCTCTAACTTGCAAAATATACAAAATTTGCTAAAGATGATTTTCTCATCACAGGCTCTTCCATAGGCATTCGCTTCATCAAATTCCGACCAAATGAGAAAATCCTAGTAACACCAATTCAAATGTCTAAGTACCATAACCATCGATGTGCATGATGAAAGGATGAAAAACGCTACTTTGAAAAGTGAATAAGGAAAGCCTAATGAGTCAAACGGCAAAGAAAGAAGCGAATAGCCGCGGGTCTGAAATCCAAAAGGTTTGCGGGAATTCGTTGCGCGAAACGAAGCGTGGGAGTTCACTATACGTGAAACGATGTGTGGGAGTTCATGGCGTGAAGCGATGCAACCCTCCAAGGTCGCGGTTATTTGTTGCGCGAAACAAAGCGCGGGATTTCACTATACGTGAATCGATGCGTGGGAGTTCGTGGCGCGAAGTGATGCAACCCTCCAAGGTCGCGGGAATTAGTTGTGCGAAACAAAGCACGGGAGTTCACTATACGTGAAACGGTGCATGGGTGTTTATGGCGCGAAGTGATCAGACCATCCAAGGTCGCAAGAATTCCTTGCGCGAAACTAAGCGTAGGAGTTCACTATACGTGAAACAATGCGTGGGAGTTCATGGCACGAAGCGATGCTACCCTCCATGGTCGCGGGAATTCGTTGCATGGAAAGAAACATGGGAGTTCACTATACGTGAAATGAAACGATGCGTGGGAGTTTGTGGCGCGAAGCGATGCAACCCTCCAAAGGTTGCGCGAAATGAAGTTCGAAAATTCACTATAAGTGAAATAAAGCGTGGAGTTCGTGACACAAAGCAATGCAATTTGATCTAAATGTCGCAGGAGTTTGCACTGCGAAATGATGCGACAACCAAAAATACTTTCCATAGAGAAAGCAACTTCTCCATAGGAATAATCAACAACACTCGATGAACTTTATAATGTTGATTCAGTTAACAAGAGAAGACGAACTTTATATTATACTAGCTTCTCCAAAGCACGGGGAATCTAATAGAGTCTTTGACATAAAACTGATCGACAAAGCGAAAAAACATTGAGTAGTCAAAATTCTTCCCATAACGAAGACTAATGACGACCTTCTAGGCGGGGGCATAGATATCAAAGCTTCTCCAAAAAGAAGCAAGAGATAAATCACAGATACGAACTTCCCAAATGCGGAATGTCATATATTATTATATAAGTCATTAAAACAACGATGCTTGAAGTCCACAGTCGACTTTAGTCGACTAGTTGATCTTTAGTATTAACATGAATGTGAATTAGAATATCGTATTTGTACAGACAATTTTTGACGAGTTATAAATCATTGAACAAAATAATCCTGTGCAAACACTTTATTTAATTCAAAATAAAATTCGTTATAATTCATTTTCTGATTATTAAACTAATCCATTGTTGATGTGGACGATCAATAACGAAATGTAAGTCTAAAACCATGCAAATGCTTGTTTTAATTACAAAATAGGCAGCATGGAACATTAAGTTCAAAGAATGATTTGCCAATACAAACAAAAGGATACGACTGGGTTTCAACGTAAACTATATTAGTAATGGTCATTTCGAAGCCCGCATTTCTCCCAAGCAAGAAAATACAAGCTTTGAGGGGGGAATGGTAACTCCGTTGTGAAAACATGGTTTGAAGAATAGTGTGTCGGTTTAAAAGGGCCGAAGAGAGTAACAAGGTTGTTGGCACGACCTAAGTAAGGTTGTCGGCGCTTCTAAGTTGTTAACACCTTTAGGTTGTTAACGCCCTTAGCTCGTCAGCACGACCTACTTTAAGTCGTTAACACTTCCCAATCGTTCAGTGTACAAGAATATGGTTGATGAAACACAACAATATGCATTTAGATCGTCCACAATATGCATCTTCATCTGGTCGTTAAGCAAGACTCAGGGCTCCAACATTGTATACATTAGGCCGTTAAGGCCACTTACATTATATTTTGACATCATGTTTCTATGTATTACATGCAAAAAAGCAAGAAAACATGGAACAATTTTGGACATGCAACATACATAACGAAGAACATGCTTATATAAAACAATAAAGGACACATTACAATAATGTATGGTAGACGTGTGGGTTTGGGAATTACAAAATATAGGCACAAATGAACAGAGAATTTGCATGAATGATGGTTGATGCTAGCGGTAAAAGAGGATGGTCCACATGGCTCGTTATGATGCCTGAGCTGGTAAGAAGATGAGCACGTAGAGCGCACGTGATACATGTCCAAGGTACTCCAATTTATATATTTATAAAGAATTAGCAATGAACGAGGATTATGATGAACACGCTCAGCTCATAGACTATCATACCGTAAAATGCATGCATGCAGTATCATTTCCAAAAGCAACAACAGTTAGGCCATTTGTTTCCTTAGGTCGTTCCATGTGCAATGTTTTAGCTCATTCCAGAATGCTTTTTAGCTCGCTCTGTAACACCCCACGTCCATTAATGTCACCCACTAAGCGAATGCATTAACTTCCATGGAGTATTATAAGAGTATAGAATAGAATATCACAAGACAGATATATAGATGGTACTTAAGAAAATTCAAACTTTATTCATTGCCGCGGAAAAGCAAAACATGTTTAGTTACAACATCAAAACCACATACTAGAATCAAATACATAAATATCCATCTTGAACAAAATTATCATCAGAGTACATAAAAGTAAAATCATAATCCCACTCCAAATAGCCATAATGAAAAGAGATAAAGCTGAGCATTACTCTCAACACTTCCAAGCGCTTCAAGAAGAAAGAAATCCAAGTCAAGCTTCACTGTTTCCTCCTGAGAACCTTGGGGGGGGGGAACGAAAGAAAAAGAGGCGAAAACAAAATGGTCAAACATAAAGCCTGGTGAGTCCAGTTACTTTTAGCATGAAAATAAGTAAAGCAATATGACAGGAATAAACAGGATGGAAAGCATAACCATGACATATGGTAATGCTAGACAACATGATGAATATAAAGGAATATCTAGTGCGCTTCCCAGATTCTTACTTAATTTAATTCTCTGCACCACCTACCAGTAATTCTTAACGAAATGATCCCAACCCGCAATTGGTAGCACTCAAGCGTAACATCTAGTAAGAGGTATCCGCCCCATACAATCCTTGAAAGTCCACTTGCCTATAATAGATAATAGATGTCCCCACACTACCCCTAATCGATCGGCTCCCTAACTTGTAGATATCTGTGCGTGTCCCAGCTTAGGGTGTATCACTCCCTAAGTGGCAACCCGTGGGTGCACAGCTTTATACCTACTGATGTACATTAGCTAAATCTTCCAATGTCGGGAACACCTTGTGCACGCTTAACGAACCCGTCGGAACCTGCACTGCTACACCCTCGCTCTTATTTGACCGCTTATAATCAGCCCAGTAAGCGTGCCCACACCCTGCCTAGCTCAGGGTTCTCGATACCACTAAGAGGGTTACTGTCTGAAATGGGTCCCTACCGCTACTAGGTTTTTCCCTAGGGTTTATCCTAACCCAAACTTATATTGGTTAAGTGTTGTCTATCAGCCCAGTTGACTTAACTGCATCCACTTATCAAATCAATATGCATTATTGGTTAAGTTTGCCTTAACCCTATCCACTTTGTTCATGTATTATTGGTTAAGTTGTCATCTTATGCAGGTTAACTTAACCCCACCCACCTAACATGTTTTAGGTATCATATTCATCTTTGATCAGCATTAATTAGTTATTAATGCACATACCTCTCACATTAAGTCGATGGCTTGTGGCCGCTGGATGTGTCGGGCGGTTCCGAGTAGACTTCTGCCACAAGCCAGACTTAACCTCGTGTCTAAGCATCTTTTAGTTATGCCTACGACCTCTCACATTAGACTGACCGTTTGCGGTTGCTGGTTAGGCCGATTGGTTCCGGGCAGGCTTCTACCGCAAACGAAGTCTAACCTCGTGTCTCAGCATTCTTATCTTAGCCAATTTATTCACTTGCAGTTTATGCTAATTTCAGGCTAATTATGTTAATTACCCAAAATTCCCAATTTCATATCATGCCCAACAATTAACATATATTATGCCAAATTTAACATTTTTCATGCCCAAACCAACCCAATGTATATTATGCCAAATTTCCCATCGTTCCCTAAAATATAGTTCGTACATTCATTTCTATGAGATTTGGCCTAGGCTCGAAGTAGCCCGGCTATAAAAACCAAAAAGGGAAGGAGGAAAGGATAAGATAAAGAACATGCATAATAATAACAATAGGCATAAGTATGAACTGATCATAAAGATATGATAAAACTGATAAAATTGATGATAATATCAACATGGGCATATAAGAATCATGAATCTGATGTTATAGGCTAAGATAGAATTGATGAGATTCAATCTTATTATCATGTATAATTCCCAAATCCAATTTACAACATGTCAGAATTGCTTTAGCATTATTTTAATCTAAAAATAATCAACGAACTCACAAAGATTGGATTAATGAAGAGAATTAGGCGTTGTAGTTGTTGTAGATTCGATCACCTTTACAAAATTCACTTACTTTGATTTGTTGAAGAAGAAAGACTAGTTTAGGTTGAGGCAACATGGAGGCGCCATGAATTAGTGTAGTGAAATTAGGTTTAGTTCTAGGTGTGTTTATATAGGTGTAGTGCGTTAATTAGGGCCATTAGATTAGATCAGGAGCCATAGGAATCGTCCACATCATCCGACCAATAGAAAATAGCCATGTTGCGAAAAAACGATCATTAACCAATAAAAATGCGCCATGTGTGCAACATGATGCGCATCAGCAGGATGTTGACACCCACACGTCATATATATATATATATATATATATATAATTTTTAACCATTTTTCCAATTAATCCTCCAATTAACCCTTTTCACACTAAACCGCTTTTTAATTGAACTACATTCGCGCTAAGCCACTTTTTAGCCATTCCCCTAAAACAAAAATATTGCGCTAGCGGGGATCAAACTTTGTACCTCTTGTATGCAAGTCACATGCTCTAACCAACTGGGCTACTTAGTCTTTTGTTAACAAGACTTAGGACAATGATATCCATTATTTTTTTCTCATTCTTCTTTTTTTCATGTTTTGTTGCAATATTTAATTAAAAGATATATTTTTCATCCTAAATCAGTTTTCTGCAAACCATAGGTCTAAATTGACTAGAAAATCGCCACAAACGCAATGACGCTAATTTCATGACCAAATTCCTGGAGCTCTTCAAATTTTCCTTTTTATTTCTGTTTAATTGTTCGCATGCATTTCTTTGCATTTCATGTATTGCATTTAATTTCTTTTATTAATCTTTTTCGTTCATTTCACTGCATGAACTTATTACGTGCAATTTTATTGTCATTATTTAATTTTTCTTTTAAATATATCTATGTATATAATATATATATACGTATTTCCACATTTTTAATTTCATTAATAATGCGGGGTGTTACACGCTCTCTCATGTTTCAACTCATGAAGAGACAGAGCATTGCCAGCTAAGAAGGAGGACACGTGGCATAAAGTGAATGGAAAATATCAGATTGCTAGAAGAAACTGATGTATATTATATGCAAGATGTTCTATGATAAAATACTTCATACAATCAGATCATTGGAGCATATTATTTTAGATCGTTCACCTGACTTTGGGTCATCACACTACAATTGGGTTATTTGCGTCTTTTAGGTCGTTCGCATTATTTTGGGTCGTGTGTACAACATGTATTTGGATCATGCGTATGGCATGGATTTCAGTCGTCATCAGTTCACTAATGATATACCAAGATGCTAGAACGAAAATTATATAGTTGCTGCCAGCTGGATATCAGTACGTCCTATTTCCATTGTAAAGTTAGGCCGCTATCTGATTTGGTTTTTTAGGTCGTTGCTTCGCTTTAGCTCGCAAATGCTTTAAGCCGCCCAGCATATTTTTAGCTCGTATGACATGTTTTGGACCATGTATAATAGTTGTTTTCAGTTGTACACATGCAAGTTGCGCAATATAATTATAGAAATGCCACTCGATCTAAACACCTCTATAAATATCCCCCATATTTCACACTTGGAGGGGACCGAATTGCATTCCTACAACGAAGTGCCGCCAAATTTGAAGCTCTTTTCTAACTTCGTTAATGGCTTCCAAGGATCAAACTACTTCTCTCCAACATGAAATGGATCGAATCCATTTAAATCAACATTAGAATTCTCTCCAATTCAATCAAAGCTTCTCTAATCTCATTCATATGCTATGGAAAATCTCTCCAGCACGATTCAAGTGATCTCTAACCGCTATTAATCCTCTCTAAAGTTCGTATCTAACACAATATTCATATCGAATATTGGAGGAGCATCAAAACGCCTTGGAGGAGCATCAAAATGCCTAAGTGATTGAAGATTTATACATCCACCATCACAAAGCAAGAGATCTCTACAATACCTTTGCCAATTCAAGTGTAATTTAGATCCTAGAAAGGGAGAAAAGCGAGAAGTGAACAATATGAGAGAATTCACGTATATTGTAAATCAAAATATCATAAGGAGAAATGGTTCAAAAGTGGACGTAGATCTATTATAGATCAAACCACAGTAAAAACTCTTTGTCTTCATTTTATAAATTCATTTACTTTCATTCTTTTATAAATTCGCTCCATTCGATGTTTATCTTTTGTTATTCAACTAAATCCCAAATTGATTTTGCATGATTTGTAATGCGTCGGTGTTAATTTCTAGTCTTTGGCATTCTTTAGACCTTCATTCAGATGTATGTTTTAACCCTAAAAAGGATTCTTTAAAATCCTTACTGTCTTACCTTGTATCACCGGAATAGATTACGTATATAAATGTATAGTTGCACTCAACATGTATTATGCATAACTTGCAAAATGCTTAAATGGATAATTTGTTAATTTTTAAGCTGTTGGAATGTTATTTAGATTATTTATGTCTTATTGTTCTAGTTATTTAAATTTATGTTAAAGTGAGCTTAGTTTAATTATTGATTAATATGTCAAATGTAATGCTTAATTTGCTAAAGGATTCCATGTGTAAGGGTTATGAAAATATTTTTGCTGAAGTAAACTATATTTCCAAAATTTACACATGCTTTTGTATGAAATGCTTGAAAAATATATAAAGATGTCTTTTAAAAGTTTAAATAAGACCTGATTTTGTACTCATATATGCATACATAAGTTTTCAAAAGCACCAATATGTCTCCTAGAGTAAAATATATAATGTTAAGGCCTTGTGTCACCCATTTGCTCACGTCAATGCTGTATAACCTATACAGATCACGAATCTCACGCCTCACTAGTGCATTGTTTTGTCCGAACAGCCATGAAGGGGAAGGTTGTGGTGCGGGAAGTACAGGTAGTAACCATGTGACAGTGGGGTGTGTTATCGGTTAGTAGAGGACACAAGGGATTTGATGCTTTGACCTGTTAGTTATCCTTGGTAATGACAAGCATGACACACTTTTCATGTAATCCATCAACCACATAGATTTAAATTTTTAGTTTACAGCGTGTATCGTCATGCATTCAAAAGCTTAAATATGCAGTCTTCTCTATATTTTCGTTGAACCACATTTTTGTTCCATCTTTCTTAGAACTGCAGAGAGTCAATGGTCGGTTCATTGCATAAAACCGAATTTAATTACGGTAGAAAATGTTGTATTTTATACTAAAAACCTGTTGCAAGATTAATCCGGTTAAATGGTAAGATCGTCAAGTGATCCATCACAATGTCAACACACGATGTTTTTGTGGACCACATCCTTTGTGATTTTTCTTGAAACTCGCTCCCGACTCATCGTATCTATTCTCGGAGTACGTTTGAGCTTTATCCCAGAACCCTAAGACATATAGATCAAGGTTGATCTCTCCTAACCCAAAAACAGTCATTTTGTATTCATCAAATTTGTGTATTAATATACAGTTTGTTTATTTGTAAAATCAGTTGTCACTAATAGATACATTGAATAATAATGCTTTTACATTATAATGATAAGTGAAGATAATACAAATGCGGTTTCCAATTATAATTCAAAATGACATGTATATGTTACTGCACAACTATCAATAAAGTCGGTTTAATGCTATAAAAGTTCTACAACTTATCCAATGACACATTATAATATAATCATTTATATCTGCAAACATAAAAAAATAAATATTATACTAGTAAAGTAATATTATAAAATCTTTCTTTCTAGTGCGAGTTAAGTCTACGGTGGCGAATCGAGTTTTAATTTGACTTATAATTGGAAGCTCTTAAGAATTGATCGTGTGTTTTGCTTGTATATTATTATCCTTGGCTTTATGATAGCTGCGTGGTTTTATTATACATGTTTTAGTGTGGGTACTTATATAGTTTTTTGTGTTTTATATACATGATTATAGCTTTGTGGTGTTTTATGTACATACTTGTATGCATACAACATGCATATATTTGATGGGAGGAGGTTAAGATAGAGTGCATGCAAAACAATAGAAACAATATGAACAGGCATAGACATGCAGTGTTGATACGCAAGCCTGTACATTAGCCATTACGATTTTTTGTGTGTTTTGGTGATGCATTTGTTGTGTTTTGGTGAAGTGACCGGCCCTAGCTGGTGGGGAATGAACATATGACTTGACTCGGTCAGTCAAGGCTATGAATGTAGAATTTTGAACTCGTATTTTTATGCACTCAGCATGCCATTAGTTACCTATAATAAATTAGTGCTATTAGCATAGTGCTCATATGATGAAGTTTTTTTTTTAATTTTTTTTGAAGGTTTCTACATTCAATTTTTTGTTGCTGTGATCCCATTCCCATAGCAATAGAACTGCAAACTTTTACATCTTTTCCCATTGTATTTACGTTATTTTTTTGAAGGCTTGTGTTATCTTTGAATTGGTCCTTTGAAATATCACTGCATGTGTTGTTAATTTGAACATTATTTTAAACATATGATAAATTATAGTAGTATTACATGTACAATAGTTGCAGGTGTAATTGCTTGTTGTAGAAGTCAAGAGATGATATAAATTAAGATTCAACCTATGTATGTTGTGCCTATGTCGTAAATCAAAGTATAACTACAACCAATCAGAAGAAATTCATATTAATTTATTGCATAAATTCTCTAGTAAAAAAATGACAGAGAATGAACTTAAATTTAACATGAGAAATGAGTTCAACATGGACATTTTGGCCTGCCTATTTCTTATAGCATAAAGTTTTGGAAACTAATAACAGATTTCAAACTATATTGTGTAAATACTTAATGCTATCAAATTAGCAGAAGGTAGATCTTAGCACAGTTATAGTCATATTTAATTAATACACATATGTATTGCCCACTTCTTTTAAGCAAATGGTTTTGTTATCAAAGGTTAGTAGTATAGTTCAACCTAGATAAAAGTAATAGCATTAAATTTAGGTGAATTTATTGTAGTAATGTTTATTATTTTTTCTTTTGTTTTTTAATTCGTCGTGAATTTAAAATTGAAGAATAAAAAGTAAACAATAGGATTGCTATTGTTGTAAAATTTTTACATAGAATGCTGAGATAAATGGGTAAAAAAAACAATGGAATCTCATATGATTTGTAAACAACAGTCCTGCTATAATTAAATTTAATTTCTTTTGATATGATTTGTACGACTTTCCTTTAATTACTAATTATTGCTTTAAATTTTAGAAATTTTTTGCTGAAGTAATTTGCAACTCAAACTGGATAAAAATTGGGTGCATAGGTAATTGCTAGTGTTTGCAAGTGAAATTTTATTTTATTTTATTTTGCATGTCAATATTTATTTATTTTATGATTTTTTCGTAATTATAGAACTAACAGTGAGTACAAGTAAGGAGCTAGGAAGTTTATGGATTTTGCAAAGAGAAGTTTGGGAAATATGGAAAAGAATTTGTGTCCTTGTTTTATTTGTCGAAACCTTACATACCAATTTGGAAACACTATTGTTGAGCATTTGATTATAAGGAGAATGGATCCTAAATATAAAAGCGGTAGATCGTACAATCATGACGAGCAGGTAGATACTGGAAAAAAGATTATGTTGGATGGTGCATATGACTTATTTAAAGGGGTTCATTATGTAGATGAAGATTTCATTACTCATTTTTCTTTTACTAATGATAACGATGAGGATGATGTGCAGAGAAGAGAAGACGATTTATTGAAAAATTTGAAGATGTGAAAACCCCTTTATATCCCGATTGAGCAGATCAAACAAAGCTATCCTCCATCATTGCCTTCTATAATCTTAAATGTGAAACAGGGTTATCTTATAATGGTTTTGATAAGCTTTTGAATGTGCAATAATTATTATTACCTAAAAATATTGTACTTCCTAAAACTTTATATGAGGTGAAGAAATTTTTGAAGATTTTGATATGGGATTTAAGAAATTTCATGCTTGTAAAAATGATTGCTACCTTTTTAGAAAAGATTACAAATATTTGATTAACCGTCCGAAATGCGGATCATCAAAATGGAAGATTAATGTATGTACAGGAGAGAGAATATGCAAGGGATCCCGACAAAAGTATTACGATATTTTCCAATAATTCCAAGATTCAGGAGAATGTTTAGATCGCAAACTATGGCGGAAGATTTGAAATGGCATTTTAATAACAAAAGTAATGATGGAAAAATGTGTCATTCTATTTATTCTGTAACATGGAATGTACTGGATGAGAAATGGAAACCATTTCAAATGGCCCTCGCAATCTCAAACTTGGTCTTGCTACCGATGGCTTCAATCCATTTTCTATGTTAAATTCTAAATATAGTTGTTAGCCAATAGTGCTTGTAACATGTAATCTCTCACCTTTGTTACACATAATGAAGGAAAATATTATGTTAACATTACTAATTCCTAGCCTTAAGCAACCGAGGAATGATATAGATGTTTATTTGGCGCCACTGATAGAAGATTTGTGTCATTTGTGGAATAATGGAGTTAGAGTTTATGATGCATTTACTAAAACATGTTTTAATCTGAAAGCAATTTTGTTTTCAACAATAAATGATTTTCTAGCTTATGGAAATCTCGCTAGATGTTGTGCAAAGGGTAAAAAAGAATGTCCTTCATGTGGTGTGAATACTCATCATCGTTGGTTGAATCATAGTTGAAAGATTGTGCATATGGGTCATAGAAATTTTTTACATCCTTTTAATTCAGTGCCGAAAAAAGACTTGTTTTGATAATACTATGGAAAATGGAAGTAAACCAAGAATTTTAACTCGAAGAAATATCTTTAATATTTTAAAGGATTTCCCAAATGATGTTGAAAAAGAAATTAAAGACCCAAAAAACAAAAAAAAAAAAGAACAATTCAAAATAAGAAGAGACCATTAAAGAAAAGAGATACGAATTTTCACGTTGGAGTTGATTCTATGAAAATGGAGCTATCAAAATGGAAAAAAGTCAGTTTTTTTCGATTTGCCGTACTGGGAGGTTAATGTGAATTTTTTTACACTTTAGTAATAATAAAAATATTATGTCATTGAAATATTGCACTCCTGTCTTTTGTAGGAGCTTCCCCTACGTCATAACTTAAACATGATGCATGTAGAGAAAAATATATGTGAAAGCGTTTTAGGAACGATGCTACATGATGGAAAATCAAAAGATGGAATCAACTCAAGAAAAGATATAGAGGATTTGAGAATTCGACATGAACTTTATGTACAATATCATGTGGGAAAAATAATCTTCCACCGGCGCCATATACATAATCAAATTGCGAGAAGAAAACATTTTGTAATAGATTGTATGATTTCAAAGGACCCGATACTTATTGGGCAAATTTTAAAAATTGTGTTTCGCTGCAAGATTGCAAAATTAGTGGGTTAAAACCTCATGATTATCATATTTTAATGCAACAATTGTTACCGGCTGCAATAAAAGGGCTATTTCCAAAGAAACTAGGGGAAACAATAGTTTGTTTATGTTCATTCTTTAATATAATATGCCAACGTGTCCTTGATAGAGAGAATCTACAACAACTTGATGATGAAATTATTATAATATTATGTGAACTTGAAAGATATTTTCCGCCCTCTTTTTTTGACATACTGATACATTTGGCAATTCATTTTGGAAGAGAAGCACAGCTGTGTGATCCGGTTCATTTTCGGTGGATATACCCTTTTGAAAGATATATGAAAATACTTAAAGATTATGTAAGAAATCCTGCACGACCAGAAGGGTGTATTGCCGAATCCTATCTTATTGAAGAATGCATGAGACATTTTGGTAAATTTTTAAAAGAAACAGGGCAAATAGAAGAGAAAGGGTTTCAAAACGAGGACTACGATAATTCTACAATACTTGAAGGACTCCCGACTTCCGCTTCCAAGATGGTTACATTATCTTGTAACGAGAAAAAAAAATTGCCCATTTAGCTGTATTAATGAATATGGAAATGGTGGAACCATTTTTACACTACGCCATAAGCGGCCTAATGCAATGATTTTGCAAGGTGTTGCCAACCAAAATGTGAAGACAGGTATAATATTTTGGTCCTATTGCAACGTTCTATTTTGGACGCTGCCTTAGCCATAAAAATGTGTTGCTCTAGATGTAACATGATGCAACATTTTGTACAGTGTTGCTATAACAGACCTTTCCATGCCCTATGTGGTGATCCGCGTGAATCAGATCCTACATTGTAGAACGTTCCACCTCATCAATCCTGATCGCTTCTCCTCCAAACAACAATTTTTCTTTGGTGCAATTCATTTCGTACCCTCCATCTTATTTTCACTTCCCCCCATTCGCAATTTCGTTAACATTTTCTTTTGCAATCAGAAATAACATTTTGAATCGTCGGTTCAATTAGCGCTTTGATTTGGGGGTTCAGGCTTTTTTCAACGATTTCAATTCATTAGGGCTTTGATTTAGGGGTTCAATCTTAGTTCAACGATTTCGGTTCAATTAGGCTTTGATTTGGGGGTTCAAGCATTGATTTTGAGGTATAACACTCTCTCACATCACTTTAGGGTTTCGATTTAAACTGCTTATAAATTCGATTTTGAGGTATAACACTCTCTCACATCACTTTAGGGTTTCGATTTAAACTATTTATAAATTCCTAGGTCAGCCTGTATTAACAATTCGAATTGTCTTAGGTTTCCTCTTGTTGGACAAACACAAACACATTTTGTATAGGATGGGGGGATCCATGCATCTCACATTTCATCACAAGGGTACATTTCAGAAGGAAGAATATGTTGGTGGAACCTTTACCATAGTAAAGGGCGTTGATCCTGACTACTTCTCGTAAACAATGCTAATGCAGTTCGTGAAGGAGGACCTTTTCTACAATGAAATATGAGGGATTTATATAAAAGATGGTGAGAAGTGTGGGTGGAAGTCACTGATGAATGATGCGGACCTCATAGAGTATGTCAATGGAGCTAACAATGGTGGCAACTTGGAATTTTATATCGACAATGTTGTCTATACTGCAATTGAGCTGCTGAAGCAAATACAGCTGCATGTAATCATTCGGCCATGGCCACTGAATCTTGTTACAAGTATGTGTATGTTTGTGTGTATATATATATATAGAGAGAGGGAGGGAGAGAGAGAATATCATTTACATATTTGCGATATTTTGATATAGAAAAAAAAATGATTGTGATATTATATCGTTTAAAGATCATGGTTATAATATCATTGTATGATTTGTTGTAGTTACAAAACCACTGAAATGACAGTATGTGACGACTCATCAACTAAAACAGAACCAAAAAAACAAGAAGTTAACTGAAGTCAACAGTCCTCAGAAGTTAGCACGGCTCAATAATCCAGAACCCAACAATGCAACCACGAATCAAAAGATAGACGAGGTGAACAATCCTAAAAAGTTGGCACGGCTGAATTATCCAGGATCCAACGATGCAACCACGAATCAAAAAAATAGCTGAGGTGAAAAGTCCTCGGAAGTCGACAAGGCTGAATAATCCAAAATCCAGCAATGAAACCCTTAATCTAAAGTCAGCTGCTACGGTAAATCAAAAGAAGACGACATAGAAAAACAAAAATCCAAAAAGCAGCCATTCAACAGTGAGTCTGAACTCATCAGGTATTAAGAGGAAGTTGGAATCACATATTCAACCAAGGGAAGGCGAAGATAGGAATGAAAATGGAAAGCAGGTTCGAAGAATTCTAAATATGATGATCTTAATGTAATTTGAATATTTTGTACCACTCTTGCAGCATACTTACTTTGATTTTCCTGTTTATTATATAATTGCAGAATGTTCATGTACCACCTCCACCATCTCTAAAAGACTATGAAATACAGAGAGCTGAGAATTTGACGAGGAACAATGAACTTCTAGCTTCTCTAGGGGTTCCTGCAATTTCAGCTGAACTGAGAAATGCAAGCCAAAAAGAAGGAAAAGGAAAAGAAAAGATGCAAAAGGATGTGGATAGCGAGGAATATAATCCGGACAATGAGGAGGAGCATAGCGAAGATGATACGTCACAAAGTCCACGAAAGGTGTGTGATAGCTATATCTTATATTTTATGCTTCTGAAGAAAATAACCATAAAATCTAATCTTATTTCCTACTTAATATATACAATTTAGATAACTAAAATGTTGACAAGCCCAAGCCTGTTAGAAAACGACAAACTCGTTCAATTAGTGGTAACACAAAGGAAAATGATATGTTTAAAACCTTACGCCCAAGCCAATACCTGTTAGCAAGTTCAGCTGAGAAGGATGTTGAATGACAAGGAACAATGGCTGATTATTTGGCTCTACGGGAACAAAAAAAGAAAATTATGGCTAAATCTAGTGCAAGTGGTAGGCGGAGAATGTCTTGGCAGACATTGAAAATGAAGAAGTTGAAGCAGGTACTAAGTTGATGTGATAGCAATATTTAATATTACAGTGGGATTAATATTTAAGAACCTAATTTACATTATATTTTATATGTTATTATTTGACGGGACTTTTCATTTTAATTAAAGATGAAGTTCCCAGAAGACTCAGAGGTCAAACAAAGATGTTTAATGTTCATACAAGGGCATATGACAAAAGAGTTGTAATTGGGATGAACGAGTGGTTCCGACCTGTTTCAGATGATGACAAAGTAATATCTGAATTGAGCAACTTTTTAGGATCATTGAAATGGGAATGGGAAGTTCTACGTACGTATAAATCTTGGTCTAATATTCCTGAAAAGTTGAAGCAAACTCTATGGAATTAGGTTCAGGTAATCTATTATTAACTATAATGTAGCTGAAATTTACTTCAATAAGTAATATTGATCTATTAACTATAATGTAGCTGAATTATGATTTATTAATTCTTTTTGGTCTTTGATTTATATTTTACCAATGGTATATTATTCCCGATGAATATGAAAACTGGGTGTTTAAGTCTATCCATGACTGTTGGAAGGGGTATAAGAGTCGCATAAAAACAACATATTATAAAGCTTATGAGATCGATGAGGAGAGGCTAGAAAACAAGCCGGACAACATCCCACGGGAGGACTTTAAAGTGCTCTTGAAGTATTGGGTAGATGAGGAGATTCAGGTATACGTACATAATATTTATTTCGCAACATAAACGAGTACTTGGTTTTTTTATGAGATATACAAGTACTTTATTTTTGTGTATTTTTTAGAAAAGAGCCAACAAAAAATCTAAAAGTCGTAAGTCGTATCAAGACACACACACAGCTGGTCCAAAGTCGTTAGCTTCGTCATAAGATGGTATGTGATACTTTACAGTTGTTTATAAATTACAGTTTTCTAGATGAGATAGCGTGGTAGCTATTAACACGAAGTAGTTAGCCTAGATGGATTTTGACTGAAGAGAGTGTATGCTAAACTATCTATTGAACTTGTATCAGGAGGCACCATCCGATGTAACACTTTTTCTTAAGAGAACAGATGGACATGAGTACGTGTCTAGTCCTGAAGTAACGAAGTACAAACTTGTAAGCAATAATTTTGTTTTATTTTCTACATGCTGCACATTGTTCATGTCTTGCTGATGTGCATGTTTGCTCATGAACTGTATGTTTTATTTTGCATGCTACCTGCTATAATATAGATTCCATTGTATAGACGTGTCAACGAGCAATATTAAATTAAATATGCAATTTTGTTCCCTATGTATGATTAAAGCCAAACATGGGCATCTTTGTTTTCTTTATATAATGAATGCTTCCCTACCATAGATTAAAATAAAAATTTATTCTGCTTGGGTGTATTAATGGTGGCTACTGAGTGCCAATGTTTGAAGCGCATAACGATTGTATTTTTTATTTATCAAATATTTACACTCCAGATTTGTCATGTGAAGGTCAAGCAGTGGAATGAAATATACGGGATATTTTGTTCGCTAATGATGTAGGAAACTGGCTAAAATGCCAATAGAATTGCAAGTTTCATAAAATAGTTAGAAAGCAAGCTCCCATAAAGAGTCGTATGCACATTTGTTGAAACACTTGTTGAACTTGAGTTTCGCACCAGTAACCTTGTGTACTTGTGCTCTTTGCATGCACTTGTGACATTTGTGCACTTGAAACTATTTTTATGACATTTGTGCACTAGACATCGAGATAGGCATGTAAAATATTTATGGCTATTGATAAAGACGTCCTTCTGTTATTCCATTTTTTGAGCAGATTTCACTAAATTATTGTACCCCTATAAACTCGACCATGCATTGTTATACCAAAATGGAATTCTCCCTTGTCTTTATTTGCTGTGCATATTTGTTGTGCACATAAACAAATTGTTTTCCAAAATGTGACTTTCTCTGCATTTGCTGTGCGTATTTGCTGCATATGTAAGCAATTACTGTGGGGTAATTTGCTGCATTCTCTCCATATGTACGCATTTGCTGCTTTCACTCCATACATAAGCATTTGCTGCATTCTCTGAATTTACTGTAGGGTAATTTTGATGTGGCTTTATTTTGTAGGAGTTGATTCAAAAGGCAATGGCCAGTAGAGAAGGAGGAAGTACTGTTGAAATAGTAATTTGAATAGAAGATCACATGGTAGTCCTTTTCTTATCAGGAGGCATGCAAAGTGTATAAAACAATCAACCGAGGCTCTTACAATGCTTATATAAAGGATTGAAGGCACAGGCCTGTTGAAGAAATGGAAGCACAGCAAGAATCCAAGGCAAATGAGAAGGTTCAAGAGAATTTGGCTTGAGCGCTTAAAAAATTAGGCGATGCTAACCCGCTGTTGAATCTTGATGAACTAATTTCCACAACCATGTCCAATGGCAATGAAAATCTGGCTAGAGGCAACAACTCTTAGTCTCTTTTATAAAAATATGACTGTAGTTGTTGACAAACTGTGATGTTACTGTGTACTGCGTATTATGGTGTTTATTGTGTACTGCTCACTATAATGTTCATGCAAGTTATAAGTATTGTACAAATTGTGAAGTGTACTGTGTACTATTTATTATGCAAGTATTTATGTGATATTGTGGCTTTTATTGTCTTTTCAGCGTAGCGTTGCAGTAGCTTTAATATAGTGTTGCCGTCGGGTTATAAATGTTGCTGAAATAATGTTGCAATAGTCATACAAGGTGTTGCCATGGGGATGGAATTAGCTTGGTACATAGGCCCAATGGGCCCCACATTGTAGGCCCCTCAAAATATATAAATAAAATTAATATTTATAGCAACATTTTTGGATGTTGCTACAGTCAACTAAGGATGTTGCTATAGACCTAAATAAGACTCTATTGTAACAATATTTGTTGTGTCGCCGTATATAGTCAAAATGTTGCCTTTGAGGTTTGAAGGAACGGTGAAAATTGCATCACCCCAAAAACGTTGCCAAATGCCCATGCCAACATTTTTTTGGGCCTGTGCCAATAATTTTGTGTGTGTTGCGTAAGGCCATTTATGGCGCACTGTTAGAGTAGGTATATTTAAAGCTATGTCAGTATTGTTCTTACGTAACGATACAGATTCCGCTTGGAATCAATCGATAGCTAACCCGACCAAGACCGTTTGATTCTCGCATTCTCTATCTCTGGGCATACAACACATCAGAAAAAATAACAAAAGACTTTTATAAACATCATAATAATGTTACATCAAAGTACAGAATATATCAGAGTATATCGAAATATAATACAGCGAAAGATTAATTTACAATAAATGTAATACAATGCAGTGGAAATAAGTAAATTACACAAAGGAAGACTGTCAATGCTCTGGACACAGCTTTGAGCTTCGATCCAGAATCCTGCTAAATGAAATAATCTGCAAAACTAAACAACTGATTGTCTGTATGGAAAATATGGGCACCCAGAGTTTAGGCGAAAACAATAAACTCAAGATCCGTCATGGGACTGGTGTGATAACTCAAAACAGTTATTAAATCTTTACTTCAAAATCAGGTAATTCACGGGACCACGCTGTATGTAACGGAACGGGTTTACCCCCATGAATGTCAGTGTATAAACAACAATCAGTAATAGAGATATGGATTTACTATGCATCAATCAACATGCAATATTGCAATCTACTCATTTAGATTTATCACCACACTTAGATTTTCCAAATCCAACTCAATTTACAGAAATTATTCCTTTGGACTTTATTTCCCGATTTCTATTTTAAATCATTTGAAATACATATCTAGCTTTTATATTAAAGTAGATTTCACTTCGGGATCTCAAATCAAATCGTTGGAAATATGAATTCCAAATCATAACAATGCATACAAACAAATATGCAACCAAATATTGAGAATCTTCCCTCAAACAAGGATGTACGCACCTCTCCCACCCGATATATATGTGTGCACCTCCCAGGCATGGAGCAGGCTACACACTGGCCACTCAACCAAAGGTCCTGGATCCAACCCATACTTCTAGTCGTCCAGGTCACCAAATCTTTAGCCACATACCTGCTAAATCATTTTATATCCCGAAGTGGGGAAAATCATTTCACAACTTAATAATCACAAGTACTTTCAAATTATAGTACTTCACATCAGCAATTCATACATATGATCAATCGCTACTAATCACATAACCTTTGAGCTCGTACGTCTCAAAGAAGGGAGTTAAGCAAGAGAATAAATTCTCCACCACCAAACAGATACGTTATCAATAGCAACTAATCGAATACACGATGAACCACAATAAAACCATAATACACTTCCAAATCATTTCAGAATCAACGGGTTTAGCCCTCGAAATCATTTATGTTTTATAAAACATTCCGTGTCCAAAATCGGGAATACATTTCTTTTCACTTAAGAAAATATCATTTCAAAACCATTCATTAAATTTGAAATGAACACAACTCGCTAAACACCTTATCTTCAAATCGTGAAGTGTTTCACAAGGCGTTAGCACACAGATATTTCTACCCAACCCAATGCTAAATATAAAAATATATTTTGCTCATAAACTGGTCAAGCACAATCCAAACAGTCAATCAATCACAATCAATATCAGCAACCAAGTGTATTTGGTTCAATCACATTTCATGTTTTGGTAATTTAATTACCATCTACACATTCACAATCTAATTAAATATTTATTCAAACTCCAATTGGTTTCAATCTCTAAAATCATTTCTTATTGATTGTTCAACTTTCTGGAAATTAATCCTGGTTTAACTGGGTTAAAGAAACAATGTCATTTAAACACAGTTCACGACAAACCCAAAATCCAATTCGATATTGAATATAAGGCTCAGAATAGAAATTATATCGGCTTATATTCAATATCAAATTCTAAAACCAACAGATATCGTATTCGAATAACGATATCAGTATCTTCCAAATTCCCACAACAATATTCGTATAATCACGGAATCCAATATCGAAATATTCCAAAGATTATTTCTGCTCAAATCCATTCCAATTTAAACATCGGAAATTTCTGGTTATATTAAAACCCTTTCCAATTCCAATTTATTTATTTAAAAATTATTGGATTATTAATCTAGTTAATAACTAGTTCAATTTGATAAAAATATATTTTTATCTTTTCAAAACTGGAATTTTTCATCCAAATTCTTTCCCAATCATTTATTATGAATTTACAAAAATTTTCCATATTTTTAATAATTTTATTAAGGCGCGTACAGTCAGTTTCCAATAACGGCCATCGAACTGCATCTATAGCGACCTTTTCCAAATTTGATTTGGACTTAATTCAAAATCCAACCGTTAGATTTCAAATTTCTTATATTCATTGGAAAGCTCTTTTCGATACGAACCTAACAGTTCTGGTTTTAGGAGAATCCGACGGTCGGATCTCCCATAATGTCAATTCGAAGTCAATGGTCGAAATTCGTGAACGGTCGCAGTGCAGCGCGTTCTATTCAGGCCATTAATATATATAATATATATATATTTCATCGATTTTCATTTAAAATGTATTTTATAAATTGTTTTATATTCATTATTTTTAAAAACGATTTCAACTTTCATTTCAATTTTAAATCAAGATTGAATATTCCAGCGCATGACAATTTTACACATCTCATATATATGTTAAAAATAATATATTTAAACAACAAATATTTATTTCATTCACACTTTGTAATAACCCTGAAATTCTGAACCAGTTTAAAATTTTTATTTTGGCAATTTTAATGAATTTTGAACATTTAAAATGATTTTTTTTAAATAATATCGACGAGAAATTTATTTCGAATAGAATTCGAACGTATATATTATATACGTCGTTGTTAGAATATAAATAATTATATATAATTATAAAAGGAATTGTTAATGGCACGGTAGTTCAATAATTCGATTTCAAACTTCAATTGAATGTACCGGGTGCAAAACAATCCGGATTTTAACGAAACCAAAAATAGTAGGATCTAATTGATGATATCTTTCCAACGAACCCGAAAAATTTAAATTTCATAGCGGGAATCAAAAGATATGTCCAGTTGAAAATTCTGAATAGTCGCTATGGAATTCAGGCCCTTAAAAATGGAGATTTTGCAAACGGCCTCGGATTTCGACGAAACCACTTTTGTTGGATCCGCAGTGTCAAATTATTGCTAGATTCCAAATTTCATAATTTTTCGAATCAATACGTGAGCGTGGCAAAGGAAAACGCGTTTGACCAGTTTTAGTTGATTTTAATCGACTGGAAAATGGCCATTTTTCCAACGGTCTCAGAATTCGACGAAACTAGTTTTGTTAGGACCGTATCGTCAATACGAAGCTAGAAAATATTTTTCTGGAATTTTTAGAGTTCGTATGTGACCCCGGTAAATTGAAATGCGCGTTCAAATTCAATATATAGAGTTATATGTTGATTTTAAAGAAAACTGATCAAAATGATCGAATCGGCCTAAGTGGCATATCCCATTGTGTTCGGAATGGGGGTAATTAGCTATGGACGACAGGCGGTGGGCCTCGTTTAGAGGTCGTATGAAGGAGTCAACTTTTTGTAAATTAAATAAAAAAAATTCTCTCTCCTCCCCCTTCAAAACCGCTGGCCCCCCCATTTCCCCAAACCCGATTCAGAATTGAAAAAGAAGAAAGAAAAAAAACTCTCATCGCCCTCGTTTAAAACCGCGACGCTGCCAGTCCCTCGACCGCGCCACCTTCCCCTTCCACCACAAGATCCCGACGATGCCCCCCCAGCCTCGCACAGACTGGAAAACCCCATCTCCGAATTGAAATCCCCTCAACGCCCTATCCCATTATCGCGAGCCCCTTTCAGGCGAGCAAGGACCATCGGAGGCGGAGCTGCTCCGGCAAGGGGTGGCGCCGGTCGAGGCGCACTTCATGGGGCCTGGCGATGGCCGTTCGTTCTACTGTGCTGGTGGCAGCGACGTCCCTTCCAGTTGGAGCTCCAGTTCGACATCCAGACAGTGAGCGTTCCTTCCTCTTTATTATTAAATAATCAAACCCTGAACTTTCTTTTCAGATTTTGATTTTTATATAATGTTTAAATTTATGATTTTAATTTTAAATAACTTTTAAAAGAAAAAGATTGGTTTTTTTTATTAGAAAAGTTAGTTCTTTTTAAAATGAAGAAGACATGGTTTTTAAAAACAATAAAGTTGCGATTTTTATAATATATAAGATACGATTTTTAAGATTATAAAAATATGATTTTAGTGGGGTAAAAATAGGAATTTTCATTGTAGAAGAATATGATCTTTCATTATAGGAAGATATAATATTTTGTTGTGTAAAGAAATTATTTTTATGAAAGGGTTTAAGTGAAAATATAATTTGT
Source organism: Allium sativum (assembly GCA_030737875.1). Lineage (NCBI taxonomy): Eukaryota > Viridiplantae > Streptophyta > Magnoliopsida > Asparagales > Amaryllidaceae > Allium > Allium sativum. The sequence goes on along the minus strand of CM060924.1, from coordinate 711,808,125 downwards.
AAAGAAGTAAAAATTCGATTTTTATATATTGAATAGCGAAGTAAAAATTCGATTTTTATATATTGAATAGCGAAGTAAAAATTCGATTTTTATATATTGAATAGCAGAGTAAAAATTCGATTTTTATATATTGAATAGAGAAGTAAAAATTCGATTTTTACATATATAGAGAATATGGGCAACGAAGATGACAAAAAGGCGAGCACGACGAAGATTTCTACATAGGAAGAGTCGAGATGAGTGGATTAGCTATCTGTGAAAATTTCTCACCTTTCAATTTCTTTTTCTAGTTATATATATATACTAGGATGCAGACAGTGTTTAGTAGCACCCGACACCATCGTCCACAGACCATGGACTTGTTTGTTTGGTTGTGTAGTTGGTTAGATTATTTGGTTTGAATTGAATGGTTTGGTGAAATGAAATTGATTTGATTGATGTGTGAATGGTGTGGGCCTTCACTAGACCGGGGATAAGGCTAGGCCTTGTCCCGTTTCTAGTATCGTGCCGTTATGCCGCCGAAATTTTCCAAAATAAATTAGAAAAATAAAAATATCATTTTATTGAATAAATGAACCGAATAGAATATTCATAGGTTGAATAAAATAATTTGGTCGTTAAAAATATAATTTTTAACGTGAATGTGAATAATAAATAATTATAAACAAATCGGCCGATTTGTTTATATACACTGATTTGACTGATATTGATTGGGTCGATAAATATTACACATCGCCCAATTGCACAAATAAAATCTGTGTTTGATTGTTTGAAACCCCACACGGGTATTGGGATAAAATGCGACATACACTAATCCCAGTAATTAGTTATATGTCGATCGATTGATTGACAGGCTATTATAAGCGTTAGATATCTATGTTTAATGCTTATACAGTGTAGTGCACTTTGGATGATGGTTGATTATGTATCGTTGCTATTATATACATGTGTTGTATGGAATCCATATAATTAACTTTATATGGTATTTGATTGGGCCTCATTCCAATTTAGAAAATAAAGAATATTATAAAATAAAGGTTCATGTGTTGACAGTACTCATCCGTTGAGATTAGTCATGTGTTGAACGAAATATTTTAACAATAAAATTTACATCTTTATCATATATGAAATTAGAAATCAACTAGAAAATAGATGAGATGAGTGGTCTCCTGGATATTGATCTGATGTTGGTTTCGGCCTTCGGGGTTAATATTAAGGGAATCGTTCTCTTACTAATTTACAGTTGGAGTCTAATTTGATATCAAACGATAGATACCTTAATTCTCATAAAACATATTAAATAACAAAAATAGTCACACGTGGACAGTACTCATTCGTTGAGATTAGTCATGTGTTGACAAGAATAAATATTCATTTGTTGAATAGAATAACAGGATTATTGAAATATATAAAGCCGTGTTGATTAGAGATGCGCTATTTTGACGCGAACGATATTTATATCGATTATATTCATTTTTAAATTTGATTTGAATTGAATTTAAATAGAATAGAAAATGAATTCGATTTGAATAGAAAATGAATTGAATTTGAATAGAATAGAAAATGAATTCGATTTGAATATAAAATGAAATGAATTCGATTTGAATAGAAAATGAAATGAATTTGATTTGAATAGAAAATGAATTGAATTGGAATAAGAAAACGAATTCGAATTGAATTGAAAAGAAAACGAATTTGAATTGAATTGAATTGAAAAGAAAATGAATTCGAATCGAATTAAAATCGATTGAAATTGAAATCAAATAGAAATGAAAGTAAAAAGGATTTATGAGGAAAAATTCAATTTTGATTTGAATTTGAAATAAAGGTTGAAATTGTTTTTGAAACGAATTTAAAACTATTTATAAAATTCGTTTTAAATAGAAATCGACGAAATATATATTACATATATTACATATATATATAATATAATGGCCTGAATAGAAAGCGCCGCGCCGCGGCAGTTCGTGAATTTCGACCATATATTTCAAATGGACATTACGGGAGATCCGACCGTCGGATTCTCCTAAAACCGGAACCGTTGGGTTCACATCGAAAAGAGCTTTCTAAAGAATATTAGAAATTTGAAATCTAACGGTTGGATTTGGAATTATGTCCAAACCAAATTTGAAAAAGGTCGTTGTAAGTGCAGTTCGATGACCGTTGATGGAAATCGACTGTATGGGCCTTGATAAAATTATTAAAAATATCGATAATTTGTGTAAAATCATAAGAAATGATTTGGGAAAAATTGGGATGAAAAACTCCATATTTGAAAAGATAAAAATGGATTTTTATCGAAATGAACTAATTTTGAACTAAAATTAAAACCCATTTATTTTTAAATAAATAAATTGGATTTGAAATGGGTTGTAAATAGAATTGATTTGTGGGTTTATCGTGAAGGGTGTTTTAAATGACACTTGTTCTTTAACCCGATAAATAAATAGATTGTGATTTGGGTTTGTCATGAAATGTGTTTTAAATGACATTAGTTCTTTAACCCAGTAAAAGGAGTTTTAATGAATCTGTAATTAGATTGAAATGTGAATTGATAATCTAAATTATCAAATTTAGAAATTGAGCGAGAATGGAGTATTACCAGTTTTGCTCCAAGCGATAGTTAAATCTTTAATTAGATTTGAACGTGAAATGGTAATTAATTTTACCGATAACACCGTGGTGTTAGATATGGAGTATTACCAGTTTTGCTCCATGCGATAGTTAAATCTTTAATTAGATTTGAGCGTGAAATGGTAATTAATTTTACCGATAACACCGTGGTGTTAGATATGGAGTATTACCAGTTTTGCTTCATGGGATGAATAGGTTGGGACTGGGAAATAAAATAAATAATTACTTCGATGTGGTTCGCTAATCTCGACTAGTTTGGAAAACCATAATTTGGTTTGAAATGACATCCAAAGGAAGATTAAAGAATAAATTCAAAGAATTTATCTTGGATAAAATTAATGGGAACCTTTCCCTAAGAATATGAAATTTAGAAACTAGCTGTAGGTTAACTTAGAAGAATGGTTTCCTGGGTATTGATCTGATGTTGGTTTCGGCCTTCGGGGTTAATATTTGGGGAATTGTTCTCTTGCTAATTTACGGTTAGTGACTAATGAATTGGAATGAGGCGTATGTTGTGTTTGTGTAACATTTGTTTTAATATACGCGGGTTGTTCGGAAAGTCCGGGTTTATACCCATTCTGAATAACCGATTCGACGATATGTCGAAGATGAGGACGGTGATCGAAGACCGGAAGTCTTCACATCGTTTGGATAATTACTGATGATCCTGATTGGGCTGTACACCCAAGAGGATGGAAATAGTTGGTGGTCGTCCAGACGTACTTGGAGATCGATGGATATGCGAGGAATGTGCCTCCGGTTTCGTTCAGACCCAGAACGAACTTGTAAATGGACTGTGTGTCTGACATTGGATTTTATTCTGTGTTGATTGATCTCTATTAAATATACATCTGTTTGGCGGAAGAGAATTTATTCTCTTGCTTAACGCCCTTCTCTGAGACGTACGAGCTCAGAGGTTGTTTATCGATGGACATCAGTCGCATGGCATGAATTGCCTGTGTGGCATACTGAGTTGCATGGATCAAGGCTTCTGTTGAAAAGCAAAGTCTTGTGGTTGATGATCAAAGCACGGCCTTTGTGGCGTAGCTTTGTGTATAACGTGAATTCGCGAGCCTCACACCTCGATATAAGTTAAAAACGGGATACGGACCGCTGGGAGGACACGACGTTTCTTTCTAGCTTTGGTGGTGTCAGTGACTTACCAGCCCTGACATTTATATACTTTTCACCTTTGTGGTTGTTGGAATGAGGCGCCTCGATTATAGGTCTGTAAGGACTGGGAAACGTGTGTTCAGGAATTGCCAATCCTCAAACGTAAGAGAGGACCGGCCCAGCCGATTCCAAGGTTACCCAGAGTGTGTAGTCCCGAGACATTTGCTAGAGTGTCTCGAAGCGGAGAGGAGCTTGCCCCTTGCCTCGACTCATGACGGAAATCCAATTTCCAATACGTGTATTGCGGTTTTAATTGTAGAACTAGTATGGCGACATGATAGATGGTACCCATGCCGCCTATGATTGATATTTATGATTTGAATTGTTTTGACACTATACACTTATTATAGTATAAAATGATTTGTTTTTAAAACGTACCAAGCATGTTTGGTTATTATAAGGGAAAACCCTATCCTCCGGCTTGCGTTGCATTATGTGATGGGACCTGGGTCTTATAATAGCTTCATTTTTCGAAAAAGCATTGTGTTGTTTATTGATATGCACTGGTATTCTTGGGAGGAAACCCGTTCCGTGTTATACGGTGTTAGATATGGAGTTTATTGTTTTAACCTAAGCTCTGGGTGCCCCTATTTTCGACACGGGCAGCTAGTAGTTTTGGTTTTGCAGATTTATATTCTCAGGATCCTGGTTTATAGCTGGAATGATATCCGAAAAGCTCTGTATCTATATATCACCTTCAGTTGTGCTTTGTATTATTTTCCACTGCTAAGTAATTTATTGTAATCTCTGATATTTATCGAATGTAATTTATTCAATTATACTCTGTATATTCTTGTATTTGATGGAATTGTTATAATAGCAATGAAATGTTCTTCCGTCTGTGTTCATTTGTGTGTTGTTTTCAAAGTATCCGCTCTTTCCTTCACGGGGAAGTTACGGGTTACTACACACTTCATATATATTATTCACATTTCATATATATATATATATATATTATTATTATTCATATTTCATATATATATATAATATTCACCTTTCATATATATATATATATCATTCACACTTCATATATATATTATTCACATTTCATATATATATATATATTATTCACATTTCATATATATATATATATATATGTATTATTCACATTTCATATATATATATTATTCACACTTCATATATATATTTTTCACATTTCATATATATATATTATTTTTCACATTTCATATATATATTATTTTTCACATTTCATATATATATTATTTACACTTCATATATTTTTCACATTTCATATATATATATATATATATTATTTTTCACTTTATATATATATATTATTTTCGTTTCATATGAATATTATTTTCACAATGCATTTTTTTTTCACATTTCATATATATATTATTTTCATTTCATATATATATATATTATTCACACTTCATATACATATTATTTTCACAATGCATATAAATAAATAAATAAATATATATATATATATATATATAATTTTCATCGCACATGTATATTTAATCTTCATCGCATATATATATTTTATTATACAACGCATATATATATATATATATTTCTTTATACAACGTATATAAATTTTATACAACACACACCACACAAATGATCCATGGTTTGTACAGGAAGTAGTGTCAGGTGCCACTAAACACCGTCTGCAACTTAGGATATATTTAACTGTAAAGTAATTAGAGTGAGAAGGAGTTCTCACTTTGGGTTCCACTCCTCCGGTTTTTATTTCTGAATTTCTGTTCAGATTCGAAATTGCTTGAAATTTCTTACTAGCTCCAAATTTGACCCAGTTAGTCTTGTGGTGAAGGTCTCGTCCCCACGATCGCAATGGATCCAATTTCGCGATTTGGACCTCGTATGGAAAAGTTATAGTGTTATTTGTGTTAATGACTTTAATTAGATAATTAATTAAATTAATTAATAAAAAAATCACCTTCTTCCTCAATTCAGCTCAGGTCGACACTCCAAAACTACCATTCGAACCTAGGGTTTGAAATTTCAAGCACCAAAAGGCCTTAGAAGATGATCGGACTACTCCCCGCCGTAGGCCTACGCTAGAGCTCCTCACACCTGAGGTGGCGCACATTTCGGTGGTCATCAACGCTAGAAAAAGGGGTGCGACGGTGGGCACTTTGAGCGAAAAAATTTCCCTCCATGCTCCATGATAAATTACCAATTTAGTATGGATTTAAAGATCGTAGATTTCTCTATGATTTTCCCTTCAGGAGGTTTGGATTTTATTGTGTAGATTGGAAGAAAATCGAGAGGAAATGATTGGAATCATTCTCGTTGTTCATCGCGATAGCAGACGCGTTTTTTTCCTTTCTTTGGGAATTATGATTGACCGGAGGGTTATATATATTATATTTTAAATTTCTTTAATTCCAAAAATACTTCTTTATTGCCACGATCTCCAAATCGAACCCAACGACTATTGCCCCTAGTTAAATACCCCCATTCCGGAAATAATGGGATATGTCCGGCAAGCTGATTTGACTGTTTTGATTAGTTTCTGTTAAATTTAAAATATAAATCAATATATTTTAAATTCAAACACACATTTTAATTTACCGGGGTCACATATGGACTCCAGAAATTCTAGAAAAATAAATCTAGCCGTGTTTTGACGATACAGTCTTACCGAAACTAATTTCGACGAATTTGGAGACCGTTTTAAAAATGGTCATTTTCTAGTCGGCTAAATTCAAATTGAATTTACCAACCACGTTTGAATTCACCACGCTCACATATTAATTCCAAAAATTGTGAAAATTGGAATCTAGCAATAATTTGACATTTCGGATCCAACAAAAGTGGTTTCTTCAAAAAAGGAGGTCATTTGCAAAATGGCTATTTCTAAGGGCTATATTTTATATTAAATTCCATAGCGACTATTCTGAATTTTAAACTGGACATAACTTTTTATTCCCGTTAAGAAATTTGGAATTTTAACATTCGTTAGAAAGATATAATTAAACAGATTCAAATATTTCTGCTTTTACTGAAATCCAATTTATTTTGAATCCTGTACATTCAAGTGAAATTTAAAATCTAATTTTCAAAGTGCCACGCCATTTCAGGCTCGTTTTACAATTAAAATAAATTTATTCATTCTAACTTCGATTTAAGTAAATTTTTAGTCGTTATTATTTAAAATAATTCATTTTAAATATTCAAAATCCGTTAATATTGCTAAAATAAAAATTTTAAGTTGGTTCTGATTTTTCGGGTTGTTACATTCTCCCCTACTTAAAATCTTTTAATCCTCGAAAAGGAACAGAGCTGAAAGTTGTTTTAACTAACCAACTCAGCTTTCATTCTTCAACTTTTCAGTTTCTTAGAATTTTCTAGTTCTTCAAAAATTTGGCTAACACCCTAAATTTTTGAATTTTTTTGCCATAACCTCCTTTGTACGAGGAGACCTTTAAAACTGCAAATAGCCACGCAGGGCCCTCACCATCCAAAAAGAAAAAGAAAAAGCTAAACGGCTAGCTAAGTGGCTCATAGAAACATCCAAACCCAATAAATTAGTAAACATGTTCCTATTTGTCGGGCATACAATTTTATTCCTCATCTTAGCTTCCATGCTATGACCTGTTCACACACATATATATGTACATGTATGCAATTTCAATCAATTTCAAATTCAGTTCAGTATTTGATTCCATTTTGCTAAATTTTACCTTGCATTCTCTTATTTGTTTGGTTATTCCAATATTTTAGTTAGTTGAATCAATAGCCACACATCACAACCATCAATCAATTAATAGATTAGCTTTTCAAACATATAACTTTTATATACCCAAAAGTCATATTTTTAAAACTAGATTATATATATAATCACAAATACGTAAATTATAAACTTGTCACTCTCAACTCATTCTAAGGCATTACTAACCCCTTCTATAATGAATTGCTCATTCTAGGATGCTACTGATCCTATCTCTAATGAATTTTCTTTCATAGGATATTACTAATCCGATCTCTGATGAGTCTTTTATTCTGTTCTAATGAGTTGCAACCCAAAGATTTGAGTTAAACAAAGCTCTGATACCATATGTAACGATTTGGATTTCGCTCGGAATCAATCGATCGTTAAACTGACTAAGACCGTTCGAATGCTGCATACGCTAACTCTGGGCATACAACACATCAGAACAAATAACAGAAGATTATTATAAACATCATAATAATGTTACATTAGAGTGCAGAATATATCAAAGTATATCAAAATATAATACAGCGAAAGATTAATTTGTAATAAATGTAATACAATGCAGCGGAAAAAGTAAACAACACAGCGGAAGACTATCAATGCTTTGGACACAGTTTTAAGCTTCGATCCAGAATCCTGCTAAATGGAATAATGTGCAAAACTAAACAACTGACCGCCCGTGTGGAAAATATGGGCACCCAGAGTTTAGGCGAAAATAATAAACTCTAGGTCGGTCATGGGACCGGTGTGAGAACTCAAAACAGTTATTAAATCTTTACTTCAAAATCAGGTAATTCACAGGACCACACCGTATGTTACAGAACGGGTCCCATGAATGCCAGTGTATAAACAACAATCGGTAATAGAGATATGGATCTACTATGCATCAATCAACATGCAATATTCCAATCTACCCATTTAGATTAATCACCACACTTAGATTTTCCAAATCCAATTCAATTTACCGAAATTATTCCTTTTGACTTTATTTACCGATTTCTATTTTAAATCATTTGAAATACATATCCAGCTTTTATATCGAAGTAGATTTCACTTCGGGATCACAAATCAAATCATTGGAAATATGAATTCCAAATCATAACAATGCATACAAGCAAGTATGCAACCAAATATCGGGAATCTTCCCTCAGATAAGGCTGTACATGCCTCTCCCACCCGATATATATGTGTGCACCTCCCACGCATGGAGCAGGCTACACGCTGACCACTCAACCTAAGGTCCTGGATCCAGCCCAAACTTTTTGTCGTCCATGTCATCTGATCTTTAGCCACATACTTGCTTAATCATTTGTCATCCCGAAGTGGGGAAAATCATTTCACAACTTAATAATCACAAGTACTTTTAAATTATATCACTTCACATTAGCAATTCACACATATGATCAATCACTGTTAATCACATAACCTTTGAGCTCGTACGTCTCAAGAAGGATGTTAAGCAGGAGAATAAATTCTCCACCACCAAACAGATACGTTATCAATGGCAACTAATCAGATACGCGATGAACCACAATGTAAAACCATAATACACTTCCAAATCATTTCGAAATCATCGGGTTTAGCCCTCGAAATCATTTCTGCTTTATAAAATATTTTTATAAAACATTCCTTGTCCAAAATCGGGAATACATTTCTTTTCACTTAAGAAAATATCATTTCAAAACCATTCATTAAATTTTAAATGAACACAACTCGCTAAACACCTTATCGTCAAATCATGAATTGTTTCACAAGGCATTAGCACATAGATATTTCTACCCTCCCTATTGCTAAATATAAAAGCATATTTTGCTCATAAACTGTTCGAGCACAATCCAAACAGTCAATCAATCACAATCAATATCAGCAACCAAGTGTATTTGGTTCAACACATTTCATGTTTTGGTAACTCGATTACCATCTACACATTCACAATCTAATTAAAGATTTATTCAAACTCCAATTGGTTTCAATCTCTAAAATCATTTCTTGTTGATTGTTCAACTTTCTGGAAATTAATCCTTCTTTTACTGGGTTAAAGAACCAATGTCATTTAAACACAGTCCATGACAAACCCAAAATCCAATTCGATATTACATATAAGGTTCAAAATAGAAATTATATCGGCTTATATTCAAAATTAAATTATGAAACCAACGGATATCGTATTAGAATAACGATATCAAAATCTTCCAAATTCCCACAACAATATCCTAATCACGGAATCCAATATCGAAATATTCCGAAGATTATTTCTGCTTAAATCCATTCCAATTTATATATTGGAAATTTTTGGTTATATTAAAACCCTTTCCAAATCCAATTTATTTATTTAAAAATTATTGGATTATTAATCTATATAATAACTAGCTCAATTTGATAAAAATATATTTTTATCTTTTCAAAACTGGAAATTTTCATCCAAATTCTATCCAAATCATTTAATATGAATTTACACAATTTTTTCATTTTTTTTAATAATTTTATTAAGGCTCGTACAGTCAGTTTCCAATAATGGCCATTGAACTGCATCTATAGCGACCTTTTCCAAATTTAATTTGGACATAATTCCAAATCCAACCATTAGATTTAAAATTTCTTATGTTCATTGGAAACCTCTTTTCGATACGAACCCAATGGTTCCGGTTTTAGGAGAATCCGATGGTTGGATCTCCTGTAATGTCAATTCGAAGTCAATGGTCGAAATTCACGAACGGTCGCGGCGCAGTGCATTCTATTTATGCCATTAATATATATATATATATATATATATATATATATATATAATATTTCATCGATTTCCATTTAAAAAGTATTTTATAAATCATTTTAGATTCGTTTTTTAAAATGATTTCAACTTTCATTTCAGTTTTAAAACAAGATTGAATATTCCAGTGCATGATAATTTTATGCATCTCATATGTATGTTAAAAATAATATTTTTAACCAACCAATATTTATTTCATTCACACTTAATATATATATATATATATATATATATTATTCACATCTCATATATATATATACATACATATATATATATATATATAATTCACCCTTCATATATATATTATTCACACTTCATATATATATTTCACATTTCATATATATAATTTTTTTCACATTTCATATATATATATTATTTACACTTCATATATATATATATATTTCATATTTCATATATATATATATATATATATGTATACTATTTTTCACATTTCATATATATATATATATATATATTATTTTCAGTTCATATGAATATTATTTTCACAACGCATATATATATATATATTTCACATCTCATATATATATTATTTTCATTTCATATATATTTTTTATTCACACTTCATATATATATTATTTTCACAACGCATATATATATAATTTTCATCGCACATATATATTTTATTATACAATGCATATATATATGTATATATATTTCTTTATACAACGTATATATATATATATATGTATATATATTACAACACACATCACACAAATCATCCGTGGTTTTGTACAGAAAGTAGTGTCAGGTGCTGCTAAACACCGTCTACAACCTAGGATATATTTAACTGTAAAGTAATTAGAGTGAGAAGGAGTTCTCACTTTGGGTTCTACTCCTCCGGTTTTTATTTATGAATTTCTATTCGGATTCGAAATTGCTTGAAATTTCCAGCTAGTCCAAATTTGACCCGATTAGTCTTGTTGTGAAGCTCCCGTCCCCATGATCGCAATGGATCCAGTTTCACGCGATTTGGACCTCGTATGGAAAAGTTATGGTGTTATTTGTGTTAATGACTTTAATTAGATAATTAATTAAATTAATTAATAAAAAATCACCTTCTTCCTCAATTCAACTCAGGCCGGCACACCAAAACTACCATTCAAACCTAGGGTTTGAAATTTCGAGCACCACAAGGCCTTAGAGGATGATCGGACTACTCCCCGCCGTCGGCCTACACAAGAACTCCTCGCGCTTGAGGTGGCGCGCATATCGGTGGTCATCAATGCCAGAAAAAGGGGTGCGACGGTGGGCAATTTGAGCGACGAAATCTCCCTCCACGCTCTACGACAAATTACCAATTTAGTATGGATTTAAAGATCATAGATTTCTCCATGATCCCTTCAGGAGGTTTGGATTTTATTGTGTAGATTAAAAGAAAATCGAGTGGAAAGAATCGAACATCATTCCGTCATTCATTGCGATAGTAGCCGCGGTTTTTTCCTTTTTTCCTGAATTATGATTGACCGGAGGGTTATATATATATTATATTCTAATTTTCTTTAATTCCAAAAAAACCTCTTTATTGCCATGATCTCCAAATCGAACCTAATGCCTATTGTTCCTAGCTAAATACCCCCATTCCAAACACAATGGGATATGTCTGGCAAGCCGATTCAACTGTTTCGATCAGTTTCTATCAAATTTATAAATCAATATATTTTTAGTTCAAACGCACATTTTAATTTACTGGGGCCACATACAGACTCAAAAAATTCTAGAAAAATAAATCTAGCTATGTTTTGACAATACGGTCCTAACAAAACTAATTTCATCGAATTTGTAGACCGTTTGAAAAATATTCATTTTCTAGTCGACTAAATTCAAATTGAATTTATCAACCGCGTTTGAATTCACCACGCTCACATGTTAATTCCAAAAATTATGAAAATTGGAATCTAGCAATAATTTGACATTCCGGATCCAACAAAAGTGGTTTCGTCGAAAACGGAGGTCGTTCTCAAAATGGCTATTTTTAAGGGCTATATTTTATATTAAATTCCCTAGCAACTATTCTAAATTTTAAACTGGACATAACTTTTTATTCCCATTATGAAATCTGGATTTTTCACATTCGTTAGAAAGATAAAATTAAATAGATTCAAATATTTCTGCTTTTACTGAAATCCAATTTATTTTGAATCATGTACATTCAATTTAAAATCAAATTTTGAAAGTGCCACGCCATTTCAAGCTTGTTTTATAATTAAAATAAATTTATTCATTCTAACTTCGATTTAAATAAATTTTTAATCATTACTATTTAAAATAATTCATTTTAAATATTCAAAATTCGTTAAAAATTGCTAAAATAAAAAAAATTAATTGGTTATGATTTTCCGGGTTGTTACATTCTTATATGAAATTGCAAGCTAGAATTTTTTTTCTTTATCAGTTTGCATTTAAAGGAGTTGCAAGATTCAGACCAACATTTGGGAAGAAACACCACCTTACTTTGGAAAAAACATGCAGATAACTTTACTAATTGGATTAAAAAGAAGGTTAGTTAAATTTTATAATAAAATTAACATCGGTTTTTGAATGTTATGATGAATGTATTAAATATATTTTTACAGATATCTGTTGGCTCTGATGATCATGATAAAATGTTAAAATGGATTGCTTACAGTCCAAAGAATTATTTCTTGTCCTATAAAGGATATATCATCAACGGACAACGTTTTCACATAATGGACATTGGTTGAGAAACTTAAAATAGTGGAGTTACTTATGATGCCACTACCTTGTGTAGAGAAAGCGCAAATGATACATCTCAAGTGATTGACGTAGTTACTTACTATGGGATACTGACCGATATATTTCTATTAGACTATCGTGTCTTTTATATTCCTGTTTTTAAATGTCACTGGGCAAACATAGGAAATGGTGTAAAGGTTGAAGATGGATTCACTCTTGTAAATTTACATCAAAATCAAGATTCCTTTTCAAAAGATCCATACATTCTTGCATCCCAAGCAAAATAAGTTGTTTACTTGAAAGACAATGATGGGTCTAACTGGTATGTGGTAATGAAAACACCAACAAGAGGCTTTCACGAGTTAGAGACAATTGACTCGGTGGATGAAGTTGACTATATCATGGAATACCATAGAGAAATTGTTATGGATGTTGATGATTCTAGTGAGGACGTTAGTTACGTAAGAGATGACTGTGAATGCATAATTGATAAGTTAAAATAAGGTACTTCGATTTGTTCATAGTATTTGTACATTATTAGTTGAAAACATATTTTAAATTGTTCATATGTTTAGATTTTACCAAATTTATAAGTCATTGTTCACATGTTTACATTCCTCTAACTACTAAATTAAATTTTTACTGTCCATTTTTATCTTTGATGAGACAATCTTCGTTGCACAAAAAAGAACAAGATAAATTTAATTATGCTACCAGATACAAATGGTATATGAAAAAAATATAAAGGGAAATATCTTAGAACGGGATAGGTATAACTGCAAAAGAGAACACAGTGTACATTTTACTCGGTAACACTTTAGAGGGAAAAAAGAGAAAGAAAAAGAACGAGACATGGCATAAGACTAACTAGTAAAACTTCAGAAAAATATATTAATGGTTTTTACTTTTTACTCACTTATTCGTATTAAAAGAATTAAAATGACAACCAGTTCAAATTTGTGTTCTAGCACTCATAAATCAAAATATAATTCATATTAGGTCTGGCCTGCATTACAGTAGAGTGGGCGTGTATATTAATCAATATTAGGAGACATAAAAAAATTAGTATATATAAAAAATTTGTAGCCTACAACAACATAACAATAATTTTTTTTATTAAAATAAATATTGTAATTAACATATATATGTTCTATTGTAGAATATAGGGATCCAACTGTAGGAAGGTGGGCTTTTCATGACAAAATATACTTAACTTTAACCATTCCTATTTTTTACATCCAATTGCATGCTCAATTTTGACCCTGCATGCCAATTAACATATATATTTCTTTTAAACTCTTGGATGCTCGCTAGAGTGGACAAAAGCAGATTTTCAAGTATCCAGTTTGATAAACCTGCAAAAATGTTCAGGTGGTTGATGACTTTTTAGGATTTTTAATCATATGATATGTCATATCTTTTGATTTGGTGTAATGAAAAATCATGCTATTGCTAAGTATTTGACTCAGCTGCGAAGAGTCATCTCTATATATCGTTGTTGGAGTATCTTATAATAATTTATATTTTCTTCGAACTGGATTTGTGAATGAGACTATATGAATGGAAAGTTTATTAATTGAATGTTTACACTTCTATTGTTAATATATTATTTACTGGTCTCGTTCTATCATCGATGAATAATACTATTAGTGACTGCTACATCAGCTGCGCCTGGAAAGAATAATACTATTAGTGACTGCTACATCAGTTGCGCCTATTTTTTAGGCTTTAAAGTGAAGAATGTTGTCGAGCTTATCCATTTGAGCTTCAAGTAATTAAACATATGCTTATGAGTGCTTTGAGAACATTGTTGACTTCTTTAGCCTGTTCAGTCCTACATGAGAACCACTATTCCTGATTTTGTTTTGCCAATAGAAGTTAGTGAATTACTGGCTATCAAACTTCCATATGCTGTTTGAGATCATTTGGAGCGAAATACTTACTCCATAATTAATTAATAGCCACAATTGCATTTTTAAATCCAAATGCAGTTATTAGAAGTGTTCTAATAAAATTGATGCTTGCTAGATTTCCTCTCCTAGGGTCTTCCCCTCAGTATGGTCTCCATGATTTCCTTGAGATATATTGTATATATTTCTTTAGCATCTCTTACAGTCATGCACCTTAGCAGTAAAATGGTGAAAACTCTTATATTTATGACATTATCATGTATGGTATATCGAGTTGCATTATGCATCATGTTCCTTAACTTATTTTGGTTTTGGGGTGAACAACTAACTAGGGCCAACAAAAAAAGTGACATATTTTTCGAGCTAGACAAATTTTCCAAGTCATGGGGGTATTTACATTTCTTTTATGTGGTTATGTGGTGTGCTTTACCATAAAGCGTTCTGGCACATTAAGTAATGCATTCACCTTTTTCCTTTTAAGTACGATGCTAGCCGTTTTCTTTTGACTTAGAGCTCTCACATTACTTACTTCGTAGCTGCTTGCAAGTCGGTATGGATACATAATGTTATGATTCCTAGTTCCTTTACTATACCTAACCTAGCTTTTAGCATTATTTTGCATTCTTTCATTCGATTAAAAAAGCAGTGTCAAAGGTTTTACCAAATCTACAGGGGTCAAGGACGTTTAGTTTTTTGCCTCACTATTATTCGTGTTATATGTTTTATTCATTACCTACTTTTCAATTTTAGGGGCTTGACATTTATTCATTTGCCTCACTATTATTTGTGTTATATGTTTTATTCATTTTCTATGTAACGACCTGGAAAATCTGAACTAATTTAAAATTTTTAAATTGGCTATTATGGTGGATTTTAAATATTTTAAATAAAAAATTTAAATAATAACGATGAAAAGTGAGTTTGATTCGACGTTTGAAAATAAATATAATTAATTCTAATTATAAACAAGGCCTGAAATGGCGCGGCAGTTTCGAAATTTCAATTCAAACTTTGACGGACTGTACCGGGTGCAAAATCAAACGGATTTTAGTGAAACCAAAAATATTTAAATCTGTTAGTGAATATCTTTCTAACGAATCTGAAAAATCGAAGTTTTGTAGCGGGAGTCAAAAGTTATAGCCAAATGAATTTTCAGAAAGGTCGCTATAGAATTTATATTGCCCGTGAAAATAGACATTTTGCAAACGACCTCGGAATTCGACAAAACCACTTTTGTTGAATCCGAGATGTGAAGTTATTGCTAGGTTTCAAATTTCATAATTTTTGAAGCTAGTATGTGAGCATGGCAAAGAAAAATGTGTTTTGGTCAATTACAGTCAAATTGGATCGACCAGAAAAGGGCCATTTTTCAAACGATCTCAGAATTCGATGAAACTAGTTTTGTTGGGACCGTATCGTCAAAACATAGCTGGATTTATTTTTCTGGAATTTTTCGAATTAGTATGTGGCCCCGACAAACTGAAATGTACGTTCAAATTAAATATTGAATGTTTTATATTTTAATTTGAAGAAAAACTGACTGAAATAGTCGAACGGGCCTTTGAAACATATCCCATTGTGTTCGAAATTGGGGTATTTAGTTAGGGACGACAGTCGTTGGGTTTGGATTGGGGTTCGTGTGTGAAAGAGGGTATTTTAGAAATTTAAAAATATATAAATAAATAAAAAATATCATTGGTCCACGCATTCTTCTCTCTCCCCGCTTAAGCTCCAGGTGACGGCGGAAAACATCTGATTCTTCCCTCCTCTTTTTCTCTTCCATCTCTCAACGAAAGTAGCTGCTCTTTTGGGGAATTTTGAAGAGAATACAATGCTCTTCAAATCCATGTAGGATTCGCCCTCCCTCGTTGCTTCTCCGTCGAGATCCAGGGCCAGAAAGTCGTGCCGCTCGAGGCCAAAATCCTCCGCCACCACCCAGTCGAGTTCATCAGGGCAGGTAGCGCCAGGTTCGCCTCTCGGAGCGCTAGAAGGTGGCATAGCTCGATCGTCATACCGTTCTTTGGATTGCTCGAGAAATCGATACCTAGTTTTGAACATCGACATGAAGGTATATGGCTATTTTAAATAAACTATATTACAGCAGTTTAAAGCGCTACAGTTTTTAATTTCACTGTAAAAATCATATCTTTTTCGGTTGTTGACGAAATTCAGTGAAACAAGAGATAGTGGAATCGTGTGGACGTCTTCTACATTCTAGAAGAGACCGCATATTTTTCTGAGCCTTCTGCTATTTTTGGTGGAGTGGAACCCAATGTGAGATTTCTGATTTATAAACGATATGGAAAACAACGATGTATAAATTATATAGTCGATGTATGAGTTATATAAGCGTTGTACACCTCATGTATAAGCGTTGTATAAGTTGTATGTTCGATGTACAAGTTATATATGCGTTGTAAAAATTATATGTGCGTTGAAATGAATTGAAGTGAATTGAAATATATTTATATACGAATACATATATATATACTCCCCTCATCCATAGACCATGGACGATATTTATTGGTTGTGATATTGTTTGGATTATTTGGTTGATGTGAAATTTGGTGAATAATGCAAATGGTTGTTATAAATTGTTTGTGGTTGAGAATGATTGACTGTGGTTGAAAAATACCCATTTGTGGTTGAAACAAATTAGAATAGGATTGTGAAAATGAAAATAAAACATGCCTCCTGCGTGCGAACTAGGTGCATGAATCCCCATTGTAAAAAACCGCGAGGTTTTAAGGTAGAGCGAGGAGCCGTACTAGGGAAGGTCCCGGTTTTAACTACCCTGCCGTTATGCTGCCAAAATTTTCAATAATATTCATTTGTTAGAATTATTTTCATGTGTTGAAACTATATTCGTGTGTTGAATAGAAATTCATGTGCTGAATGATAGTCGTGTTTTGAAATAAATTGTTTTATAATAAAAATCATATTTTTATCTTCTATATGAACTATATAAAATAGTCGTGTTTTGAAATAAATTTTTTTATAATAAAAATCATATTTTTATCATCTATATGAACTATATAAAATAGTCTTGTTTTGAAATAAATTGTTTTACAATAAAAATCACATTATTATTATATACATGAATTGTTAAAAATAGTGAAGTGTTGAAATAAATGTCTGTTGGATAAAAATATCATTTTTATCAAATATATAAAGTGGATATAGTTTTTAAATCGAAGAAAGAATTATATTTATATATATATTTATATAAATATAATTAAAATATAGTGAATAACGAAGCTGCAGTTCATGTTTTGAAACCGTGATTTCAAACGATTAGTACGGGAGATCCGACCATCGGATTGTCCCGAAACCACAACCGTTGTGTTTGCCTTGGGAATATCTTTCCAACGGCACCAACTTTGTAAAGATCCAACGGCTGGATTGTCTGGAATGTTTAATTCAAATCTGAAGAAAAACAGCGCTAGAATCGATTATATATATATATATAATTAAATTAAATCGAATAACGAAGCTGTAGTTCATATTTTGATATCGTAACTTCAAAAGATTAATATGGGAGATCCGCCATCGGATTTTCCCAAAGCTAAAACCGTTGGATTCGTTTTGAAAAGATCTTTCTAATGATGTAAATTTTGTGAAGATCCATCAATTAGATTTTCAGATATGTGTAAATCAAATCTAGAGAAAAACAGCGCCCCGACCGCGTTATGGCCTGAAGCGTCGTTTGAATGAATTAGCTATGTTTAAATAAATAAAAATAGCGATAAATCGTGATAAAATATTATAAACGATATGGAATTGAAATAAACTGAATTTGCTCAGTTCATGTGATATTTGATGGTTGAATGTGGTTGGTGTGAAAATTACATTAAAGAACAGAATTGGTGATGTAAAATAATTTAACCACTGAAATGAATTGATTTGAAATTCTAGATATACGTGAATTATTTGAAAAGGCCGAGTTAATTCTCATTTCAAATAATTGATCGACGAGTGAAAGTCGAAGATATGAAGACGGTGCAAGACCGATGATCTTCACGTCGAATGGAGGGGTGCTACTGATGCTCATGATAGGAGTAGCTACCTTGACGGGGTTGAAGTAGTAGCCACCCGGACGTACTTGTTGATTGTAAGAATATGCGAGGTATTGAGTGCCTCCGGTTTCGTTCAAACCCAGAACGAACGTGTAAATGGACTGTGTGTCTGACATTGGATTATGTTCTGTGCTGATTGATCTCTATTAAATATATATCTGTTTGGTGGTAGAGAATTTATTCTCTTTCTTAACGCCCTTCTCTGAGACGTACGAGCTCAGAGGTTATATATCGATGGAAACCAGTCGCATTGAGTGAATTGCCTGTGTGGCATGCCTAAGTGACAAATGATCAAGGCTTCTGTTGAAAAGCAAAGTCTTTTGGTTGATGATCAAAGCACGGCCTGTGTGTCGTAGCTTTGTGTAGAGCATTGTTTCGCGAGCCTCACACCCTGGTATGAGCCAGAAACGGGAGAAGGACTTCAGGGAGGACATGCGTTTTCTTCTAGCTAGGAGTGGTGCTTTGGGTTTTACACGTCCGGGTATTTTACTTATGTGGATGATGGAAAGCGAGGCCTCGGTTTACTTCTATCTCTTCGGAGCTGATGGTGTGGTCAGATATGAACAGTGACGCCCCATAGGGCGGGGAAACGCAGTGTTTAGGAATTTTAATCCACATCGGTGGACTGACCTTGACGATTCAAGGCTTGCCTGCGATCTTACCTGAAGGGCGGGCTAGAGCGTCTCGAATTCGGTAAGGACTATCTTTTGCCTTGGTTCAAGATGGAAATCCAATTTCCAAATACGATACCGTGCGATTTTGATTGTATGCCTATATATGGAGACATAGTGGTATGAGGCATTAATGTCGTCTATGATGGATACTTATGATTTGAATTTGTTTTTGAAACTTATAAACACTAGTAATAATATCAAATGCTTTTGTTTTATTCGTATCAAGCATATTTTGGCCATTATAAGGTAAAACTCTACCCTCCGGTTTGTGTTGCATTGTGTGATGGGAACTGAGTCTTATAATGGATTCATTTTTGTAAAAAGCTTTGCGATGTTTAAAAGAATTATTTGTTTTAAAGCATTGGCAATCCAATGGAGTAAACTCGTTCCGCGAAAGTGGCATGGTCTTGTGATTAGCCATATTTGAAAGTGTGTTAAGTAGATTTCTCATACCAGTCCCATGACTGACTCGTAGTTTGTTTCACTTGCAAGCTCGGGTGCCCCTATTTCTACACGAGCAGCCTTGTATTCAGGTTTTAGCAGGCTCTTTCTGGATAGCTGGAGCTGAAAATGGATTCTTTCATTTATCTCTTTTATGCTGTTCAGCTCCTGTTGTACATATTATGTTTTCTTTTCCGCAGTAGACATTTATGTATAGCTGAACTATATTTTGTACTAAGTATGATCCTATATGCTGTGTAGCTCTGATGATTATATTTATCCAGTGTATTCTATTGTACATTATCTGGTGTATTTAATTATTTCTGTTCTGTTGTTATCTGTTTTATGTGTTATATTCCAAAGATTACCCTAGCACCGTCTCATCGGGAATGGGGTTGTCACAATCATGGTATCAGAGCTTTGGTTAAGCTTAGTTCTGGAATATAACATATTAACGAACTCGTCAGAAATAGAACCAGTAGTGTTCTAGGATGAGTAACTCATTACAGATAGGATCAGTAATATCCTAGTATGAGTATAACAGAATGAAATACACCTCGATAGATGCATTTACATTCAAGTATATGTTTCTATGCTTTATAATCTCTTTTCTGTTGACCTGACACTTGGTCTGCTATCTGCAGAAGTACTAGAAAATGAGTGTCAGAAATAGAAGAAGTAATACTGACCCAGTTATAGAAGCTCTATTCATGAAATATAGAAATCTGGGTGGAGCACCATTCTTGGGCGAAGAATTTATCGCATCTTTGAAGGTTTAAAGCTGCGGGATGACCAGAAAAGATTACTGGCATCTTGGGCACTCAAAGACGAAGCTTTGTTCTGGTGGGATTCAATTGTTAAAGATAATCCAGAGGGTGATATCACCTGGGATAGATTCAAAGAGCTCTTCAGTGCAAAATTTATTCCTCCAGAATCAACTGAGCGGTTGTGTGATGAATTCTACTATTTGATACAAGGTGATATGAATATCCCAGAATATCATAAGAAATTCAATGAACTTTCTCACTTTGCTCCACATCTGATTCAAAAGCCAAAGATGAAGAATCTGAGGTTTATAAACGGTCTTCAAAGAAAATATCAGGATAAAGTAATGGGGCATGTAAAGCTTCCTTTTCCTGAAATGATATACATGGCCTACCAATATGAGGATCTCGATAGAAAAGGTATGTTGCGAGACGAAGAGGAAGTCAGTTCTAGCAGCAAAAGGAGAACTGAAACTGATAGCCCAGAGATGAGTACACAGCCTGAGGCCAGTACGACGTCTAGCGTCAGAAAGAAGCCTAGAGTCGATCAGAAAAAGGTTAAAGCAGTCGTATGATTAAAGTGTAATCAGCATGTGCATTCGATGAGAAATTGAAGATCTTCGAACAAGCGAAAGAATAAGGGAGCTAAATCCAAAAACAAGGTTTAAGAAGTTAGAAAGTGCAATCTTTGCCAGCAGGTTGGACACGTAAAGTAGGATTGTCGGTTCCTAAGGAAATCTGAAGTAGAAGAGGTAAATGAAGTGGCAGAAGTTCCTACATCCTCGTCTAGTCAGGAAAGGCCAGATGTTTTAGAACGCACGCTTACTGTCAAGGATATTCTAGTTAAAGTACTGTTTGATACAGGCGCGTTACGAAGCTTTGTTGCAAATAATGCAATTAAGAAGCTGGAATTGAATTTGAAGAAGCTCAGAGAACCCATGACTGTTCATAATCCGGTTGGGGGTTCTGTTGATCTTAGTTGGGTTTATGGAGTGCTTGCCTCTTTTTCCCGGTATCGGTTCCCCACTATCGCAATCGTAATGAATTTTACAGAGTTTGACCTTATACTGGGATTGGATTGGCTAACCAAATATGAAGCAGAAGTTAAATGCGCCGAGAGGGTTGTTAAGGCAAAAACAAAGTTCAGAGAATATATAACCATTCCATGTGAAGGCCCGGAATTCTGATAGAAAAGACTTCTGGGCAGCATTAGATGTTTCTCCTGCTCAAATAAAACCTGTTTCTGCCGTTACAGAGAATATTCAGGTCGACATTGCAGATATCCCAGTTGTTAAGAACTATGCGGATGTGTTCGAAGAAGTCGTTAGCTTACCTCCACAGAGAGAAATTGATTTTAAAATCTCTTTAGTCCTGAATGCAAGGCCAGTGGTTCATGCTATTCGAAAAATGACCTTGAAAGAGAAAGACGAGTTAGACAATCAAACTCGACAGTTAGTATGGAAGGGTCTAATCAGGCCTAGTTTCTCTGATTGGGAAGCAGCAGTGGTATTTGTTCCGAAGTCCGACGGTACTCTCAGACTATGTGTAGATTATCGTGACTTGAATAAGCAGACGCTGAAAAACAAATATCCATTACCGCGGATTGATGTTTGTGTTGTGTGATAGTGGATTTGATTAATTAAATTATTAGAAGGTAATTAAATTAATCAGTAAGAGAATGAATGGTAGAATTTATTCGACTAAATCACACATTGGACTGATTAGAGAATAGATAAAAAAATATATACATGTGCATTATATATGTTTGAACAGGTAAATGGATTAGCTGTTGAGTAAAGATTTTATTTGCATGCCCGACAAATAGGTAAACCTTAATGAGTTGGATGCGCAATTTTATTATTATATCAACTCCTGTGAATGCCATTGTATGCGGAGTGCTGGTTGTTCTGTGTGTAATAATAAACGTCGCCATAGGATAGTAACAATTAATTTTGAACTACACTACATGGCATACTTCTTGAAGATAGGCATACTTCATTATATACCGCATAACCATTTGGAGCTTGTGTGACGAGGTTGAAGATTTACCATACGAGCGAGAGGCTTGTATGGCGATGACTATATTTTACATGTTGAACTGATGACTGATATGGACCATATAAAATATAACGGTAAATTGCCAAATTAATAAAAAAACCATACGGGTCTGGAGTTGACAATAATCACGTCTCTCTAGTTATTAGATACGGCACATGGATTATTTATTTCCCACACGGGACGAGGTGATGAGAATTTATTCTCTGAAGTAATTAAAAATACACACCCCCTGAGGCTTTGACAGGGTGACGAGACTTTATTCTCTGGAGTTATTATCTATACACGCTCCCCTATAAACACCAGAATATATCACTATAAATATGTGTATGCTTTATAGGATTTATTGGGTACCTAATACGGCCCAATAAATTTCCAAACCCCTCCCCGTATAAAAAAGGTTATGGTGAAATTTTTCGAAAATTCCGGGTGTTTGCCAAATTTTTGAAGAATTTGAAAATTCTCAGAAACTGAAAAGTTGGAGAATGGAAGCCGGAGTGGAAGTAGAGTTGGTTAATCAAACCACTTTCAACTTTGTTCCTTTTCGGGGACGAAAAGTTTTAAGTGGGGGAGATTGTAACGACCCGGAAAATCTGAACCAATTTAAATTTTTTAAATTGGCTATTTTGGTGGATTTTAAATATTTGAAATAAATATTTTTAAATAATAACGACGAAAAGTGAGTTTGAATCGACGTTTGAAAATAAATATAATTAATTCTAATTATAAACAAGGCCTGAAATGGCGTGGGAGTTTCGAAATTTCAATTCAAACTTTGATGGACTGTACTGGGTGCAAAATAAAACGGATTTTAGTGAAACCAAAAATATTTAAATCTGTTAGTGAATATCTTTCTAATGAATCTGAAAAATCGAAGTTTCGTATCGGGAGTCAAAAGTTATGGCCAAATGAATTTTCAGAAAGGTCCATATATAATTTATATTGCCCGTGAAAATAGACATTTTGCAAACGACCTATGAATTCGACGAACCCACTTTTGTTGGATCTAGGATGTGAAGTTATTGCTATGTTTCAAATTTCATAATTTTTGAAGCTAGTATGTGAGCGTGGCAAAGAAAAATGTGTTTTGGTCAATTACATTCAAATTGGATCGACCAGAAAAGGACCATTTTTCAAAGGATCTCAGAATTCGACAAAACTAGTTTTGTTGGGACCGTATCGTCAAAACATAGCTGGATTTATTTTTCTGGAATTTTTCGAATCAGTATGTGGCCCCGACAAACTGAAATGTACGTTCAAATTAAATACAGAATGTTTTATATTTTAATTTGAAGAAAAACTGACTGAAACAGTCGAATGGGCCTTTGAAACATATCCCATTGTGTTCGAAATGGGGGTATTTAGCTAGAGACGACAGTCGTTGGGTTTGGATTGGGGTTCGTGTGTGAAAGAGAGTATTTTAGAAATTTGAAAATATATAAATTAATAAAAAATATCATTGGTCCACGCATTCTTCTCTCTCCCCGCTTAAGCTCCAGGCGATGGCAGAAAACATCCGATTCTTCCCTCCTCTTTTTCTCTTCCATCTCTCAACGAAGGTAGCTGCTCCTTTGGGGAATTTTGAAGAGAATTCAATGCTCTTCAAATCCATATAGGATTCGCCCTCCCTTGTTGCTTCTCCGTCGAGATCCAGGGCCAGAAAGTCGCGCCGTTCGAGGCCAAAATCCTCCGCCACCACCCAGTCGAGTTCATCAGGGTGGGTAGCACCAAGTGCGCCTCTCGGAGCACTAGAAGGTGGCATAGCTCGATCGTCATACCATTCTTCGGATTGCTCAAGAAATCGATACCTAGTTTTGAACATCGACATGAAGGTATACGGCTATTTTAAATAAACTATATTATAGCAGTTTAAAGCGCTACGATTTTTAATTTCACTGTAAAAATCATATCTTTTTCGATTGTTGACGAAATTCAGTGAAACAAGAGACAGTTGACTCGTGTGGATGTCTTCTACATTCTAGAAGAGACCGCATATTTTTCTGAGCCTTCTGCTATTTTTGGTGGAGTGGAACCCGATGTGAGATTTCTAATTTATAAACGATATGGAAAACAACGATGTATAAATTATATAGTCGATGTATGAGTTATATAAGCATTGTACACCTCATGTATAAGCGTTGTATAAGTTGTATGTTTGATGTATAAGTTATATATGTGTTGTAAAAATTATATGTGCATTGAAATGAATTGAAGTGAATTGAAATATATGTATATACGAATACATATATATATATATGTATGTATGTATATATATATACTCCCCTCGTCCACAGACCATGAACGATATTTATTGGTTGTGATATTGTTTGGATTATTTGGTTGATGTGAAATTTGGTGAATAATGCAAATGGTTGTTATAAATTGTTTGTGGTTGAGAATGATTGGCTGTGGTTGAAAAATAACCATTTGTGGTTGAAACAAATTAGAATAGGATTGTGAAAATGAAAATAAAACATGCCGCCTGCGTGCGAACTAGATGCATGAATCCCCATTGTAAAAAACCGCGAGGTTATAAGGTAGAGCGAGGAGCCGTACTAGGGACGGTCCCGGTTTTAACTACCCTGCCGTTATGCTGCCGAAATTTTCAATTATATTCATGTGTTAGAATTATTTTCATGTGTTGAAACTATATTCGTGTGTTGAATAGAAATTCATGTGTTGAATAGAAATTCATGTGTTGAATGATAGTCATGTTTTGAAATAAATTGTTTTATAATAAAAATCATATTTTTATCATCTATATGAACTATAT
Organism: Allium sativum; assembly: GCA_030737875.1. Classification (NCBI taxonomy): domain Eukaryota; kingdom Viridiplantae; phylum Streptophyta; class Magnoliopsida; order Asparagales; family Amaryllidaceae; genus Allium; species Allium sativum. The sequence continues at coordinate 711,782,434 of CM060924.1, read as the reverse complement.
AAAATAGTCGTGTTTTGAAATAATTTTTTTACAATAAAAATCATATTTTTATCATCTATATGAACTATATAAAATAGTCATGTTTTGAAATAAATTGTTTTACAATAAAAATCACATTGTTATTATATACATGAATTGTTAAAAATAGTGAAGTGTTGAAATAAATGTCTGTTGGATAAAAATATCATTTTCATCAAATATATAAAGTGGATATAGTTTTGAAATTGGAGAAAGAATTATATTTATATGTATTTATATAAATATAATTAATATATAGTGAATAATGAAGCTGTAATTCGTGTTTTGAAACTGTGATTTCAAATGATTAGTGCGGGAGATTCAACCATCGGATTGTCCTGAAACCACAACCGTTGGGTTCGCCTTGGGAATATCTTTCCAACGGCACCAACTTTGTAAAGATCCAACGGTTGGATTGTCTAGAATGTTTAATTCAAATCTGAAGAAAAACAGCGCCAGAATCGATTATATATATATATATATATATATATATAAAACTAAATCGAATAACGACGCTGCAGTTCGTATTTTGAAATCGTAACTTCAAACGATTAATGCGGGAGATCCGACCGTCGGATTTTCCCAAAACAAAACCATTGGATTCGTTTTGAAAAGATCTTTCTAATGATGTAAATTTTGCAAAGATCCAACAGTTATATTTCCAGATATGCGTAAATCAAATCTGGAGAAAAACAGCGCCACGGCCGCGTTATGGCCTGAAGCGTCGTTTGAATGAATTGGTTATTTTTAAATAAATAAAAATAGCGATAAATCGTGATAAAATATTATAAACGATATGGAATTGAAATAAACTGAATTTGCTCGGTTCATGTGATATTTGATGGTTGAATGTGGTTAGTGTGAAAATTACATTAAAGAACAGAATTGGTGATGTCGAATAATATAACCATTGAAATGAATTGATTTGAAATTCTAGATATACGTGAATTATTTGAAAAGGCCGAGTTAATTCTCATTTCAAATAATTGATCGACGAGTGAAAGTCGAAGATATGAAGATGGTGCAAGACCATTGATCTCCATGTCGAATGGAGGGGTGCTACTGATGCTCATGATAGGAGTAGTTTTCTTGACGGGGTTGAAGTAGTAGCCACCCGGACGTACTTGTTGATTGTATGGATATGCGGGGTATTGAGTGCCTCCGGTTTCGTTCAGACCCAGAACGAACGTATAAATGGACTGTGTGTCTGACATTGGATTTTGTTCTGTGCTGATTGATCTCTATTAAATATATATATATCTGTTTGGCGGCGGAGAATTTATTCTCTTGCTTAACGCCCTTCTCTGAGACGTACGAGCTCAGAGGTTATATATCGATGGAAACCAGTCGCATTGAGTGAATTGCCTGTGTGGCATGCCTAAGTGACAAATGATCAAGGCTTCTGTTGAAAAGCAGAGTCTTGTGGTTGATGATCAAAGCACGGCCTGTGTGCCGTAGCTTTGTGTATAGCGTTGTTTCGCGAGCTTCACACCCCAGTATGAGCCAGAAATGGGAGGACTTCAGGGAGGACATGCGTTTTCTTCTAGCTAGGAGTGGTGCTTTGGGTTTTACACGCCCGGGTATTTTACTTATGTGGATGATGGATCGGTTTGCTTCGGTCTCTTAGGAGCCGATGGTGTGGTCAGATATGACCAATGATGCCCCATAGGGCGGGGAAACGCAGTGTTCAGGAATTTTAATCCACATCGGTGGACCGGCCCTGACGATCCAAGGCTTTCCTGCGCGCTTGCCTGAGGGGCGGGCTAGAGCATCTCGAATTCGGTAAGGACTATCTTTTGCCTTGGTTAAAGATGGAAATCCAATTTCCAAATACGATACCGTGCGGTTTTGATTGTATACCTATTTATGGCGACATAGTGGTATGGGGCATTAATGTCGTCTATGATTGATACTTATGATTTGAATTTGTTTTTGAAACTTATAAACACTAGTAATAATATCAAATGCTTTTGTTTTATTCGTATCAAGCATATTTTGGCCATTATAAGGTAAAACTCTATCCTTCGGTTTGTGTTGCATTGTGTGATGGGAACTATGTCTTATAATGGCTTCATTTTTATAAAAAAGCATTGTGATGTTTAAAAGAATTATTTGTTTTAAAGCACTGACAATCCAATAGAGTAAACTCGTTCTGCGAAAGTGGTGTGGTCCTGTGATTAGCCATATTTGAAAGTGTGTTAAGTATATTTCTCATACCAGTCCCATGACTGACTCGTAGTTTTTTTCACTTGCAAACTCGGGTGCCCCTATTTCTACATGGGAAGCCTTGTGTTCAGGTTTTCGCAGGCTCTTTCTGGATAGCTGGAGCTGAAGATGGATTCTATCATTTATCTCTTTTATGTTGTTCAGCTCCTGTTGTACATATTATGTTTTCTTTTCCGCAGTAGACATTTATGTATAGCTGGACTGTATTTTGTACTAAGTATGATCCTATATGTTGTATAGCTCTGATGATTATATTTATCCAGTGTATTCTATTGTACATTATCTGGTGTATTTAATTATTTCTATTCTGTTGTTATCTGTTTTATGTGTTATATTCCAAAGATTACCCTAGCACCGTCTCATGGGAATGGGATTGTCACAATCTACTTGCCAATTTTAGGGGCTAGCCAAATTTTTTCGATTTGCTTATTGATTGCCATGAACTATTTGTCTGCTGTTAGGTTTCACTGTTTGCTTGTGCATTTTTGCCATAAAAATTATATTTAGCATATTCACTTTTTTTAAAAAAATATATTTGATTTAGCATGTTCACTTTCTTTTTTTAATGATATTTTTTAAAAAAAAATTAGTAGAATAATGGCAAAGAAGAAGAAAGCAAACGGCAAACAAAAAGAAACCGAGATATCAAAAGAAGCAATAGAGGAGTGTTTAGCCAGGGAAGAGCGTATCGAGTGTAGCAATGTGAATGCGATGGAAGATGAAACAGAGCTAATGCATTTGAAAGCAACATGGAAGTAGATGAAGATCATGCAACGTCAATTGATGTAAATCAAGAAGTTTCAGTGGAAGTGGAAGCTGATGTACCGGTTGATGATACACTTGCAAGTCCACATGGCTAAAAAGATACTAAAGGTCCGACAAAAATGAAAAGAATTCCTTCAGATGATATGAGTAGAGTTGTAGTGGATTTTAATGTGATGGCAGAACCAATAGGCCCTAGATCAGTTGTCTTATCTTCTTATTTAGGGCCGTTATTCCGACGGGCTGTTCCGTTTACACTCGCTGATTGGAGGCAACTTGATGATAGTAAAAAAATTGTTTTGTAGGAGTCCATTCAGGTATAAACATATTTCTCTCACTCTTATTCAGTGACCTATTATAAGCCCTTTTTGTGTTAACCAGACTCAGTACATAGGCCAAAGTTCAAATGCCTAATAAGAGAATTGTTGTCAACGATACCAGATCTTTAAAAAGAATTGAATGCGTCAGTTAAAACATTGTTTCTGAGTTTACGTAGAAAAGATAATAGGAAGAAAATTGCTTATTTGACAATTGCACTGGTCAAAAAATATTTAAATCAAAAAGTAATTAATTTACGAGGATGATTCATGAAACCTGCAAAATAGTTCCATGTGTAAACCGAACAATTAAGTTGATCTAACTTTAAATGATAAGGCGGAGCCTGAACAACCATGGGTTTGAACTGAATCACAGTTTGATCATGTCACTGTTTTTTAAACTGAGATGAACAAAACAAATTGAATTTAAGTCATCGAGTTAGAATATTTTTGCGTTCTTTTTTAAACTGAGTGAACATCATTCAAATAATAATTAATGGATTGTAATTACTCAATTTTTAAATCATTTGTGTTCAATGTAGTAATTAAATAAAAAATGTTTACTTCTTACTAAGCATAACCTGATGGACAGTAATGTTAGATCAATTCAAGTGAACTGAAACTACAATAGTATTATGTACACACACAAAAAGCATGCACGGACACATCTGACTACGCAAAGTTTAAGAAATTCGGTCGTAATAGTACTGAGTTTTATGTCAGACATTCATTATTGTGTTGTAGATGAATTATGGGATAAGGTAACATATTGTATCAGAAGTGGTCCATATATAGGACCATATTACTGTGTAAACCGGTTTTGGATTTGAAAAATAAAATGACAAATCAAAAACAAGTGGTAGGAAAAACACATTCTAAATGATACAAAGCAATGCATGAAACAGTATAACCAATTTTACCAAAATAAGTGGTGTTTATATTTTACTGCTCTATCAATAGCCTTTATCAAAGCAATGCATGATACACTAATAAATTGCCTCTATTAGGTAAGAAGCTGAAGACGATGTGCAGTGTATATATTATAATGCTCTAAGACGACGGTGAATTACGAATCCAATTTTCAAAGCTTTATCAAAGTAAATAATATATTATTGCTTCCAGTATAATTTATTATTTGTACCTAAATAACATGTACTCAGTATTAAATAAGATTCACAACCAGAAATGGTCCAATCCCCTTAACTTTTCACCGAAAATAGAACAAAAGCATTATCATATGTGTGCTACATAATATATGCATGACATTCAGTTTGTTACTTTGCACCTAAGTAATAACTTTATAATACATATTCTATGTTATAGAAGTATAGTCTCTTATTTTTAGGGACTCGGGTTGAAATATCACAATATTCAATGTATTACACGTTGCACCAAATGCTGCAATATTCATTCTAGCTTATTATTTTCCTGAGTAATTTTGGATTTGTTTTAAGGGCTGTTCTTTATAAATTTATTTACACATAGAATATAAGTCACTATGCATTGAACCCATTTTTTTTCTGTGACTGTATCTATGTTTTTTCCATAGCTGATGTATCTTTATATTAATATCAAAATTAAGTTGATAGCATCAAGAGACATTACCATCATCTTGAATAACAGTTCTTTTTCATTCTTCACATTGGTATAAGGCAAGATTTAAATTGGACGAAGATTGGCAGAAAGTGTCTACGTTCCAGCAAATTGGAGCTATTTGGAGGCCTCAAAAAGTAGATTCGTTAGGCAATTGGTAAATACAAAAACCAAAGAGGAAATACTACAATTAAAACCAGATAACATTGACAATATGAACGATTGGAGAGATTTTGTGAAGTTGAAAACAAGTTCAACTTTTAAGGTAAAGAAATAAATAAATTTACGCTCAAAGTTGCATTTTTCTTCTTTTATTTCTTCCTTCCATAGGCTCAACAATTTCTTATCATATCTTTTGGGTTGAATGTTTTCTTTTTGTAGTTTATTTGGCATATATATTGGAAACTAGAGCCCCTGAATACAGCTAACTCATATACATTTAAAACATGCATACAGTATACATGCATGCACATGTTCGCCATAATGATTTAACAATTATAATGACATTTTTGTAGAAACAAAGTGAGAAATACAAAGTTATAAAATAGTAGCAAATGCCACATACATGCAGCCGCAAAGCAATGACTCGACTAATTGAAGATATGGTGAGAAATTATTTTGGATTTAAAATTGTACAAATTAGCTTGTTTCATATATTAAGTTTTAATCAATGTTAATATATCTTAAATTTAATCTTCTTCTTAATGCAGAAAATGCAGAGCGACAATCCTTCTTCCATATGTAGATCTAAATTTTGGATTAAATCTCGCATTCAAAAAATGGTGAACCAGTTAACAAGGATGTCGCAGATGGTATTGTAAGAGTTTTTAATTATTTATTGTCATATTAAACATTTTTTTATTCAAATGGGCGCTTAGAATTCAAAATTGGTTTTGAAATTCATGGAAATTCTGTTGTTTTATTTAGTTAACATTTCAAAAACCGTCCATTTGATTCTCAGTCTATTTGTTTGAGAGAACGTAAATTGACATCGTATATATATTCACATTTTATTGCAGGGGAAGATAAAACATTGTGAAAGTGAATTACAATCTAATTTACCAAGCAATGATGCTCTTTCACAAGTGCTAGGACAAGGGAAACCTGGACGCTTAAGAGCAATGGGAAGAGGAATAACTCTCACCAAGTTCATTTTATCACAGGCTAATGATATGAAACTAACTGACTGTCAGAATACTATTTTGGTGCTGAAGCAGACGATTCGTGTTAGCCTACTTTATGAACTAGGATACACAAAGTTAAAGGATTATTTAAGTGAAGAATATTGACTAAGAAATGGACCCTTTTAGAAGTCCGGTTCGAATCGGATCCCAGTTGTCAAGCCAAGATGATTGTGAAGCAAAAGACAAAGCCACGGGGCATAACTGGTTCGGAGCGGAAAGACCCGATCCGCTCCTTCCTCTTTGTATACTCAATCCGGCCTTCCATACTTCCACCAAAACTAATCCGATCCCCTGGTTTCTAGCACCCCCGATCTGAACCCAACGTCACGACAGCTTCACCCCACGTTCACTTGAAATCCGGAGCGGTTATGCCCACGTTCTACCCATGTTTGCCACTGAACTGATGTGTTGTCACTCCCATATTCCATCTGAACCAGAAAATGATGGGATGGAGGCCACGTGGATCCGAACCAAAGCCATACCAGGAGCATTTTTCACCTAAAAATACACCATCAAGAGGCATTTGGAAGGATCCTTTGGCAGTTTCAAAACTCAAACTCCTTTGCTATCCGAATTTCATCAACTTATTCAGATTACAATCATCTTTTGAATCATATTGTGAAGGAACTTGAGTGAATCAATGTATTCTATAAGTGATAATTGAGTGAAAATCATTGTTGTACTTGCATTCAAGACATCAATTCAAAGAGTAGAAAGTGGATGTAGACTATTTAATGTCGAACCACTATAAGTTGTGTGTTTTCTCCGTTTTTTGATTTCATTTCAGTAGAATCATTACTAATTTGGGTGTTAAAGCCAATTTTGGATCTAACATTTTGGTGCTTTTATTGAGAGTTTTTGAATTCTCCGCTTTTAGGGATTACCATTCTACTATTTGGACCTTCAAAGTTCAAAGAAGTTAATCCTCCGTTTTCGACATCTTTAAGTACCTGTTGGTTAATCACTAAAGAATTGGTAATTATGGGCAAAGGAAAAGGCAAGGAAATCCAAAGTAATCGAGAGAATGAAGTGAATGAAGATCAGCAAACAATGGTTATGACGAGGTCGCGTGGTCAAGATTCTGGAGCAGGCAGCTCCGGTCAGGAAGGACCGATCCGAACCGATGACCCCGATCCGATCTAGCGATGTTGAAGCCACCCACTCTCCCCATTCGAACCGGTCTGGCCATATCACTGTGCTCCGATGCGATCCAAACCAAAGTGAAGCTGGAACTTCTACTCGAGCTCCTACCAATGCTCTTATTCCAGCCGCTACAACCAATGATCAGCCTGACCCATCTACACCCGTCACACAAGGAGATTTTTCACGCTTTCTTGAAATGCTCCAGAGTACTAAGGAGGCATTGGAACCCCATAAGCGTGACAGTCTTCGCATGCAAGAGAACATGATCACCATGAGTAAGGAAATCAAGGAGCTCCGGAGGCAAAAGACACCTTCCCCAACACGCCGCCTTGTTGTAGATTATTCATCTTCTTCAGGCGAGGGACGTCCTCGTGAAAGAAGGCCGCTTGAGCGACCTCAGAATCTTGATCAGTTAACTTTTGAATCTTTAGGATCCCGCGAATACTATGCTCGTGTGTTAGGGCCTGGTGACCCGATCTTGAAAGAGCCTATGTTGTTGCCCATGCGTGGATCCCACGTTCTACCCAGGGATCCTAACATTACTAATCCTACGCAACAACAACTTCTTCAGCCCCTTCCTCCTGAGATCGACCAGGAGCGTAGGGAGCAATGTAGAGCAGTCGCCGCTAGAAACATGAGGTTATCCCCTAATCAGGAACCCAGGGGTAATCCGAATATCAGACCTAGAGAACCTGTGCAGACATTAACAAATGCTGATGCGTGTGCGATGGTGCGTCAGATTATGTCCGAAAGCCGACAGTACACTAATAAGGACTGGGGCATTGAGCGAAGTCATAACCCCTTCACAGATGATATATTGGACTTCCAGTTCCCTCGGCGATTCAACTTGCCACAAATGGATCGATATTCAGGGAGAACGGACCCGGGACAGCATCTGATGAGGTACGCATGGTTCATGAATACCGCAACAGCTCCAGATGCTATAAAATGCAAGGCCTTTCCAATTTACCTAGAAGACATGGCATTAATGTGGTTCACCCGACTCCCTCCACGGTCAGTGTCAAACTTCACAGATTCAAGTGAGCGCTTTATGAACCATTTTCGACTTCACGCCCGCAAATCCAAAAGCGTCATAGAGTTGTCAAGGATTAAACAGGCTCTAGGCAAATCTCTGAAATCATATTTGGACCTCTTCAACCTAGCCGTCACCGAAGTTAGTGACCCTCATGAACCCACTATTCTAATGGATTTAATAGAAGGAGTTGACCCAGATATAGAATTTGGGGATTATCTATCCAGGAAACAGCCCCTACTAGGGAATTGTTCTACGAAAAAGCTAATATTCGCTTAAGGCGAGAAAAAGATCATGCAAATAGGAAGAGAAATTCTGAAGGGGCCTCGCGGGAAGGTGTCCAAAGTAATGTTGTTGTGAAACAATCTGGTGACAGTTCTGGGAAGGTTGAAGTGAACATCAGCAACCAGAACGGAGGTAACAACAATAAGAAAGGAAATGGCAATAGGAGGAGTAGGAACCGAGGGAACAATTCCAGCAAAAGACCTCAATTCCAAACTTTCAAAAACTATTCGCCATTGAATGATACCTTGGAAAACATTTATTTGGACACATACAACATATTGCAATATAAAAAACCACCACCCAGAGAATCCACTGAAAAATAGATCGCAACGGGAAAGTTTTGTTTGTTCCATGGAACCCACGGTCATTCCACCAATGAATGACGTCATTTGAGAGATATAGTTGAAAGATTGCTGCGGGAAGGGAAGTTAGACGAGTACAAGGCTGCCTCAAGGGACAGAGGGCAAGGGGGACAAGCCCCGAACCAAAACCAGTCTACTTCAAAACCCACAGCCCAGCAGAAAGATAAGGGGATTGTTATCAATACCATTATAGGCGGACCCCACCTAGCTAGTCGTAGTTTCAAAGCGATGGATCATTATGTCAATGCCACTAAGCACTTTGAGGTAGGAGAATGCAGTAACCTCGAAGACAATACTCCAGTAAAACAACAACAGATGATGTCAGACGACGTCATATTCCGTAGTAGAGATGATTCCGGAGTTCAATCCCCAACTGAAGATCCACTGGTAATTACCATGACCATCGGCCCTGCTTTAGTCCATAAAGTGTTGGTGGACAACGGGAGCTCGGTCAATATCCTCTTCAAGAAAGCTTTTGAACAAATGAGACTTGAAGCAAAAGATCTAAAGCCCTACGAAGGATGGATACGTGGCTTCAATGGGGCATCGACAGCTCCGATGGGCTACGTAGTATTATTAGTAACATTAGGACAGGGAAATCGCCAGAGAGTGAGGATCCTGCCATTTATAGTTTTGGATGTAGAGTCACCCTATAACGCTTTCCTAGGCCGACCGACCATTGCTGAGTTTAGGGCATGCATTGCACCTTGGTTCTTGCTGCTTATATTCCCGACTGACGCAGGAATTAGGGTGATGAGAGGCGACCAAGCTATGGGACGAGCTTGTTACATGACGGAGTTGAAGATGCTAACGAAGGGGTTGAATATAGAAACTAAGGACGATTCTCCCCCTTCGAAGGAAAACTCAGCATAGCAATTAAGGGGTCCAGCCCCAAGAGAGTCACCCTTAGATGTGCTTGAGGATATACATCCCAGAGAGGATAGAGAACCCGAGGATAGAAAGGCGACTCCCAACGAGATAACAATAGATATACCTATTGATGAGACAGATTCGACAAAAGTACTAAAGATCGGCTCACAACTAGATCCAGTTTGAGCGAAAGAGTTGGCTGATTTCTTAAGGGAAAATCCGGATGTGTTTGTCTGGACTCACGCTAACATGTTTGGGATTTCGCCTGCCATTATGAGCCACTCTTTATGCATTAGTCCAAAGCACCCACCGGCCAAACAGAAAAGACGGATATTAGGCCCAGAGCGGTCAACAGCTTTGAAAGAAGAGGTAGAGAAATTAAAGGATAGTGGATTCATTAAGGATTCGAAATATCTGACTGGATATCAAATCCTTTCCTGGTCAAAAAATCTAACGGGAAGTGGCGTACATGTATCGACCTCTCTGACTTGAACAAGGCTTGCCCGAAGGATAGCTTTCCTCTTCCCAGAATTGATCAGCTAGTAGACTCGACGGCTGGACACGAGCTTTTATCCTTTATGGATGCCTATTCAGGGTACAATCAAATTCCCATGCACATGCCAAATCAGGAGCATACAAGTTTTATCACAAACTTGGGGTTATATTGTTATGTGGTAATGCCATTTGGATTAAAGAATGCAAGAGCTATGTACCAGCATTTGGTCAACTGCATGTTCTATAATCAAATTGGAAAACCATGGAGGTTTACGTGGATGACATGCTTGTGAAGTCTAAACAATCTTCCGACCATAAAAGGGATTTAGTTGAAATTTTTGATATTGTAACGACCCAGGGATTTTCGGCCCTGAAAATCGACATAAACACCTTTACCGTAACTCATGCCGACCTTCCAAACACTGAAAACACTGGAACGTTATTAGAAAGAATTTAGAGGGTGAGATAAGAAAGAAAGAAATATTAGAATAGAAGAAGAAGAAGAAGGACCAACACAACACAGAATCAGAGTCTCACATCGCAGTGGAATAAAATATAATATAGACATAAATTCTTACTGAGAGCTTTAAAAATACTTACAATTATTAGAGTACATCACACACCTGGACAGTTATAATAACCTTCCCTCATATACAATACACATCGGAATGGTAGTTATATAATATCATACGTCTGAACTCTTCCAACTCGTCTCTGCACAACATTCGATAACCTGAACCTGTACACCCGGGCCAACCCGAGCATTTACAAAACAGTGGGTCAGTCTGGTGAACCAGAGTGAGAAAAGCTCACACAGTATTAAGGTAACACACAACTTGATTTTTAAGTTAAAATCTTTTCAAAGAAAAGGATAATCGTAAGACCAAATCCACACATAAATACGGACGGTTTTTACCTTACGATAACCCAAAACATTTTTTTTTGAAATCAGTATCTTTTTTGATATTATAATAATGTATAAATACAAATATCAATCTAGCGGAACGCTTGCATTTCGCGCTCCACATATATAGTATACAAACTAAAACGTGGGTGCTTATTGGGGTTTGGATTCCGACTATGACAGGGTATGGGACCACCTACCGATAGTGTATCTCTAGAGGCGAATACACTGGGTTCAACAAGAACGTCTTGCAACCCGGCACTCACATGACCGACCACTCATTTCGCTTGAGTGTATCAAATGTATATCACCAACGGTTGGGCTCAAATGTAATGACCCAAAATTCCGGTCCAATTTGAGCTGACCAAAAACACAAGTCCAACCCCAAATTAAACTGAAAATCAGGAAATTAATAGAAAGAAAACAGAGGGTGAGGAAAGATAAGATAGAAACTTAGAATAGAAGAAGAAGAACACCACAACATCGGAGTAACACGAATCTCACAGCGGAACGAATAACATATAATATATAACATAACTTTGAAATATAACTTTGTACTTGAATGTACATCATTTTCTAAGTACAACACTTACAACACAGCGGAAATAAACTATAGCTATATGATCCTGAAGCCTCCTGCTCCACCTCTTCCAGTATATCTGTAAATCCCGACTACTCGACTGCCCGTACAAAACTAGGCACCCAAGAGTTTAGGGAAATAAAAAAATAAACTCCGGGTCAGTCATGGGACTGGTATGAGTAAAACAGTTTAAAACAGTTCAAGCAGGTAATCGATATCTCATAAGACCACGCCGTGTAACGGAACGGGTTTTTACCTTATGAGAATCCAAATTATCTTTATATCAAAAACCTTTTGATATTATAATAATATCTATCAACCACAATAATAATAATCATCTTGCAGAACGCTTTCATCTTACGTTCTACATATATAATATACAATCAAAACCGCAAGCACGTATTGGGTAATGGATTTCCAACTATGACAAGGTATGGAACCACCTTTCGCTAGTGTACCTCTAGAAAGGAATACACGGGGTTCAACAAGAACATCTTGCAACCCGCCCACACATGACCGACCACTCGTTTCGCTTGAGTGTATCAAATGTATATCACAACGGTTGGGATCAGCAACCATTTCCCGAATGGCACAACATCAACAATAGATTTTTAGAAGTAAATGAAACTCAAGATAAGGTGATTATACACCCTACTTCGGAGCGACCTACTTAGCCATGCTGCCTGCCTGATTTCTGTCATTTACCAGATGATGAGGCTAGAAGCTACGCTTCATCATCACGTCAGATTCACTTCGAATGCCACATTGTCAGATCCATCGAAAACCACTAATTGATGTCTACAACAGTACATTACGTGTTAGCTAAAGAAGTTTCCTTCTCCGCTTCCACTCTTGGTACGGTTGAAGAAATCAATGTACGTGACCTTTCTGGAAATACTCTGTCAGACATTCATCGATACAAGTCATCCAGGAACAGGATGAACCAAAGGCACTATTCAATACATCCATCTTAGGCACTGTTATCTAAGACTTATACAATAGCCTTTGCGCTTTACTCCGTCTTCAATTATCTTTGGCATATATGATTCTCAACGCTTATGCCAATACAGAGTGGTTCTTTGGATAATAATCCAACCGGTCTCTCCATATTAACAACGTTAAAATGGTCAAAACATCGATAATCTGTGATTTAACCATCAAAGAAAAACACGTGTGCAAACAACGATATTATTTCCAGATGGAAATTTATATCGATCAAACATCATTTAACATTTATCTCCTTAGTTCATTTTTCATCTCCTGTTTCCCTATATTCAACATTTCTTATTTTCTAAATTTAGAAAATATATGATATCACCATTGGAAAACATTTCCATTTCTTGTTTTCTATATCAGAAAACATTTCTGGTTCTTATTTGGAAAACATTTCCAAAACTCCTTCATTGGACTTAGACAAATGTTTAAACAAACCATCGCGATGCCAACTCAAACCATTACGCTTATTAACCAAATTCCTTTAACCCACCTTCACTATCAAACCTTAACCATTCCTTAGTTAAAAAAGAAGTCAATCAAGCTGGGGTATAATTACCTCTAAGACCTTAATTGAACAACGTTTCTAACCTTGAAATAGACAAAGTTCACCTTTTAATTCTTTAACAACTTCCTTACGTAACTCTCCTTCGAATTATCTCTTATTCGATAATTCTTTCCTTCGAATAAGGTATATTCGACAACCCTATTCAATTTACTTTATTCGATTAACTCCTATGAATTAACTCTATTGGACTAACGCTATTGGATTAACTCTATTGGACTAACGCTATTGGATTAACTCTATTGGACTAACGCTATTGGGTTAACTCTATCGGACTAACGCTATTGGATTAACTCTAATGGACTAACGCTATTGATTACTCATTTCACTTAACTCCTTTCAAATAAACTATATTCGATAACTCCTTTAACTCTATTCGAATAAACTATATTCGATTAACTCCTTTGATTTAACTCTAATCAATTAACTCCATCGAATAACTAATTTCGATAACTCCTTCGAATAACCAAATTTGATAATTCCTTTCGAATAAACTATATTTGATTACTCACTTCGATTAAACTAATCGATAACTCTTTTCGATTTAATTTATAATCGATAACTCCTTCGATTAACTAATAATCGATAACTCCTTCGATTAACTCATAATCGATAACTCCTTTCCTTTAACTCTATTCGAATAAACTAATATTCGATAACTTTATTTGATTTGACCTAACATCGATTAACTCCTTTCGATTTAACTAACATCGATTAACTCCTTCTAACTCGATTCGAATAACTAATATTCGATAACTCCTTATTCGACTAACTCTAATCGATTTATTCTAATTCGATTAACTCTATTTAATTTCTCTGTTGGTTAACTCAACTTTAACTGGTTAACTCTAACTGATAACTCTAACTGATCACTCTAACTGGTTAACTCTAACTGGTTAACTCTAACTCATACTCTCTTAAATTAACTCCAACGAATTAACTCCTTTTTTATTTGTTTACTTAACAAATAACAATTCCCTTTTCAATTTTATTTATTTAACAAATGAATATTTCTTTATTCTATTATATTCGTTTATCAACATTTTTCCCTTTTTATAAAACCCTATTCGTTTTATAAACATTTCCTTTTATTTACTGTCGAAATATTTCCTTTTATAAAATCTGTTGATTTTATAAAATCCCTTTATTTCAGTATACATTGAAATAATTCTTTTTACATCCCAGGGTCTTTTTATGATATTAAAAATATCGAATAACAATTATCAATATCATTTTAACACACATAATCCATAACAGATTATATAACACATCATATATCACAATATATGAAAAACAATAAAATAAATGTTGAGGAATCCAGTCGGATTCCTCCAACCTGTCTCCCCGCATCCACAGATGTTAAATAATAAAATCAACATCACTTTGAGTTCCATATGATATATTCTGTTTAACAGAATCAATATAGAAATTCAACTAACTGACTAGCAGTTCAATCAAACAGTCAACACACAGTCAATCAGCCAATATTTAACAGTTCTAAAAAAATACAACATGAAATTATAAACTGTTCAGAGTTAGTGAGATTTACTCACTTTGACAGTTCATCGTTAAAGAACGATAAACTGTTGTTTGATCTGAATCAAACAGTTTATTTTGCCATAAATTTGTACGAGCCCCAATCCACTTCCAGTCAGCTTCATTGTGAAACTCTCGTCCATACGATCCCAACGGATCTTTTTTCTTCTGATTTTGATAAGGTATAACGAAGATATCAAGATTACAAGATTTGAATACAATGTTTAAATTAAATTAACACAAGTCCATTTAAACATTTTTGGGCCTTACCACTTCTCAGCCGGCCAAATACCCAAATCCACATACCCGCTCCAAATCTCGTCTTCCCCAAACACAGTCGCTCAACCCACTATTCACACAGCAGTTTCAAAGCCATTTCCGACTTCATCACATGCCCCTTCCTCCTCCATTCCTCCACCGTTCAGCAAACTAAACACGCCATAGTCCTCCTCATCCGATACTCTTTCCAACCCTACCCATTTCCTACCCTTCGAACTGAAATATCCAGATGCAGCATCAGGTCTCCAAGCCGATGAACAAGTGTCGAACTTCCTCAAACTGGGTGTATAGGTGCGGTTTTACATTACAAACCCGAAAATCAACTTGAATCGAGCTCCCCTTCCATGAATTCAGAGATTTCCAAATCCCTAGGCTTTACTGCGTTTACGTCGAACTCCAGCACTAGCATCGAACCACACAATACTTATATAGGAACGAAGCTAATCTCATAACAAATCCAAGGATACAAGTTTTGTATTTTCTTGTAATTTATTCGAAATGATATTGATTTTTGAAGATCCGATTTTTGGTTTTACACGAGACATGTTGACGGCGGATTTTTGTTTGACTGTGGAAGATAGGAATTAGGTTTATAATTTTAGTTGGGGTATTTATAGGAGGGTTTAGATATTTTATTTCGAATATTATATTGAATTTAATTATACGCTGCCAGTATTCGCCTTCCAAAAATTCCTGTGATCACACACGATACCCAAAAACCACCAAACTGGACAGGCAGCTACAGTTCAACATTACGGTCCCAACGAAACTGGTTTCGTCGAATTCCGACTCCGTTTGCTCACACAACATATTTTTAACCGTCAAAATACTGACTGTTTTTCACTCTAAAAATGCCTACGACCACACAGTGACTCTAAAAATCACGAAACTTAGAATCCAGTAATAATTTGATGTTGCGGATCCAACAAAATTAGTTTCGTCAAATTCTGACTTCGTTTGCAAAAGTGGCTATTTTTAAAGCTCTGATTGACCCATTTAAATATATAAATATATTTAAATATAATTAAATTAAATATTTATAAATAAATATTAATGTCTATATTCATAGTGGAATACCATACAGCTCTAGAATATTCCTTTATATTTTTCTAACACGATATTTCGAATCTGGGTCAACCCGATATTCGATTTATATTGAAATTCCCTTTTAAAATATAAATAATTCCTTTATAAATTATAAAAGAATTCCATAGCGACTTTTCTAAAATTTTATTTGGACGTAAATCAAAATCTAAACGACGTAATCCCGATTTTTCTCTTCCACTAGAAAGATATACTCCACCAGCTCCACACGTTTCTTGTTTCACAGAAATCCGGCTTAAAACGAATCATGTACATTCAATTGAAGTTCGAATCGCCAATTTACGAACTGCAGCGCCATTTCAAGATCGATTTTAATTATAATATAATTATACGTTCAAACTGTCGTTCATATAATATATTTGTTATTCAAATTCAATTCCAAGCTGAATTAAATATCACAGATGATCCAGTTCACACCATATCGTCATTTCAGCCAATTCTGATTATTTCAGAATTAAATATATTATTTAATTTATTATTTTAATTAAATATTCCCAGCTATTTAATTAAACCACCATTTAATTCACTATATATATAATTAAATTAATTAATTATAATACCTCTGCCAATGCGGGTCATTACATCAAACCACCGTTTCCTGAAAAGGGACCACATCGAAATATATTAAAGAAGCAAAAGGAATTTCTCTAGATAGGTGATTATACACCCTAATGGGAGCGACCCACATAGCCATGCTACCTGCCCGATTTTTGTCATTTCCCGGTTGATGAGGCTTGAGGTTTAATTCCCTTTTGGAACATCTGGTCACCATCCATTTTGAATGCCACATCGTCAGATCCGCCAGATATCACTAATTGACGTCCACAAAAATACCCTAGTTATTTGGCTAGAGAAAAACCATTTCTACACCATCAACTATGGTACGTTTGAAGGAATCAACGTACGTGACCCTTTTGGAAATACTCTATCAGACATCCGTCCATACAAGTCATCCAAGAACAGGATGAACCGAAGGTACTCTCTTACTTCGTCCAATATAGGAATCACCCCATGGATCAGTAGCGAAAAGTCCCTGCAACCCGTTAATTTCAACCACGACAGAACCACACTTTATCTCTGGGCGCTAAACCGGAGATTAGTAGTGGTTCTTCCGTTTGTGAAGATATACGGTCTTCAATGCTTCATCTCGATCATCTTCAAATATCTCTACGTATTTATTGGTCGGAATGGTTATCGAATATAAATTCGATCCCGGTCTTTTCGTCCCAACAATCGTATTGGACAGATTTGATAGTCGGTGATTTAACTATCAAAATAAACAGTGATTCAATCATGAAAATTCCATGGGTTCATTGGTTTAGTATTCAGCATCAATTGGCCTTTTTAATTTAAAACAAACTAGTTCACTTCTACTTAATTAAAACTTCTAACTCTTTTAATATTTAAAAATATGATAATTGAATCTTATATACTAATGTTCTCAAAACCATCTCGCTTTAATACTTAGAAAAATAACTTATAACCATACTTCATTTCTACTTAATTCTCCTTTCAAATCTACTCAACCATTTCACGCTTTGGAAGTCTTATTTCCATTTTCTCCTTTCTACTTAA
This sequence comes from Allium sativum, assembly GCA_030737875.1. Taxonomy (NCBI): domain Eukaryota; kingdom Viridiplantae; phylum Streptophyta; class Magnoliopsida; order Asparagales; family Amaryllidaceae; genus Allium; species Allium sativum. The sequence goes on along the minus strand of CM060924.1, from coordinate 711,764,610 downwards.
TCTCATTTTTTATAGTACCTGTTAATTTAAAATTAACGCTTTAACACTTCAAATCTCATTTATATAATCTTGGTTTATTATAAACCCTTTATCTTGATTTTCTTTGACTTAACTCAATTAGCTAAGTAACATTGATTTCAAGCAATTTTATTTGCTTGGAATTCCCTTTATAACTTCATTATAAAAGTTCGGATTTTAAACATAAAATCCCTTTATAAACTCCTTTCACCATTTAATTAGATTTCATTTCAACTTCGATTACTCTTTAAATGAATTCAATTAAAAAGTAATTTACCAAATTACTATTAATCAGAATAATACTTTATCTTAATCATTAATTACTATAAAGGTAGTTAATTTCTTTATTTGCTAAAAGAAATAGTGAATTCCCTTTTTTTAAAACCTTATTAAAATTAGAACAATATTCACTAAACTATTTTATTCAAACACACTAATTTAATAATCAATCTCAATTAAAACGGTCGATTTAATCAACTTAAAACATGGTTATCTTGTTAACCGATTCCAATTAGTTTTCACTTTAAATTAATTAATAATATAATTAATTTAAATAGTTCCATTTAATTAAGTTTCAATAACCAATTTTCCAAATTTTAACCGTTAAGGTTAATTTCTATTCCCATATTTATATATCTGGTAAATCTCAAAATTTCGTAAAATCAATTTATAATTAATTATAAACATAAATATTTACTTCCTTTTAATAAAGTTTTATACAAAAGAATATATTTCAAAAATCTATCTCCAGATATAAAATAAATTTTATAACTTCCGTTCTATCAATTTACCTGACGGTAAATCAATATAAATAAAACAATTTACTTTCAGCCCATTTACTGCCGATTACTCAACCAATATAGCCCATTGGTTAAAACACAACACAGGTTGACTTTTCAGTCAATGATCAATACTAAAATCAATTACCCAATCATGACAATTCATATATGATAATATGAAAATAAATAATATATTTGAGGAATCCGGTTGGATCCCTCCAACCTGTTCTTCCCTGTATTCAAAACGGTTATCTTAAATCAGATAATTCAGTTTCATTTAACTGATAAAAATGAATAACGACCATTTAGCCTCAATCGCAAACAATTCAACCAATTAAACACGTTTATTTTATAAACATGACCAACAAGGTAAGTTACCTTTATTGGAACCAATCGTTAGAATAACGATTTGGTAACCAATCGTTAGAATAACGATTTGGTATTTCGCTGAAATTAAATGACGGTTTAATTTCATCAGTTAAATTGGCAAGCAAACAGTCAACCATTGGCAAGCAGAGCACACAAAATAAAAACCAAATTTTTATAAAATATAAATGGGAAAAATACTGAGTGAGTTTAACTCACCTTGATTTGACTTGTCGCTTAAGCAGTTCAGTTCTAGTTAAATTAAACGGGTGTTTAATTTAACTAGAAATCTCAGCAACTTCCAACACCATCCAAACTGTTTCCAGATTTGTTCCATAACGTTCTGTTTTTTATCACGAACCCGATGCGCTTGTTTCGTTTGATTCTGGTATCATAACAAAACGTCATACTTGAAATTAGTTTATATGTTTTTATTCAATTAAATTAGTTTCTTAATAACCTATTATATATAACGGCTGATATACTTGCAGTAGCTTGAATTCAAGGGTCCAAATTAAATCTTGATTGTTCAACGGAAGCTGACCCCATGTCCTCGTAAATTTTTCCACTTGGCTTTGATTTCATTTCGCACACTACATCACTTTCCAGATCCCATTTTTTATTCATGTAACAATTACTTCCCTCTTGTATTTCGTTCTAAACCTTTCACCCTGCAAGTGAATTAACGTTTTATCTTAATTAATAAGTTAAATTTCTAATTACTAATCATAAGTTCTAAATTTCTAAATACTCATTACGTTCACACTTGGTCGATCTCTCTGTCTTCTCATTTCTTTGTTCAAACCAATACCCAGTATTATGTTTTTGAATTTAAGAAGAGCGAACAATATTTAATATCACCAGGCTTCGTTCCAGGCCTTTTCACACGCTCGAGTCTCGCCACCATCCTCACGTTGTTCCCCCTCCTTTCATGATCGATGTCTGATCTGAGATCACCGAAATCTGTGCATGTCTTCCTCCATCATCGCTTTGAGTGCCACCATCCAAGACATCTCCGTCAGTCAACAATTTCCCCACAACGGCCAAGGCCTTCGATCGCTTTTCCAGCCACCACATTGGATGGTATTTGATCATCACCGTTGGATCCGTGGCACTTGTTGAGCTGAACGAGTTTACAGAAGAATCATTTGTGATTTGAAAATCAGATCGAGAGAGAATTAAGGGGAAAGTTTGGTTTAGTTTGGTCCATTCAGTATTTGTGGCGGCGGAAACAATTTCATTGACCAGAGACTTGCGAAAAATAGGGTTAGACAACTGTAAGGAGTATTTATACTAAACGTATATTAATATAATATTATATATGAAACTTCACGCTGAAGTAACATGTAAAACTATCCACAATTGACTTCTTTTTACTAATAAAAAGGCTAATTTTAGTAAAAAATATATTCTGGACCTAATGGGACAAGTTTCGTCGAATTCCGACATCGTTTGGAAAAAAATTCCTTTATAAAACCAGAAATAAACGCGTGTTTCAATTTTCCACGATCACCAGATAAATCAAATCAACTTGAAACCTTGCAGTCCTATAATAATTCTTCAATACAAACCTAAAGACACCAGTTTCGTCGCATTCTGAGATTGTTTCCCCGGTAGGCTATTTTTACGCGCACCGCAATGCCATTCTGAGCACCAAATTTGCCGGTCTCTAAAAATAACAAACTATATACCTATCCTGACTCTAATCGACGATACGAACTCAAAGGGACTGGTTTCGTGGCCTAATTCGATCATCTTCTCAAGTTATACCCAAACAACCCTTTATTAAATTAAATTAAATTAAATACACGCTATAGAAAATAACTGGGCGTTTATGGCTACCGTGGCCACATATGACATCGGTTTGCCATGCCATTTAGCGTCGTACAATAATTTAACATTACGGTTCCAATGAAACTGATTTCATCGAAATGGGCGACCGTTTGCAAAATGGCTATTTTAAGGGCCTATATTTTAAATAACGTTTTTCATAGCGATTATTTTAAAATTTGATTTGGCCATAAATAACACACCGTAATACGAAATCTGAATTTTTCTCTTTCATATGAAAATTATAATCAACATAGTTCCAACGTTTCTCATTTCACAGAAATCCGACTTATATCGGATCATATATATCGAGTTGAAGTTCAAAACTCCATATTACGAACTGCAGCGCCATTTCGAGCTCGTTTTATAATCATATAAATATATAACGTTAAAGTTCATTTTAATAACGAATTAAATATCAAATCCTTTAATATTTCCAATAAAATATTTAAAATAATAAATTAAATTAAATATTTGGCTACCAAAAATACGGGACGTTACATACTTCCCCCTTAAAATAATTTTGTCCTCGAAATTGCTAAGGTAAGAAAGAACGTTATAAACCCATTAATTTCCAAATCAAATTTATTTAAAACAAAACCAATTCAATACCGTATATAAATATTTTCAAAAATATCGAAAATTTTCTAACACCTTAAATTCCCGAAAAAATTCGGTAGAGTCTCCCCTACACGGAGTGACTTCTGCTATATCGCAGGAACAAATAATATATACATCGACCCACAAGGTCGGAAAACAAAAACTAAAGCCCAAAATTTTATATTTTTCACGTAGGCGTACCTTTTGCGAGCGCTATTGAGCATATCTGCTCGACGTATATTCGATTTACTCAACCAATATCAATCTGCATGTCCCTCTGGTACCTGTTCTTAACTCAATTCACATATCAGTAATAAATATGTGAAATTTCCAAGTACTATCTTATTACTCAAAAATATAACCATATTAATTCAAAAACCAAGCAGATAATATCAACCATTATCAACTACAGGGTTGAATCCCGAATTCCAATCCATATGTGGTTTCATTACAGTTTAATTATACCGGAAATTATTCTTCAGTTTATAATTCATTTGACTTCATTAAATTGTTGGTTATTTCCATTAAAACAACTATCATCCAATAACAAACATTCACAAACAACAACCAATACACGACAATTAATCAAATTAATTGAATTCACATTCAATATCAATATTTCATTTTGGTTTCTCATATTTGAACATCAGTTGATTTATGTCCAATTGATTTTCTTTTGATTATTATCTATTCAAAATTCCAATTTCTGTATATGTTTTATTTAATTTCGATATCATTCTTAGTTTAATTATACTTAACAAAGTTAAGTTTTAATTCAAATTTCAATCCGATTTGAATTCTATCCAAATCAGTCAAACACACTAATATCTCGATAATTTAATAAAATTATTTCCTTTCTATACAAAAATATAATTTGGGTAAATCATTTCATTTACCCTCTTTACAAAAAAAAATACTGTATCCATTGCCAGTTCTATGCTTCTCAACACTTGAACCGATTAACAACACAATACAAACCATTTGTATATCAAAATTACAAATACGCTCTCATATATATATATATATATACACACTCAATCTCGATCTAGGGTATTACTAACCCAATCAATATCGAGTCACACCACAGAGCCAAGGTTATTACCAAACCAATAGCTCTGATACCACTGTAACGACCCAGGGATTTTCGGCCCTAAAAATCGATATAAATACCTTTATCGTAACTCATGCCGACCTTCCAAACACCGAAAACACTAGAACGTTATTAGAAAGAATTTAGAGGGTGAGATAAGAAAGAAAGAAATATTAGAATAGAAGAAGAAGAAGAAGGAGTATCAACACAACACAGAATCAGAGTCACATCGCAGTGGAATAAAATATAATATAGACATAAACTCTTACTGAGAGCTTTAAAAATACTTACAATTATCAGAGTACATCACATACCTGGACAGTTATAATAACCTGCCCTCATATACAACACACAATGGAACGGTAGTTATATAATATCATACGTCTATACTCTTCCAGCTCGTCTCTGCACAACATTCGATAACCTGAACCTGTACGCTCCGGGCTAACCCGAGCATTTACAAAACACCGGGTCAGTCTGGTGAACTAGAGTAAGAAAAACTCACGCAGTATTAAGGTAACACACAACTTGATTTTTAAGTTAAAATCTTTTCAAAGAAAAGGATAATCGTAAGGCCTAATCCACACATAAATACGGACGCTTTTTACCTTATGATAACCCAAAACATTTTTTTTTTGAAATCAATATCTTTTCTGATATTATAATAATGTCTAAATACAAGTAAATATCAACCTAGAGGAACATTTGCATCTCACGCTCCACATATATAATATACAAACAAAACCGCGGGCACTTATTGGGGTTTGGATTCCGACTATGACAAGGTATGGGACCACCTACCGATAGTGTATCTCTAGAGGCGAATACACTGGGTTCAACAAGAACGTCTTGCAACCCGGCCCTCACATGACCGACCACTCATTTCGCTTGAGTGTATCGAATGTATATCACCAACGATTGGGTTCAAACCACCGTTTCTCGAAAAGGGACAGCATCGAAATAGATTAAAGAAGCAAAAGGAATTTCTCTAGATAGGTGATTATACACCCTAATGGGAGCAACCCACATGCCATGCTGCCTGCCCGATTTTTGTCATTTCCGGGTTGATGAGGCTTGAGGTTTAATTCCCTTTTGGAACATCTGGTCACCATCCACTTTGAATGCCACATCGTCAGATCCGCCAGATATCTCTGATTGACGTCCACAAAAATACTCTAGTTATTTGGCTAGAGAAAAACCATTTCTCCATCGTCAACTATGGTACGTTTGAAGAAATCAACGTACATGACCCTTTGGGAAATACTCTGTCAAACATTCGTCCATACAAGTCATCCAAGAACAGGATGAACCGAAGGTACTCTCCTACTGCGTCCAATATAGGAATCACCCCATGGATCAGTAGCGAAAAGTCCTTGCAACCTGTAGATTTCAACCATGACAGAACCACAGTTTATCTCTGGCCGCTAAACCGGAGATTAGTAGCGGTTCTTCCGTTTGTGAAGATCTACGGTCTTCAATGCTTCATCTCGATCATCTTCTAATATCTCCACGTATTTGTTGGTTGGAATGGTTTTCAAATATAAATGCGTTCCCGGTCTTTCCGTCCCAACAATCGTATTGGATAGATTTGATAGTCGGTGGTTTGACTATCAAAATAAACAGGGATTCCATCATGAAAATCCCATAGGTTCAGTGGTTTAGTATTCAACATCAATTGGCCTTTTTAATTTAAAACAAACTAGTTCACTTCTACTTAATTAAAACTTCTAACTCTTTTAATATTTAAAAATACAATAATTGAATCTTATATACTAATGTTCTCAAAACCATCTCATTTTAATACTTAGAAAAATAACTTATAACCGTACTTCATTTCTACTTAATTCTCCTTTCAAATCTACTCAACCATTTCGCGCTTTGGAAGTCTTATTTCCATTTTCCCCTTTCTACTTAATCTCATTTTTTATAGTATCTGTTAATTTAAAATTAACGCTTTAACACTTCAATTCTCATTTATATAATCCTGGTTTATTATAAACCCTTTATCTTGATTTTCTTTGACTTAATTCAATTAACTAAGTAGCATTGATTTCAAGTGATTTTATTTGCTTGGAATTCCCTTTATAACCTCATTATAAAAGTTTGGATTTTAAACATAAAATCCCTTCGTAAACTCCTTTCACCATTTAAATTAGATTTCATTTCAACTTCGATTACTCTTTAAATGAATTCAATTAAAAAGTAATTTACCAAATTACTTTTAATCAGAATAATACTTTATCTTTAATCATTAATTTCTGTAAAAGTACTTAATTCATTTATTTACTAAAATAAATAGTGAATTCCCTTTTTTTAAAACCTTATTAAAATTAAAATAATATTCACTAAACTATTTTATTCAAACACACTAATTTAATAATCAATCTCAATTAAAACGGTCGATTTAATCAACTTAAAACACGGTTATCTCGTTGGCCGATTCCAATTAGTTTTCACTTTAAATTAATTAATAATATAATTAATTTAAATAATTCCATTTAATTAAGTTTCAATTACCAATTTTCCAAATTTTAACCGTTAAGGTTAATTTCTATTCCCATATTTATATATCTGGTAAATCTCAGAATTTACTTTGTAAAATCAATTTATAATTAATTATAAACATAAATATTTATTTCCTTTTAATAAAGTTTTATACAAAATAATATATTTCAAAAATCTATCTTCAGTTATAAAATAAATTTTATAACTTCCGTTCTATCAATTTACCTGACGGTAAATCGATATAAATAAAACAATTTACTTTCAGGCCATTTACTGCGGATTACTCAACCGATATAGCCCATTGGTTAAAACAAAACACAGGTTGACTTTTCAGTCAATGATCACTACTAAAATCAATAACCCAATCATGACAGTTCATATATGATAATATGAAAATAAATAATATACTTAAGGAATCTGGTTGGATCCTTCCAACCTGTTCTTCCCTGTATTCAAAACGGCTATCTCAAATCGATAATTCAGTTTCATTTAACTGAGAAAAATGAATAACAACCATTTATCCTCAATCACAAACAATTCAAACAATTCAACCAATTAAGCACGTTTATTTTACAAACGTGACCAACAAGGTAAGTTACCTTTATTGGAACCAGTCGTTAGAATAGCGATTTGGTATTTCGCTAAAATTAAACGACGGTTTAATTTCATCAGTTAAATTGGCAAGCAAACAGTCAACCATTGGCAAGCAGAGAACAAAAAAAAAAACCAATTTATATAAAATATAAATGGGAAAAAAACTGAGTGAGTTTAACTCACCTTGATTTGATTTGTCGCTTAAGCAGTTCAGTTCTAGTTAAATTAAACGGGTGTTTAATTTAACTAGGAATCTCAGCAACTTCCAACACCGTCCAAATTGTTTCCAGATTTGTCCATAACGTTCTGTTTTTCATCATGAACCCGATGCGCTTGTTTCGTTTGATTCTGGTATCATAACAAAACGTTACACTTGAAATTAGTTTATATGTTTTAAATCAATTAAATTAGTTTCTTAATAACCTATTATATATAACGGCTGATATACTTGTAGTAGCTTGAATTCAAGGGTCCAAATTAAATCTTGATTGTTCAACGGAAGTTGACCCCATGTCTTCGTAAATTTGTCCACTTGGCTTTGATTTCAGTTCGCACACAACATCACTTTCCAGGTCCCATTTGTTATTCATGTATCAATTAATTCCCTCTTGTATTTTGTTCTACACCTTTCACCCTGCAAGTGAATTAACGTTTTATCTTAATTAATAAGTTAAATTTCTAATTACTAATCATAAGTTCTAAATTTCTAAATACTCATTACGTTTACACTTGGCTGATCTCTCTGTCTTCTCGCTAGGCCTTCGTTTCTTTGTTCAAACCAATACCCAGTATTACGTTTTTGAATTTAAGAAGAGCGAACAATATTTAATCTCCCAAGGCTTTGTTCCAGGCCTTTTCACACGCTCGAGTCTCGCCACCATCCTCACGTTGTTCCCCCTCCTTTCATGATCGATGTCTGATATGAGACCACCGAAATCTGCGCATGTCGTTCCTCCATCATCAGTTTGAGTGCCACCATCCAAGACATCTCCGTCAGTCAACAATTTCCCCACAACCGCCAAGGCCTTCGATCGCTTTTCTGGCCACCACATTGGATGGTATTTGATCATCACCGTTGGATTCATGGCTCTTGTTGAGCTGAACGGGTTTACAGAAGAATCGTTTGTGATTTGAAAATCAGATCGAGAGAGAATTAAGGGGAAAGTTTGGTTTAGTTTGGTCCGTTCAGTATTTGTGGCAGTGGAAATAATTTCATTGACCAGAGACTTGCGAAAAATAGGGTTAGACAGCTGTAAGGAGTATTTATAGTAAACGTATATTAATATAATATTATATATGAAATTTCACGCTAAAGTAACATGTAAAACTATCCGCAATTGACTTCTGTTTACTGATAAAAAGGCTAACTTTAGTAAAAAATAAATATTCCGGACCTAATGGGACAAGTTTCGTCGAATTTCGACACCGTTTGGAAAAATTTCCTTTATAAAACCAGAAATAAATGTGTGTTTCAATTTTCCACGATCACCAGATAAATCTAATCAACTTGAAACCTTGCAATCCTATAATAATTCCTTAATACGAACCCAACGGCACCAGTTTCGTCGTATTCTGAGACTGTTTCCCCGGTAGGCTGTTTTTACGCATACCGCAATGCCATTCTGAACACCAAATTTGTCGGTCTCTAAAAATAACAAACTATATACCTATCCTGATTCTAATCGACGATACGAACTCAACGGGACTGGTTTCGTGGCCTAATTCGATCGTCTGCTCAAGTTATACCCAAACAACCCTTTATTAATTAAATTAATTTAAATACGCGCTATAGAAAATGCCCTTGGCGTTTATGGCTACCGTGGCCACACATGACATCGGTTTGCCACGCCATTTAGCATCATACAATAATTTAACGTTACGGTTCCAATGAAACTGATTTTATCGAAATCGGCGATCGTTTGCAAAATGGCTATTTTAAGGGCCTATATTTTAAATAACGATTTTCATAGCGATTATTTTAAAATTTGATTTGGCCATAAATAACACACCATAATACGAAATTTGAATTTTTCTCTTTCATATGAAAATTATAATCAACATAGTTCCAACATTTCTCGTTTCACAGAAATCCGACTTATATCGGATCATATATATCGAGTTGAAATTCAAAACTTCATATTACGAACTGCAGCGCCATTTCGAGCTCATTTTATAATTATATAAATATATAACGTTAAAATTTGTTTTAATAACGAATCAAATATTAAATCGTTTAATATTTCCAATAAAATATTTAAAATAATAAATTAAATTAAATATTTGGCTACTAAAAATACGGGATGTTACAGATATTCATCGAAGGTATGGAATGAAGTTAAACCCCACAAAATGCTCATTTGGGGTCACATTTGGAAAATTTCTTAGGTTTATCATGATTTATCGAGGGGTTGAGATAAATCCTAGTCAAATAGCAGCAATAAGGAATATTAAAGAACCACGAAAGATCAAGGATGTTCAAAGCCTAGCTGGAAAAGTTGTCGCATTGAGCAGGTTTATCTCCAAAGCCACAGATAAGTGAGTTCCTTTCTTCGATCTGATAAAAAGAGGAAAACGAAATTTTGAGTGGACCCCTGACTGTGTGGAGGCTTTCCATAATTTATTATACTTATTAGAAAAGCCTCCAATATTATCAAAACCCGTGGAACATGAGGATTTATTTGTCTACCTAGCGGTATCATCTCATGCCGTCAGTACAGCATTGGTACGTGAAGATGATAAAGTCCAGAGGCCTGTATACTATGTGAGCAAGAAGCTAGCATCTGCAGAACGTAATTATCCAAAGATAGAAAAACTTGCTTATAGCCTTCTGATTGCTTCCCACAAACTTTGTCATTACTTTCAGGCTCACCTGATAGTTGTATACACCGATCAACCTTTAAGGCAAGTGTTACAAAAACCCGAAGCATCAGGGCGGTTACTTAAATGGAACATCGAGCTAAGTCAATTCGATTTAAATTTTCAGCCACGGAAATCAATAAGAGGCAGGCATTGGCCGACTTTATAGCCGAATTCACAATTCCCGAAGAGGAAACGGTGGGTGACAAGGTGGTTACTTTGGACCAAGAGTTAGAGCTTAGTCCGTGGAAGCTATATACGGACAGAGCCAAAAATGATCGAAGGTCCGGCGTCGGAGTTGTTTTAATAACTCCTGAAGGACGAACTATTTACTATGGATTGCGATTAGAGTTTGCTGCTACCAATAACGATTCCGTGTATGAAGCCCTGATTGCTGGGCTGAAACTCGCCAAAGAACTGGGGGTGAAGACACTGGATATATGTTGCGACTCCAAGATAGTTGTATGCCAGGTTCGGGAGGAATTTATCGCTAAAGGGCCTCGACTCATTACTTATCTCAAAAAGGTAAAGGAGTTGCTGGGTAGTTCGGAGCATTACAGCATAACGCATATTCCAAGAACAGAAAATCAGAAAGCAGATCGATTGATAAAGCTAGCAAGTTCCGATAAGAAACTGAAATGGTTCCGATAGAGGTTTTAGAATCACCAAGTTTCAATCTAATGGAAGTGGAACTAGCCTTGGAAGTTGAACCAAAGAGAGAATCATGGATGACACCAATCAAGAATTTTCTCAAGAATGGAACCCTCTCGTTGAAGAAGAGCGAAAGACGAGTTGTAAGATGTAAGGCTGCAAGATACATTTTACAGGACGACGTCCTTTATTGCCAGCGGTTTTCAATGCCCCTACTACGGTGTATCGCACACGACGACATCAAACGTGTAATGCAAGAAGTACATGAAGGTGAGTGTGGGGACCACACCGAGGGCCAAACCCTAGCAACGAAAATATTACAGTATGGATATTTTTGGCCTATCGTGAATAAAGACACGGCTGATTATTCACGACGCTGCGACCGATGTCAAAAATTTGCCAAGATTCCCAGAGCACCTCCGACTAAGCTCAAATCGATGGCAAGCCCATGGCCGTTTGCCATGTGGGGTATTGATATTATTAGAGTGTTACCTATTGCCAGAGGGAGAGCAAAGTACGCGATCGTCGTCGTGGACTAATTCACGAAATGGGTGGAAGCTGAACCTTTAACAACAATCACGACAAGAAAGGTGATCAGTTTTGTGGTTAGAAACATTATCTATCGATTTAGGATACTGAAGACCATCATAACTGATAATGGGACACAGTTTGACAGCATCGAATTCAGAAACTTCTGCCAGAAATACAAGATTGATAAACGGTACACTGCTGTAGCTCACCCGTAGTCAAACGGCCAAGTCGAAGCAATAAACAAGGTCATTAAATCTATTCTCAAGAAGCGGTTAAAGCGGGCCATAGCCAAATGGGTAGATGAGTTGCCACTAGCTTTGTGGGCCTACAAGACAACCTTTAAGATGGCCACTGGCCATACTCCCTATTCAGTTTCCTTCGGGTCAGAAGCAGTAATCCTGGTAGAATTGGAAGTCCCTTCTCATCGAGTTGCATACTATGACCCGACGACAAATAGAACACTCCTCCTAGAGTCTCTTGATATGGTTGAAGAAAAAAGAGACGAACCAGGCTTGCGTGCCTCAAGACATAGACATCAAGTAGCACATTATTATGACCGGAAATTTCGCTTCAAAACCTTTGAACCAGGAGACTTAGTATTGAAACGAGTCTTCCCGCCTTCAACCCAATTGTGTCCAAAATGGGAAGGGCCATACACCATCCAACGGAAGCTTGATACAGGAGCATTCAAGCTAATGACCGTGGACGGTGAAGAGATTCCCAGAGCTTGGAACGCTCAGCACTTGCGACGATACCTGAGCTAAATATGAAATGTCTTCCTTTTTGTTTTTATAAGGTTTGTAAAAAGGCACAACTTGCCTTAAAAAGTTTGTTTATATGAACAAAGGATTATGAAGTGGATGTAGGCTACGACTTATTTGAACCACTATAAAAATATCGTGTGTCAATTACTTTCCTGCATTATTTATATCGTCAACCATTATTCTATCATGACAATGAAACACAAAACATTAAATTAAATTTCAAAAATTGGAGATAACCTATGTGCAGGAGCAAACAAAATGACCGTTTTCATGATAAGATGTAAAGAATGGGAAGACGACATTCCTAACTCTAACTCTCATGAAACAAGAGAGAGTATAAAGGAAGGGAAGACAACGTCCCTTGAGGCGTGAAGGTGCACCCCGATAAGAGACGGCCTCAATAATACTCTAACCTGGTTATGATAAAGGAGAGTATAAAGATGCTGAAAAGAATAAGCATCAATGACGAAAAGAATATGGCTCCGTCAGAGAATCGGGGGCAGTTGAATTTTGAATTTAATCAATCTTGAGTAAGTTTTAATCAGTTATCGAAGATTGATTGGGGGCATATATATGTACACATGTTCCCCTTAATAATGACTTTATTATATAACTGTGATACGACATGCTGTTCATTTGCATTTTTACCTAAATGTTAAATTTACGAATATCAGACATTGCAGGGAAAAAACCACTTTATTCACAAACACGTGAGTTTATACTGGAAGGCTAAGCAAAAGATGCGAGGGTCGCACTCACTACAATAATAGCGGACCAGTGGAATATCAAAATAAAATAAAACAAAGCGCATTATCCCTTGGGCTTTAGAGTAGACTTGGATTTTTTGGCAGCCTTAAGAGCATTTCTAGCTTCTTTTTCATCATCAGATATGAGACGCTTTGGCTTCTTCTTCTCTGTAGTTGAAGTACCAGAATTGGTAGATTTCTTTCTAGGAGTCGGAACACTGGAATCAAGAGAATATTTCTTAGCAAGTTATTCTGTAATTGACCAAGTTGAAATCTTAACAACTAACCTCGATCTAGGATCCACCACTGCAAGGGGCTTAAGGCTTTCAGGGTTTAATTTTTCGACTTTCAGCTGCATGCACTTGTCTTGTTCGGCTTTCATTTCAGCCAAAGTCATGTCATCAGCATTTTTCGAATCCCCAGTTATAGCAACATCAGGATTTTCTTCATGCCCCTCGTTACCATCGTCGTCTTTCAAAGCGTGTATCATTTCAACATCATGAGAAGTGTCGGCCTTAGGCGGTTCAGTTCCCCTTCCGGATTCGACGATGGTAGCATTATCCGGTCCTCCCTGATCCTTTTCCATAGATTCTTCCTCAATGGTAGTACCCCGAGGCTCATCAGTCTTCTGGGCTGGTTCAGCACCTAAGAATGAAAAGCAACAGTTATCAACTTAAGAGAAAATAAAGAATCCTAGATCGATTGCCCAATGATGTGATGAAAGGTGGAGACGGCCTTGACGAATTGGGGTGAAAAGGTGGAAATACCTTCTGATGATTTCTCAATTGGGGCGGCTACCGTCTCTGACACTGATTTGGGCATAGGAGATAAAAGAGACGCTTTAGGAATTCCCGGATTCTCGGGATCATATCCCTCGACTCCAGTAGCTTCGGCGGTAGCAGAAGAAGAACCAACTTCAAGGATTTTTTTTTGGCCAGGCGTTTCTCCTCCTCCATTGCAGCAGCAATAAGGCGACGCCCCTCGGCCAAACATGTCGGTTCATCATCTCTCAGATACTTCTCTATGAGTTTTTCTTCATCAACGAAGTCTACCTTAAGTTCCTCTTTTTCCCATTCAATGATTTGACTCTATACGTGAACTAAGGTAGTCGGATAGTCTTCGATCCAAGAGATATTTCAGTGACGGATTATATGTGCAAAGAATTCAATCATTAGTTCGCCAAAACCATGCAATTCTTCTTGAGCCTCTGATAGTTGTTTATGAGTTTCTTCAGCAGACTTAATAGCGCTATCCACATTTGCCTCAGCTAAGGCAGCCCTAGTCTCGGCTTCCATTAACTTGGACTCCAAGTCAGCATTTCATTTCTCCAGCTCGACATTCTTCCTCGCTAACTCGGCCTTTTCTTGCTCAAGAGTATTGTAAGCTAGTTGCATTTTGACACTGTTTGACTTAGCATCTTCCGCTTGTTTCTTCAACTCCAAACGTTCTTCACTGTGAGATTCCAGCAATTCATGATAACGCTTTTGCAATTCCTCAAATTGCTTTTTGAAGTTGTTAGCATCTCGTTGAGCAATGACAAGTTGAGCCTGCGTATCTTGTAAGTCCTTCTCCAGATTTTTCAAAACATTCTCATCGGAATCTGCAGCCTTCTTCATTGCATCAACGTCTATAATTAAGGCCCGAATGATTCTGGAGAGATTGCGTGAATACTTGTACATCTCCAAGTATTGTTTCTCAACTGCGTCAATCTTTGCCTTAGCCTCATTTGCCCACTTTGGAGAAATAGGATCAAGTGCAGGTAAGAAAGTTAGATTCTCAAAGTAGTGATTTGGGAACTGCTTCTCCAGATATGCCAGTTTAGTTTTGGAATCAGCATCAAGTGGTGAGGGTTTCCAGTATGATAGTTCAATGTGTTTCCACTTAGCAGGGACGATGGCTGCATCGCCTTTTTCAGATCGCTTCTCAGAAGCTTTGTGCTTGTCTAGTGAATCGATGTATTTCAGTGGACTTTTTTCTCGATTATATTTGTCTTGGGGTGAAGTTCGATCTTTGGATTGCGATGTGTCTTCTCCACGATGACTCTGGTGGCTCTTATACCTGTCTGGATCCGACCGGACAGGAGAACGAGAGCGTAAGGTGTGTGGTCGATGAGAATCATGAGGTCTTCTGTCATCTCTGCCCCGGCTCTTACGGCAATCATACTCGGTGTCAGAAGGAGGTCTAGACATGCTACGGGGAATTTTCCTAACATCATAGTAAGGGCGAGACATTGTACCTGCACAACAATATAGGTGGAGTTCAGAATCAATGTTCACATAAGACATGAGTGTTGTGACGTGTGGTGCTAATGTGTAATGTGCATCCTAAGTGGTGTTCCCCCCAAACAAACCCGAGTCTAAAGCCAGATTAGCATGAGCGAGCCCTTTGGCCTTCACAGGAGTAGTCTTCTCTGAAGAAGTGAATGTTAAAGGATTCGTGCCAAAGTCCTATGGAATATAGATAGTTTCGGGTCGGGAAAGATTTCCTAAACCCTTAAATGTGGAATCGTCGGTAGTAGGAGCATCTCCTTGAGAAGCGCCTAGTGGAAGCTCTTTAGGGGATGTTAACTTCTCAGGAGAAATAGCATCATCAGGGATGGTATACCCTTCTCTGTACTTTTCAGCTATGTTGGCTAACTCATCGTCCTGAGTTCAGGATGGAGAAGGTGGAGTCCTAAGAGGTATTGTTGGAACTTCGAGCCCTCGCCTGCCTCAGGAATAGTATCGACCGGGGGTATGTACACATATGTACCCGTCCCATGACCTATACTATGGGTAATAGATAGTAACCCGTGATGATGGAGATACTTATCCCTAAGAACTTCGTCGATGGTTAGGAACTTTTGATCGCCATTGAGAAGCCGATGCAAACGATCAAAGTATAATTGATCTGATATTTGCTTTGGGTTATCAACTGGGAATGAAAAAGAAAGAAAATTAATATGTTGGCATGATGATTTAAAATTGAAATCTTGAAAGTCGGTGCTTTACTTGATTTGGTCCATCTCCTGGCACACACCGGCTGTTGTCTGATATAAAACCATTCCAGTTTAGAATTGCCAGGCTTGCTGCTAAATGGAACAGTAATAATTTTCCTTTCCGGGACTGATTTAAAATAAAAGAAGGAGGGAGTTTCTTGAGTCCGATGCTTGAAATTATAAAAAAAAGTGGACGTCATCGAAGGTAGGCTCTATACCTAAAACTTCTTTGTATGCTATATACAAGGTGTATAAATAAGCATAAGAGTTGGGATGTAATTGCATGGGGGCAATCCGCATTTGTCTCAGAAAATCAACGACAAAATGCGGAAATGGTGGAATAGCCCCAACCAGACACATCAATCGGGTAATTGCCATAAATCCTTCCGGTGGATTGTGGGGGCGATCTGTTTTCGATGGAACCAGGATATCTCTTTTTAATATCCCATGCTTTAGACATATTCGGACGAGTCTATCATCATCGATTGTCGACTCAACAGAGTCTTTGGGTAACTCCAATATAGTTGCAGTTTCAAATTCGTCAGGAGCACGATCATCTCCTATCCCTCCTTCCTCTTCATCACCAAGAGAAACTTCACTACCAGAAGATATTTCACTATTGTGTGCTTCCATTTCATAATCTGGCCCTCATCATCACATTCAGGGTCTGAGGGAAAGGATATGTCATCAAGGGCGAGTTTCTCGGAAGTTTCTACGACTTCTCTCTTTTATGCTAACCTAGATGAACGTCTCTCTACCATGCGCTAAACTACTGAAGGAGCAATAACATAAGTTAGAATAAAATAGCCCGTATCCCTCCTGTGCACGTGTGTGAGCTAAAGTGTACAAGTGCGTAAAGAAATGCAACATAAAGACGGACAATGCCATTATGTGTGCATATGAACATTCCGAAAAGTACAGCAAAAAGGGCTCTATCCTAACTGTCCATGGAGATGGAAGTCATGTTTAGTGTTTGTTGAGTTGGTTATGGTGTGGTTATGTTTCAAAACAAACCTTAATGGTTCGAATCGGTTACGTAGTGTTGAACCGGACTGGTTCAGAGCATGCACTTCCAAGGCAGATCAGAGCGGATCAGTGCTAGAAGTGGATCGATTCGGAGCTCTGGGTTGAGCTACATCGGATCGGTTCGGAACCATTGAGGAGATAGAGCCAGCTTTGAGATGAAGAATTTATTCGTATCGGCTAACGCCAGGCCGAACCGACTCAGTAAACCCCCAAAAATCCTAAGCTTATCTACTCCATCCATGGTATTGTTTCCCGATCCGATCCGATGCTCCGTGTGCTATCCCCAGCGCTCTGGCACCAATCAATCCACCTCTTACCGATCCCTTTCCTTTCTCTCTTCTCCTTCTTCATCTCCTCTATTCCTTTATCAGTACCAAACCCAATTTCATGCCAAAAACAAAATCAAAGCTGAAGTGCCTATGTGTTGGCATGACCTACGTTAGCTTCAATCCTCCTCCACAGCCGCCTCGAGATGGTGACGAGGCCATCAATGATGGCGGCGAGGAGGAGAAAGACGCGGCGTCGACTAAACCCCACGCTGAAATCGCTTTAACGATTCGTGAATTCGAATTGAAATCACGTCAAAAGGGAGTTAATCGAAGTTTTTGACCCACCTAAGTAATTGATTTGAGAATTAAAGGAGAATTCCTGAAATATTAGGAGCTAGGGTTTTGTTTTTCCTTGGTGCAGATTTCGAAAAAAAAACGATAGAGATAAAAGAAGGGAGAAAGAAACGAAAAATGATTAATTTATATAAAAGTGGAGGGGCCCTTTGTATTCCTGCCAACGTGTCCCCCCATTCCGATCAGACCGGAGGACATGCCCACGATGATTTGGCCCATTGACGTAACGGCGCCGATAATAGGAAAAATCATGTGAATCGGATCCGGACCCAAGCATAACTGCAAGTATTGATTTAATAAACGAATGAAAACTCAAAGAAAAATATATGTACTAAAGTTTACCTGGAAGAGTTATTAGACATCGAGCGGAGTTCTCAGAGTTATTTGAAACAAAGGAAGAAATTGGAACGTTCTATGGTGTATATGTAGGCAACAAGAGATATGACTTTATGCAGCAACGCGTTTCTACAAACGAATGGGAGAGACTATCCAACGATTCCAACTCAGAAACCAATGGTCAAATAATGTCAAAGCACGCTCCATCTTCAATAGAAGCATCCTTCGATGGGGCAAAATGTTAGCCTACTTTGTGAACTAGGCTACACAAAGTTAAAGGATTATTTAAGTGAAGAATATTGACTAAGAAATGCACCCTTTTAGAAGTCCGATTCAGATCGGATCCCAGTTGTCAAACCAAGATGATTGCGAAGCAGAAGACAAAGCCACGGGGGCATAACCGGTTCGGAGCGGAAAGACCCGATCCGCTCCTTCCTCTTTGTGTACTCAATCCACCCTTCCATTATTCCACCAAAACCGATCCGATCCCTTGGTTCTAGCACCTTTGATCCGAACCCAGAGTCACGACAGCTTCACCCCATGTTCCCTTGAAATCCGGAGCGGTTATGCCCACGTTCTACCCATGTTTGCCACTGAACTGATGTGTTGTCACTCCCATATCCCATCCGAACCGAAAAGTGATGGGAGGCCACGTGGATCAGAATCGAAGCCATCCCAGGAGCATTTTCACCTATAAATACACCATCAAGAGGCATTTGGAAGGATCCTTTGGCAGTTTCAAAACTAAAACTCCTTTACTATCCGAATTTCATCAACTTATTCAGATTACAATCATCTTTTGAATCATATTGTGAAGGAAATTGAATGAATCAATGTATTGTATAAGTGAGAATTGAGTGAAAATCGTTGTTGTACTTGCATTCAAGACATCAATTCAAAGAGTAGAAAGTGGATGTAGGCTATTTAATGCCGAACCACTATAAATTGTGTGTTTTCTCCGTTTTTTGATTTCATTTCAGTAGAATCATTACTCGTTTGGGTGTTAGAGCCAATTTTGGATCTAACAATTCGCATGCTAGTAAACAATTTGGTGAATATCAGTACTTTGTTTATTATATGATATCATATATTATAGTTTAGAGCGATTTGTGTTGCAAAGCGCTAACTTATTTACTAATTTGCTAGGGTGTAGAGAATCGGACTGATGCAAGCACATCTGAAATGGTAACTTCTAGTTACATTGCAACATTTATTTTTTTGTTTTTAATATAATTTTTTGTTTTTATTAACCATAGGGTATTTTGGAGAAAATTCATGAAAAATGTGATTTATTGGACTGTAATGGGTGTGATGAAATAGTTGCCGAAGGAAGAGTTATATCAAGTGATCCGAATGAGTTTTTACATCAAGTTCCTTTAGGACCAAATATTCTGAAAATTTTGATAGAATTTCTGAAGATAATTGATGCTTATTTATAGAGGACCGCGGCTGCAATGACACGTGTTGGAGAAGCTAAGAGTATGATAGTAGCATGGTTGGATGATAGAGTAATCGTGAGGACGATAGAAAAGGAGAAAGTAGACATTGTGGTAACATTTGAATTTAGTTTCTATTGTAGCTATAAACTAAGAATAATACATTTTTGTCGTATATTCGTTTAGCCCAAGCCATTAAAAATAACAAGAAATAGAGTAGAATAACATGTGCAGTTTGGGTTAAAATCGATCCTGAGGAACAATTTTCATACTCTATACTAGCAAACAAACATGTACAATGTATTTACTGTGTTTGTCAACATTTGTATGTTAGTAAAATTAAATTTGTTCACTTCTATATAAAATTACAAATTTACATATAAAAAAACCCTGACAAAATTAATAAGAACTTCAATTATTATTTGCCTGTTCACTTTTAGTTTGCATATACGATTTCTTTCAAAATAAATTATATAATGATGTTGATTTCTATGAGTAAAAAAATAACTAATTATCATGTACTGGTAACAAAAGAACACAAAAAAAGAAGGATAAAAATAAATAAGGATGAGCGAAGTGCTGTAGCGCAACAACTTTTAGAGGTTGAAAATTTACACGTTGGTTGCAATTTGCGTAGAAGGGTGATGAAACCAAGAAAAAATGATTTTGTCGAACCATCTTAGATGAGTTCATTTTATTAATAATACAAATAAGTATGAAATACTAATGAACCAGACAATAATGCCCCAACTCTGTCTGCTAATCTAAGTCTACATTTGAGAGCACTTAATTTGGTCCAGCACAACAACGCATAAGTAGAAGAAAAACTCATTTTTATTTGGCTTCGTCTATAGCGTCTCGGGAATTTCGACACTTGAATCTTGACACTATTACATCCCGTGTCCAAAATTAAGTATCGAAAACCCAAAAAGCTAACAAAAAGGAATTAGAGGGTGAGATAAGGAAGAAAGAAAGTTAGAATTGAAGGATAAGAAGAACCAATATAACAAGAGTCTCACATCGCAGCGGAACAAAATATAATATATAAATAAACTTTACTGAGAGCTTTGAAATAAAAACTTACAACCATCAGAGTATACATCAACACACTTGGACAGTTATATCATTTGTCCTTATATACAACACACAGCGGAAAAATAATTCTTCCAGCTCATCTCTTTACAGCATCCGATAACCTGAACCTATAAAACCCGGGCTAACCCGAGCATTACAAATGCCGAATCAGTCTAGTGAACCAAAGCGAGAAAAACTCGCTAAGTTTAAAATATGATCCAACTTGATTTTAAAGTTAAAACATTTCTTTTCGAAAGAAAAGGATAATCGCAAGACCAAATCCACACATGAATATAGACGGTTTGTCCCTTACGATAATCCAAAACACTTTGAAACCAATATCTTATTCTAATATTATAATAGTGTCTAAATACAAATAAATAACAATCTAGCAGAACGCTTGCTTCTCACGTTCTACATATATATAGTATACAATCAAAACTGCTGGCGTTTATTGGAGATTGGATTCCGACTATGACATGGTATGGAACGACCTGCCAATATTGTATCTATAGAGGGGAGTACATTGGTTTCAATAAGAACATCCTGTAACCCGGTTACACATGATTAGCCACTCATTTCGCTTGAGTGTACCAAATGAATATCACCAACGGTTTGGGGTGACCCACCATTTCACGAAAAGGGACAGCATCGAAATAGATTAAAGAAGGAAATGAATTATTTTTTTCTAGATAGGTGATAATAAATCATAATGGGAGCGACCCATATAGCCATGCTGCCTGCCCGATTTCTGTCATTTCCCTGTTGATGAGGCTTGAGGTTCAACATTTATTTTTGAACAACTGGCCACCATTCACTTTGAATGTTACATTGTCAGATTCGCCAGATATCACTAATTGATGTCCACAAAAATACACTAGTCGTTAAGCTAAGAGAAGGTGTCTTGTCCGCCATCAACAGAAATACGTTTGAGGAAATCAGCGTACGTGATTCCTTTGGAAATACTCTATTAAACACTCGTCCATACAAGTTATCCTGGGACTGGACAAACCAAAGGCACCATCCTACCACATCCGATGAATTACCCTGTGGATTGGTAGCGAGTAGTCCTTGCCAATCCATAGATTTCAATCATGACACAATCATTGTCAATATAACTCTAGGGATTAGCCAGAGAAATCCAACAATAGTCCTTTCATTCACTAAGATATACGGTCTTCAATAGCTTCATCTCGATCAGCATCTTCCACGTTTTCGTATTCATTGGTCAGAATGGTTTTCGAATAAAAATTTGATCTCCAGTCTTTCCGTACCAACATGTTGGGCCAGATTTTGATAGTCAGTTATTTAACTATTAAAATAAATGATCATAAAAACAAAATGAATCCCTTGGCTTATAACACAACGTCACTTGGCCTTTAAAAATTATATATCAATTGTAATACAATAATACACCAGTTTTAATATATTAATATTCTCAAATCATTTTATTCTAATACTTAGAGAATATATCTTAAAATCATATCCAATTTCCTGTAAACTTCCATTTCAAAATATTTGTTATAACATTCCTTATTATTTATAATTGCAGAATCGATTCAACTTATCATCGTAAACAATTGTTATGAAATCTCCTTTTGTTTCGTTATTTGAATGTCATGATCGTCACTTACCTTTTTAGAATAAACTCATTCTAAATCTCATCTCTTTACTTTTGAAAATATCGTTATATTTTCACAAATTTCCTTTTATTTCCGTTATTATGGATATATCCTTTCATATCCTCAAGCCCATTTTATATTCCTTTTATTCTGGAATCCCATTATATATATATATATATATATATATATATATATATATCTTCCCAAATTCTTCAAATAACGTTACATTATTATCTCTCAAAATAAATTATTTCTAACAACTTCACCATTACAACTAATATCATACTCTGATAATCCTAAAGTCGTTCAAGTTGGTGTATTTTAATTACCTCTTAGACCTTGATCAACAACGTTTTTATCTTAAGATAAATATCAGTTGTAATACCAAAACTAATGTTCATTCCCAAGATCAAAACAAATCCTATTTTAAATTATATCCTAATGAAACCTCATCTCTTATTTATTATTGCGAATTTAAATCACAACTTTTTAACTCAACTCGCCTAACCATTTTAAATCAAATTTGGGTATCCGTCTCAATTTCCATTTAAAAAATTTCACTGGTCTCTAACCATAAATCAGCAAGAAAACAATTTACTAAATATCAACCTCGAAGGCCGAGACTAACATCAAATCAATAATTAGAAAATCATTTAACTCAATTGATCTTCGGTTAGAATCTAATCTTTTCATTTCATATCTTGGACTTTTATTTCATTCAGAATCAATTTCTAATAACCAATCTCAATAATATATTCAATAAACTTGGGTTTATGAATTTGTATAACTTGGATTTTATAAAATCCAATTAAATATAACTCAATAAGAATCAAATTAAAAATTCGATTTAAACATAACTTTTATTATTATTATAAACCTTAAATCGCTTAAATATTCATTAAACTATAAACATGGTTTTTAAAACTTCACAAACTTCCATTTACTAATATTACATCTCCAAATTTTCACTTTGACTATTATTAAATAAATAATAATCAAATTTCAACATTTACTAAAATAAAACTTGGTTACTTCACCATTAACTATTCCCATTAAATTAATAAACTAATTTAATAAAACAGTCTCAGCTAACATAGCGTCTAAACATAATTTATTCGTTAATAAATTCCACTTAGCCCTTTCTATTTTAAATTAATTTATAATATAATAAATTAAAATAATTCCATTTACTTTGATTTTTATTGAATTAATAATAATCAAATCTCAATACAATCCCTTTTTAATTGTTTCTTAAAACAATTTATCTTAGTTATTAATTGTCACATTAGTACCCGCACACTTGCTTATCAATCTTATTAATATAATAATCAACTTTATAAAATCATTTAATAATTAATTATAAACAAAAATAATTATTAAATTTCTTTTATAAACTTCCATTTGAAATAATATATTACAGAATCTATCATCAGTTATAAAATAAATTTTATAACTTTATTTATATCTATTCACCTGACGGTAATTCAATCTTTATAAAACAATGTATATTTGGCCATCTGTTATTAATTCTTCAATCAACACTACCCAGTGGTTGATATGAAAACAACGTATAATTTGGATAGAACCATTGGTAACCAAATCAATTATCCAATCATATTGGTTAAACTATTCAGACAATACGAAAATAAAACAATAAATTTGAGGAATCCAGTTGGATCCCTCCAACCTGTTTTACCCTGCATCTAAATAGGTTACCTCAAATAAAACTGTCCACAAAACTGTCATAATGGATTCAACTGATAACAGTCGACAAATAATAACAATTCAAGCATCCAATTAAATTTAATGCGTAACCAACAAGGTAAGTTACCTTTATTGGAATAAATCGTTAAAATAATGATTTCATTTCATTTAAATTAAACAACCGTTTAATTTAAATAATTTAAACAACCAAAAAGTCATCAAATCAACCAACAATTAACAAACAAAGCATACAAACATTAAAACTCGACTTATAAAAATGTAAGTGGGAGAACTGAGTTAGTTTAACTTACCTTAATTTCCATCTGATGTTAAAATAGTTTGTTTTAATTAAATTAAACAAGTGTTTGATTTAATTAAAACTTCCAACTGCGCCCAAATCTGTTCAAACCACTTCCCTAATGCCATGCTCATTGATATGGTTTCAACATTTCTGGTCTTGTCTAATTCTGATAACATAGGAGCACAATACATAAATATATGATCTCGTACTTGTAACAACTCGGAATTTCAGAACAAATTTAAATTTGAACTTAATCTATTTTAATGAATTTTGAATATAAATTGGTTATTTTTGATAAATAAAATTTGAGAATAATTTTAGAATTAGTTTTTATATTTTATTTGACTTAAAACAAGCTCAGTTAAAAGTATGAATTTAAAAATCGATATTTTAAAAGTTGTATCGATCACTTGAAAAAGGACCATTTTTCTAACAGTCTTGGAATTCGATGAAACCACTTTTGTTAGATCCGGAATGTCGAAATATGTCAAGATTCCAAAATTCAAGTTTGACGGGGTTCGTATGTGAGAGAACGGTATATAAAGGAAGCTGAAAATTCAGTTAGTTTTCAGTTTAAGCTGAAAATAAGGCCATTATTCGAACGGTCTCCAAATTTGATGCGGCTAGGTTGTTGGAACTGTAATTCCATAATGTATCGTGATTCAAAAGTTCGTAATTTTTGGAGTTAACGTGTTGTTGGAATGAATTTTGCGTGTAGTGATTAATGCTTCTTCAACTTTATGTCATTCGATGAATAGTACCGAGCCAATGGAAATTAGTCACCAGGCTTACCCTCCTCCACTTGGATTTCTCTCCTTAATTTGTGCCTACATGAAAGGGTTTAAGGCTAATTGATCTTGGTTAGTGCTAAGGGTCCATTTGATTTTAAACGGGAAGGGGTATTTGGAAGGGTTATTTGGAAGGGATATTTGAAGGGGAATTGTTGCGAATGGGGAATGTGTTTTTTTTTTTACAAATTACAAATTGCAGAATTCAAATTATGGAATACAAATTACATAGTTATTAAATACAGAAAACAGACTACTGTGGTGGATACTGAGGCTGTTACCGGGGTGGATATCGGGTGCGTACTTAGGTGGATATTGGGCGGATTCATCTTAAACTGTCTGTATCGTAGTGCTTGCTTGCGGACCTCGATTTCTAAACGTAACCAGTTTGTTGCTTCGTCACTAGGAAGAATCATGATTGTATCTTGATTATCCTTACTTTTGAGAATTGATATTGTGTGGGGCATGTCAATACCATCAAATGTTCTTGCACGGTCTATTGCATGCTTCACCATTGGAATTTCAGTACAAAGTGGGCTTGCGTTAGACAAGGGAGAATTACTAGCATTCGTAGATGGATGTGAATTCGAACTGTCGGAGTCAGAACGAGATTTCTTGCTCAATTTCCTAGAGTGTATCATATCAACAATTTCTTCCACCTTCGAAGAAGTTTCAGTTCTTCCTCTTCTACCAGACCGAAGTCTAGATGAAGAACCTACAACCTGTTGTTGGTTAGGAGGCTCAGGAAACGATTGGTGAGTCTGGATGTCTTCTAGTAGCACTTGAGATTCATCGAAGAAGAATGTAGGTTGTATAGACTTGGGTGGTGGAGAACGTGGATCTGGTCGCACGTTCTGACTTGTAGAGCCTGGATGTAAGCGCTAAAACCTATTGCAACACTATTGCCAAAATTTTGCTCCAGTTCAGTCAAATTTTCTATTAGGGATATCTTGTACTTTAACACAATAGGGTCGTACTCCTAAATAGACGTTTAAATTGTAAACTAGATGAAGTACAGTACAGAACTTGTAAATTAAGAAAAAGGAGTTAACAATGTTTTACCGCCACTCGATTACCCCCACCAACTTTTGCTTTCATCGACTATTCCTTATTTAGGATCCCATCCGGTGCCCGTTTTCTTATTCAAAATGTGCCATACAGTCCATTTCTTTTTACAAGCATCGTATTTAGCCATCACTTGTTCAGTAGAGACTGGTATCTCGGCCTGTGATGTAGCTAAATACTCGTTCAGAGCAGCTGCAATCCTCTTGTGTATCCCTTTTTTTCCAGCAGCTTGGTAGGCTTCAACAGCTGTACAGAGAAATTTTGAATTTGCAAATGAAGACCATACTTTCGGAGGGCGGCGAAATGTTGCTTTCGTACGATTTACTTCAGCCGTTGTTGATGAGAAATTATGGTGTTTGAGGTGTGGACTGTTGAAGAAAATGGCATGGATTGTTAAAGGAAAGGGGTTGGTTTTATAAGTTGGAAAAAAGATCCATTTGAAAAATTTTCTGTTGGCATCCGAAGCCGCGTCTGACGCGTCGGACGCGTCTGATGTTAAAGCTTAGTTTTCAACTGTTAAGCTTAACGGTCCATTCTGGTGGGTCCCACGTTTGATGCGTCGGACCCGTCCAACGCCAACGCAAACGTAACTTGCCCCTTTTAAAAATCAAACGCTACCTAAGTTATCATTCATTTTGCTAAAATAGGTTTTAGAACTCAAAAACTCATAAACGGTGACACCTTTCTCCACTTTGCCTCCTCCCACCACCACCTAGGAGGCCCTCCACGCCAGGGCCGCGTCCCCCCTCCCCTTCCACGTTAGCAAGGCATGGGTTCCCCCTTTCTCCCCTCTTCTCTTCTCCGATTGTGTTCAAAGTGTGCAAATGAGCTTCCTTTAAGGCTTCCTACCAGTCATACTACCTCTAGCACCTCTTATACGGCCTCTATGTGCCATGTGTCACATTGTGGAGCCCGTTGCATCTTCCATCTTCTTCGGACAGTGAAGAAATGAGCTTCCCGGGCCTCCATTTCGCCAAAGAATGCCTCTTTCTATCTCTATTCGCTATTTTAAGTGTGTACAAGGGTTGTCGGAAAGTTTGGAGCAATTCCAAAGAAAAAAGACGACATTTTTAAGTGGTAGTGCACGCGGGAAAGTCGGGCATTGCGGCTACAATGGTTGGGGTGAGGGATTCTTGCCTTAATTAGTGCATTAGAGTAGTTTAATTAATTAGTTATGCATTTTAAGTTGCAAGTTAGAAACTGCATCATGTAGTTATAATATATTTTTGGAGTCCAACACATGAACTCTTCACAAGTCATTTGCAGTAGAAGCGTTGTGTGAATATGCGACACTCGCATTTCGTACTATGTGGATGGACACTTATGGCGCATTAAATTGTATTTGATAGTTGAGTATTTATTTATTTATGACTATAGTGGGTGAATTATATGCAAGTAATGATTCATTGAATAATTGTTGTTGGTTATAAACCCCCCATGGGTCTTAGGATGGTATTTTACTCACACATCTTTCTTGTGTGAAATTTTGCTTAATCAATTGATTAACAGATTTATGTGAGCGTCACTAATTTGATTGAAGCTCACATGAAAATAAAATGAACATTTGATGTAATTTTGGATGTTGACAGTTGTTTGCAACTATTGTTGAGTGCATATGATGAATGTAATCCATATAAATTTATTTATATGGATATTGGCTGAAATTTTATTCCAATTCAGAATAAGTATGAATATTATTATAAAGTAATATTCAATAAAGAGTAGAAGTTTTGATTTTGATGTCCGATTTTAGATGGACACGAAAATATAAAAATATGAAGCCGAGTTAAGTTTATAAAGGCTATTTTGATTCAAATGGATTTTTATATCGATTTTATTCAATTTAATAATGATTATCGAGAAAATTTAATCACAAAATATTACATTTTGATAAATTATTGTTTTGAGATTATAATATAATGGGATATTCATTTTTATCTAAAATTGAAATGGAACTGGGAAATCGTTTTTAAATGAATATATAAAAGTTTTGTAAAATACGTTTTGAATGGAAATCGATGAAATATATTATACATATTTTAATAGGCTTGAATAGAACGTACCGCACAGTGACCGTTCGCGAATTTCAACCATGGACTTCGAATTGAAATAGCGGGAGATCCGGCCGTCGGATTCTCCTAAAACCGGAAGCGTTAGATTTTTAAATATGTCCAAATCAGTTTTGAGAAAAGGTCGCTATGGATGTAGTTCGGTGACCAATATTGAAAACCGACTGTACGGGCCTGGTTAAAATAATTAAAAATATGAATAAATTATGTAAAAACATAATAAATGATTTGGAAAGATTTTGAACGAAACATTATACTTTGAAAAGATAAAATATATTTTTATCTGAATGAACTAGTTAATAACTTGAATAATAATCCAATGATTTTTAGAAACGGTAAATTGGATTTGGGTATGTTGTGAATGGTATCTTCATTAATACCGTTCTTAAACCCAACTATGAATGGAATTAATCTTTTAACTAAGTTTTGGAGAAAGTTTTCCAATTTATTTAATTAAATTGGAATTGAATGGAATTTAATTAATAATAATCGAGATGAGTTTCTACGAAGGAAGGCGTTTACTATTTATGGAATTTAAAAGGCCTTGTCGTTATTCCAGTCATAGTATTGGTTGGATATGGAAATTTATATTGATTATGACTGATTTGGTTCCAATGAAGATTCCTTATTAATGGAAGATGATTTTGGGTTTATTGCGAGCGGTGTTTTAAATGACATTTGTTCTTTAACCCAAGTAAAGGCGAGATAAATTTCCAGAAAATTGAATAATCATTAAATAATGATTTTTGGGATTAACACTGAACTAGAATTTTAATGAATTTGTAATTAGATTGAAACATAAAAAAAGATAATTAAATTTATCAAACAAGAGAAATGATCGAGATGGGGTACTACCAGTTTTACTTCTTGCGATAGTTAAATATTTAATTAGATTTGAAACAATAAATGGTAATTAAATTTATCGATAACATTACGAGTGTTAAATTACGGAGTACCACCTATTCTGCTCCACGGGATGAATAGGTTGGGATTGGGATAATAAAATGAATGATTATTTCTGTAAGGCTCGTTAAAACCCGACTAGTTAATAAACCTTAATTTGGTTTAAGATCATTAAAAGATAATACAAAATCTTTTGCAATGGTTTTCAAAGAAAGATTTAAACAAGAGGTTTCAATGAATAAGATCTTTGAAAAGATTTATGGAGGTAATTCCCAGTAATAAGAATATTTGAATAAAAGAATATTCTGGGTTGGAGTGAGACGTATGATGTGTTTTTATAACACTTGATTATAAGATACGCGATCTATTCGGAAAGTCAGGGTTTAACCCATTCTGAATAACTGATACGACAATTAAAGGTCGATTATGAAGATGGTGGTCGAAGACCGGAGTTCTTCACAATGAATGGATGATTACTGATGTCTTGATTTGGTTGATCCCCCGAGACAAAGTAATAAGTGGTGGTCGTCCAAACGTACTTGGAGATCGAACGGATATGCGAGGACCTCTCTCATATATTGGACATATAGGATGAGGATTAAAGTGCCTCTGTTTTCGTTCAGACCCAGAACGGACTTGTAAATGTATTATATTTCTAACATCGTATTGTATGTTGTATTAGTAGATCTTTGCTAAATATATATCTGTTTGATGGAGAAGAATTTATTCTCTTGCTTAACGCCCTTCTCTGAGATGTACGAGCTTAGAGGTTATATACTGGTGGAAATCGATGGTATGGCATGGATTGATAATGTGGCATGCTGAGATGAAATGATCAAGACTTTTGTTGAAAAGCAAAGTCTTGTGGATGATGATCAAAGCACGACTTTAATAGCATAGCTTTGCGTATAGCGTTGATTCGCGAGCCTCACACCTCGGTATGAGTCTAAAAGGGATAAGGGACACAGAGAGTGCATACGTTTCTTTCTAGCTAGAAGTGGTGTCATGGTATGGAGCCTAGACATTTTTACTTATGTGGATGATGGATTGCGAGGTGCCTCGGATATGATTGGCCGTCAATGGCCAAGTGATAGGTCCGATAGGACCGGGAAACATATTGTTCAGGAATAACTAATCCTCAAAAGTAAGAGAGGACCGGCCCTGTAGGATACAAGGGCTCACCAAAGTCTGACTCCTGGGTCATCTTGCTAAAGGTGATCTGAATCGGTCAGGAGACCATCCCTTGCCTTTACTCATGATGGAAATCCAATTTTCAATACGTGACTTTTTGATTTTGGTTGTAAACCTATATGGCGACATTGTAGAATGGTGTATTATTCCGTCTATGATTGATAAATTTATAATTAAGGTTGTTTTAACACTATGCACTTATAGTAATATCAAAATGATTTGTTTTTGAGGCGTATCAAGCATGTTTGGCTATTATGAGGTAAAATTCTATCCTTTGGTTTGGGTTGCATTATGTGATGGGACCGAGTCTTATAATACCTTCATTTTTGGAAAAGCATTGCGTTGTTTATAAATTGTTTTATTTCGGAGTATTCATGGGAGTGAACCCGTTCCATGACATACGGCGTGGTCCCATGAAATACCATATTTTAAAAGAAAAGAATTAATAACTGTTTTAAGTTCTCACATCAATCCCATGACTGACTTGGAGTTTATTATTTTTGCCTAAACTGGGGCCCATATTTTCCACACAGGCAGTCAGTAGTTTTGCTTTTGCGAATTTCTATTTAACAGGATCCTGGTTTACAGTTGGAGCTATATTCGGAAAGCTTTGTATCCATGTATTTCCTTCAATTGTGTTAGTTGATGTATCTCCGCTACGCATTGTATTTATACATTTTTATTTCCGCTACTATGTAATTCAATCACTGATATTATTTTTCCACCGTGTAATACTTATTCGTACTCTGATATTTGTACTCTGATGTAAATTGTTGTAATAGCAATGAAAAGTTCGGACGTTCTACATTATGATGCATAGTGTTCTCATGCAGTCTCCGTTCTCATTTGGTCTAGGCTTGATGGGGATTTCGGGTCATGTCAGCATGGTATCAAAGCTTTGGTTTACAAAGCTCAAGAACAAGACACATTAGAACCGAACGAAAGAACTCATCAGAGATAGGATTAATAATATCCTATAAGAATGACTCATTAGAGACAGGGTTAGTAATGCCCTAGAATGAGTTTGAAGAGTATGGTTTATAAAACGAATTTAGTCTTGAAAATTATATCTTATTATACATATTTGAGTATTTTATTTTATTTTTCATTTAGACTATCGAGTATAAGAAGATTCTGCATATACGTTTGATCCACGTGTATTCGAAGTCTCAAATATATTGTGTAGACATAGAATCACGCTTTAGTCACCCAGGGATGTTTCTGATGATTGTTGCAACATCATCGGTATCTATGTTCGAGATTTGAAAGTGGGATGTCTATATGATTCCAATTGACTGGTGTAAGAACAAAAACTTAGTTAGAGTTTATTGTCTGTGATTTGGCATTGAAACTATATTTTTGAGTATATAAAATGTGTATAGTTAAAAAGCTAATCAACAAATTGATTGCTGGTTGTGTTGTATGGTTATTTGTTTAAGTTATAAAAATATTGGAATAGTAAAACCAATACGAGAATGAATAGAAAATAAACCCAATTCAAACGTAATGTAGGACTGAATTGAAAATTTATTTTGAATTGGATTTATAAATAGAGATTGATATGCATATATATGTATATATATATATATATATATGTTGAGCAGGTTATGGTTTTACAGTTGAGTAGAGAAATAAATTGCATGCCCGACGAAAAGGTGCACCTTAATGAGTTGGTTGTGCAATTTTATTATTATATTAGACTACTGTGAGTGACTTGGATGCGTTGTGATGGTTGTTCTGTGTGAAATCTAAAACATATGCCATAGGATGGTAACAAATAAATTATGGATTACACCGCATAACATACTACTGAAGATGGCATAGCATATCATATTTCATATAAGCATTTGGTGCTTATATGACGAGGTTTGGATTACCATACGAGCAAGATGCTTTTATGGCGAGGACAGAATTACAGGTTGTACGGAGGACTGATTATGGACTTAATAACATATAAAGGGAAATTGCAGGATTTAATAACAAAGCCTACACAGGTCTTGAGATGACAAAAATATACACGTCTCTCTTTCTTTAGATACGACAGATGAATTGTGATTAATTCCATCACTGGGTCAAGGGATGATTTTTACACATCTCCCTTGGGCATAGATAATTCACATTTAATTTGTATGCGATATATTGATTTATTGGGTGCATAATATGGCCTAATAAATTTGTTCAGTCAACCCGTACAAAGGAGGTTATGGTGAAATTTTTCAGAAATTTAAGGTGTTAGCCAAATTTCAGGGAAATTTGAAAGTTCTTAAAAACTAAAAAGTTGAAGAACTCAAGCCAGAATGAAAGTTGAGTTGGTTAGTTAAACAACTTTCAGCTCCATTCTTTTTTAAGGACGAAAAAGTTTTAAATGGGGAAGATTGTAACAACCCAGAATTTCAGAACCAATTTTAATCTATTTTAATGAATTTTGAATATAAATTGGTTATTTTCGATAAATAAAATTTGAGAATAATTTTAAAATTAGTTATTTTATTTTATTTGACTTAAAACAAGCTCAGTAAAATTATTAATTTGATTTATAAGTATGAGTTTAAAAATCGATATTTTAAAAGCTAAATCGATCACTCGAAAAGGACCATTTTTTTAACAGTCTCGGAAATTGACAAAACCACTTTTTTGGATCCGGAATGTCAAAATATGTCAGAATTCCAAATTTCAAGTTCAACGGAGTTCGTATGTGAGAGAACGGTATATGAATGTAAGCTAAAAATTCTGTCAGTTTTCAGTTTAAGCTGAAAATAAGGCCATTTTTTCAAACGGTCTCCAAAATCAACGCTGCTAGGTTCGTTGGAACCGTAATTCCATAATGTAGTGAGATTCCAAAGTTCAGAAATTTTGGAGTTAACGTGTGGCCGCGAGGCTGGAACGAAGTTTGCATGTAGTGATTAATGCTTATTCAACTTTATGTCATTCGATGAATAGTACCGAGCCAATGGCAATTGGTCACCTAGGCATCTCCCTCCTCCACTAGGCTTGCTCTCCCTAATTTGAGCCTACATGAAAGGGTTTAGGGATAATTGATCTTGGTTAATTCTAAGTTATCATTCATTATGCTAAAAAAGGTATTAGAACTCAAAAACTCATAAATGGTGACACATTTCTCCACTTTGCCTCCTCCGACCACCACCTAGGAGGCCCTCCACATTAGCACCGCCTCCCCCCTCCCCTTCCACGTCAGCAAGGCGCGGGTCCCCCCTCTCTCTCCTCTTCTCTTCTCCGATTGTCTTCAAAGTGTGCAAAGGAGCTTCCTTTAAGGCTTCCTACCACTCATACTACCTCTAGCACCTCTTATATCGCCTCTACGTGCCACGTGTCACTTTGCGGAGCCCGTTGCATCTTCCATCTTCTCCGGACAGCAAAGAAGTGAGCTTCCATTTCGCCAAAGATAGCCTCTTTCTAGCTCCATTCGCTAGTTTAAGTGTCTATAAGGGTTGCCAGAAAGTTTGGAGCAATTTTGGAGCAAAAAGACGATATTTTTAAGCGGCAGCGCACGCAGGAAAGTCGGGCACTGCGACTACAATGGTTCGGGTGAGAGATTCTTGCTTTAATTAGTGCATTAGAGCAGTTTAATTAATTAGGAAAAATTAATTAGTTATACATTTTAAGTTGCAAGATAGGAATAGCATCATGTAGTTATAATATATTTTTAGATTCCAACACATGAACTCTTCACAAATCATTTGCATTAGAAGCGTTATGGGAATATGTGACACTTGCATTTCATACTCCGTGGATGGACACTTGTGGCACCTTAAATGGTATTTGATAGTTGAGTATTTATTTATTTATGATTACGGTGTGTGCATTATATACAAG
Organism: Allium sativum; assembly: GCA_030737875.1. Taxonomy (NCBI): domain Eukaryota; kingdom Viridiplantae; phylum Streptophyta; class Magnoliopsida; order Asparagales; family Amaryllidaceae; genus Allium; species Allium sativum. The sequence goes on along the minus strand of CM060924.1, from coordinate 711,730,331 downwards.
TAATGATTCATTAAATAATTGTTGTTGGTTGAAAACCCCACACGGGTCTCAGGATGATATTTGACTCATACATCTCTCTTATGCAAAATTTCAGTTAATCGATTGATTAACGGATTTATATAAGCATCAATTATTTGATTGAAGCTCATATGAACATAAAATGCACATTGGATGTCATTTTGGATATTAATAGTTGTTTGCAACTATTGTTGGGTGCATATGATGAATGTAATCCATATAAATTTATTTATATGGACATTGGCTGAAATTTTATTCCAATCCATAATAAGTATGAATATTTTTATAAAGTAATATTAAATGAAGAGTAGAAGTTTTGATTTTGATGTCCGATTTTGGATGGACACGAAAATATAAAAATATGAAGTCGAGTTAAGTATATAAACGCTATTTTGACTCGAATGGATTTTTATATCGATTTTATTCATTTTAATAAATGATTATCGAGAAAACTTAATTTCAGAATATTACATTTTGATAAATTATCGTTTTGAGATTATAATATAATGGGATGTTCGATTTTTATCTAAAATTGAAATGGAACTGGGAAATCGTTTTTAAACGAATATATAAACGTTTTATAAAATATGTTTTGAATAGAAATCAATGAAATATATTATATATATTTTAATAGGCTTGAATAGAATGTACAGCGCTGTGACCATTCACGAATTTCAACCATGGACTTCTAATTTACATAGCGGTAGATCCGACCATCGGATTCTCCTAAAACCAAAACCGTTGGGTTCGTTTCAAAAGATATTTCCAATGAATATATGAAATTTAAATTTGAATGATCGGATTTTTAAATATGTCCATATCAGTTTTGAGAAATGGTCGACATGGATGTAGTTCAGTGACCAGTATTAGAAACCGACTGTAAGGGCCTTATTAAAATGATTAAAAATATGAATAAATTATTTACAAACATAATAAATGGTTTGGAAAGATTTTGGATGAGACATTCCACGTTTGAAAAGATAAAAGATATTTTTATCCGAATGAACTAGTTAATAACTAGAATAATAATCCAATGATTTTTAGAAATGTTAAATTGGATTTGGGTCTGTTGTGAATGGTATCTTCATTAATACCGTTCTTAAACCCAACTATGAATGGAATTAATCTTTTAACTAAGGTTTGTAGAAATTTTTCCAATTTATTTAATTAAATTGGAATTGAATGGAATTTGATTAATAATAATCAAGATGAGTTTCTATAAAGGAAGACGTTTACTATTTATGGAATTTAAAAGGCCTTGTTGTTATCGCCACTCATATTATTGGTTGGATATGGAAATTTTATCAATTACGACTGATTAGGTTTCTGTGAAGATTCCATATTAATGGAAGATGATTTTGGGTATATCGCAAGTGGTTTTTTAAATAACATTTTGTCTTGGCGAGATAAATTTCTAGAAGATTGAATCATCATTAAATAATGGTTTTTGGGATTAAACCTGAACTAGAGTTTTAATGAATCTTTAATTAGATTGAAACATAAAAAGAGATAATTAAATTTATCAAACAAGAGAAATGATCGAGATGGAGTACTACCAGTTTTACTCCATGCGATATTTAAATATTTAATTAGATTTGAAACAACAAATGGTAATTAAATTTATCAATAACATTACGCGTGTTAAATATGGAATACCGCCAATTTTGCTCCATGGGATGAATTGGTTGGGACTAGGATAATAAAATGAATGATTATTTCTATAAGGCTCGTTAAATCCTGACTATTTACTAAACCTTAATTTGAATTAAGATCATTAAAAGATAATACAAAATATTTTGCATTGGTTTTCAAAGAAAGATTTAAACCAGAGGTTTAAATGAATAAAATCTTTGAAAACATTTATGGGGATAATTCCCAATAATAAGAATATTTGAATAAAAGAATATTCTAGGTTGGAATGAGGCGTATGATGTGTTTTTATAGCAATTGATTATAAGATACGCGATTTATTCGGAAAGGCCGGGTTTAACCCATTTTGAGTAACTGATACAATGATTAAAGGTCGATTATGAAGACGGCACTTGAAGAAAAGAGATTTCACATCGAATGGATGATTACTAATGTCTTGATTGGGTCGATCCCCTGAGACAAGGTAATAAGTGGTGGTTGTCCAAACGTACTTTGAGAACGACCGGATATGCGAGGACCTCTCTTTTATATTGGACATATAAGATGAGGAATAAGGTGCATTCGGTTTCGTTCAGACCTAGAACGGACTTGTAAATGGATTATATGTCTGACATTGTATTATGTGTTGTATTCATAGATCTTTGCTAAATATATATATCTGTTTGATGGCGGAGAATTTATTCTCTTGCTTAACACCCTTCTTTGAGACGTACGAGCTTAGAGGTTATATATTGGTGGAAATCAATGGTATGGCATGGATTGATAATGTGGCATGCTTAGATGAAATGATCAAGACTTTTGTTGAAAAGAAGAGTCTTGTGGATGATGATCAAAGCAGGACTTAATAACATAGCTTTGCGTATAGTGTTGATTCGCGAGCCACACACCTCGGTACGAGTCTAAAACGGGATAAGGGACGTAGAGAGTGCATACGTTTCTTTCTAGCTAGAAGTGGTGTCATGGTATGTAGCCCAGACATTTTTACTTATGTGTATGATGGATTGCGAGGCGCCTCAGATATGATTGGCTACCAATGGCCAAGTGATAGGTCCGATAGGACCGGGAAACGTATTGTTCAAGAATAACTAATCCTCAAAAGTAAGAGAAGAACGGCCCTGTAGGATCCAAGGGCTCACCAGAGTCTGAGTCCTGGGTCATCTTGCTAGAGGTAATCTGAATCTGTCAGGAGACCATCCCTTGCCTTGACTCATGATGAAAATCCAATTTCCAATAAGCGACTTTTTGATTTTGGTTGTAAACCTATATGGCGACATAGTAGGATGGGGTACTATGGCGTCTATGATTGATACATTTATATTTGTAGTTGTTTTAACACTATGTACTTACAGTAATATCATAATGATTTGTTTTTAAGGCATATCAAGCATGTTTGGCTATTATAAGATAAATCTATATCCTCTGGTTTGTGTTGCATTGTGTGATGGGACCTGAGTCTTATAATAGATTCATTTTTTGAAAAGCATTGTGTTGTTTATAAATTGTTTTATTTCAGAGTATTCATGGGAGTGAACCCATTCCATGACCGACGACGTGGTCCTGTGAAATACCCTATTTTAAAAGAAAAGAATTAATAACTGTTTTAAGTTCTCACACCAGTCCCATGACTGACCTGGAGTTTATTGTTTTCGCCTAAACTCTGGGTGCCCATATTTTCCACACGGGCATTGATTTATACATTTTTATTTCCGCTGCTATGTAATCCAATCACTGACATTATTTTTCTACTGTGTAATATTTATTCGTACTCTGGTATTCTTGTACTTTGATGTAAATTGTTGTAGTAGTAATGAAATGTTCTGACGTTCTACGTTATGATGCGCCGTGTTCTTACGCAATCCGCGTTCTCGTTCGGTCTAGGCCAGATGAGGATTTTGGGTCGTGTTAGTATTTAATTTAAATAAATCAAACTTTAATTAATATTTATTTTACACTAATTATATAAAATATCGGACATTTTAAATATCGGGTACTTTAAATAAGCGCTGATTGGTAAGTTACCGTGATGTCGATCGGTATAAAATCCGGCACTTTAAAACCATATTGTACTATATATATACATACTATCAAAGTTGGATATTAAATCTGGGTAACCGACCTGATTTCAGAAAATAAACTAGTTGTACTAAATACAGCCATAATCGACATGGTATTTTGTCACATAAATCGTACGCTTCATTATTAGATCTAGTTAACGTAAGGAACTCTATATATATTAACTCTATATGGTTTAGGCATTTCAAAACCTAGTTAGACACGTATCCACACAAGACATGTAAATTCTAATTCTTCCACTCACCTTAGTTTAACAAACAGTCCAGCTAAACTGCTTCAGAAAGAACGTGCCATTCTTTTCTTCCATCATTCCAATTTTCTCCATTCTCTTGTTTTTTTCATAGCTCAAAAGCCCACGTGACTAGCCCATGCCCACACAAATCTGCACCCTATAGTATACTATCTTCCTTCCCATCATATTTCTTCTTTCCACAACAAACTCCCCTTCCAGTTTCTACTTTCTTCTAGCTGTTCTTCCTCCCTAACTTTATTTTTCATGCAATTTTCCCAGACATCACCGCGTCTCCACTTCTCTTGCCAAACTCCACATCTAACACCACCATCACGCTTCCCAACCAATGCCGCGCGTGCCTGCACACTCCACTGCCCCTCTGGTGTACCGCTGCTCTAACCACCAAAGATCCATGACCTTCTCCGACCCCTGCTATAGTTCTTCCATCTACACAGACACAAAACTGCACTGCGATATAACCCACTACTTGTTTTGCGGAGAAATGAAGTAAGGCTGTGCATCTATTTATAGATGAATGAAAACTGGATAGGAACGAAGTCATTTCATTTGGTACGACATAGGTATTAGCATAGCTGCAACTTCAAACATAGCACGTGTTTTGGTAGAAGAGGTTTGGGTAGGATAGTTGTAGTGTTCCTTCATTGTCAACTGTAGCTGGCGATTTGAATATGGGTAAGTCTGCAGAGCTTAGCTGGGTGATGTTCTTTCATTTTGTTGTGTCTCGGCTGCATTTCAAAAGGAAGAGAACAATACAAATCCTTGGTAGTGAAGGAATTGAAAGTGAGAATTAAATATAATACACACTTCATCTTGTAATGTAACCTTAGGCATGTGTTATGTATATATTATTGGGTAGGCGTGGGTTTTATACCTTTATTTACTGTGCTGATGTGTGTGTATATTTTAGTTTATTCTAGCTTGGTTGCGAAGTGTCTTCTGCTCCAAATAGAGGTAGGGTGGGCTTGTCTCTTCATACGGCAGGGTGACAGGATGCATAGGGTAAACAGTGTGGGTTTGTGTCTTAGGGTAGGAGCGCAGTTTTTCTCTTTCTGCCATCACAATTCAAATAAGAAATAAATTCTTATGCAATTTGCCTTCTTTGATTGCAACAATTTTCTATCAATGTTGTTACATTCAATTTCCATGTGCCATTTTCTGTTGTGTTCCTTAGTTTGGATTGTTTGCTATGAACATTCACGTAGATGACCTTCCTAGCATGCTCGTCCGTGACTTTGCATTGATACAAGGATCTAACTACTTAAGTGCGTATTTAAGGATACTTTGTTATGGGGATTTTGTGATTAATGTGTTTTAAAAAAATATATGACAATTCGTGGCAACGGTTCGAGTAATTGAACTGGTACATATATTAGATTTCAATCGACTTCCTTTTCCACGATTTCATTCATGCCTAACGAAACCATATTTTTATATATTGAAATGATTTACTGCTACTTAGTTAGTGTTAAAGATTTTAGTCTTTTCTATTCCAAAAGTTGATCGTTTGGTTTAGAATTCCATTAGTGAGGTGAGCTATAATGTCCATAGGAAAGATTTGGAAATGAAGATGGGCAAATGTTCGGTTGTATATGATATCAATAAAATAATATAAATTACAAAACAATTAAATTCCATAATAATAATAAATTATTATTGTCATATATCTTGAAAAATATACCATTTCAAATTCAATCAAAATGGATTCTAGCTCAACGTTACCATTTTCGAGTTAAACGATATCCAAATTCTATTAATATATTTATTAAATTTATTAAATAAACGTTATCGTTTATGAACGATTTCCATAACGAATAGTTTAAAATTTGATTTGGACATAACTCACAATATATAAGCTGAAATCTTGATTTTTCTCTTTTATGAGAAAATTATAATCAAAACGATCCTAACATTTCTTGTTTCACAGAATTCCGACTTAAAACGGGTTCTGTATATTCAGTTGAAGTTCAAAACAAAGTGTTGTGAACTACCTCAACGTTATGAGTTCGGTTTATATTAAAAATAAATATAAACATTCAATCCGCGTTTAATATCGAATTCAATAATAAAATCCATTAATATTCCTAATAAATTATTAAAAATATATTTAAATATTCGAATTCAAATGATCGAAAAATTCGAGACGTTGCATCATCATTAAATGTTATGGTCTTACTGACCTCTTACTTATTTGAAAGATGATCATTTTGAATGCCACTAGAATTATTTCTTGATTCAAAATCTTACTTGGATGCTTTGTTGAAAACCTTTTGCTGATGCTCTCGTTCTCGAGGCAGTTAAAAATTGCAAATTTTTGTTTAGTTCAGTACAAATATTCAGGGTTATTATGTATGATCTTTTTACTGTATGTGTACTGCTTCGTTGCACCTTTCCTTTTTCTCTCGGATTTGGTGTTTTTGTGTAAGGTATCGTTATGTTGAAATCATGCAACAAGTTTTATTCTGCGAATAACTGAATATTACGAATAGAAATGAACCAGGATATTTAAATGAATTATGAGAATAAATCAAGAAGTTCATTCTCCAACTAGTGGTACTTCTTCATGAACATGGGTACTGCTATTTCTATGCTCACATTAAGTTCATTCTTCAATTGGCCCAAATTTTTTTTTAATTACAATTTTTAACATTCATTTGCGTCTGAATTTTAAGTTCATTACTTTCCAGGATCAATGTCCATTTATGAAAATTTATATACATCTGACGGGACTACTAGTGGACTTTGAAATTTAATTACATACACATTTGAAATCATGGTTACTCGAAATTGGCATGCTCTGAAAACTTATGTGAAACCCATGTTAGATGCATTCCCTTATGGATTTCTTCATTCTCTTATATATTTTCCATGCACTGAAAACGCTGTTGTTTCTATGTAATATTAGCTATCTTCAACAATGTATTTGCCTATTTTTCATGGACCTTGTTACAAGGCCGCAAAGGGGACAGTGGAAGTGTGTGAATATAATCCAACTGGTGGAATTAAAAACCTGTATTACCTTATTGTAATCTTTGTTATTGATATACGATTTTTTTTCTAGAATGGAAGCGAAGATAATAAATGCAAGATATATGATTGGATTGGAAGCGAAGAAATAGTTGCAGAGGGACGAATCTACGATAGTGATCCAAAAAAAACTTGTTAATGGTATACCTCCTAGACCATCCGCCAAACTAATGTCAATAGACAATCCCAAAAAAGTGAAGGCTTTTTTTATGGAAGCCAACGACTAATATAAGATATGTTGGAGAAGCCGTTGGTAAAAAATAGCTTGGCCATAATCTAAAGTAATTATTGAGAAAGTAAGCACTCAAGCATCTTTCAGTCCTTTGACGAACCTGGTATCAATTCCTATGGTAATATATCATTTGTAGTTCAATAGTTCTGCTTCGTTCACAAGATAATGTGTTTCAAGTAGTTTATATAATCAATTATTATTGTTACTTGATAGGTTGCAAATTCTACATCGAATAAATGTAAGTTGGTTGATGTGTTTGGAATGGGAAATATAGTAGCTGAGGGATGCGTGGCTTCAACCGACCCAAAAATAATGGTACATTTCGTCCCACTAGGAGAGGGTGCGGCTAGAGTTTGGGTTGACATTGCAAAAGTTCCAGCTGCACATTTGTGGAGACCTACGACTGAGTTCGAATGCATTGAAGATGTCGTTGGCTCTGCAATAGCTTGGCCTATGGAAAATATTGTAACGAATTCATCTTCTAATAAGAATCTCATTAATGTTAAATACAATTGTTCAAATATAATATTCTGAATCAATGAATCAAATATCCTACTTGTATATAGGTAATTGATCGTCTTTGGAAAATAGACGTGGAAATTGGCTATTATATAGGTAAATTTTTTAATAGTTTTCATATCACTTTTTTTTAGATTAATGGCAGAAAAACATTTGTCTTTGTATTTTAGAATGAACGGTTTTCTTCTTTCTTCAAAGCAGCTGCATCATACTCTGTTTTTGTAATACCCCGTAATTTAAAGAACATTATAATGATAAATTAAGGAATACTTAATTTAAATAATGTGAATTAAGTAAAACGGACTGTGCCATTGCGTTCGTCTCTGAATTCATCTTGAGTTAGACTCCGAGTTTGCGTAAAACGGACATCGTATGAAGAAAATATTAAGGTTTGAAGTTTGTATATGCATAAGAGAATTATATATATACAAAACAATTCAAAACATTCAAAATAATTCGAAATCAGAAGACGTGGGATAGGGCGGGACTTCGGACCATTAGGTTCGATCCCACCCTAGGAGTGTCGACCCATGGGTCGACACTATAACATGGGTGTCGACACCCATATCGACCCCCATGTTGACCCCCCAGATTCAGGGCAGATTCAGTTCTGCATACGTGGACTTGTTTTCTGACCAGATTCGTTAACCCTAGGCTATATAAAGGACCTTAATCCCATTGTTTTATTCATCTAAATCAATGGCGACAACGAGGTGCTGCCCCAACTCAATCTGATCTAGCCTATTCTTCTTCAACAAGAAGTCATACGTATTCAAAGATATGTGCTTCAACATCTACAATCAAAATTCCCTGTTCTTTAGATCCAATCACAGTGCGTTTATGTTGCTTTCAGATATAAATACCTAAAATGTAATCTTGATATGCCTATATGATTGGATCTAAGTCTATACATGTTAATAATCGGAATTACAACAAATCTGCCATTACTTGTATATCCAATTCACTGTTTATATCTCATCATGCCTGTTTATGATATCCCTATTATGTTACTTTGCCAAATCATGTCACCGTATGCATATTATATTAGTTTGCCTAATCATGTCACTACGCGTATTCTGTTAGTATGACCAATTCTATCATCATATGCCAGTTTTATTTACTATGCCTATTCCTTTTCTCTTCTCTTCCTCTTTCCCTTTTTGTTTTATAGCCAGGCTACCTTCAAGCCTAGGCCTATCGCTGAAATACGTGAATGCACGAAATAGGGAACGATTGGGAATGATCAATTTGGGGAATAATTCATATTGTAAAACATGATTGGGAATTTGGGGCATAATTTGGATCTTGAGCCAAAACTTTGGAATTGGGGGCATAATCCATATCTTAATCTAAATCTGAGGCTTAACTTGTATCAAAGATAGGATGGAGATTTGGGGCATGATAAACATGAAAATTGGTTAGTAATAAAAATGCCTGGATTTATAGTAATCAGAAACTGTAACCGCGCTTAGACACGAGGTTAGATTACACTTGTGGTAGAAGCCTGCACGGAACCGCCCGGCATATCCAGCGTCCACAAGTGGTAAATCTAATGTGAGGGGTCTAAGTGCATAAACACGTAACGTGCTATGACATGAGGTTAAGTCCGTTGTGGAAGAAGTCTGCCCGGACCCAACCGGCATATCCAGCATCCACAAGTTGTAGACTTAATGTGGGATGTCTAGCGAATTAATAACCATAAATGAATGAATGGTGATAAACTTGTAATACTTAACCTGCTTGAATCCATAAAGATTACATGAACCTGTTAACTTGATTAGGGGTAAGTACACTTGCTTTAATCTGTAGGAGGGTTAAGTAAATCTTAGGGAAGTGGGTAAATTTTTGTATATAGGCCCAACAACTTAAACCGTTGGGGTTATGCAATCTTGTTAAACTGGTAGGCATGACCTGTTGAAATCTTAGTAGTGGGGGTACAAGCCTAAGGGGAAGCTTGTATCATTTGTTGTGTGGGACCCGTTTCAGTCATTAACCCATTTTGGTATCAAACGGGGAACCCCGAACTTGGTCGGGGTATGGGCACGCTTACTAAGCTGATAATAAGAGGTCACTTGAGTGAGGGTGTTTGACGGCGTGTTCCAACGGAGTCATGTGCATGCATGAGTCTGCTTGCTAGTGAAGATAAGACGTTATGACATCTGTAGATATGCTTTTACACAACTTGTTAACAAAGGCTTGCCACTTTAGGAAGTGATACATCCTATGTGGGGCTAGCCCATGATATCTACGGCTTAGGGAGTCGATCGATTGGGGGTAGTAATTAGGGTACATCTAGTCTTGCTTATTTAGGAGCCCATTATTATCCTTGGGGGTAACACCCGTCAGTTCTTTTGGGCTACCGGTTATTGTATGGGGGTAAAAACCTCTCACTAGAAATACACCTAAGTCTACCATCTTGTACTTGTTGGGATCATCTTGTTCTTTTTATGCTAGTATTGGTGCAGAGAAAAGTATCAAAAAAGCGCAATATATTCTATCATGTTTATCCTGCTTACCTTGTTATACCTGCCTTATGACATTGTTATCTCTCTCTCCGACTTATATGCCTATCATGATGCTTTTACTTATTTATATGCTAAAAGTAACTAGACTAGCCAGATTTTATGTCTAACCACTATAAGAAAACTGCCCTTTAACTGCAATAATTCGTTGCGTTCATACTGGATATGCAGCTATTTTCGCTGTAATTGAAATTTGGTTACTATTCCACACTGAAAATTTTAGGGTTGCTGCCTCGTCATGTTATCTTTGTTCATTTCCCCTACTACCGCTTTCTTTTACGTCCAGCCTTCCAACTTCGCGTTTTCCCCTAATTCCCCTCCATCCTTCAACATTCTCGATTAAACAAGCGTCGTCTTCATTTCGCTTTATTCCGCAACATCCCTAAAATGCTCCCCTCGATCGGATTCATCTTCGGTTCGTCAATAGCTGCCTCCATTTCGTAGATCTATTTCGTAACACTACGTCTTCGATTCATCAATAGCCAATTCTTGGTACGTTTATTACTTTGCAATAGCCGATTTGTATTTGGTGGGTATTAAGTTTCGTTTCAATTTGTATAATATGAATAAATGATTGGAGACATGCCATGTTTTTGTAATCATTTTTTAGTATAATATTAAGTAATTATATTAATTAAATAATTTGTGGTTAAGTCATTTGGCTTCAAACATTTATCAATAACTAGTATTGTATTATTGGGGTCTCTTGGAAATTAGGTTGTTGTTTAGTTTATTATATTTTAGTAACCTATTGTAGGTAATGCTGCCAGTTTTTGTATTTCAATTCTGAATTGTGTCTTGGTTAGATGGATTAATCCCCAGTCAATAATTTTTTATTTTATACATAGATAAATTAAATATAGAAATTATTGTGTATGCTTTGAAATCAAAACTAATTGTACTATATAAGATCTTAAATAACTTATGTGCCCAAATTATTTAATATCTTTGTAACAATAGTTTAGGTCGACTATGAATATGTTAGTGCACAACTTAACACACAAGTCATGAGTTTTATGTTTGTAAACCATACACATATTGGATCTGAAACAACATAATGATCATACACATATTGTTAAGATGCCAGGATCCATATTTTTTAATATTGGTCCAATATATCAATAAAAGATAGATAATGGGAAATGTGGAAAGTTCATGAAAGTGAAACTACAACTAGAAAAACTGTGGACTTAAGCTAGAATACTATGAGAAAATTATTAGATTTGAACAATTGACTAGGAGTCTATTTTACTCTGTATTTTCGGTTGTAACACGAATTGGAATATTTAAAAATAAAAAGCTCTTCATACATTAGATGTTAGCAATGTGAATATTCAACTAATTAGCCAAAGTAAGAGATAAAAAGAAAAACGAAAAGGGGGGAAAAAGTAGAAAAGCAAGAAGAGTATATAAGGAGTAAGGGGAGAATCTTCTTTTTTTTCATCAATAGGCATCATTGTTTCTTTCCTATTTCAGACCGCATTATGTTGACCATTGTTTATGTTCAGCGTGGTTTTTACCTTTTTTTTGCCTTCAGAAAGCACATGTTCGACAACTATGCATCCAATATTTTTTGAAATTGGTTGCAGTTGCCAGAAGTAGAAAGAACTTCTTTCCAAAGCTTTTACATTTTTGATAAATCTTTTATTTTTCAAATTTTTTAACTTTAATTTTCTTTTGTTATTGTGTTCCTAAATAAGTCCCTGCATTTTTCTTGGGGATTTTTCTTCAACACATCATTTTTTTTGTATACCTAACAAAGTTTTTCCCCCAAAATATACTTCTCAAGTTAAGTCATGTAACTTAATGTTGTGCATACACAAAATAACTAAATAAAATTAGATTAGATAAAATTTGTTTGGGGATGAGTGGCTAGGGAAGATTGGTCGCGGGTTGTAGCGGTTTGCGGTTGAGTTGCGGATTATGATGGAGGTGATGACTATACTTGCTGAGTATGTGGTTGAGGTGGGTTCGGACAGAAAGGAAAGTGGATGGTTTGGCGTTCATTGGAAGAGGGTGGTGGGTTGTTCTAAAGTTGGTGATAGGATGGGTGCAGCTAATTCAGATTCGATATTTAGGGAAGACAGTGACTATAGTTTGTGGTATTGTTCGATGAGGGATGCTTCAGCAGTGAAGGTGAAAGAAATTTGTTTTGAGTGGGCAGAGAAGGTGTGTATTGATATGGTTAGAATGTGGTTGTGGATGAGATGGTTACATGTCCAGGAAAGTAGCAATTTGGTGGCAGTGATGAATGTTGGAGGGTGGCCATTAGTTCGGGTGCGGTTGGTTTATGGTCGATGGCCATAGGTGGTGAACTATTTTACTCCCAATGGAGTGTCATGGGGTTTAAAGGCAGTGGCAGTGGAAAGCAAGGAGGATGAAGTGATGAACGGCTATTGTTAATAGTTGGCTGTGAGGATATTGTTGGAGAAAAATTTCAGACGAACGCTGGTGCCGAAATGAGGTGATTTGGGTTGTAGAAGCTTGGAAGTGAAATGAAGTATTGGAAGTTTGATGGAGATTTGATTGTTTATTTGGTGAATTCAGGTGGTTTGTGGGAAATGTTTTGTAGGAATGTGAGGTGTACTTGTGTTGATGGTCACTGGCCTGGTTTTTTGTTGGAGGTTTGTATAGTAAGCTGCAGCAACAGTAAATGAGGTGTTGGCAGTTTGATGGAGAAATGTGATTGTTTGTTTGGTGAATTTAGGTGGTTTGTGGGAAGTGTTTTGTAGGAATGTGAGGTGTACTTGTGTCGATGGTCACTGGTCTGGTTGTTTATTGGAGGTTGGTATAGTAAGCTGTAGCAACAGTAAACCGAAATCAGAAAAAGTGAATTGAGGATACAAAAATATAGTTGTAAACAGAATATCGAATGCAAATTGCAAATAAAATTATAATGTAATTGTTTTTTAAATGTATAAGAAAAATTGTAGTCAAAATAGAACCATAGAAATGGACCTAAGTTCTTACACCATAACTAATTGATGGTCAACGTACACACAATGTTGTGCGTCTATTATTTCATAAGTACTAAATGCTTGAAATTTACTATAACAAAAATCAAATCATCTTCTAATGTGATGTTTTACATGCATATTTCTGTAGGGCCCAACAATTGTCGGGAATAATTCCATTTCTCGGCATATCATTTGGATCCAAAGAATTGTAGGTCCGCTAACCGCTATGTCGTTGTCTTTGTTGACTAGCTGACTCACCCATGGACACGTGTGCCTCACCTTGTGTGCAGCTGCCGCTGTATTATCTACTTATGACTTCCCGCGCTGCTCGTAACTGGACGGACTGTTTACTAGTAAGTCACACCAGTTCATGTCTGACAACATACAATTACGACTTACCATTGGGTTGAAAGGTTCTACGTAATGTCATAATATTTTAGTAACCAGATATCATAGTTAAAATGTAGGTATCTACAAAATGAAACCATACGCATTAAATACAAATTATGTATTTTATATAATTTGTGTTTTAATTTAATGGGTTCGATTAATATCTATCGTCGTTGCAACGAAGAAAATGGAAAAGATATCCTGAATAAAATTTAAAAATATAAATGCACATTAAATAACTGTTGGTGTTTGAATGAAATTACTCGTTCTTTGTTTTATTGATACTTTTGATATATTATTTTCTAAATAGGTTAATCCTTAAATAGAATCAAACTCTTCAGGTAACTAATTTTGTTTGAAAATATTTGATTTGTTATGTAATATAAAAACATAACAAAGTGTGAATTTCTTTTTTCTGTTGAACTTTATGTCTTGGCGTGTGTGTGTGGGCTCTAAGTAGCTCCAACCAAGTGTATGTGCATCTATATACATTTATATATCAGGTGTGTGTGCGCGTTTATGTTTGTATTTTGTATCAATTTATTTTGTTTCTTGCATACGTTGGCTTATTTGTAATTAAGTAGTTTGTACATGCATGCATTAACACGCCGGCAATTATCAACGTGCAAACACTTGAATTTTAATATGATTTCATATTTTTTTTATATATGGCATGTATATAGTATACATTTTAAATTATTTCTTTTATTTCCCTATAAACTTATCGAGAGCAATGACACGGAATTTTGAGCAAAATCATGATGAGTGCATAGCAATGTTTCATATGCTATATTCGAGTGAACCATAAAAGGTAAATATCTGTTAAGAATATAAAATGGTAGGCGCCTAATATTCTAATGAAATGAAAATCTGTAATGTACAAAGAAAAGCAAACCTAAAGACCTAAAAGTGGTCTAGCAGCAATGGACTGTAAGGAAGAGTTGCCCCTTTCCCTGGTTTAGGTATGCATGTGTGCATAACCGCATTCTAGTAATAAAAGAGTTGAACTTTATGGGATTCTGTGATCAAATCTGCTGATGAATTCTGACCATTTTTTTGGCTAAATAACGGCCTATGATTCCTATAATATGAGAACAAGTATGGTGTAATGTATGGTGTAATGCAATGTATTGTTACGTTAATGAATTTACGCTACAAGGTCTAGACAACGTGTTTTCTTTGATAGATAATGAATTTGTAACTCGAAGCCGATCGAATCAAATTACTATCGTCGATTATTCTAAGAAATTTTAGTACTTCCGATATATTTTTTAAATGTTTCGACTTTTTCCTCTATAATATCTGATTTGCTATATGTTGTTTATGTTTCTATTTTTGGTTGATGTTTAGTCATAAAAGTTAGTTATAGAGACATTATGATAAAATAATGATATTTATTACTGTGAAAGTGTTTGAATATTACCTTGTTCCTATAATTATTTCCTTATAGTACTCATATTTTCATGATGTTGTAGTTACTATTGTTGATATATATATTCATCTTAATACCATAAAATTTATGATTGATTCACAGGCTATGGTAGATCAACTATTTCCACTTGTCAAGTTTTGATTTTCTTGCCTTAGAAACTATATAATTTCCTTCCAGATTATCTTATCCATTATCTTTGTTTATTTTACGATTTTTGATTTTCCAAATAGAAAGAAGGCATGCTCGACGATATAAAAGTTACCTATATCAGGCAATCCTTATCAAATACACAAGTGGGAATTGCAATTACTTCTTAGTTAGGATTGTTTTTGAATTGATTTTTATTCTTTTCATCATGATTTTTACATTTATGTTTAGTGGAGTTGATTTTTTATTCGTATAAATTGAGTAAGTACCCACATACATATTTATATGCACATAAGTTTTTTGCAATAATGTTTTGAGTTCAAATGAATTTATCTATTTATGTTTCTCTTCTTTTTTGTCTACTTTCTATATGCACATAAATGGTTGGAACTGTAGTCTAATTATTATTTTTCCCTTTGGCTAATGCAGGTTTAATCAAGAAGATAGATAATTTTCAAGTTCTCGAATGAAGCATTTACTCTTCGTGCCATGTTTTTGTCTAAGGTAATTACAGTTAACATCCTTTCCTCAATATTAAAGTTTTTAATTTTTACCTACCTTCTAAATTATATGCTTTTGATTTGAAAATGATATTATCTGGCATCTATGGTAGAAATGAACACATATTACCACCAAGTTAAAAATTCACGTACATTAGTAGTTTTACTTCTGTAAATTTTAATCTACTGTAATATAAGCTTCTCCTTTCTCTAATTTGAATAGATGTAACTGTTATTTGTCAATTACTACAAGTCAAATCCATTTTATATTTCATTACTTCAGGCCGCCGGGCCGGGCCTGAGTAGAAATAAGAGCACCTAATTGCTATATATTAGCATGCTCACGTTAGGTTCCACATTATGCAGCACCATGAAGCTATATGAACTTGAGAATGTCAAATAAGCGAAAACAAGTCCCCCAAACACCCGCTTGGCCCAAACCAGGTCTAGGTTCAAACTGGCTAGCTTGATGCGGATTTCTAGATGCAGATTTCTAGTGAGAGGAATACTTTAATACTATACCCCTGAGTGTTGCTTATATATTAGAACCTTTCCACTTGACTAGTTGTGTGCAACATGAATTTGTTGGCTTTTTCAATCCATTGACACATTATTTCTAGTTGACTCAAACTCCTTTCCATCTATGCATTGTTTACTTCTTTTCATAAATAAAGCGGAAATGGTTCCAGCTGACTACTCACCTATAAAAAGTGTTCCAGTTCTAAAAACCACATCATCTTTTGGGTTACAATGATTGGGAAAATGATTATATGGCCTGAATCCAGTTCTTGATGACAATTAATATATACACTATATTTGTTTTATTTTCTGCTAGATTAATAGCTTATGCATCCCATAGTTTTTAGTTTATACTGGACTACCCTTGAAAAAAATATCCTTCCAAGTAGTGCATTCGCATTCAATTAACCATGCAAAGTTTGAGGAGATTTTATACATGATTTGGGTGACTGTAACCAGTATGATGCATCAGATTTCACAACTAAAAAATACTAAAATAAAGACTGAAAATATCAGTCTCTAAGTACACAATTCAGTCTCTACATTGCCTTTAAAGACCAATTAAAAACCAGTTCTTTCGATTATTATTTCTCAAGTCTTAAAAATATTTGAAACTGCGCATTTAGTCTTAAATTTAAAGACAGAACATTCAGTTTCAAATTGATTTAGAGACAGAATTTTAAAGACCGAGATATAGTTACTGATCAGTCTTAAATTAAAAATATATAAGTTATTTACATATATTAAGAAAATATTATTTTGAGTGTATGTAGTTCGGTATTTTATAATAAAACATGTATTTTATTGCATTTCAGAAACAAAAAAGTACATGGATCAATACTAAGTAATAACTAAACACATAGTTCATTACATTCCAAGTACACGGTTCAAGATTCATCACATACTCTAACACTGTTACTAAATAATTAAAAGATATATATATATATATATACATACACACATACATACATATATATATATATATATAGGCAAGCATTCCGTTGCACCCCAAAAATGGAGCACCCCAAAAGCCCCCTGATTTCCACCTCTCATTTATATATTAAAGAAAGTGAGTGGGAAGTGAGAGAGTTAGTGGAAGGAGAGAGAAGGGGAGTTAGTGGGAAATGAATGGTGGAAAAGTGGGAGGCTAAAGGGGTGCTTACTATTTGGGGTGCCGTTGAACCTGCCTCATATATATACATATACATACATATATATATATATATATATATATAATAGTCGGCATTGAAAACATGCGCACTTCCTCTTTCTGCGCAAACTCATTCATGTCTGCCCCACAATCTAATAATTGAAAGCAAATTGTGCACGTTTTCTATTATAGCACCATCACAGCACCATTTCGACAGGAAGACTATGCTTTCCATTCATCATCTACAACGTACACAAACTCCTCGATGTTTGTACGGTCTGCATTAATGCACCTTTTATTAGTCATGTATGATACCGCACTAATCACAATTCTTCCAGTTTTGATAGTTGCATTAATATCTTCACTGTATGACTCATGAGAACAACAATATTGTCCAAAATTCAGATCCTTCTGCTTCCTTTTCTTCATGGGGGTGGCTCTTATACTTTAATTTTGAGTGAGCAGGCAGGTTGATATTTTTGACGGCATTCAGATCCATACAAGCATCAAACCTACATCCGAGCCACTGCCTGCTGTTCTTAGTCTTCTCTTCGCTAGGTTCAGCCTCATTGTTTAACTTCTCCTTTCCACTGAAACTATCAAGCTTCTCCCTTAACAGTAACCAAAACCATCACCTCATTTCTACTTAGAAAACTCCAACCTGCAGTGTTAATTTACGCCGTCTTGATCAGTTTGTTCAGAGGTGGAAGATGCAAAAGAAGGTGGTTCGAGTGCTGATGCGGGAGATGTCAGGTTGGATCCGATCCGGTAGTGGAAGACTTGTAAAAGTGGCTTTCCTGCTCTCCAAAGTTTCACAATCCATCAAAGACTGCTGTTAATTGCTTGTAGATCTAAATCTTCTTGCTTGAACTAGTTTGAATCATTAGCAGGATGTATTATAAGCAAAGGGGTATTTCATGATAAAGTATGAAAAGTGATGGGTTTTTGTAATGCGGAAGTGCAGAAGTTTATAAGGCAAATGCAAGAAGTAGAAAGTTTTGTGTGCGTGTACTATGATTTCAGGAAGCAGTCACATTTCTGTTTATTGAAATTCATTAATTTCTATAAAAGAATTGAAAAATAATCAACTTGGATCGTTAACAGTAGCCCTTAGATTTAATATAATTAGAAGATATTAACCATTAATTACTTACTTATCCAAACAACAGTTAAAAACTGAACATCGGTCATTGAGAAGTCGCTAATGACAGAGACTGACTACAAACTATTTATCGGTCTTTAGCGTTCAATATTAAAAACTGATTGTTTTTAGTGATTAATCAGTCCTTAATTACAAACTGAAAATTATTAGTTTCTACTTAAGCAGTCTTTAAATTGATATATTTTTGTAGTGTGTGTCGCTTAGTTTTATAAATGGACTTTTGTTTTTTCAAATCTCAATGCTTATAAATATGTTTTACATCTTAAAGCTACTCTTATAAGCTATAGTATATGGCAAACTTAACTTTAAAATTCTTGAATATGTTTTATAGCTAAATCATTAACGTTAAAATTTCATTAATGGCATATTAATTTCTTAAGTACAGACATACTTATTAATTTCTGATGTGTGTGTGTAACCAGTTTAAACTAAAAGTCCCTATTTTTATCAAAATATATGTGTTCTGACTTTTCAATCTGTTTCATAAAATAATAGAAATCAAATCCCGTAGTTTACTAGTATAAACTTGATTTTCAACGTAATATTGTATTGTACATGCTTTGCCAATCATTGTTGACTATATATAAGAACTGTTATGCATGTGTTTAAAAAATAATGGCAATTTATTGCATAAAGAAATTTTGGAGCTGTGCAAAACATTTGTGGAGTTACTATTTGTTTGCATGGTTATTTCCTCTTCATTGCAAATATTTGTTGTCGTACAGTTACACGAATCAGGGAAAACAAATACAAAATAAATGCTTCTGAAGTTCTTTTTAGTCATTGGATAATTCTAGTGCAGCTCTCGACGCGGAGAAAATTGGTGGTGGTCTAGTCACATACGTGTGTTAATTAGCAACCGTAGCTAAAACTGATACGAGTTTGATCATATGCACCCACAATAACAAAATATTAATTTTCCTATTTGTCGAGTTTTATTAATATTGTTTATTTGCTTGCTTTAATAATAACCAATTAATGTTGTCTACAAGCAGTTAGCTTTTCCAGAGTGAAGACCATCAGCAACAATGGACATGACTTTAATTGTTGTATGTATGGTATTTGTTAGTACTTATTGTCTAAATTTGTTTCTGAATGCTTGTGGTATGTGAGTTTACGTATTTTGTCAAATAACTATTATCTTAATGATTATGGAAGATATTTATGTGAGTAATGTGTTCTCGGTTATTTGAATATGATGATTATATGATTGATTAATTGTTGTTTTAAATAAAACTTTTATGCGATCAATGTTGATTTAATATGATTAACATATAACTAGTTGCTGAAAATAAAATAAGCCAGTGATAATATACAGTAGCATTTAAAATATGTAACAAAAAAATCAATACCTTTTAGTAGTGTTTTAAGAATGCTACAGAAACAAATATAACATACCACCTGAGTCTTTAGTGACACAAAATAAACGCTACATAAAAGAAAAACATACACATGTACAGGCCTTCAGTAGCGTTTGGAAAACACAACTACACTAACAGTATAGTAGCGTTTATCAAAACACAACCAA
This sequence comes from Allium sativum, assembly GCA_030737875.1. NCBI lineage: Eukaryota > Viridiplantae > Streptophyta > Magnoliopsida > Asparagales > Amaryllidaceae > Allium > Allium sativum. The sequence goes on along the minus strand of CM060924.1, from coordinate 711,710,255 downwards.
AAAAGTCAGATTTTTAGTTGCAAGACATGTAGTAGAGTTCATTAAAACGCTCTACCAAAGGTTTTGGTAGGGTTTTTCAAGCGCTACCAAAGGTCTTTTCTGGTGCAGTGAACCTATTTTGTTTCTTCTTCTTTGTCTTTCGTTCCCCCCCCCCCCCCCCCGCTTGGTTCTCAGGGTGGGAATACTCAAGCTTCATCAGGATTCTCCTTTCCTTCTACTTGGAGCTGCTTAGATGTACTTCTTGATTTTGCACCTCCTTCACTATGACTATATTTTGGGGATTATGCTCTTTTCATGTATTAATGTACTCTGATAATGATTTTTGTACAAGGCAGAAGTTTTATATTTTATGTATTACAGACTTATTATGTAATTGGGTTTGAACCACGAAGCTTTTCTATTAAATAAAGTTTTAATTCCGCTATTATCTTATATCTGTCTTGTATTGTTTCTATTTTTGTTTACCTATAACGCTTCACGAAACTTAATGCATTCTACAAAAGAGTGACATTAATGGACGTGTGGTGGCACATTTGGTATCAGAGCTGAAGATTACCAGATCAGATAAAAGATCATGAAAATTATTTTCAAAAAGGTTTTAAAAAGAAAGCATTTACAAAGAAAAGTTTGCCTTGAAAAACATATTCACCAAAGCCATAGGAAATATCTTTCGATTTTCTGTTTGAATCTCTTTTTCCTTTTTTTTTCAGCATGTCTGGGGAACTCAATATTCCTGGGGGTGTTACGATACCGGGTTGGTTCCGTGGGTATCCTAAGGCCACGGCGCCAGTCGGAGGTCAAGCAGACGTTCGTCCCACGGCTGCACCCGGTGCTCCTACTCCTCCTCCGCGTGCTGATAATTTCTCTAAGATATGCAAAGGTTTCTGTGCTATGGGTGGAAAACCATTCCGAGGAACTGAGATTTTTGTAGAAACAAGGAATTGGCTTAAAGAGACAGAGGATTTGTATGGAATTTTCGAAGTTGATGACCGTATGAAGTTTCAGTTCGCCGTTTGGCAGCTGAAAGGCGAGGCTTCATTTTGGTGGGAAGTGGCGCAAGCATGGCGTCTAGTGGAGACTTGGGATGATTTCCGACAGAGATTCGAAATGAAAGTTCTTTCTCAAGCCAAGCAAAGCATGCAAATGGAAAAGTTTTTAGCACTTAAGCAAGGAGCCATGTCTGTGAAGGAGTATGTTAATAAGTTTAACCAATTGGCGAGGTTTGGTTTGGAGCTAGTAAATACCCCGCACAAGAAATCTTTGAGGTTTGCTAGAGGACTGAGTGAACCCCTCCATTGGTTGACTATGTCTCATATTCCAATGGGGGTAACTTTTGAAAAACTTGTTGATACGGGTTTGGTGGATGAAGAAGATAAGGGTGAAAAGAAAGAGGCTAAAGTTGGGGAAACACAAAACAAGAAGGATGTCCTAAGAAAGAACAATAGCAACAAAAGAAGGGCAGTAAGAACGGCAAAGCTCGAGATAAAAGGAAATGTCATCATTGCGGACGCGAGGGTCATGTGATCAAGGATTGCAAGAAAAGAAAGAATGTTTGTTTCCATTGTGGAGAGTTCGGACATCTTGTCAAGGATTGCCCGAAGAGGCAAGGGGGGTCAAAGGGCAGGATCTTCTGGAGGGCAGGTGCATGCTCTCATGGCCAGTGTGCCAGATAGAGGTATGAAAGTTTCTATTGAAGGTTTGATTCCTCTTTCCAATCATCCAGTTAGAACTCTTTTTGATTCAGGCGCTTCGCATTCTTTTATATCTGATTTTTTTGTTGAGTCTCTACACCTTAGTACTAGTACGGTTTTGGATCTCATTGTCATCTCAAACCTATTGGCGGTACGGCTCATTTGTCTATGATTTGTTGGGGTTTAAGAATATCCATGTTAGGCATTGAGTTTGAGTGTGATGCATACGTGCTTGGTTTCATGGGCTATGGTTTGATTCTAGGGATGGATTGGCTAGCCATGTATGGTGCCATTCTAGATTGCGAGAGGAGGGTCACTAGACTTTTGACTCTCCATGGGAGGACCTTCGAGATTTCTTATGTCCCTAAGGGGTATGTCATGCTTAGTTTCCTAGAGTCGCTCGATGCATCTATCGATGATCTATGAGCTGTACCAGTTGTTCGTGAATATCTTGATGTTTTTGAGGAGGTTCAGGGCATACCTTCAAGGCGCGAGATTGATTTTTGTATATACTTGGTAGACAAAGCAAAGCCAGTTGCATTGACTATGCTCCATATGGCTCCAAGAGAAAGGAGGGACTCAGCAAGCAAGTAGGGGAGCTACTTGAGAAAGGGTTTATTAGATGAAGCATGTCTGAATGGGGTGCTCCAGTGGTATTCGTCACTAAGGAGGATGGTTTGCTTCGCTTATGTATGGATTATAGAGAGTTGAATAAACTCACTAAGAAGAATAGGCATCCACTTCCGAGGATAGATGATCTGTTTGACCAGCTTGTTGGTGTATCTGTTTTCTCTCAATTATACTTGGCCACGGGGTTTCATCAGTTGAGGGTGGCCGAGGACAGTATAGACAGGACCGCTTTTAGAATTCCATATGGTTTCTTCGAGTGGCTCGTCATGCCTTTTGGGCTGACGAATGCACCTGCCAATTTTGTTGATCTTATGAGTAGGGTGTTTCGGGAGTTTCTAAATAAGTTCGTAGTGGTCTTTGTTGATGACATCTTGATTTTCTCGAAGACGAGGAAGACCATGCCCGACATTTAAGGGAGATTTTGAAAACTCTCGGTGTGCACCAGCTTAAGGCGAAATTCTCCAAATGTCATTTTTAGAGAAAAAAAGTGAGATTTCTAGGGCATGTGGTCTCTAAAGATGGGATAAGGTAGTTGCAGTTCAAGATTGGTAGATGCCAAAGAATGCAACGGAGGTGAGAAGTTTGCTTGGTTTAGCGAGCTACTATAGGAAGTTCATTAAGGACTTCGCAAATATATCAGCCCCACTCACCAGACTGACAAAGAAGAATCTGGCATTTTCTTAAGATATAGATTATGACGATTCTTTTCAACTATTGAAGAGGGCTCTGACAATAGCCCCAGTCTTGACCTTTCCCGACGGGAATAAAGTGTTCATAGTATACACTGATGCATGTGGTACCGGGCTTGGTGCGGTTCTGATGCAAGAGGGGAGGGTAGTATGTTACAGAGGTTGACAGCTAAGAGCTCATGAGAAGAACTACCCTACCCATGACTTAGAGTTAGCTTCCATAGTATTCGCGCTTAAGACTCGGTGTCATTATCTACTTGGAGAGAAGTTCGAGTTGTACATCGATCATAAATCTCTCAAGTACTTGTTCTCGCAGAAGGATTTTAATTTAAGGCAGCAAAGATGGATGGAATTCCTAACATCCTATGACTTTGAGATTGCTTATACCCCTGGCAAGGGTAATGTGGTGGCAGACGCATTGAGTGGGCAAAGGATGACCTTGAGTCCTCTATTTGTAGGGAGGAAAAGCTTGGAGTTTATATCTACTTTTGATTTTAGACCCTCCACTGAGTTTACACCTGGTTTGTTGGCATCATTAGAAGTGCGACCTACTTTGTTGAATCGGATAGGAACTTCACAACGAGAGAACCCACAGCTAGTAGATATCTTGGATAGGCCCAGTAGAGGGCAGACTTCTAGTCATCTCAGTAGATATTCCACGGACGATAGAGGGTGGTTGCAACGAGATGGAAGGCTTTGTGTTCCCCAAGTTAGGAGCCTATTGAAGACAGTCCTTGAGCAAGCCCATCATTCCAGGATGACTATTCATTCAGGCGGGGATAAGATGTATAAAAATATGAAGAGGGTTTTCTTTTGGGCTGGGATGAAGAAAGATGTGGCGGAATTTGTTTCTCGATGTTGGATTTGCCAGCAAGTCAAAGCTGAGCAAAGGAAGCCTGGTGGTTTACTTCATCCTTTGTAGGTCCCACAGTGGAAGTGGGACAGCGTATATATGGATTTCATTAATGGTTTTCCTAGATCGAGGAAAGGCAACACCAGTATTTCGGTCGTAGTCGACAGGCTTACTAAAAGCCCTTATTTCATCCCCGTTAAGAGTAAAAGGACGGCAACATGGTTGACAGCAATTTATCTTCATGAGATAGTTTGTCTGCGTGGAGTACCTTCCAGTATCGTAAGTGATCATGGCCCCATATTCACTAGTGAGTTTTGGAGGAGCTTACAAGAGGCATTAGGGACACAGTTGTGTTAAGCACCGCTTATCACCCTCAGACCGATGGACAGACGAAGAGGGTAAATAGAGTTCTTGATGATCTTTTAAGACTGTGTATCCTAGACTTCAGAGGGACTTGGGAAGAACATCTTCCTTTAGTAGAGTTTTCCTACAAAAAAAGTTATCAAGCTAGTATTAGCATGACACCCTTCGAAGCATTGTACGGACGACCTTGTAGCACCGACTTGTTGATGGGAGTCTACAGATAGACTTCTACCTGGACCTAAGATGATTAGAGAAACTTCTGAGAAGATTGACCTTATCCGTAGACGCATGAAGACAGCTCAGAACATGCAGAAGTCCTACGCAAATATGAGAAGGATCGATATTGAGTTTGAGGTAGGAGATATGGTTTTCATCAAGGTATTACCTTTGAGAAATGTGGTTCGTTTCAGATCTGTAGGGAAATTGGCACCAAGATTTGTAGGACCATTTCCCATAATAGAAAGGATTGGCCAAATGGCCTATAGAGTAAAGCTACCAGAGAGACTACCCGACATTCATGATGTTTTCCACATTTCTCATTTACGGAAGTGCTTGCATGATACCGCAGAAGTAGTTGAGCCGAGTATGCTTGAGGAAGTAGAGGTGGAATGAGAGGCGATAGTTAGACGAGTTCCTACCCGTATTCTTGGATCAGAGGTTAAGAAGCTACGCAACCGAGAGGTGAAGTTGATCAAAGTTCAGTGGGGAGATAACCAAGAGGATGCAACTTGGGAGACCGAAGACAAGATTCGTGCTTCATACCCTTTTCTTTTCAAGGGTATGTTCTTAACTTGCTTTCCAAAGTTTTTATTCATGCTTGTTTCTATCGTTTAAACATGTCCTATCGATCGAATCTTCGACCTTTAGGTAGGAATCCCATGGATTCATGGGACATGTGTTTGAAACATGTTATGTTTGATGGATGCAAGTGGTTGCTCGTGGATGCATATACACACACATTGGGCACTAGATCGGCTCAATCACTCTCATACTATATATGAATGTATGTGCATTTTTCTTCTTTGAATGGATGAAAGTGGGTGTATCATCATATGGATGTTGCATTTGGATGAATGACTGCACATGCATATAGAACTTACATGTTATAATAGGGTAATTTGCATACATGTTGGATTCATGGCACTATCATACATTGCATTAAGGAGGTCAACTGAATCAGTAGACCGCCTGATCTTTCGCATTATTGTAGGGACATATACACACACACCCCCCTTTGCATATGTTCATATAAGCATTATAAATCCTTAAGGACAATGAATGCTTGTGATTGGTGGATGAGTAGATGGATATACATTCTTCTTAACTTAGAGATTTCGGGACGGAATCCTTTAAGTATGGGAGAATGTAACACCCCGTGATTTTAGAAAACACTATAATGATAAGTTAAGGAATATTTAATTTAAATATTGAGAATTAAGTAAAACAGACTACGTCATTGCGTTCATCTCGGAATTCTGCTTGAGATAGACTCTGAGTTTGCATAAAATGGACATCGTATGAAGAAGATATTAAGGTTTGAAGTTTGTATATGCATAAGAGAATTATATATATACAAAACAATTCAAAACATTCAAAATAATTCAAATCAGAAGACGCGGGACGGGGCGGGAGTTCGAACCGTAAGGGGTCGACCCCACCCTAGGGGTGTTGACCCATGGGTCGACACCATAACAGGGGTGTCGACACCATAACAGGGGTGTCGACACCCATGTCGACCCCCATGTTGACCCCCCAGATCCGAGGCAGATTCAGTTCTGCATACGTGGACTTGTTTTTTGACCAGATTCGTTAACCCTGGGCTATAAAAAGGACCTTAATCTCATCGTTTTATTCATCTAAATCAATGGTGACAACGAGGTGCTACCCCAACTCAATCTGATCTAGCCTATTCTTCTTCAACAAGAAGTCATGCGTATTCAGAGATACGTGCTTCAACATCTGCAATCAAAATTCTCTGTTCTTTAGATCCAATCACATTGAGTTTATGTTGCTTTTAGATATAAATACCTAAAATGTAATCTTAACATGCCTATATGATTGGATCTAAGCCTATACATGTTAATAATCTGAATTACAACAGATCTGTCATTACTTGTATATTCAATTCACTGTTTAGATCTCATCATGCCTGTTTATGATATCCCTATTATGTTAGTTTGCCTAATCATGTCACCATATGCATATTATATTAGTTTTCCTAATCAAGTCACTATGTCTATTCTGTTAGTATGACCAATTCTATCATCATATGCCAGTTTAGTTACTATGCCTATTCTTTTTCTCTTCTCTTCCTCTTTCCCTTTTCGTTTTATAGCTAGACTACCTTCAAGCCTAGGCCTACCGCTGAAAAACGCGAATGCACGAAATAGGGAACGATTGGGAATGATCAATTTGGGGAATAATTCATATTGTAAAACATGATTGGGAATTTGGGGCATAATTTGGATCTTGAGCCAAAACTTGGGAATTGGGGGCATACTCCATATCTTAATCTAAATCTAGGGCATAACTTGTATCGAAGATCGGATGGGGATTTGGGGGAATGATAAACATGAGAACTGGTTAGTAATGAAAATGCCTAGATTTACAATAATTAGAAACTGTAACCGCGCTTAGACGCGAGGTTAGATTACACTTGTGGTAGAAGCCTGTCCGGAACCGCCTGGCATATCGAGCGTCCACAATGGTAAATCTAATGCGAGGGGTCTAAGTGCATAAACACAGAATGTGCTAAGACACGAGGTTAAGTCCGACTTGTGGAAGAAGTCTGCCCGGACCCAACCGGCATATCCAGCATCCACAAGTTGTAAACTTAATGTGGGAGGTCTAGCGCATTAATAACCATAAATGAATGAATGGTAATAAACCTGCTTGAATCCATAAGGATTACATGAACCTGTTAACTAGGGTAGGGGTTAAGTAAACTTGCTTGAATCAGTAGGGGGTTAAGTAAATCTTGGGGCGGTGGGTAATATTTATATATAGGCCCACAAACTTAACATGTTGGGGATATGCAATCTTGTTAAACTAGTAGATATAGCCTGTTGAAATCTTAGTAATGGGGATACAAGCCTAGAGGGAAGCTTGTATCATTTGTTGTTTGGGACCCGTTTCAGTCAATAACCCATCTTGGTATCAAACGGGGAACCCCGAACTAGGTCGGGGTCTGGGCATGCTTACTGAGCTGATTATAAGAGGTCACTTGAGTGAGGGTGTTTGACGGCGCATTCCAACGGGGTCATGTGCGTGCATGAGTCCGCTTGCTAGGGAAGATAAGACGTTGTGGCATCTATAGATATGGTTTGTGCACATCTTTTTAACAAAAGGCTGCCACTTTAGGAAGTGATACATCCTACTGTGGGGCCAACACTGGGTATCTACGAGTTAGGAAACCGATCGATTAGGGATAGTAATTAGGGTACATCTAGTCTTGCTTGTTTAGGAGCCCATTATTATCGTTGGGTGTAACACCCGTTAGTTCTGTTGCGCTACCAGTTATTGTATGGGGTAAAAACCTCTCGCTAGAAGTACACATAAGTCTATCATCTTGTACTTGTTGGCATCATCTTCTTCTTGTTATGCTAGCACTAGTGTAGAGAAAAGTATCAAAGAAGCACAATATATTCTACATGTTTATCATGTTTACCTTGTTATACCTGCTTTATGACACTGTTATCTCTCTCTCTCTCTCTCCAACTTATGTGTCTGTTATGATGCTTTTACTTATTTATATGCTAAAAGTAACTGGACTCACTGGACATTATGTCTGACCCATTTTGTTTCTTCTTCTTTCTCTTCCATTCCCCCTTCTAAGGTTCTCGGGGTGGGAATACTCAAGCTTGATCAGGATTCTCCTTTCCTTCTGCTTGGAGCTGCTTAGATGTACTTCTTGATTTCGTACCTACTCTACTATTGCTATATTTTGGGGATTATGCTCTTTTCATGTATTAATGTATTCTGATGATGATTTTTGTACAAGGCAAAAGTTTTATGTTTTCAGCATTATAGACTTATTATGTAATTGGGTTTGAACCATGATGTTTTTCTATTAAATAAAGTTTTAATTCCGCTGTTATTTTATATCTGTCTTGTAATGTTTCTGTTTCTGTTTACCTATAACGCTTCACGATACTTAATGCATTCTGATATAGAGTGACATTAACAAATGTGTGGTGTCACAGTTTTTATATACATGGCAGTTTCAGCCTGTAGTACACGGAAGAACTTTAGGTATGTTTATACTTGTTTAATCTCTGTTACTTATCCGCCGCATCACATGTTGTTTATCCTGCTGCTTACTATCCACTCTACAATGTCTTTTATTCTCCTATCCTTGAAAATTCTAGTCCAGACTTCACCAATTTGATAAAATTAAGAATGGTAGCAGATCACCTGTACCAAAATCTTAGAATTGTATATTAGCCATGTGATGTGTGTTTGGATTGACATGTACACAAAGCAATAATGTTGTTGTGTTGGCTCGCTGTATATGTTGTCGACGCCCCCACTGTTCGTTTGCCATTTGTTTATCCATGAATGTGCCTTTTACGTTTTAAATTTGAAGGAATAGTCCATGTTTTTTTATTTGCGTTGTGTGTAATGGACTGGAATGCATGTGGAGTCTGAGTTTGGCAAACATATAAAGAAATCACATCTTCGCTCCTATACAATTCTGAGCGTCTTGGTTCCATTGAGATTAGACTAACTGGACAAGCTTAATCCTCAAATGCTTTGTATTTTTGTCAACAATGCAAAAGGGATGTTATAAAAGCCTATTTTATAAAACTGTTTCATATTACATGGCAGTTTCTGCAGTTTTATAATAATCAGACTGTTTTATTTTACATAATGGTGAACGGCTCTTTCTGCAAAGGATCAGTAAGGTGAAACTGTTGCGGCACTTTCTGCAATTTCTTGCATTTTTTACGTGAATGGCATTTTCTGCAGTTTCTTGCTCTTTTTTTTTTTTTTTTTTTTTTTTTTAGGTTATAAAACTATAGTTTATGCTTGTGAATTGCAGGTTCTAGAAGTTAGACGAGCTTACAAGCTGAAGACTAAGTGATTTTTCATGTAATCTTGTTTTGAAACGATGTTTAAACAATACTTATGTTAATTGACTAATTTCTATATTTATTAGCAGACTTGTTAACTTTGACTTTGTAAGTGAAATCAAATATGCTTTTGGTATTAATTTTTTGTTATTAACAGTTTTGTCTTGTGAATTTACTATTTAATTGTTTAAACTGTCCACAAATTAAATAAGAGATTTGCTATATAAAGATCATAGCTGATGTTGTTATATATTGAAAATATTAATAGCGGAAAATTGCTCTTATGAAAGTATAAGATGAATGTTATGTAAAAAATTAAACAGTGTGGAAAAACTTTTCATATCATTGAATGCGTGCTACAAAAGCACTGATAACGCTATATATATTACAAATATTCATAGCGAAAAACTCCACTTATGGAATCAAAATATGATATGCTATCAAATCGTATGGATAACTTTTCATATCACTGAATATGAACTATATAAACAATGTTAATGCTATGAAAAATATTTTTCATATCAATGATTATGTACTATAAAAATATTGATAATGATATAAAAAATTAAGCTGAGATTTTAGTAAGCAAATATAATTGCAAGGTTTGAACGCTAAGTAAAACATTTGATGGTGGTGAACGTGCGCTATAAAATGTTTAATACTATAGTGTTTACATTTAGCTATAAGATATGACAAGGCTATTATAACATGTCGTGATATAGCGTTTTCACTAATGCTATTATAGCCTATTATAGCGTTTTTCACGTGCTATTAAAAGCAAAATCTGTTGTAGTGAATGTTGCTTCAAAGAATCAATGGATCCCGGGGTGTTGGAATTGTCCCACATCGGTAATTTCTCTACCTAATCTCCCTTAATATATGAGGAGTTCCCCCTTCACATTGCCAATTGGTTTTGTGATAATATGGGGGCTCCATCATTTCTTCTTCATGCTATCAGAGCGCTGATCCAAAAACTCTTCTTCATGATCTATCCCACGTCACTAAAAAAAAAATCCACGTGTTAGGCTAAAGATACACCACACGTGCGGGAGCGTGTTGGAATTGTCTCACATCGGGAATTTCTCTACCTAATCTCCCTTAATATATGAGGAGTTCCCCCCTCACATTGCCAATTGGTTTTGTGATAATATGGGGGCTCCATCATTTCTTCTTCACGGGGTTAAACAATTTGTACACATAACTTCAAAAGAAACTATCATTTTGGCTCATTCCTCTTTTGTTGTCTTTAGAGCATTCAACCCAATAGTTAATGTTGGGTGACCATGACCATTTTCTAAGCTATTGATGGTGGATTTTCAGTATTAGTATTAGGAAAAACGTTTAATGTTGATTCCTGTCGGTTATTTTCTCCAAGTATTGGCGGATGATAAATTTGAATTTCTAAAACTAACATCTTCGTCTTGAGACTTTTCCTAATCCTTAAACTAGGTTTCTTCAATTTCCAAAATATTGTCTTCTAATTGAATATTTAGAATTCTTATTAAATACTACAATTGATTATGCAACGTTGATCGTTGTTGACTAGTTAAAGACATGTAGTTGCTGAAAAGACATATTCTGCGAGTAATTTGGATTTTCAGGATTATAGTATTGATTTGAATTTTGTTGGGAATAATAGAGATTTTGGTTTTTTTGTGGATGATATGAATCAGGAGCTTGCTGGATATAACTAAAATTATAATTTTTATTTTGTTGATGAGAAGACTGTGGATGATAAGGATTTTCACCTCTTTCTGAATTGTTAGCATTTTGATTGAATTCACAGATAGACTCTTTGATTTATCTTTCGTGTTTTCTGACATTATAAGTAGATAAAATGTCAAAATTAAAGTACAAAAAGCTGGAAAAATTGAAGAAGTGGTGGTGTAGTTAATTGCTGAAATGGTTAGGTACACGTTGAGAGAGGAAGAAGCAATGGTCATGGAGCGGGAGAAATAGTTTGATGGAGTGGGGTAAATCATTGTCGACTAAGTTAAAGCTGGTTACAGACCAACGTCTCTTTTGACACTGTTGGCCTTAACCAGCAATGGAGAAGCAGAAATGCTCACTTAACCAATTTATTTTAAGCTAGTTAAGCTTAGCAGACATAAAATAAGTCTACTAAGTACCACATTCAATTCAACCATCCAGATTGTAGAGCAATCCAAAACTGACCAACCAACCCTTCAGATCGACACTTGGTTGGGAGTAATCAAATATATTCATTGTCCTATAATATTGTAATATACTTGATGGCTTTGTCAATATTTTTATATTACAATTGGCATGCTAATGCTACGGTATAAAAGCGTATCGTGAAAGTATTAAACTGATACTTGGCTAGGACTAATGATAATTGTGGGCAGGTCCTGGTTAGATTTGGTATGGCTTGCGGGAGAAAATGTAGAAATTTTAAGTCCTAAGAAAATGTCGTTGCGTCAAATGTAAGGCCTACAACTTTACCTTCTCAAATAGAAGTCTACAAACACAGACACCAACGTAAATAATGTGTACATTCCTTTTGTTGAAACAAGAAACTTTTTTCCACAAGCGTTTTCAGCAGGGCACCCATAAATCTCCATCTGCGATCGTTTAAATTCATGCAGCGTCTTGACCAAAGGAAACCGATGTAATAAAGAAGATAAACATGATGTAACAAAGAAGATAAACATGTGACCGTGACGAGCAATTGAACGTCCACTAGTACTAGCATTTATCCATATTTCGTACAATATGCAGCCATGCAGGTGCAATTTCATTACCATATCATGTGTCACTCATTTTGACCATATAATTGCTAAATGCTTTCGAATACACCCATTATTTATTTCTTCTGTTAAAATTCTAGTATCATGAAGTTGACAAAGGTGGAAAGTACCCAGAAAATAAGAAAAGGAAACAACACAATAACTGTCCATTCAATAATCAATATGCTGTACTACTTGTACTAATCGAATCATCACCGTCATTTTATCCCTAATTAATAGAATCCAAACCGCATGAAGCTTAATCTCTAAGGAGTACTCCAACCTATCGAACAAGCCTTGCATTTCACATTTTCAATAGCGTGTCGCTGACCAGTGAATCTTGTCAAGTCGTGTACAAACAACAATGTGACAAATATATCATGTAACTATATATTATGCCATTCTACAGTAAAAATCGGTAATTTAAACTGCTGCATCATAGTTGTTGTATCCATTACTGTATACAAACGGTGGAATATTAATTCTTGATCATGCTAGTTTGAGAAATAATCCGATGTATAAGATTAATTAATTTAAATATTCAAAAATATCATAGTACAAATAACAGGAATCTTTTGGCCGCCTGAATCAAACGAAAGATACTCTTACCAAACAATTTGCAATGTAAATCTTAAAATTGGTGGACAATGATACCGACAGCAAGTATTGTACTGTACAAGCATACCCATCGCCTATGTTAGACCAAAATGCATTCATTCTAGTGAAAAAAAAAAATGCAAAATGTTTGCTAGTATGTGCATGAAACGTCAGGTTGATATGGGTTGAAGAACAATGGGAAATGTTTCTTTGTGGCCATACAGAAAATTTTCCTAAGCTGGACCACGATTGATTGTTACATGATCCATCCAAAGGTACTAATTTGCCAATCATTATCAGGGCAATTCCTTTGTTAACCCCACACGTAAAACCAAAATGACAACATAACACATGGAGCCCATACAGAATACATCTTCAACTTGCTTCATCTTTCATATATCTGCTAGCCTAGTATTATTCTATCATCAAATTTTGCCTATAAATACCCACAGCCAACGTAGTCTTCCTACTCAATTTCAATTTCATCAATGGCATCTATTTCCTCATCAAGAATCTACAATACGTCTTCAGTGCAGACACAAAAATATACCGATCCTATTGCCTACAACCACCCCATAAAATATTTTCAATACAAGTCTGAAAATACAATATTAGTCACTAGTTTTCCTTTTGTTTGCTCAAAACGAAAATCCACTCTGCTTAGACTCGCAGCCATGAATGACAGCTTCAATGAATCCGAATATGATAATGGATACAAGTTTTGCGATGAGAGTATGGTAATTCTAAGTAAGAGAATAAAAGAGATTGAAGTGGCTGAAGGCAACGATGAGGCACCAGCGCATTGGATGGAATGGGAAAAACAATACTATAAGGACTATAGATCCAACGTCTGTGAATTTGTCGGTTTTGTGCAAATGATAATGATGAAAACCCGACCCGGTTTGGCTGTTGGGTTACTGGGTTTAATTACTCTTAGCGTACCCACGTCAGCTTTGCTCATTTGCTTGCACTTGGCCGTGACTGTAAAATCCGGGATAATTGGTAACTGAAACCTTAAAACAGTTGGGTCATTTTGAACTTGAATTATGAACTAAATTGGTGTCCATGAGATTATATATATGTATATATATGTATGTATATATATATATATATATGTATGTATATATATATATATATATATATATATATATATATATATATATATATATCATTATTATTTCTTTTATTTTTATTTTTATTTTCGGTTTCATATCTAGCCAAGCTCAACTTGTTTGGGATATATGTCTTTGTTGTTGTTATTGTTGTTGATTTGATGTCTCTACCCGGAACCGGGTTTCAAAGTGGATTCCTGTCCAGTAAACGCCGGAATCGAACAGGAGTGGTCGGTGTTTCAGCATGCCAAACGGAATCAAAAAACCACGGTTCCCAATAAACAATTCTTAATGTTCTTTGTTGAGTTTATTTTAAAGAAAATGGTTTAACTAAACTAACGCCTGCTTTAATCAACAAGAACGTCACATTAAGGTTAAAATTAGTCACAGAATTTTACATAAACAGGAATTTGCGTTTTCCTTTGACTATATCAGTCAATTACAAATGGTAAATTATTTTATTAGCTTTTTTAGTTTGGTTAAATCGGTTATCGATCTAATTAATCGAAAATAATTCGATTTCCCACTTTTTTTCAAAACCGACCACGCTTTGCTTTAGATGATGTGTGCACCAGTCCTACCACGCTTTATTTTAGTTTCTCCTTTGGGGCATGCGTATATATATGTGAATGCATTTGTGTTCACAAAATGTGCAATTACTGGGTTTGTGCATGCATGAAATTCCTTTCATCCACCTCACCCATCAATCATAGCGATTAACCCATCTGATTGCTCAACATGATCCATCTAAAGAAGTAATTCACCAAACATTAGTAGTGACCCCCACACGTAAAACCAAAATGACAATCAAACACATGTGAACTTACTCAATATATTCTCAACTCGTTTCGTGTTTATCTGGGAGTCTTGTTCAATCATCAAATTTTACCTATAAATACCCACAGCTAACATCCGCTTTCTTCCCAATTTCAAATACATCAATGGCAATTTCCTCTTCAACAGTCTATAATATATCTTCAGTGCAGACACAAAAATATACCAATTCTACTGCATGCAACCACCCCATAAAATATTTTCAATGCAGGCCTGGAAATACTGTGCTAGCTACTAACTTTTCTTTTGTTAGCGAGAAACCAAAATTCACTCTACTTAAAACAGCAGCCATGAATAACAGCTTTGATGAATCCGAATATGATAGCAGATGTGAGTTTTGTGACGAGAGCATGATAATCCTAAGTAAGAGAATAAAAGAGGTTGAAGTGGCTGAAGACAAGGATGAGGCACCAGTGCATTGGATGGAATGGGAAAAACGATACTATAAGGACTATAAATCTGATATATGTGAATTTGTAGGTTTAGTCCAAACGATGATGATGAAAACAAGACCCGGCCTGGCAATTGGATTATTGGGTTTGATTACTCTTGGTGTACCCACATCAGCTTTGCTCATTTGCTTGCACTCGGCGACCGCGGTCAAAACCGGGTTAATTGGACCATAAATATAGTTAGGTCATTGAGATGTCTCCAAAATTTATGTTTGTGCATGCATGTATGTATGTTTGTATGGGTATAGCTTCATTATACGGATTTAGACATTATTGCTTGATGGGTTGGTTGCTGAATAGAAAATACAAGCAACCATTTTCTTCGGTTTAACACTAACTTTGAATTGTCTATTATGTATACTCAAAATTTAACGAACATATTTGTTTCCAAAATAAGAAGCAAACTTCAGGAATTTATGGGTTTAATCATTAACTAATCATCTAAGTTGTTGCAAATGTTACAATCAAGCACAAATAATTAAATACAATACCGTGCACGCTTGCAAAGGCAATTGATGCAATGATTCCGCAAGAAGTTACCTCTTACATGATTGAGAATATTCAATGACCTTCAAGCTCTTCCACTTGTTTCTTAGGAGGCGACTGAAGCTTTTGATACTTGGGCTTGTTTCTTTGAAGGAGAAGATACGTGTTCCAATACCAGAACAATAATATCCTACCCTGTGCTGCAATTGTATCTCTTATGTTACTTCCTCCAAACGACAACCTTTCCAAAGCCTGTAAATGAAAAATTATTATCAAATGATTGAAGTATTGCCTCAAATTAGGGGTAACGTATTCTTGAATACTAACCTGAATCACGTTATGACGTTTCAAATCAATCAATGCTTAAACGTAGGATGTTATGCTACTTCTAAAAGTTTGAATTATTTATCAGGTAGTCACTAGTCTTTTATTAAATTATTGTATCTTCACTGTTTGAGTATTTTCTTACAGTCATAATTCTTAAACGCATTCTTTTTATCTTCTCTTTGAACTTCTACATCCTTAACTCCCTCATAATCTCACTTCACCAATCTTGAATCATCACCGGCAAATCGACGAACCCAACTCCACAATTCAGCATTAACAAGCTATCAGAACTATTCAAACCATCTTAAACCCTAGTGTCATGTACCATAACAAACATATCAATGTCGCCAAAATCAACACCGTTCTCCACTTAATCACCCAAATCCTAGCCGAGCTCACCACTAAATTAAACAACCCTACTGCTTCATCTCCACCATAACCATATTTCAGCACCTCAAACATCAATATTCAAGTAGAACGACAACTGCCACTTCTACCAAATCCAAACAATACTCTAAGAAGACCTCCAAGATGCAAACTCATTACTCTCATCCCTAACTTCATCCCTATCATCTGTCAATCGGGAAGCATTGAGTGAAAAGTGAACCAACCAATTGGTAATTCATCTCATTTAGTAAATGAGTCAATATGGTCCAATTCACTAATGTATAATATAGGTCATCCATTTTAACGGTAACAATTACAGTTGATTAATATATATTAAAAAAAAAAAAAACTTTGGTTTTAACCTTTTGGTTCGAAAATATTTTCAGATTTTGAATCCTAATTTTAATCA
This sequence comes from Allium sativum, assembly GCA_030737875.1. Taxonomy (NCBI): domain Eukaryota; kingdom Viridiplantae; phylum Streptophyta; class Magnoliopsida; order Asparagales; family Amaryllidaceae; genus Allium; species Allium sativum. Next base: position 711,693,606 of record CM060924.1, on the reverse strand, counting down.
GAATTCATATTTACAGTTTCAAACATCTAAATTTACAAACCGAAATTCAAAATGGTAATTTTCAAAGCTTAAATTTCAAATGTAAATTCAAATTTCAAAATTTAGATTTGATATTACATTCAAAATTTCAAATATTCAAACTTGTAATTCAGATTCTGAAACGCAAATTTCAATATTAAAGTTTTCAAAATTAATTTTTTTAAAAGCCAAAGGTTTCAAAGGATGAATTAGAAGTTAAATTTATACGAATAACATATTGCATCACTATTCAGTGATTTATGGATGAACGAACCACTAACCAAATGTACGAGTAAAGTTTAGATATGGGGGGTGTAGCCTGTTATTTGTAAAGTACAACTGTTACTACGGACAACTACAATGTACAACAGAATATGAAGTATTTGAGCGTTCATATTGTCTATAATGTTAATACGAGTTCAGTTGTCAAAGTCTCACCTACTTCTTAGTCAGTATAAAGTACTACTGCAGTTTGAACTAAGAAAATAACAATATACCTAGTTGTTCGTGTACAAGTTTCCATAATTCAAAATTTAGATTGTTATGGATAAATTTACGCATGAATATCCAGTGATTCAGAGATGGTTGCATTATCGAAGTACTATTTGAGTCGGTATTTAGATGTGATGATGTAATCACATATTTGCTAACAGTAACTGTTAGTAACAGTGGAATACTACAGTCTACACTCAAAATGAAATATCTGAGTGTTTCATATCAGTCGTAATGTCGATACGAGTGCATTAGTCAATTCTATCCTGAATCCAAGTTTATAGAAGGAACTTATTCCAATTTCAATTAGAAAATAACGACTTATGTATGGTCCTTTAGCTACAAATTTTAATATTCAAAATTTAGAAATACAAATTTTCAAAATTCATGTTTTAAAACATATTTTTTGAAGAAATGGTTGAATGACTTATTCGTTCACGGCCTTTTTAATAAAGGAGTAAAATGAAATACCTATTTATCGATGTTTACCATGAAAGGGGCTAACCCAATATTCAACAAGGGCTATCAGTAGAATCATATTCTGACAGGTCTTGTTATACCCAATTTTCATGAATAAGAAAAATGTGGTTATATGGCAAGTGCTGAGTGTGTCATAAGAGAGAAGATTATGGAAGTTATTGAGTTTGTAAAGTGCTATAGGACCTTCATGTGGGAGTGCTATCGAGTTTGCACAAGAAGACGTTATCGGGTCAATAGAAGGTAGTGTTATCGAGTATATAAAAGAAAAGACTACCCAATCTACAAGAGAAAAGTGTTGTCAATTTTATAAAGCAAGTGCTATTGAGTTTATACAAGAAGTGTTATTGAGTTTGTACAAGAGGAAGTTAACAAATTTATAAAGAAAGATGCTATTGAGCTCGTAAAGGAAGTGCTAGCAAATTTTTAAGGAGTCATCAAGTCTATAGGCAGATGAGCTATCGAGTTTATATAACAAGTGCTATCGAGTCTATCGACAGAAGCGTTAACGAGTTTATACAAGGAGTGCTATCGAGTTTGTACATGAGGATGTTATCGAGTCTATAGAAGGAAGTGTCATCAAGTGCCAAAAAAATCATTCTATCGAATTTATAAAGAAAGATGTTATTGACTTTATAAAGGAGGTTTCCAGTAAATTTACCATTGTCTCCAAATTGACATGATCAGAGAAGCTTGACCATAAAGCGATAAAGAAATGAGTCAAAATGCTTGAAATATGTCAATATTGAAGAAATGGCATATTTGGCTATGTTTCAAAAACGCAACTGACATACTGACAAGTTGGTATTGACACGATTTGAGATTTGTATTTGGCTACTTTAGAGGCTTGGGGCTCATGCCACGACGAAAAGTACCAACCTGTTTGGTTATCATGAAAAGCGTGCACAATGACTTATTCTATGAGTAGAAATTTCAAATATAGAGAAATTAATTTGTACAAGCCAGGAATAGCTAATTTCACGTTGGATCTCATGTATAAATAACAAACAACCTTCAATTATGAAAAGGATTTTTGTCTTCTTGACTTTTGACATTTTTCTTCCGTTAATCCTTAGAGGCAAAACCAAGGTATATTTCATTGCAATTGATAATTGATTGTAAATCCAAAGAGAATCGATCAATACAGATAACTACGTGGAATGTAGATCGAATATTTCACCAATAGTACTAGAAAACCTTTGAATGGTGCTAGAAGCTGACAACGGCTAGTGTTGTATAAAATAAACAACCGACGCTAGCCATCGCCGGTCTGGGTATAACCCACGAACCAGAGATCCAAATTTTATTACTCCTTCACGAATTCAACACGTGCGACAAAAAAAAAAAAAAAAAAAAAAAAAAAAACTAACACCACCACGTTGTTGCCCGTTGCCGCCGCCACCTTCGTCATTGTTGACCTCACACTAAATATGTAGAAAACACTAATATTAATTAATATCATATAACAAAATCAAAGAATATGATGGTAACGCACACTAGATTTGACGACTATAATATATTTCTATTATATATTGACATTTATGTCTTAATATTAGCCCTTTACACTAACTTTGTTGACTTTTTTTTAAAAGGAAACTAGTTAAACCAAGTTCTGTATATTAATATTGCTAAAGCAGATGCTAAAAAACCTTGACTTAGCAGATGCAACGGAAAATAGTGGATCTAAAAGCGGATTTACTGTTCATCAGCGCTCAATAGAAACAACGTAGCAGTTGAAGAGCGCTACGCGTTGTAGTGGAGATTTTGCGGAACTTTAACTGCATAGGTTCCATCTTATTTGGTAGGTGATGGATGAAATGAATTTGGGACTCGAGAATATTGATTTATCTTCTTTGATTGTGACTTATCATGTTGAAGGTCTACTTAGACCGTATGTTTTTAACATCCCGTGTTTGATTGTCAGGAGGTAATACTATGGTTGACTGCAGCATTCATAAGATTAGTTTTAGGCCTCGAGGTAGGAGTGTCACAACATACTGTTTATATTTGGCAGAATACATGATTCATCAAAATTTATCTCATCGAGTCATGTTTGCTTGATTGTTAGATTTGGTTGTTATAATTGTTTAGGCTCAATTAAGTCTAGGATTATTCTTGTTGGGTGGATATGAAATGTCACAAGTAGTGAGAGATTGTTGATGATGATAGTGGAATAAGACATTTTGCTCTTCAGTAGTGAGACGTTCTTGATCTAGTGATTAAGAAGAGCGAGTCGCTTATGGTTGGATGGTAGCAGGTTGAGATATCGAGTTCATTAGTAGTCACTTGTCATCTGAGATTGTAGTTTGAGAATACTTGGACATTTGATCAGGTAACCAAGTTGTCACTGTATTTGAGTTGAGTTCTGTATTGATCTAGCCATTAATGTTGGATCAGTGGTTATACCTCCAGGGTATATGTACCTTGAGAGCGGGAGACGAATCGGTATCTGTTACCGTTTTTCAGGCAGCTAGTCGGGTTAGCTATAAGATACGAGAATGGGATTTCCCGAGGCGATTTTGCCACATAGAGTGGTTGGTTGGTGTATGCCTATTTCAGCGTCTTATGTTGCTTTGAGATGGATTGATTGGTTATGTCGTTCGTAATGACCAACGAGTCGACATATTTTGTGAATAGCTTGGATCGTATCCCAAGATCGTCTTGTTGGGTTGTACTTGCATTGTTTGATTGTATTTTTGTAATCTCATGGATGAATCAAAAGCATAAGGCATTTTTGTGTTGTTGGCGTGCAGGTTACACTGATTGTTGATTGGCTTGTTGGAGTTTCACTTGAGGTTAGATGAAGTGAGGTACTTAGGTCACATTGTCTGGAATAGTAAGTCGTTATTGATCCTACGACGATTATGGTGGTAGTGCAGAAGAGTAGGTTGATGCGTGCTAGTCGACGACCGAAGTTGCTCGTAATGGAGTATTCAACTCTTGGTTCAAAGTTGATGGCAATAGAGTTTGCTATGGAATTTTGAAGACACTATTTATTAGGGAAAAGTTGGAGTCGTCGGTGGTGTTACCACACCGGGGTTTCTCCTCTCCGAGTAGGATCTTGACATTCATCAGTAGTGACGGTTCAGATTATTAACCTCCTAGTGTTGTGTTGGAAATGTACAGTTTGGAAGCAGTATTCCACTAGTGGGTGCTGCTCACTTTTATTGTTGGTTATAGCTTCAGAGTTTGAAGTGTTGTTGTACGGATAATACCAAGGTGGTTGGTTTCGTATTAAAGCGGTGGTGTTGTTCCTGACATTGTTGGAGGGTGTTTGGCATCATTTCTTGATGAGTGGATGGTCAGCTAATTAATGCTAAATGAGAAGAGCCATGTAGCTCTCTGTAGACTCTAGCTATGTGAGATTCCCATCTAGGTGTAGGAGCGATTTTGGATGCTTTACATCGATCAATCGCCAAGGATTTGAGGATAGCATGATAGCACTTGAGTTCTACTCAATTCGATCGTGAGAGATGCTAAATTTACTTTCCATATTTTAGTGTAATAACAACAATTGTTGTCAAGTCATATATGGATTAGATGTCTTTTATTGATTAGACTAGTATCTTGCATGCTAGGATGGATATAGGTGCTATTTTTCATGAATGTTATTATTTTGTTGTGCATATTTGATTGTTGATACTTGACATGACCGCTTATGGTTACAAGATTGTTAGGCATGCAAGATCGTTGTTTTGTTGTGGTCCATTTATTTCCATACATGACTTGACATGCTTATTTTTCCTTGTTGGTTACTTTGTTTAATCCTCTTTATTGAGTACATGTTTAGGTACATATTGTTCGGATGCTTACTAGCTTTTGTTTGCATCTAAACGCCAAGCTTGCTCCAAAAAGAGGTATATAGTAGATGTACTGTTCTTGTTTTTCCTTGGTGCATTTTTGACAGTTTTATGCCCTGGATATGGATGGCGACTTTTGGGCCTTTCTTTTCTTTTGTTGGTTTGGGCACTACATTGCGTGTTGTAGATTTTTGGATCAAGCCACGCAAAGGAAACGCTGTCGAAATTTTGTGTGAATTTAGCCAAAGTTGGAAGAAAACCAAGATTTAATTTTTGGATTGAGATTGCCTTCCAACTAGCGGGTTGTTACTTTTATTCTCATTGCCTGCTGGGTTGAGAATTGTACAATTTAAGCGTTTGGCTTGACCACGTGGTTCCGATTTTGATTGTGGCTATCCTTAGGGATGAGAATTTTAGTTTCATGTCAGTCCTGACTCTATTTCCTTTATTGTGATCGCTTTCTTGTGCGGTTGTTAAGGGCGATACAAAACGATTTGTTTTGTATTTTTGCTTACTCGAGAGTGTTTGGGTTGTGTTGTTCAGTTCTTGAGGATTTCGAGAATGAAATCCTATAAGGAGAGAAGAATATAACATATATTTTAATGACTGAATATTTAAATATTGATCGTTAATTAATTGAGTGACGATTCTAAAAGATTATTTTTCACAAACGATCGAATCAGGTCTCTAGACTAGTTTCATTGAGTACGGATTGTTCATTACGTGGATAAAATTTATATAGATCGCTATATTTCGAGATCGAACGATTTGAATGTCAAAACCGTCTTGAAATACATGCGAAATTATCGCTTTAGAGCGCGATCTCGGATTGCGACGAAACTTGTACCATTGAAACCGTATTGTTGTGGTGATACATGTCAAATTTCGAAGCAAATAGACTTGTCATTTGGTCGTGCAAAAATAAAATGCGTGTTCGAATTCTTAGAGAAATCAAGTTGAAAAGAACAAAATAATAATAAACCTTACTAACCTATGCTACAGTAATGGACCCAAGCCAGTATTCCCTTTTCTCCCTCAAATCCCATTTATTGTTACACTGCTTTATCCATGGTCGTTATTTTTGTAGCTTTTAAAATTATAATATCAACATCCACTCAACATAAAATCTTGATTTCAGTTGTAATGGATTCCAGGCGAATCTCTACAAACACGTACCAATTTTGAAATGTGCGCATCTAATTTTAGAGTTTGACATTTCTAGGCAGCCATTAGAGTTCAGGTTTCCTTTTGAATCGTGTGACGATTAGGCCTAGTGAGCATGCATTCAAGATCGGGATGAAAAGAGACATTGAAAACCCGAGTATCGTTGAACTCAGCTCATTATAGTGATGTGCGACATTTGGAGGGTTACGTGCAAACCTTGATATCGCATTTTGCTTTGGGCTGCCGAAGATGATCTCGTGGGTGCAAGGGTCCAGTTTTTGGTAGAGATTGCATCCAGATTCAAGTTTCGTCGATTGTTGTAGCGTATCATTATTTTTTGGTGCACGACCATTTCGGGTTTGGAGAAGTGTAATGCACGGCTATAGGTTGTTTAGTTTGGGTTTAGGGAAGAACATATAGGGGTAAACTTGTAATTATAATATATTAGTTAATTTAATTTGTGTCACTTTAAGTCGTGAAACTTATATATTGTGTATCTTTTGCATACGAGTCAGATTCAAACGTTATTTCTTCCGTTGGACTCGTATTGACGAGTTCTACGCATTAAAGCTAGTATAGGCTGATTTGGTTGAGGTAAGTCTCTCATTTTAGTATTAATTGTTCGTATAGTATAAAAACTGTATTTTTGAACATAAATGAATTTTAAACGTGTTTCTAACATAATAAAATTTTGCCTAATAATTTTATGAATCGATTAAAAAGTGTTTAAAAATACTTTATGATTAAATATCACGCAGTCTCCTGTTCATAAACCATTTGTCAATATTGCTAGATTTAGGACATTTTGACACACATCCCAGTTTGATTGCTTTAGATATATTTACTTATCCCATTGACGATACCATTGATGCTTGTATGTTGTTTTAGACATTTATAGGATTATTAATTGCATGGATGTTTGTTTGCACAGTTTGGACGTATACGTCATTTATTGATGATTTAGGATTATGATAGATTCACGAAGAAGCTTTATTTTCAAACTTGTTTTCAAAACCAACTCGAGATTGTTGACTCTGTTCCTTGTCGTTTCAACTAGGTCAACAAGACATATTTCTTAACTGTTTTCCAAAAAACTATGAGGCTATCGCCTCTTGACTTGTCGCTCATCGACCATGTCAACACGGTCACTTTAAAACTTGTTTTCAAAACAATTTTGAATCCATATGCCGCTTAACTATGTATGAAATTGATAGGCATGGTCCATTGACCTAGTTATTTTTATTTGTATCGACACCTTAATAGGGGTTGATTAGAGCAGGGACGAGATGCTTGTCGAGCCAGTGATGGATATAGTAGTTAACCATAATTGTGTATGCTATTAGTTGTTGCTAATGTCTTGACACATGATTTACAAATATATTAAGGGCATCGATGAGAGTAAATAAATCAAGTAATATTGGAATACCAATAGGACCTGATTAACCATTTTATATTGGGTTAACAATTATGTTTGCACCGGAGATACCAACGGAAGGGATATTGAAGAAACCAACACATTATAAATGTTCTGGGGTTACCATATAAAACTATAGTATGTATATAATTGTTGCCTACATGCGCTGACGGATTCATGGTGATCCTACGGATAAAACCGTAGGATGGATGCACATAGCTCCTATTCAATGAAGGGTTATCTCATGAATTTCTATTTTTATACATATGAAAGGAAGGTTGTCGCCGGGGTGGTTGAGGATAAGTAATTCTAATATATGGGTTGGGATGGAAAATCTCAAATTGAATCAGTAGATAACTTATAGGCAAGTGGTTAACTTGTTAGTTGGACATTAAATTATAAAGTCGTTAAGACAGTTAGTTTGAAAAACGGAGGATGGGTAAGCCACATTATGTTGCACTTTTGACCTGAGCAGTTTATGCCCCGTTATTTCCCCGACCTATACCTGATATATCATGTAGCGGATTTCTACTGCTGCGCTATTTCCAAATAGCCTCCGAAATAGCTTTTCCGCTTTAAGTTCCGTTATATTCCCGATATATTCCATTATTTCAGCTATATTCCGCTATTTCCGCTATATCTTCTATTAAAAAATGCACTGAAAATGGACATAACATTGTAAAATTTATAAAACTGGTATTTTAATAGAATTTTTTGACATATATTTTTCAGAATAGAAAATGCTATAATATTCTATTAAATTTAATCAAAATAAATAAAAGTTTATATATATATATATATATATATACACTAGGAAGCAAGATACGGGTGTGGGGGTGCGTAGTAGGGGGATACGCATATTCGACAAATATGAAATATGAGGATTCGGGTGCAGGAGGATACGACATGTGTAAAAATATTATAAATATAATTATTAATCTTTTACGGTGATTTTACGTTTAATTTACCTCAGATTGATATATTCATTGAAGGATACAAAAGTATGTCACTGCCCAAATATACAGCTGCATACAAATAAAGATGTCTGGTGCACATTAATCTAGACAAACAGAGACATCAATTATAATATTAAAATAAACAGAGACAGCTGCATACAAATATACAGCATGCAGACGGCATTAAATAAAACATGGAGTCAAAGTGTCAAACCAATTATAATATTAAAATATCTTTTTCTCTCCCCTACGTCATCTCTCTCTTTCGTTCTATTTCCACGAACCCATCACCAAAGGTCTCAAACGTTCTGATTTCACAGTTCCCGCACCCCAAATCCGCACCCCCAGCCCAAATACGGGGACACGCCAGAAGTCGCACCCCTTACGCAGCCCTTGCAGCACCCCCGCACCCAGCCGCAGTTCGCCACTCATCCAGCCGCACCCGTGCTTCAGAGTGTGTGTGTGTATATATATATTTACACATGTTTTTATTTAAAATTAAGAATGTACTAATTATAATTAAATTGAATGTTAATTTCCCACTTATTTATCATTTGTATATTTGTTAAACATTAAATAAGAGTTTTATATGTTATTATAGACTCATCCGCTATATCATGTTATATCCTCGCTTTATCCCGCTACAACTTTTTGCACCTCCGCCGCATTGGATCCGCTAAGCGCTTTAATTGCACAGCTTTTGACACACTTATTCATTATTTTCTAACTATTATGAGTGCAGGAGCACAGGGATGGTTATTACGTTGCATGGTACAAGTGAGAGGGAAACATGTCCCGTTACGCATGATCTCACATATATCTACTAGTTTTGGGGTACTTGCTATTATTCACACCAGTATGTTGAATAACACGAAGTTTCTCTTTTTCCCTTAAACTCTCGGGCAATTATTTAAGTAGTTTGAGCATAGAGATTTTTAGGTTCTTCGTATAAGCTTCCAAAGACGTGTAAAAGGTAATTAATTATATAAGAGTTTTTCTTTTGACTGTGTTTTTTTTATGTATGTATGACAAAGATGTTTATTATCAATATCTAGACTCTGATCAACCAATGGAGCATCTTCATATGTTGCTCTTGTGATTATATTTTGTAATGATTATATTTGATTTGAAAGCGGGTTTTCGCAATGGAAATTTATAATGAAAATTATTAATGTGTTTGATTTTTTTCATATTCTCTGATGTTATAGTTGTCAAGGTGAAAAATCCCCAAAAAGCCTCAAGCCCTCGCCTTGGTTTTTTTGCGCCTAGGGTTTTTTTGGGCGTCTTGAATGACATTTTTTCCCCAGTTTTCAACTAAAAAACTGCATTTAAAAAACATAATAAAACACAATTATTATTTCAGAAAAGGCATATAAAAGCAGTGATAGAACAAAACGTCATACAATTAACATATAAATCAAACTAAAAATGCACAATGTCATTCAAACTCAAATCTACAAGCAACAAAATATTTAAAATGTAGAAATTACAAACAACATTACGTAAAGTTGTAAATAGAGTTTTAACCTTCCATGAATTATGTTTTCTTGGTAGTTCGACGAAAGAAATCTAGGGATTTTTTGCTTTTCCAGAGGTCGACAAAAGAAAAGCATTGATTTTCAAAGAATACGATCTAAATCAACGGTCAAATGATCACATTTTTCTTACCAAATTGGATTTCGAACACTTATTGGGCCAAATGCTAAAAAAAAATTTTTTATCCAAATGTTACAAAAGGTGCGCTTTTTGGCGCTTCACAAGGCGAGCGCCTTTGGGGCTTTTTGGCGCCTCACGCATCGTAGACGCCTTGAAAGGTAAAAAAAAGCCTCCGGCTAGGGCCCAGGGCTTTTTGGATCCTAGACACGCCTAGGCGAGGGATTTGATAACTATTCATGTTATGATTCATTAACATATCGGTTTTCTATTATTGGAAGTTAATATTATATATGACTACAGCATCTATATCGCTTAACTTTATGCCTTAGAAAAATGGATGTTACACATTCCAAAAGGGGGACCTCGTGCTTTAATAGTAATAGCCAGTACTAAAAGTCCAATTATGGACCCTTAGAACTAAGGGCGGATCTAGGAATTAAGACTGGGGTGGGCTAACTTTAAAACTACCTTTTTTTTTAATTTGTAATGTAATTCTGTTTACAAATACAAATCAATAATCAAAAGAAAAAAATTCAAAATAACAATAAGTAGATTCATATTTCATTTTCAATACAAAACATTTGGCTTAACTCTGCATGACGGGTCTTAGTCGAGTTAAATTCCTTAACTACAAAACCCTAATCATTCTTCCAAGCAAAATCACGTTTTAAATAAAAGGACATGCAATAAGCGATGAATTCATCCCCGATAGCATTGTGTATTGACAATTTTAAGGAAATTAACTAATGTAATATATATATTTTTAAGGATTAATTGTCAAGAATGATCCGAAGTTTAACGTGTATTCCCATAATAATCCCAAGTTTGGATTATTTCTGAATAATCCGAAGTTTGGGGGGTATCTTCCAATATTGATCCCGATGACCCCCTAACGTGTTATTTTGGGATCAATAAGGGAAGACACCCCTAAACTTCGGATTAATATGGGAAGAACCAAGTAAATGGGATTAATATGGAAAGACACCCCCCAAACTTCGGATTATTATAGGAAGACACGTAAAACTTCAGATTATTCTTGACAATTAATCCTATTTTAAAATAAAAATTAGTATCAATAATAAAATAATTAATTTTTTAAAGAAACATATCATTCCTTTTCAAACTAAGTTTCCAAAGGCTGCCAGACAAAAGAATAATTAAAAAAATACTTTAAAAGTTGGTTTTCATTTTAATTCTCATCTAAGATTAGTAGGTTTAACTATGATTTAGAGAGAAATGTTGAATATAATTTGATAGAATGACTACAAATTGCAGTGCAGTCACTGAGTGAATTAGCAAATTGCAATGAAATAGAACTTAATTCGCCTACAGCCCGAAAATTATGTATGCAATAATACAATTTCAAATTGTAGCCAAATTTGAAATTTTATTTTTCTAGAAAAAGGGTACTGGTATTATTAAATAATAAACAAAATTGTACATCAATGTCATATTTATCAATAAACCCACATCTCCGTTCGTAACACTTACATCTTCCACCTACAGCTGGCCTGTCCCCAAGTGAATTGCATTTTATCAAAGCAAAAAACGCAGACATTAAAGTTAACGCAAAGTAATTGTAATTTCAGATCTAATCCCTCTCCACCAATTAGCTGATGCAGAATGGCGTCCGACTCTCTAGCAATCTCCTGAGTCTCCACAAACGCCTCTTCAACGATGATGTTCCAGTGTAGAAAATGACAAAAAGCCTCTTCAACGCTGGCCTACCATATGACAATTTGAGGGGTTTTTTTTTCCTCTGGGCCGCAACCCAGTTCCGCCCAGAGCTGGATCCGCCATTGCTTAGAACCATATTGGGAAGAGCCCTTGGTTATTTGTGAGCTTGTTTCACCCAAAATTTATCGAGTTTAAAAACTCATTAGAGATAGGGTTGCAATACCCTAGAATGAGTGGAATCATCAATTGAATTACACTAGAGAGAGCGTATTTTGAAAAATAAAGCATTTTGAAATTATAAATTATTTTGAAACGTGGAGTATTTTGAAATTTGAAATACGTATGGTGAGACGTTGCAACTCTGAAAATTTGAATGTTTATCGGTCGCGCATTTTTCAGCGTAAGGCTGCGCATACCAGTTCAATTTTTAGCAATTTTAAAATCTCTTTGAAACCAGTTCGGACAAACATGAAAAATATTCTATTTGTTGTCACGAGTCCAATGGTAAATTTCGTTTCGCAAAATTCGGGCGTTTTGATCTTCGTTTAATTGATTTCTCGTGCCGTTTTTCCTTTTAAAAGGGGTCTGTAATGCCTTTATAAATGGAGCGTCCTGACACTGCAAACTGTATACCGTCATGACCGTCTCGTCGCGCTGATTTCCAAAATATATTCGTTGGTCAGTTTCGGTGCACGGTTCGCGCTGAAATTGCCAAAAGGCTTGCGCAGTTCATTTTTGAAACAAAGTCATTTAAGTTCGAAATGTCCATATTCGGATCCCTCATATTTTTCTTGACATTTTTGGTCTGCAAACCCAATCTGTAACGTTCGCGTGGCGCTCGAAAGGACAAAAATATATAATAGATACGCATGTATATTTAAGAAACATACATGCTTTCATTTTCCAAGACCATGCATGTGTTATTCTTCCATGCGTTGCATTCATTCTTTGTCCATTCACTTTAACATCTTCAACATGGATATGTACATGCAACTTGTAAATATGGTCATGTGAAGTGGCATGTAAATATGTTGTATGAATATGTCCATTCCCATTTTTCACGTTCTCTTTCTATTCCATGCACCACTTTCACTTTTTACCACTTCTTTCCATTTAAATGTAAGCTGCACCATTCCGAAAAAGAAGAAAAAATCATTTGCCAGGAAACGCAAGACACAAATGTGGAAAGTCATGCAACTTCTTTTCTTCAGTGCCTCTTTACGCATGGCATTTGAATTCTAATTTTAAACGTACCGTAGAATCAAACTATAATTGTTGAATCGATTGTAACGTTCAAGTTTATTGTTACCGACTATCACCAGCTTGCATGGAGTTTGAACTGTTCGCATTTTCTTTTCTTTGAACTGTTCGCATTTTCTTTTCTTTGAACTGTTCGCATTTTCTTTTCTTTGAACTGTTCACACGCCTCGATCCTCTCATCTTCTTTGAACCGTTCCCTCTACTCTCCACTTTTCTTCTTGGATGCTTATCCCCGTGCATAAATATACATATAAAAAAGAAATTAGAGAGCAACTCCATCCCTCCGTTCCTTTTTCCAGATAATTCATGGCCACCATCGCTCTTTATCAAATTTCTCCACTTTCAAAAGAAAATGGCCAACCGCCCTTCAAAACCGAACCTATTTCGGTCGCTTCCTCAAACCTAAATCGAATCACCAAAATTAAATCGCATCCGCCTTGACCGAAATCGCAACATTCCCTGTTGCTCCAGCATGTCCTTCGCCGCTCCGCCCGTCACCGGAATCGCATCGCCGTCCTTGGTTCATCGCTACCTGAGTACCGTGAGCACCGCATCTGTACCATGCCGCACCCAATCGAGACCGCGGCCTAATTCAAATCACCCTCTGCTATCGCCTGTACAAGTAAGTTTCGGCTTACGATTAACTTATTTCAAGTTTAATTAAAATAGCTAGTTTAATTTTGTTGATAGTTATACATGGGTGGTTTACTGGGTACACTTTGTTTGCCAAAACAAAACTGCTGTTGCTTGAACTTGATAAACTGCTAATATTATTTGAATTGCTGGTGATTGCCTGTTTGTTGCCTTGTCCCTTTTTGAGTACATATGTAGTACTGCATCTAGGATTGGACTTTCATCAGAAAACTTAAAGGTTTTGAACATTTGATACCTAAATTCTCATTTTAATTGCTTGGTTCAGTACTACTTGCGGTGGAAATCCTTTTAACCTTATTTTGGAAAGTTGATTTCCACCTGGACATGCATAACAGTTATGTTATCCGGTTTAAAGGAAGATAAAAAGAAACCACTTTGCTTGTTTCACCATACTTGAAATTCGCAGTTTGTCCATTCAGGAGAAAGAACACATGAACTGAACTTATAAATTTAGTCATCTTCACCTGTATGGGTAGAATGTTCTTTACTGTAGATTTTAAATGCCTTTCTACCCTTTAGTGTACACATGTCACAGTTGGCTTAAGTTAAAGAGGCATTCACGTTTAAATATTGTTTGCTGTAGTAGTGTTTTCTGTTGCCTTTGTCACCAATGTTGAACCCATGATAAAAGAAGCCGAACCAATATGTTGTTCCATTACCATGCCTATTTCGAATAGGAAGTGTCCTCTTGTCCGATGTTTTACTGCTTGATTTTTGCATGCACACCTAAACCCTGCTAGTACATACATTCCTTGCCATAACTGTTAGCACACATATATCTAATTGCTGCACATTTGCATACCTTATGTTGCATCCACACATGTTTAGCCATATGATCTTGCATGTTTAATTTTGTTGTTCCATTTGTAGTTGCGGTAGCACCTCTTCACATGTGCTCGTCACTTCTTGCACATGCATCACGCATGTTTTCTTGTTGTTGATTGTTGTATTTGGCAGTTCACATGGCTAACGTACTCGAATTATTTAAAGAAATTGTCGGGATTAAACTAATTATATTTAGTGTTTATCGAAGTGTGCTAACTTGAAATAAGTTTAATCCTGACCCGGGTGTTTTGTGTATTTTGCATGGAACGCTCGAGTCAGGTCCTAAGTGTTCCAGGCTTAAAGTATGCAGCTCGCAAAACTGGAGAGGAACGCGAAGACGCAAGACGCTTATGTGCGCGCAAGGCCTGACTAAACCGTAAATTTTTATTCTTGAAAAATTCATGTATATGTTTTGTACAAAAATGGTTTGTGAAACTCTGATATATGTATAAAAATTTGTTCCGCTGCAAATATTGTGTACTGTGATTCTCTGTGTTAATTTTGTTTAAACCCTGTAAGCTAAATAACTACCCGTCGTTTTGAACGTTCTGAATTGGTTTAATTACCGACTTGGAGCGGTCAAAAGGCAGGTCATTACAACCATATTGGGAAGAGCCCTTGGTTATTTGTGAGCTTGTTTCACCCAAAATTTATCGACTAAGTAGACTAGATATAAATGTTATAGCTAAAACGTAGAACACTGAAAATTTAAGACAATACTTTACGTCATTGGATAAATAGTAAAGATCAAGTATTGTAATAATGAATCTAATAACAAAAGACTATCCTCACGTCCCGAGGAAAATTCAACCATGAGAGACGAAAATGAAAGTGGATGTTACGTTCTCTCCTAAGATTTCAGTACTAAACACAATTTTAATATTGCTAGAATAAAGAATTTTGAAACATGGAAGTTGTTCCAATCTAGGGAAAGTTTTTGGAAAACCAACTTCCAAATATTTTTCTCCGTTCATCAGTTGAAAGCCAAGTTCACATAATTTTTTGAAAAAACCAATATTCAAGAGAGTATATTTGAAATTTGATTCTCAAAACCTTTGTTGGTGCAACGATTGAAACCCTTTCTAAGAGATGATCTGCACAAAAATCTACTCATGTACATGAGAGTATAAATAATGAACCAATTTTGGTCAAGATGTCAATGTCTATTGAAGCTTTCGGTCTGATGAGATAGCTAAAACCCTTTAAGAAAAAAATAAATCCTGCACCCAACAGTGTTAAAGCTAATGAATAGGTTCCAACTTGTTCCAAAGCTCCCAGCTATAGAGTTGGAAAACCCTTGGGTGTCATTTTTGAAGCAGTCGTTTGAATGTTCAAAGTCATGCAATGAGAATTGTCCAAGCAAGCCTTTGGTCCAGTCACTCGCATCCAGCCAAAGCAACGGTCAAAAGAAAGAATATAAATGACAAACAATTAAAGAAAGTCGATAAAAATAGAAAGCTCAACCAACTAGAAATTGGTCAAAATGTCATTTGTCAAGGACATATTAAGCAATCATAAGTGGGTCACTTAACAAATCAAGAAGTGAAATGGCATATGAGAAATCCACGAGTTTACCAATCCATGACCACATTAAGAAAAGACCAGTAGCTAGTTCCAATTGACAAATATCAGAAGGAAACAAGATCCAGGTACGAGGAACAATTGCAGAAAACATTTTTTTATTAATGCATTTGGTGAATTTGCAGGTCCAGCAAGAAGTACAACCAAAGGGCAATTCATAGTGGAAGTGTTAACTGTGATCAATAGTAAAACCGAAAATGGCTAAAGGAAAAGAAATAGTTCCCTTAAGCTAAAACATAAGCAAATTCTTCAAAGGGCAAAAGTTACACCTTATTTTCATGAAAAAGAATAAGGAGTTTATACAGCAAAAGCCACTGGGTATGTCATAGCATTATAGAGAATCAACAAAGCTATCGAGTTTGTAAAATGCTATCAAGCATATAGAACTTTCGCCTGGGGGTGCTATTGTGTTTGTACAATAGGAATTCAATTGAGTCTATAAAAAGAAGTGATGCCATGCGTGTATATATAAAGACTATCAAGTCTATAAGAGAGGTGTTATATGGTTTATGAAGGAAGTGAGATTGAATTCCTGAACACAGACCATGCAGAAGTGCTATCGAGTTTCTAAAGTGTTGTCGAGGTTCCACAAGAGCATGCTATCATGTCTATAAAGAAAGATGATATGAAGTTTATAAGTAGAGGTCAATGAGTCCATAGGCAGAAGTGCTATCAAGTTTGTAGAAGAACCAATATCAGGTCTATAAAAAACGATGCTATCAAGTCTATAGGCAAAAGTGGTACGGAGTTTATACAAGGAGTGCTACGAGTTTTTACAACAGGATGCTATTGAGTTTATAAAAGAAGTGTTACCGAGTGTATGAACATGACGCTATCGAGTCAATGAAGGAAAATGTTATCGAGTTTACAAAAGAAGTGGCATCGAGTTTGCATACGAGGATGCTGTTAAGCCTATAGAAGAAGAACTATCGAGTCTATACAAGAGAAACTGTTATCCAATCTATAAAGAAAGAGCTATCACATCTATAAAGAAAATGCTATCAAGTTCATAAAAAGCCATCTAAATTGTCCGCGTGTCAATCCCTTATTGGATTGTTAATGCCACGTCAAAAATAAGAAGAGCAGAAGTGAAAAGAGAATTTGTCCACGAATGCCCACTGCCCAGTGTCACATTTGTACGGTGTCACGTCATCAACGAAGAGGATAATTTTTAACCATCTAGGACCAGAGCTACTACTTGTCACATGTCAAGAATCTAATTGTGTGTAAATAGGCATGTACCCCCGCAAGGGTCTTTTCTGGATTCTCCTCTCCTAATTTCATTTATAGCTCAAATTACTTGTAAAAACTTGAATTTTTATGGCCGCCTAGATCCAATCAAAATTTGAAATTTGTGATGGAGGACTTACAAGGTTTGTATTTGCATAATTGTCCACGCCACAATTATCATCAATGAATACACGAAAGTTAGGCCAAATTTTCGGCTTAACAGATCTAATCCCTATACAAAAAACCACACCGGAGTGGCCATCTCCAACTACTTATTTAACACGACATATGCAATCGACCCATAATTATTACTCATAGGAATGTTCTACAGATGAAATTGATGCTGTCTTTTGAAAGTGTTTTGATTCTTAACAACTTCTTCTAGTATGATGACGTTTATCTTAGTAATGACATTCCTAAGGACTCATACTTTGGTAAAGAAGGTCATTTTGTTTGTTGGTTATGCCCAACTTCAATCCAACTAAGAAGTGACAAGAAAGTGATTACACACCCCACCTGTTTTAGTTGAATGTGTAAAAATGCTATGTGAAACCGAAATTTTCACCTTAGACCTCAGCTGAACGTTTAATATAAGTATCTTCAACCTTGATGACAAGGTCAATGTCCAAGAGGACAGCCATGATACAATTAACCTACGCACAAGATTATGAAGTTTCAAATTGATATAATTATGGGATGCAATGCAGCTCCTGTTAGGCGTGGCTCGCATTATATTAGTCTGGGTACACAGATTGGATTTGCAATTAGTCTTACATTGCAAAATATCTTTAAAATGTGAGTTGTGTGTGTGTGTGTATGGGTTGATGGCATATAACAAAAATGGATTCCTTTTGTTATACCTAAATGTTGTTACGAACATATGTGTGTTCTAGGGGGATGTATGGATATCCAATCATGACGTTGGCACCGAGAGAAGTTTCGTTCGGTGGCCTTGCTCCATCTACGTTGAATGATGTGTGTGCATGGTGAAGATGTGAAAGGTGCCGAAAATGTCAACAACTTCTAGAGGTGACAATTATTTGTCATGCAGTCTTTTATTAAAAAGAGTTTTTTTAGCAACTAAACGAATGTGCTGCAACCACATAGCCGAATATAAAATGGTATTGAAGCAGTGAAAATTTAAGCAATGTTCAATATAAAGTTTATCTGTCACTATCTGTTTGCTCGATGTCTTGATTCTTAAACTCATTCTTCTTTCATCTTATCATTTAACTTCTTTATCCCTGACATTGTGTCGCAAACCTGATCTAGTTCCATTTGAAAAAAACTAGCATTTGATATATTTTGAGTTCATATGACAGATCAAGCCATGTGAATACTTCATTGTTTTCTGATATGGCTGATGCACAAAAAACATAAAAATCAAAATATGTGAACATATCAAAATGGTTATGAAGATGGTATAAGTCAAATTATATGAATCTAATACTGTTACACTATTCAAACTGCAAAACTCAGGGCTTAGTCACCCAAATCAAGGGAAAGAATAAACTACATTAGCTGTGCTTTTAAGCAAGCATGAAACAGACTAACAGAGGTAGCACGAGAACATGTTTCAGTAAAGACCAATAGTGGCAAGGCAATATATTGTGTCATAGATGTTGACTTGTTGAAATAGGTAAAAAATGCAACAACTATATTTCGAATTTGAGATCACAATCTGTTTTGTTTCCTCGTTATTTTTTAAACAATGAACAAAGCACAGTAAGGCAACAGATTACCAATCCCTCCCTCCCCCTCCCCACTCCCCCCCCTCTCCCTCTCTCACTCTCATACATAACAAAAACTAACAAGTTATGTTTATATTTTAAGTAAACCGGGAGAAAATTATTATTGCTTCCCCAAATACAAACTATTTTATATATTAGAAGTTCCAACTTAGCTCTATGACTCACCTTAAAAATTGATTTATTTTCATTTTAGATGATCAAATAGTACATAAGTGCTAAGTGCACACGATAAATACCCAATGGACGTCTAAAAAAATAGAAACCATTTTGACATAGCAGCATTACCAAAATTATTATATATGTTAGTTTAGGAAACTCAGTAAGAATTTCTGTATCAGTGATAACATTCTGTAATACAACCAATGATCACTCTCATGTAACTTATTCCCATGGTTTGTAGATTTGGTCACAATAACATACGCTGATATCATAAGAATAGTAAAATTCATAATCCATTTCTAGAATATGGAAAAGTTATGGATTTACCTGTTCTCCAGTTTGGATATCTATGGGATTTTTATGTTCAAATTCAAGGCCACTGAACTCATTAATGCAAAGCCCTTGGAATGCCCTGTAATATAACATAAAACTGTAAATTACCCGCCATCAGGTTACAGTTAATGTCAATTGTTCCAGAAAATAATGATTGATTTAACAGACTGATCACCATCTTATAAGAGAAGCTCGAGGGATCCATCTAAAGATAACAGGGGTATTTTCGGCGTTGACATAGTAGCCTCCAAAGACAATGAAAACAGTCATAAGAGACGGCCCTACAGCCATTGCCGCTTCGGTAGTGGGAACCATAGCTCCAACAGTGAGACCCATTGCTGAAGCAGCAAACGACTCGACAGTCACAATACCACAGAATTTTGCAAACCTGATAAATATACAAACATAAATATAAAAGAAGAGACAATATAGTAGTAGAGATTACTGATAGAAAACAGAAAGTTGACTTAATTTTTAACTGAATTTTGTATTCCTTACTGTAAATTTTTCCCACAATTGCAAATTTTTATCTGATTCCAAGAATTTCATATGTTTTAAGGCAGGCAAAAAATATTTCACACAATTTAAGTCATAAATATTGGAATACGTGTAGTTAGCTGAATTCTGACTTATCATTGATATACCTATCCTACACCCGTTTACCAATGTTTAGTGCTCTAGGTAATGAGTAAGAACACTTATAATAAAATGCAATTTCATTTTTTGCCTTTCACTTCTGCCGATAGTCAGTTCTTTGGTTTCCTGTAATTATTACATTCACCCTGCAATGTTTATATAAATGCCAAGGTGGAGAACAAAGTACATCGATCAGCTAGCACTGGGGTTGGAGACGAGACTATTTTAGCTCTGATGTACATATAAGTTGACAAAATAGACACAAGCATGTATTTTATTTTATTTTAATATCAAAAACGAATTAGCAGGTTTTAAAATAAGTATCCAACTTAATGCCCAAGCATGATGTTCTGTATTTATTATTATTTAATTAATTTATCTTCGTGAAGAAAAATCCACAAGGCAATTCTAAGTTATTTTGCAAAGAATGTATAAACTAACCTATAAAAAGAAGGATGGAGACCAGACATAGGGTAAAGCACGGAACCAAACATCAATGGAAATGCTGCTCCAATTGGAATTTCTGCTAGTAATTTAGACAGCAGATACGGACCCAATGAATAAGAACCTTTGACACGCTCTCTGTCTACTATCGCTCGTTCCTTTGGAAAAACACCTACGGTCTTTGTAAGTGCTGCCATTGCTGTATTGATAGCAGCAACCTTCCAATAAAGGAACAAGTCGATCAGAAACTAATAATATAAATAGATTTGAACATGTACTCGGTGGTGAATGTTACGTTGTGCATAAAGTACATTGTTTAGTGCCACATAGAAGAGCGATATTATGTACAGATAAGATAATAGAACTAGCCTATATTTCCAATAAATACTTAGTCAGCTATTAACTCGAGGAGGTCGCCTTCACCCCCCCCCCCCCCCCCTCCGGGGGGGGGGGGGTGTTTCCAGGCTGCAGTAAGTAAATGCTATGCTAAAAAAATATGCAGGTAATGATTCTTAAATCTTAGAAGATCAAATGAGTATTGTAAAGCAACAACCGATGCTGCAGGCTTCGAATATATTTATCAAATCAACCATCTGTATTCAACCTAGAAGATTTTTTTTGTGTGTTCAAAATTTTACCCAATCAACAAGTCTGTTAGTGAAAAGTCATATGCCCATTAAAATGAGAAGTCATATGGAGACTCGTGTCTATTAAATAAAGAATTCGTGTATAAAGTGAATAGTCGTGTCTGCTTAGTAAAGCGCCGTGACTGCTGAAACGTAAAATATCTATATAAAAAGTTGTAGTTTATTATAAATAAGTGATCATTTTCTTGTGTTTGTATGCAACTTGAATCGAAGTGGTGATAAAAGAATAAATTTCCTTCATTATTTCTTTCTTCATTGATTCTGCAAATATAAATACTCCACACAGTCCTCCTAACAAAGTGATATCAGAGCCATCTTTGTTTAAAAAACAAATTTTGAAAAAAATGTCAAATGGAATGCCATGAATAGTTTTATTTCTCACTAAAGAAAACTATGATAAGTGGTACATAAATAAGAAGGCTTTGGTCGAAGTCCACAGAGCATGGGAACATGTGGAGAAATGTGTTGAAGGAAATGATGCAACGGCAAAAACTAAGTACCAAAACACGCTCTCATTCATTTTTCAAGCTATGGATGATAGTATATGATCGAAAAAGTTTCTGATACAACCAGCTCCAAGCAACCATGAGATATCATTCAAACCTCTTTCAAAGTAAGTTGATAGAGTAAATAGAAAGTGTCTCAAAGTCCAAACACTAAGAGGCGAATTTTGATCTCTACACATAAAATAAACCGAATCTATTTCAAATTATATTTCAAGAGTTTTGACTACTAGTAACCAACTGAAGAGATATGGAGAGATATAAAACATAATCAGTTGTCAACTTGGTGGATCGTAACAAGCGCATGAAGAAAAACGAAAGAAACTGATTCAAGAACCGATAAAACAAAAACAAGCAAAGTTGTCTTTAAAAGAAAAAATAAACTATTCATAGCATATTTCAAAGAGGCCAATGATTTGGAAAAGGCCGTGGTCAAGGGAAAATCGAGAACGAGGTCATGGAAGAGGACAAAGTGAAAAACACGCTACAACTAAGTAGGGTTGTATATCGGTAGGACAGTCCGTTGTCTGGCTCGGTCCGAGGCTACAAGGTGTCGGGTCCGTGTATGTATGATTCTTTTATAGGACAGGACTAGGACACACCACCATCCAGTCCGACCCAAAATATTCGATGTTTTTCTATTATACAAACATTGTATGTCCGTTGTCCAGCTCATACGAACAGTGTCCGAACTGAATGCTTGTTCGGTCCGTGTCCTTCCGAATCTCTTATAGGATAGGACTAGGACACACCTACGTCCGACCTGGTCCGACCCGTTGACACCTCTAGAATTAAGTCATAACTTCAATCAAGGAAGAGAACATGGATGATGTAGAATAGGAGGTTATCAAACAAGTCAATCAAGAAATGATAAATCAATTATTAAATGTAATAGTGATAACAAGAGATTTAAAGGTGAAAACATAAATAAAGATAAACTAAAATTTAAAATTTAAATTAAAATTAAAATTAAATTTAAATTAAAATTAAAATTAAATTTAAATTTAAAATAATTAAACAAATAGTAATAGTAATAAAAATGAATAAATAAACCATGATGCTGATGGTGACCAAGATGATAACGATGACGATGATGATGATACCAGTAGTAATAGATACTGAAGACTACCACTACGCCTTATGTCACTACTTACACTAATACTATCATCTAGAACTAAAAACACTCTTTTTTAAACTACCAAAAAGCTCAAGGTTCTGGTGCATAGATCGCTAATTTCCATGTGTTTCTGTTTGACATCAGCTCTTCAGATATACTCCAATTTTTCAAGTCTCGTTTTACTACCTCCTCTAATGTCGTTCTTGATCGACATTTACCTCTTTTTGGGCATTCGGTGCGGTCTATGATTCTAACGCACACAGATGCATTGTGCGATCTCCGTCGGAGGGTTCCAAACCATTTTAAGCAGTGCTGGATTAACTTCTCTTCAACTGGTGCAACTCCAAGTTTATTCTGAATATCATCGTTTTTAAATTGATCATGTCTGGTATGCCCACAACTTCATCGCATTATACGGATTATGCTATACGTATCTTTTGAACGTGATGCCTTTTAGTAGGCCAACATTCTGCACCGTATAACATCGCAGGCCTGATTACATTTGAATTGACTTTGTTTTTTTTTCTTTGGATTCCATCTCTAACCAACCCTAGCTTGTTTGAGATTTATGGCTTTGTTATTATTTCGTTGGAGTGTAGAAATAGCGTAGGAAAAAGAAATAATTTTATGGAGAACAACAAAAAAGATTAAGAACTCAATCAGCGGTATCTTGACAATGGTGCAAGCAGTCACTGTTGTGGAAAAAGAAATCTATTCATGAAACTTAATGGGGGTATTTGGTGATAATATCACGTTTGTTAACTCTTAAAAGTCCAAGTAGTAAAGAGAAAAGATTTGGTTACCATTCACTTGAAAAGGAGAAGCCATCACTTTATTGCTAGCGTCTTCCACATCAGGAACATGAAAAGCATTTGAACAAATTTTGGAAGAAAAAAAACATTATAAGGGGTTTGAAGTTTTATTTCAAATATTCATCTTGACTTGTGGCATATGAGGCTTGGACACCTAAATTTTGATGGCCTAAAAAAATAATGAGTAGAGAAATAATGGTAACCACTGACCATCAAAATCAATTTTGTGAAGGATGTCTTCTTAAAAATAAGCAAGAAAGAGTTTCCCAAAGATGTCTTTGACAAGAGCCTTACTCCCATTGGGTTGGTCTATTCAAACGTATATGGACCTACCGAAACATTGTCGCTCGGAAAGAACAATTACTTTGTATTTTCCATTGATGGTCGTAGTCGAAAAACTTGAGTATACTTTTTGAAAGAGAAACTAGATGTGTTTGAACCTTTCAATAGGTTTAAAACATTAATGGAGAAGAAAAGTGGTTATCAAATCAAAGCTCTTAGATCTGATAATGGTTTTCATCAGTGCAGTTTAAAGTATGAGACAGTTTGGTTAATATCCCTATTAAGTTTCAAAATAGTCAAAACATCCTTGCCAAAAAAATGTATGTAAATTAGGTTCCTAGAATTAAGTTAACTAATAATTGTGTAAATTTATGCAATTATTCTATGAATAGTAGCAGATATTTATGTAATTATATCAAAAAAATTGCAGAAATTTCAGCAATTATTCAATGAAAATTTGCGAAAATTTCCACAATTTTTCACCAAGAAAGCTGCGAATTTCCGCAATTGCTCATTAACAAAATTACACAGAAAAATTACAGACAATTATGCAACTTTTTTACATAATTGCATAAATGTCTGCAATTACTCACTGAATAATTGCATAATCTTATGCAATTTTCAGTAATTATATTCTAGAGGCCTAATTTACAAATTTTATTTTTTGGAAGAAGTTTTTGTGTATTAAGATTGATTTTAAGGACCTAAACCTAATATTTATTTAAGGTAGTTTGTGAAAAAAGGGATTCATCGTTCGATAACAATTCCATATTCATCTGAATAAAATGAATTAGTTGAAAGTAAGAACAGTACCATCATTAACAAGGCAAGAAGTAGGTTGAAAATCAGAACCGTCATATTCTTAACATGGCAAGAAATATGTTAAAAAGTAAAAACATGCCAAAGAAATATTGGGCCGAAGCCATTTCTTGTGCAGTCTACTTAAAGAATATGCGTTAAACCAGAAGCTTTCATGGAAAAACATCTCAACAAACTTGAAGTGGTTGCAAATCAGATGTTTGTATTTAAGAGTTTCAGAATGCATAACATAAGCATGAGAAAAGAACTAACCGCAATGATAAAACTGCAAAGTATATCATTGTCGGCCATGATCAAAGCTCTAAATGTTAAAGATAATATAATCCAACTACTAGAAAAATTGTCATAAGTAGAGAAGTCGAGTTTAATGAAGAAGGCGTCTGCGAATAAAATAACAAAGAGGAAAACCAATAATATTGTCCATTTTCTGATGACGAAGAAATCGTAAAACAACCTACTACTCAACAACACCTCAACCACAGATTGCAGATGATGATGACCAGGGACGGAGCTACACGTTAATATAATCCCCCCCCCCCCTCCTCCCCGAAATCTGAAATTCACGAAAAAAAGCTCTCGTCCTCTCGCTCGCGTCTGGTTCTCTCACTCACGTCTGATCAACTCCAAATTGTTGGAACTTTAATATATTAATTTCTCCTCCTTCCAAGTGACATATTGGAACTTTAAATATATTAATTTTTCCTCTTTCCAAATAACTTAAGTTCAGTGTATCCTAGAAATATGTATTAGCTTAATTACTCTCTTGAAAATTACAAATGTACATTTATTGTTATTGTATGTATCATGGCTATAAATTAAGGTTGCTGCTGAGTGCAATATAACCGAATGGACATATTCTGAAAAACTTGTCTTTCTCCTTTTCATTTCTTTTTCAACATGGTATAAGAGCAAGGGAACTCTACTTCCGCAAAGAATTATTGAGAAAATTTTGACTGGGCACTACTTGCTGTCAAGTTCTTCCAATTTAACACCATCCGTTTAGTTCCGCTTTTCCAGCAGCCATGGAGGAGGGGCTTGTAAATCCATTTGCTCAAGAAGAAATTGAAAGAATGAAGACTTTCCTTAATAGATTGGAGAAACCAACAGGTAGTTGTACTTCGGCGTACTCATGTATGCTTCCAATTCCATTTGGATTTAATGTCTCAAACATACTTCCTACTTCCCTTTGGATCTTAGATTCAGGAGCCACCGACCATATGACACCTTCAACCAAGCTTTTTTCCACATATTATCCCAGTCCTAATAATAAGAAAATTTCCACTGTTGATGGTACTCTAGTAATAGTGGCTGGTACTGGAGATATTCAAATAACTCCTTCCATTCTCTTAAAAAATGTCTTTCATGTTCCAAAACTGTCCACAAACCTTTTTTTATACAAAAACTTACTAAAGATTTACCATGTAATGTCATTTTTCATAGCAACCATTGTGTGTTTCAGGAGAATGATTCGAGAAGGATGATTGGACATGCTAGAGAAGGGAATGGTCTCTATTATCTTGAAGAACCAAATCGGTTTATTACAAGAAAAAAATTCTCATCTTGCTCATTACTGTCAGAGTCACTCCTCACATGCAAAGAAAAAATTCTGCTTTTTCATTTTCGATTAGGACATCCTTCTTTTGCAGTTATCAAAATTATGTTTCCATCTTTATTTTCTGAAGTGAAAATTGAGACTCTTCACTGTGAAATATGTGAAATTGCAAAACATAAGCGTGTACCTTTTCCTTTAAATAACAAAAGATGCATGTTTCCTTTTCAACTCATCCATACAGATGTTTGGGGTCCATCCACTATTCCGAGTGTGTCTGGAGCTCGATGGTTTGTTACTTTCACAGATGATTGTACCCGAGTCACTTGGCTTTTCCTTCTTAAAAATAAATCTGAAGTATGTTCTCCCAAAAATTTTCTCAATAACAAAATATCAATTTGGTACAAATTTCAAAAGAATTAGATCTAATAATGGAAATGAGTTTTTCAATCATGTCATTACTCCTTTTTGTGAAAAAGGAATGTGAAAAAGGAATAATCCATGAATCTTCTTGTGTGAAAACACCACAACAAAATGGAATTGCCAAAAGGAAAAATGGCCATATTCTCAACCAAACCCAAGCGTTGTTTCAAAATATCTTTGGGGAAAGGCTGTTCTCACAGCAACATTCCTCATTAATCGGTTACTCTCTAGAGTGTTAAAGTTTAAAAGTCATATGGATATTCTTTCTTCATTTTATCCTAACTTTTCCACCACTAATAATCTTGCACCACGGGTCTTTGGATGTGTCTCATTTGTTCATATTCATAGTCAAGGTAGGGGAAAGATTGATCCTAGAGCTCTAAAATGTGTCTTTGTTGGGTATCTTACTACTCAAAAAGGATATAAGTGCTATCATTCTCCATCAAAAAAATTCTTTATGTCCAGAGATGTTACTTTTCATGAAGAACAAGCCTACTTCACTCAACCTTATCTTCAGGGGGAGAGTCTTAGTGAAGATAAGATAAATAATCTTGAAACTTTTAGTCTTCCTCATCTTGAAACAAACTCCCATGAGAAAAAGTCAAAAGAAGTTGTCGGAAATGAATCTGAAGCATTGGCTGAAAATAATCTTGAATCTGAAGCATTGGCTAAAAATAATCTTGAATCTGAAGCATTGACTGAAAACAAAGTTGAAAATGACAAGTTTGAAAAGAATTTAGTGTACATAAGAAGATTGAAGGCCATTCCTGAATCGGTACATGTCCAAGAGACCAACCCAAGTCTGTCAATACAGGTAACAAATTCTGATTTTTCAGATTTACATGATTTTTTAAATTTACAAGATAATATTTCAACCCCACAAAATGAAATAAAACAATCAATAATTGAAGATAGTCATGACCTCCCAACTGCCATTAGAAAGGGGGTTCGAGAATGTACAAAAAGGCCACTATATCCTCTCTCAAAGTATACTTCATATCAAAAAAATTCACAGAACCATAAAACTTTTCTTGCAAACCTACATACCATTCAAATTCCCACTAATGTTTTTGAGGCATTATCCAATAAAGATTGGAAGCAGACCATGGATATGGAAATGGAGGCACTAGAGAAGAATAAAACTTGGCAGCTGGTTACCTTGCCGGAAGGAAAAAAAACAGTTGGTTGCAAATGGTATATAGTAAAATACAGGTCTGATGGGACAATTGAAAAATGTAAAGTCAGGCTGGTAGCTAAAGATTTCACACAAACCTATGGCATTGATTATTCAGAAACGTTTGCCTTAGTGGCAAAATGAATACCGTTCGTGTTTTATTATCCCTTGCTACCAATTACGGGTGGGAATTACAGCAGTTTGATGTAAAAAATGCATTCTTACATGGAGAGCTTGAGGAGGAGATCTGTATGGAGATTCCACCCGGATACGGGAAAAATGTTGTTGTCAATTCTGTTTGTAGGCTGCGAAAGGCATTATATGGGCTGAAACAGTCACCTCGGGCATGGTTTGGAAGGTTTACTAAGGCTATGACGGTCTTAGGGTACAAACAAAGTAATGGAGATCATACACTGTTCATTAAACACTCTAGTTCAGGGGGAGTAACAGCGTTGTTGGTATATGTTGATGACATCATTGTAACTGGAAGTGACTGGAAGGAACAACAAGTCTTGACTCAACATTTGGCAAAAGAGTTTGAAACGAAAACTCTAGGGAGACTAAAGTATTTTTAGGAATGTATCATCCTGTCGGTAGTCCTATTGATCCAAGTCATAAGTTGGATAAGGTGGAAGAAGGTGCAGCGGTAAATAAAGAAATGTATCAAAGGTTGGTTGGAAGATTAATTTATCTTTCTCAAACAAGGCCAGATATTGCATTTGCTGTAAGCGTGGTTAGTCAATTTATGCACAATCCAAGGGAAGTCCATTTACTTGCAGCTCATAGGATTCTGCAATATCTTAAGGGAACTCTGGGAAGAGGGATTTTATTTAAAAGGAACGGGAGTACTACTCTTGAGGCTTTTACCGACGTTGATTATGCAGGTTCAGTCATTGATGGAAGATCCACTACAGGGTATTGTACGTTTCTCGGAGAAAATCTTGTAACTTGGAAAAGTGAAAAGCAGAATGTTGTGCCCCGTTCTAGTGCTGAAGCTGAGTTCTGGGCTATGGCACAAGGTATTTGTGAACTACTTTGGTTGAATATTATCTTAGAAGATTTGAAGATTAGGTGGGATGGACCTATGAAGTTTTATTGTGATAATAAATCAGCAAATAGTATAGCCCACAATCCAATTCAACATGACCGAATAAAACACATTGAAGTGGATAGGCATTTTATCAAAGAGAAACTTGATTGCGATTTGATTTATACTCCTTATGTTTCTTCACAAAATCAACTTGCGGACATCTTCACGAAGGGTTCGAACTACCCAGTTTTTGAAAGAATTGTGTCCAAACTAGGAATGAAGAACACCTATTCACCAGCTTGAGGAGGAGTGTTGGAACTTTAATATATTAATTTCTCCTCCTTCCAAGTGACATATTGGAACATTAAATATATTAATTTCTCCTCTTTTCAAGTAACTTAAGTTCAGTGTATCCTAGAAATATGTATTAGCTTAATTACTCTCTTGAAAATTACAAATGTACATTTATTGTTATTGTATGTATCATGGCTATAAATTAAGGTTGCTGCTGAGTGCAATGTAACCGAATGGACATATTCTGAAAAACTTGTCTTTCTCCTTTTCATTTCTTTTTCAACACATATTGTCTCAAAGAACTCTCGTTCCTCGTCTCCACTCCAAAGCGAGTCAGCCATCGTCTTCAGATCTAGTCTCCTAATGGACGGTGAGTTTTTACCTAATTTGTAATTTGAGTTTAAACCTAGATTTGTTGCTGGAAATTGTAATTGACTTCGAGTCTTTACTGTGTGAATGGGATGTTGAAGTTTGCACTGCAATTGGTTACAAAAATCTGAAAATTTGGTTAAACCTATTTTTTTTACTGCAGTTGGTTACTAGAATGAAGTTCACTGGAAAACTGCAATTTACAAATACAATTTGATTTTGCAGTTTACTGGAATTGCAATTTACAAGTTACAAGTTGATTTTACGATTTGATTTTACAATTTACAAATTTACTGGAACTGCAATTTACTGGAACTGATTACAAATTACAAGTTGATTTTGTAGATATTTCTAAATTTAGATATTGTAGAGTTGATAAAAAGTCTGATTTGCAGATATTTCTATTTTTCGATATGCAGAAATATTTTAACAGATCAATCGAAGATGTTTCCATCGAAATTGGAGCTTCTGCGCGTAGTAATATGGTGAACAATGATAATCAAAACACAGTTAATCCGAACTTAGTAACTCGAAGTCGTATTCATGTTGATTTATTGAATGTTCCATCCGATCCTAATCTACGACATCAAATTTTAAACTACGATCTAAAATGATCAAGATGTAGTTAGAAGTGCATATCTACAAAAAGGTCCTTGTCAACCTTCTTTACAAATATTTCCACAAACAATAATTGGTGGAAGTGCTAGAGGTTTCAATCAATCATGGTTTACAAATTATAAGAATTGGTTGGAATACAATACGAAAGAAGATGCCGCATATTGTTTACTATGCAATTTATTTCGTCCTCAACCGGTAAGTAGAAATACAAGTGATGCATTTATTCGAGGTGGGTTTAAGAATTGGAAACATAATCAAAGGCTTCAAGAGCATGCTAATTCGGATGTTCATAGAATGGCATATATGAAAGCTGAGAATTTAATGAATCAAAGTCAACATATTGCAATAGCAATCGAGAGACAATCAACTCAAAGCAAAATTGAGCATGTCAAAGTTAAGAGGTCAAGGATATGATGATGCAAGTAATATGCAAGGTATGTTTATTTTGCATTTGATGAAAAATGTTCTTGCAATTACTATCGATCTTTCCAAAGCATTACAACGAAAAGATCAAGATATTGTGAATGCTTTGATGTTGGTAAAAGTATCTAAAGAGCGGTTAAATAAAATGTGAGCTAGTGGATGGGATACTCTTATAAATGATGTCGGCTCTTTCTGCACCAAACATCAAATTCTTATTTCAAATATGGATGATAACTATCTTCTTTTGGGTAGATCAAAGAGAGTATCAATGATTACAAATTTACATCCTTATCGAGTTGATTTGTTTTATCTTTGTCTAGATAAGCAGATTGTTAAGCTTAATAATTGTTTCAATGAGTTAAATTCAGAATTACTTCTTTGTATGTCCTTTCTTCATCCGATTGATTCATTTGCCTCTTTTGATAAATTAAAGTTAGTTCGTTTATTGGAATTTTACCCTGAGGATTTTTCCACAGCAGAGCGTATGGATCTTTATAACCAACTGGAGATTTATGAAATTGATATTAAGTCCAATGATATGTTTAAACTTTAAAGATGTGAAAGCAATTGGTGATTTGGCTAGGAAGATGGTGGTGACAAAAAACATATCGTGTATAATTTGGTTTACAAGCTCATAACTTTATCGCAAATCTTACCGGTTTCAACCGCGACAGTGAAGAGAGCATTTTATGTCATGAATATAATGAAAAATGATCTACGCAATCGAATGGGAGATGAATGGTTGAATTATAGTTGTATTGCATACATAGAGAAAGATATATTCAAGGAGATTGACAATGATGCAATTCATGATCGCTTTCAAAAAATGAGAACTCAGAGCGATCAACTTTAAAGTGTGTGTGTATATATATATATATATATATATATATATATATATATATATATATATATAT
The DNA here is from genome assembly GCA_030737875.1 of Allium sativum. Lineage (NCBI taxonomy): Eukaryota > Viridiplantae > Streptophyta > Magnoliopsida > Asparagales > Amaryllidaceae > Allium > Allium sativum. The sequence continues at coordinate 711,662,105 of CM060924.1, read as the reverse complement.
ATATATATGGGGCAGGTTCAATGGCACCCCAAATAGTGAGCACCCCTTTAGCCTACCACTTTTCCACCACACATTTTCTCCTTCTCTCCTCCCACTCATTCTCTCACCCCCCACTCACTTTCTTTAATATAAATGAGTGGCTGAAATTCGGGTGCAAATAAGGGGGACTGAAATTCAGGGGGCTCCCTGATCCTATCCATATATATATATATATATATATATATATATATATATATAGTTGTTTTATTTTGAAATATCAATACTTGATCGTTTTATAATGAATTGTTATGATGGATATATATAAGTTGTTCTTGTTTGATATTTAAAAAAAACAAAAGCAAAACTAATTGAAGGAGTTATAAACAAAAAAGCAGAAACTGATCACGAAAAAAGCATTTGCATCTGTTGCTTGTCTTGAAACAATTTGATTGATTATTTTCCTTGCAACTCAAAACTAAAAATTTCACCAAATAGATGTAAAATTTGCTTTTTTGAACGATTTCTTGGAGTAAGAAGTCTATATTAATTAACCATTGAGATATGTGGTATACGACATGAATACAAAGTGTTGACATTGAAGAAAATTCCCTATGGCTTGAAGCAAGACCCTTGTGCTTGGAATAGTAGAATATATACAGAAGCGTTTCGGGGCACCCCTGTTTTGCAACACCCCTACCATATCGTAAGCTACACTAATACAAATCCAACAAAATTCTGTAAATGTTTAATTCACACACACACACACACACATGTATATATATGTGTGTGTGTGTGTGTGCGCGCACGTGTGTGTGTGTGCGCGCGTGTGCGTGTGTGTGTGCGCGTGTGTGTGTATATATATATATTAATTATCATCTATCCAAAATTTGAGCTCGTTTCGACATTCGTTACATTTTCAAAATCTTAGCTCAATTATTCACCGTTCAAACATTTATTCAAACTGTTAAAATTAAATATCGAATATATTATTCTATGAATGTCGGAATGAGCTCAAATTTTGGATAGATGAAATATATATATATGGACTGAACATGTACAATTTTTTTTGGATTTGGATTAGTGTAGCTCATGTTATGATAGGTGTGCTAAAGAAGTGCTGCAAAACAGGAGTGTCCCGGAACGCAACATGCATTATATGGAAAAATAAATAAAGATGCCCATGTGGTACTAGTTTGTTTATACGTGAATGACTTGAATTGTACATGGAATAATCTGAAAATGTTTACTGTTATTAAGAAAGCTATAACAAAGGAGCTTGAAATGGCGAACAATGCATTAATGTTCTGTTATCTTGGCATAGAAGCGAAACAAAGAAATGATGGCATAGAAGCGAAACAAAGAAATGATGGCATATTCATTTCTTAAGAAGGATACGCAAAGTTCTCAAGAAAATTAAAACGGAGAACTGCAAACATATTACCACCCCTGTAGAATGTGATATCAAATTATTCTTACATCAACATGGTGAGGGAATAAACTTGCATTCTTTAAGATATTTAACTTGTACGGGACCCGATATTTTGTTTGAAACTAGACTTGCTTAGCTGTTATATAGAAGCTCCTACATCACATTTAAAGTGATTAAAAGAATACTTTGATTCATCAAAAGTACAATTGATTATGGACTACTATATGCTCATCCTTGTGAATTCCTGTTGGCTAGATTGCGGCTGGTCCAGTGACATTAATGATCGAAAATGTATTATAAGTTTTTTCTTTATGCCACGTGGGGATATGTTGCAGCCACTATTTGTGTTAACATGATATTTAACTGCAAAGCTTGTTTAAAGAGCTTAACTTACGGTAAGCCAATTCAACAGAAATTTATGTTGATAAATGATAATAAACATGCTATTACATTGACGAACAATCCAATCTTCCATGATAGGAGTAAGCATACTAATACCACATATCATTTTTTTTTTTTTTTAAGATTTCATATCAAAGGAAGAAGTGAAGCATGGGTTCGTAAAGTCACATGGTCAAATTGTGGATATCTTCATAAAGCCATTAAAAAATGAAGTTTTTCAAAAGTCGCATAGTGAATTGGGTAAAGGAAATGTTGAAAAGTAAACACAATCAACATGTCTAATGGTTAATATGTCCATTAGTGAAGCCATATACTCATTCAACTGAATAGTCATGTCTATTGTATAAAGAGTTATGTCTATTAAAGTGAAGAATCGTATTTGTTCACTAAATAGTCATGCCCGTTGAAAACAAAAGGCTGTCTATTTCTAAGCATGTCTAGTTTTACTTATATATATATATATATATATATATATATATATATATATATATATATATATATATATATATATATAGACACAAGAAAAACATATATAATGTCTGAAAAAGCATATTTTACAATATATATCATTCCGACATTCATAGAATAATATATTTGATATTTAATTTTAAGTTTGAATAAATGTCTAAACGGTGAATAATTGAGCTAAGATTTTGAAAATGTAACGAACGTCGGAACGAGCTCAAATTTTGAATAGATGATTATATATATATATATATATATATATATATATATATATATATATATATATATATGGGATAGGATCAAGAGCACCCAAAATAGTGTAGCACCCCTTTAGCCCCCTAATTTCCACCACATATTCCTCATTCTCTCTCCTTCCACTAACTCTCTCTCTTCTCACTGACATATTTAAGTATAAATGAGTGGCTACAATTCGGGTGCAAATGGGGTGCCACAAAATTGGGGTGCCATAGAGCATGCCTCTATATATATATATATATATATATATATATATATATATATATATATATATATATATATATATGTGTGTGTGTGTGTGTGTGTGTGTGTGTGTGTATAATGTCTCATTTTCTTGTGTTTGTATGCAAAAGTTGAATTGAAGTGGTAATAAAAGAATAAAATTCCTCCAACTACAAATATAGTTCTCCTAACATTTCAGTTGATTCAGGGAATCATTATAGTACATAAATATGAGCATTTTTTTAAGAAATTAAATTTCATGCAACAACAATCCATAGTCGACTATGCAGACGAATTTAAAATACCTGCAGGAGCCCCATCCTATCTTGTATAGAAGTCTGAGTTTTTCCCATGCGCCAAAAAACAGATCCAAATATGATTGCTGATGCGATAGACATTCTTGTACGGACCTTATTGGTTGGCCCATCTCGAAAAGCCTGAGGAACAATAGAAATGTCATTTAATGTTTACAGAAGCTGTAGGCTGTATTATCCATTTTGAGCATGGTTGGCACTTTGAAAGGGAAAAAGCATCTTGTGACACAACCTGCATCCATGCTCGTCTCAAGAGTAAGCGAAATTGCCTCCACCAACTACCTCTCTTCTTAGCCAAAGATCTCTTATTGTTTTTTGGGGAAACTCTGGATTCCGTAGATGAGATAATGGGGTTTACACACTGTATAGTAGGAGCATCCCTACAAAATGCTTCGACAAGTTCATCGATTCTCTTTCGAGAAGAGTGTACACTTTCAGCAGAACTATAATCAGTAGATATAAGATCAGCTAGAAAATCAGCAGGGTTCTCATGGTTTGGGCACTGATACCTGATAAATTAGAATATGAAAATAAAAATTAAGAAATACAGCAAAGTAAATCATCAAACGACGGTACCATGGTAACTGTTTCCATATGGTAAAATCAAAAGAAATCTATTTGACAAACGTTTTAGTATACCAACTCTAAAGAAAACAGGATGTATGTTTTATAGGTTTATCACTTTAAAACTATTTCGTGTTAAAATTTATTCTTGGTGAATTGACACAGTTAAAGATGTGAGTGACATAGATGTGGGTGTATATACATAGATTTGGGTTGTCAATGAGTACCGGATAAATCCGATACCCATCCGCATTCATGATAAAGAAATATCTGAAATCCAAAAAACAAATACAGATATAAATATGATAACATCCACATCCAAAAAATATTCATCCAGTTATAATCAAGATAATAGCTGAGACTGTGCATATTTTACTACTTATTGATATTTGTTATCATGGTAATTATTCATCTATTCATGTACAAATGAATATTTGCTATCAAAAATTGCTTATTATCATTTTATGTTCCAGTGTTTATGTTAGTACTATTACTGAAAATGATTCATGTTGAACCAGAAAATTTCATTTATCTATTTTATACTTTATTATTTTAAATGGAGCAGATAAGTACGGGTATCCGTCAGACTTGTGGGTATGGATATTTGATTTTCGAAAATGGCTTCAATTGCAGATGCGAACATGACATTATCTGCATCTGAAAGTATTTGTTGGCAAACTTACGTTTAAATTGTGAACATTTTACAGAGAGTTACAGACACATGCTTATTGTTGCACCATATGCTTATTCGCTTTCAGAAAGTGTGCGAAACAAGCAAAGTGCTACGTAACTTCCAAGCAAGGAGTGCATAATTCAAGCAAGTCGTGTCACTTCGCTTCAAGTAGAAAGGAAAATTTGAGTATACGAAGTTGCTTTGCTTCGAACGTGTTGAAGCCAAAGATTACCATCCGCATCAGACCAGCGCTTCGATCGAGACAGGACAGCAGGAAAGTACCTCACTTAGGAAGCAGCACTCCAATAAGTTGCTTCGCATCGCTCAACAAAGTGGTTTCACACTGCTCTAGAGAATGGCTTTGATCAACAATATCCCTTCTATTTCTGCGATCCTCCAGAATTTCGAAGCAAGTGCATCTGTTGCCAGGGAAATCATCCTAAATACGAAGCATTTTATTTCGTCCTGAAGAAAAGATGAAGTTGTCCCAAAAATGATACGACAAAGCCGAAAATTAAAGCAAACAGACTCGAAGCAAAGGGAATCGAAACAAGTCGAAGCGCTTCAAAGGCATCGAAGTAGGTCAAAGCCACCTCTGCGAAGCAAGACCAAACCCCTACCTATAAACAAGGATGGAGTAGCACTGAAATTGGGGATAGAAAACTCATTCTTTCGTTCTCCTCATTCTTATGCTCTAACAACCCTAAACCGAATTGAGGACAAATTATTGTAATCAATTTGAGTGTATATGAACCATTGAACTGACATATCCCCTTTATTTTGTGATCCTCCAGAATTTCGAAGCAAGCTGCACTCATTGCCTTGGAACTGTTTTGGATCGCTCGGCCAAAAGAAATACCCCACTTCAATTGTTCAAAATACAAAGCATTTCCTTTTGTCTTGAAGCAAAGATGAAGTTATCCCAAGAATGATATGACAAAGCGAAAATTGAAGCAAGGACACTCGAAGCAAAGGGAATAGAAGCAAAGAAAATCAAAGCAAGTCGAAGTGCTCAAAGCCGAATCGATCTGATCAAATTTACTCTAGTATGATATGTTTCAAGTGTGGTTGCGTTTTCTCCATTTGCTTCGATTTGAAGCATTTCGAAAGCCCTTTAATTGGACTTTTGGACTGATCTCTTCCCTTTGAAGCAAATTCTGGGTTTAAGCTGACCTTGTTGGCTTTGAAGCAAAGAATAAGATCTCAACACCTGCCTTCGCATCAGCTGTTTGAGGTGTTGAGCCATTTTTGGGTTAATAATTATAGACATATAGCATTCTATGAGCAAACGGATGTACACCAAAGAGTATCTAACAGGTAGTGTTTCATGCAATCGTAATATTTTTATATTAAACAAAAGAGATAGGGGTTTATTAAACAAACGAATGAGACTAGATGCTTTTTAACATGCTGGCGTTCACACCACAAATAAATGTCTTTTCAACAAGCATCAACTTAGACACACGTTGAAAACATCTACTTCAATGGGTGCCTTGCCTTATTTTTTAGTTTTTAATTCTAATATCCTTTTCATTTTTTGCATTCCGTTTGCTACTTTCAAATTGAATTTTAAGTAAAACTTCGTAGCATATTATTAAAATTGCTAGGCATGCAGTGAATGCTTAGGATGATAATGTTGTCAGCCGGTAAATCTAGTACTAGAAGAGGGTATAACTATACACGATGATCATGTTCGACGTGATGTGCTATAAGTAGGTTTTTCGTATAATAAAGAATGAGAAGTATGAGTTGTTCCGAGATAATCATCCGAGCGAATCATGAACATTCGTTAAAGTCATTTATTAAACTGGCCAAAAACGGAGAGGTTATGAACAATTTGAATATTGGTTGGATTCGGAAGAATGCAATGCTACAGGATGGACCTCTAAAAGGACCAGGGTCATCCAAAAGTTGTCAAACTTTGCTAGTTAACAGTTTAGGATATTTGAAGAGCAATGAAGAAAGTTTGTTGCAATCAGTTACGATGAAGGACATATTGCCGCTTAAAGAGTAGCTATGTTAGTCAAGTTACCCCTGAACTTGCTTATTTCTTCAAGAACAAGAAAGATTTACCAAGTGACAAACCTATGAATCATCAAGGAAACGACCAAAAAGTCATGTAAGAAAGGTTAAAGAATATGCAAAAAACGAAAAGCGAATCAAAAATGAAGCATAAGAAATGGGGTATATGCAAGTGGCAAGGCAACTTTGAGTATCCCACATTACTGGCTCGGGTAAAGAGACTCGCCTCTTGTTAGGTTAAGAAAATAGATCAGCCCAACAAAGGACTAGCCAAATGACCAGCCACTGGCCAACCAATGTACAGCGGAACCACCCAACCAATAAACTTAGTTAAGCATCATTACTTAGCAAATTGACTTAGCTAACCTCCCCCATTCTCCAAGCAAGCAAAATCGATTAATGAAACCTAATTCTAACTCGGTTCGACATCTGGATAGATCCAAGTTCAAACAACAAAAGGAGACCTTTTTCATCAAAAAATCAACTCCTAGGTGTCCTCCATGGCATGCCCATAAATAGGGTTGTCAATGGATACCCGAAAAATCTGAAATCCATCCGCATCCGTGTCCGAAAAGTGGATAAATATCCGATATCTGGAAAAACGGATGCGGATACGGATACATAGATATTCGCATCTGAAAATTATCCATCCGATTTTTTCAATATTATACTCAAAGTTATATGTATTTTAGTACAATGAATGAGATTTATTTATTGCTTTACTAAGTCGAAGGTTTATATTATGTGCACTAAATGCATATTAGTTACTCACATCTATTAAATTTAATCATATATGTTTATTTTTAACATTTTTATGATCAATGAAATTGATTTTTTTTTAATGTTAAACTAAATAATTTCGTTTATATTTCTTGATTTGTCGATCTTTGGCAGATAGGATAATTATCCAATATCTGTCCGTATCTGCGGATACAGATATCTGATATCCGAAAATGATTTCAAATACGGATACGGATATAGCACTATTCGTATCTGAAAGTATCCGTTGACAACCCTACCCATAAATAATAGATAAACTCCAACATATGACTGACCAATTTGGTTATTCATGAAACTTTTTTGGATCTAAATTTTAATTAATTCATTTTAATTAGGAATATTGTATTGAAACCAATCCAAATATAGTTAAATCAACAATAAAAACATGAAGTGGATGTATATTATGTTACATATCAAAACGACTGTAAACAAATCTTATATTCTTTCCTCCTATTTTTTATTCTACATTATATATACTTGATGTTATTCTTACTAGGATACTATTATACAACAAGCGTCGAGTGGCCAAAAACTCCTTACCATGTCGAATCTCTAAATCCACGTTTGCCTAAGAACCTTAGGCTTAATAAGTTGCTTAATTTAAAAGCAAACAATGGTCCTCCGAGTTAACCTCAAAACATTAATTTAGGCACATCCATGGATATCACATCCACTAAGAGAAAAGTGAACAGTGGGTATTACATTTTACTTATCTCCGATAAGTCAAACGTGATGAATACATTAATGGATTTGTTATTTGTGCTCCAACATTGGAAAAAGCAGCATTTTAGCCAGACATATTAATTACGCCCAACTTATCTAAAACAAATTGGACATAATTTTTGTCATAAACGCTACAAAGAGTTAAATACCAAAACAAACATATCTTCAGAGTTATCTATTTCAATTTTCAAGCACCTAGTGGCCTCCGCATCATATTCATCGCCCTCAAAAGCTCATACTTCGTCAAAACCTATTGGCTACTCTATCATATTAGGGTCTACAAAAAGACGGCCAGTTCATGAAAGTAATTCGCAAATATGTGATTGACTATGAAATGGAGTATACATCCCTTATCATCACTCGTGAACGAGATAACAACGTCAGGTTGTGCAACTATTTATTAAATCTGAGAATGGTAAAGGGAGTCGTATGAAATGTAAATAGGGAAGTCATTGCTAAGGAAATTGATCTCTAGTCCCATGAAAAGGAACAAAACAATCTATTTTTGAAGAACTTCAATGTGTGTTCCCCTATTGGCTTGGAGATGTTGGATTATCTACTACGGGCATATATTAGCTAGATGTGTCCATTCAGCGATCAGATTTAGTTCATCATCCATCCAATTTTTTCTTTTACTGGAGCTGAGCGCATGATTGAACTGGAGGGAGTGATAAGAGAACCGAGGAGAATTGGGCTGGATAAATGGATCCAGATTGGTTCAATGATATATTTGTTACTCCAAAAGGTTCCATTCCTCACTACTTTGGTCTATGTACTCCACATACCTAGTCGAAAGGCCAAGCATCATGTTATCGATCCTTCCACCATTGCCCTTGCAATTGTTTTTTCCTCTTACTTGGTCATTCGACCAATACAAGGAGCTTATGGCATGTCTTCATGAATTGTGTTATTTATCATTGAAAATAAATACCTGTACCATCAGTTTGATGGATGTAGAGAACTTGCATGTGGTTTTGATGATGAAGGAAATCAACGACCAAAGACAGTTGTTCGAATCATCCTCATCTTTATTGCAGAATAGGGTTATAATTTCTCGAAATTTGTAGTATTCGTTTGAATCTGTATATGAAATTATTCTAAAAATTGAATTTGAAATTGATTTAACATTAATTTTAATTATATTAATAATTAATAATCAGTGTTTAAAAAATAAATGTAGTTTAGATGATATTTTCGCAAAAAGTTAAAACAATATACATAACACATTACTTCCTACCTAACATCTAATCAAACTCCAATTAAATTTGTCTCCACGAACATCGCAACCCTTAACCATTAACAATAATTAAAAAAAATGTCTACAAAAGCCTAACTTCAACCAAACCTCACGTGTATTTGTTATTTTTATTTCATCAGGTAAATAACAGTACAGACATATTACTCTAGACATATGATTCTACGTTGAATAAACATATAATTACCGTTGACATAATGTATCATGGTGCATGTCACACACACACATCCATGGAAGTTGGTACAAATGTGTAAGAGAGTATTATACTATATTATCTGACAACATTAGGATTATAGCACAAGCATTTCTATTAGGTAATTTTTTTTTATATTACCTATCTTACTACAATTCACCTTTTAGCTATCGCATTTGTTTTGATACACACACTCTAAAATGCAATACATTTTATAACGCCATTTGCACACAATCAGATACACTATTTTTAGCATTTTGAAACATTTGATTCGATGTTTTAAAATATTGATTTCAATGTTTCAAAATGTTTTGGCAAATTATTTTCTAAGGGTATTAGGTAAATATGCATGAAGTAATAATGATTTTCTACTGAAAATATAAAACATCAAACAATAATGATTTCCTTTTGAAGATATAAATAAATAATGAAGAACAATTTCAAATGAATCAAATCAGCATTGAGAAGATTAAAGATCATGTTTGCTACTTCATTTCAACTCTCAATTACCATAATAATGTAAAGAGACCTACAGATGTTTATGAACTCTCTATTTATACTCACATATTCTTCTCTTTTTCGCATAGCTATCTTTTGAATTTTCTCTTCGTTCACACTTTTTTTCAAAAATAATTAGTACATTAAAACATTGTGTTTGAAAAAGAAAAAACATTGATAATATTAATAATAATGATATCTTTGAAGAAGACAATGTTGTAACAATGTGTGAAACTGTTCAATGGCAAGGATGAAGATGAAACTCAAAGAAATGACTTCGTTACCCATGCCAACAAGATCAAGTATTCAGAAGAAAATTGTTCTAAACGGAAACCTTCGTTAGATGAAGTGGAGCTGAAAGGTGCAGCAGGTAGGAAGAATCTTGGAGGTACTAAACGATGGAAGTGTAAGTATTGTAGATAAAGCTTTAAAAGCACTTATACATGAATTCATTCACGCCTTTTTAATAATATACCGGAAAAGAGATTTGAAATTAAAAGATGTATGGTTTATTTAAAAATCGTTCAAAATTTGAAAGAATACATTAAAAAGTTGAAGTAGTGGGAAAATGGTGTTCCTTTTGTCTTAAAAAGTTCCAAACTAACCGATGTACAAGGCAATCGAAACAAACTTTAAGACTCGTTTGCAACAATGGATAGACTGTGTTGATTTTGAGCATTGTGTGGACATTATGTGCCAATGGAATATCTTCTAAATTCTAATGTACTTTCCTCGGGTCTGCCAAATGGTGAGAGACATGTCACCCAAAGGTTATAAAACTCCATCATTTTAGAAGGTCAAAATTTCATTATTAGATGAAGCAAAAACAAATATAGAAAAAGAGTTGACAGTTTGTTAAGGATACTTGGTACGCAGATGAGGTTTCAATCATTTCTAATGGGTAATCAAATGTGAATAAAAATCCAGTAATAAATGTATTAGTAGTAAATAGTAGCAAAGTAATATTTTTGTATGTCATTGATAGTCTGGAAATGAGAAACTTGATGCTAACATTTTGATTACAGCTATGGGCAATAGAAGTAGGTGTGGAGAATGACATCCAGATTTTGATTAATAATGCTTCAAATTGTGTAGCAGTGGGTCATAAAGTTAAACATTTACACCTACATATTTTCTGGTCTCCACCTGTAGTTCGCATTTGTAATCTGATTTATAAAGTTCTGGTGAATTTTGTCGGCTGTTTTAAAGAATATATTTCAAAGAAAAAAAATGAAATTTTCCATTAATCATTAACATATCTTGACAAAATTTTAAGGTCGTTATTAGTTGGAACTCTTTAAAGCTACCACGATGATGTTTGAATGCATTACATCATGTTGAAAAGGTTTTTTGATGTGAGGGAAGCTTTAGTTACTGCTATGTTCAACATTAATGGAAGAAATGGATAAAAAGATCAAGATGAGAAGACAATTCACTTGGTGCTTCGGTTAGTAAAACTGTAGGAAATGATGAGTTTTGAGATGAGATGCAAAACCATCACAAAGCCTATCTAATATTTATGAATCAATTAGGTTCTGTGATAAAGGTGACACATTTATGGAAGAGTTATATGAGTAAATGGATAATATGCCTGGTGAAGTTACAAATGTAATGAAAGAAAGCAAGTATACTGTATACTAATGTGTATCAACAAAATGAGTTGATCGTGTTGCGTAGGTGGAAGAAAATGGATGTTCCAATTCATTGTCATCAATTTATGATACTAGCTAGTACTCTAGCATAGAGGGAACAATCACGAAAAGACATAACAAATATAAAGAAGTGATGGTCATAGTAATGAAAGCATTGGAAAAGATATGATCATATGCAAATGAAGAAGAAGAAAAGTCAAATAATGGATTTTCATATGCATAGAGGACTTTTCTCTAGTGCAGCTTCAATAACGATGGATGCAAAAGAGTGGTGGGCAAATCATGGTTCAAAAACACCAAAAATGGCAGAAGTTGCAATAATTTTGTCATAACAACCTTTGTCTGCTTTATCCACAGAAAAATTGAAGTACTTACTCCTCTATTCTTAATGTTAAAAAAAAACAGGTTAAATAACTTTTTATACATATACCTTTTTTATTTTGTCGAACTCGAACTATTTTGATACACGTGCATATTTATTACTAAGGTATACGTTTAAAATCCAGAATAAATTCTTTACGAGTTGATAAACCAGTATGCATGCGTATGCTCAAATCTTCGTTTATTGTCAAAATTTCAAGAAATTTACAAGGCAGGGCATTTAGAAAAGAGAATGTTAATCCAGAGGAAGACAACATAATTGATGATTCTTATGAAAGATCGAAAGACATCCACTGAAGTCATTTAATAAAGAAGATGAAGAAACTACCATTGATAAGCAGAATATTGAACATTGAGAAAGGGCAATGGATTCAAACATGATAATGAATACTGCATATAGTACAAAGAAAATCAATGATCAAACTTTAACTTCACTTGTGTAAAAATGTATCTACTTCATGTCAATTCGTTGTAGTGAATAACAATATTATACAACTTTGTATGTAAAGAAAGCGTTTTCAGAAATGTTCCACGTTCCAACTAACGTGAAGTCCATTCTGGTTAAGCATTTCGGTTAATCCTACACCTAACATATTGTGTTATGCGGTATGCAGCGTTTTGCATTTCCGTTTTTCTTCCGCATATTGAAATATTCCGCATACCGGATTATTCCGTGTATTGAAATATTCCACATATTGAATTACGCCGCATACCGGATAACATAGGATATTGCACCTTGTCATGTTGACTAGTGTTTAGCATAGGGTCTTACAGAGGGATAGTAGCCGACAATACACACATGTTCTCTAAAGTTTGAGCTATGTTTGAAAATAGTTGACTTCTACATATTCATAGGTATTAAGGTTGGATGGATGACCATACATAGTGGCATTGCATTTTAATTATGAATCATTTCAGCCTTATGCAACTCATTTAGTAGGCCTGATGGAGGAAGAAATATAATAATTTTAAAATATCGATTTTCGATTCTATTTTGGTTATCTGAATATTTTAAAATTTTGGCTCCCGTCAGAAAAAAGATTAAATTCTTTTTCTAACCAAGTTTCAAATTTTGCCACTTTTCTAAAACCCTACGCCAAGGAGTAGAGCTAGGGGATTCAGATGGTCTGCCAAAACTAAATTCCCATTTGAGGCAACCCAGCATTGGGGTTACACAGCACAGCTTGCTAGAACTCGAACCCGCGATCTCAAGAAACTTTATTCCATAATCGTTAGGTAGTCCTGACTAACTAAGCCATACACGCAGACAATTTTTTGGTACTACTTTCTATGCGAATACATTAACAAACTTCTATTACACAACTTTCAATGGAAAGCAATAATTATCTTAATAGTATCATAACATCAAATGTACTTATAAACCAAATTATAAGTTACTTAGGTGGAGGACAAATTATAAACTAATTGGACTAAAAAGGTGAATATTAGCAAATTCAAAATCCAAATATAAAATTGGACACCATCCTACAATGCAGTATGTGAGAGTCTAACATAACAAACATCTACCTTCATCCAACGTTTCTAAACTCTAAATATGAAATTGATCTACTTTTACTTCCATTGTTTCACTTTCATGGAAGCCCAATATATAATCCCATTATTTTTAAAGCTCTGCAGATATCAACCTTGCCTAGCTTGACAAATTTTGAAGAATTATATCTCATCGTTTCTTTTTTTGCTTTTATCCATTACAATTTAAAAATCCTTACTAACAATGAAACTAAAGTTTTTTTTTTTTTTTTAATAACAAAAGTGATACTTGGATTTAAGTTGAGCACTCATTTTGCTATCTCAGATTCTCAGTGGATCAGATCTATGACATCTTAAACGATGATGTAGTTATCTTACAACTTGAGCTAGCAGTCTTTGACAAACTAAATGTATTTTTGGCACGATTTCAGTAGATCTCCTCTAAAATCAGTTTTCAGGGTTTTCTATACAATCAAAAAATTACATTGTATGGTTCAAAACGAAATTTTTGATCGATTTTAACCCGACCAACACTAGAATCGAATCGGAATTACTGAAATTCCTATATGCTGAATAGAGTTTTGAACCAAGAATGTACATTCAAGATTCTCATGCTTACTCAATCACAAGCATCACCAAGCATAGATATTTTGCATATATCACCAAGCACAGAGATGTTGTTGCTAAGGTTACCATTGAGTGTGCTTTTTACCATATCATTTTGCTTAGACACTTTTCCAAAATCAAAAAGGCATGATCCATCTTTGATACCTTGCAAGTTCAGTGGACTTAGACGTCTATCACAATTGATTAGGGGACAACCATTTTGGTTCCCTTGACACTGCTCTTGATTCATATGTTCTCGATCAAGTTAACCACATGTTAGGATGTTGATATTGTGTCAATGCTACAAGTACACAACGAACGTGCATCCACAACTTTTAGATGGGCAGAGTACCTACGGCTTTATTTTTCTTCCAAAATAGCATGCTTAAAGCCCCATTTTGCATGCACATAGAATCGTGCATGGTTAGATAAGAGGAGACCCAACTAGATACGATGCTTATGTACGGTTAAATATGGAAACTTTTTTTTTTTCCAAATTTTGTAATTAATAAAAACTAACGTTTTTTAATTTAGTAGAAACTGAATGAAGAAATGAACATAATTTTTGTTTGAAATGTGGCATATTTTGTGTTGTATATATAGTGAAGGTTGAGTAACCGAAGGGTAAAAATTCAAGACATACGTTAAAAAGATGCAAGCTTATAGGTTAAAGAGATGTTTCTGTAGAGCCAAATTTCAAATTGACGTTTGATTAAAGAGCTCGCCTAAAAGACACATGTAAGCAAGCACCTCTTTAACAGAAGCCCGTCAACTGTTACAAATTCGTAGCCATTATGCTGGATTACAGGTTGTGATCTTCTGTTGGAGAGGATTATGATCTGAATTATATATTCATAACTTTTGGACTGAATTTAAGCGGGCCGTTGGGAACATTCTAAGTTTGGATGAAGGATAATGAGAACCGAAAAGAGGGTTCCTAGACATTAAGTATTACCGAAAACGCATTATTAATCAGAATCATCGTGCCAATAACATAATGCTTGCAGAGGAAAACTTTGTAATGCATATGATTTTTTACTTAAATATGTAACTCATGATATTCAATCTGACATAGTTTGAGTTTTAGGCAATGGCGCTTGGAATATATACTAACTCAATGGGAATACTAGGTTCCAGTTCGTATGATTATCTTATGGTCATATTGCTTAACTCAAATATATAACTCTGCTCCAAATGTGAATTGAAATACATATCCAAATAAGCTGAAAAGCGACCACACACTTACTTATGTAGGATAGGTTTTTTTTTTTTTTTCTTTTTTTTTTTTCTTTTTTAAGAATAAGAAAAAAAGAAACTCAGTCAAGCTGATAAAGGGCGCTAAATACATTTAGTGTCGCCAGATTTCATTGAATGATGGTAAAGGTGCATAAAGATATTACCCGAAATTTGCAAAGTATGTCAGAGGCTGATCTTTTGCAGGACCCATGTAAACTACTGAACCTTCTGATAACAGTACTATATCATCAAATATACTGTATATGGAACCTCTAGGTTGATGTATAGAACAGATAACAGTATGTCCGTCTTGAGCAAGCTGCCTAAGGGTTTCCATAACCCTTTCTGCCTGAAATGCATCAAGACCTGCATTAATTTGTTACTATCATAAGCAGTAAGAATGGACTTGACCCTAATGTTCAGAGAGCTTCCACATATATGTGGAAATTTTACATATCTCCATTTCCAACAGCGAAATCAATCCTTTTAAGAGAAATAACTAATACCAGTTGTAGGTTCATCTGCAAAAATGACTGATGGGCTTGCGATCAATTCACAAGCAAGTGACAGACGCTTCTTTTCGCCTCCGCTAATACCACGAACTTTTGCATCACCAACTATGGAATCAGCACAATTTATCTGTAAAAATAAGTAGCAAAACTTTGAATTAACGTAACCACTACAGTCATAGGTTATGTCTTGCCTAACTCTGTGGCAAGGTTGTAAAAATCGCTAGGCGATAAGAATGGACTAGGGATTAATCGTTAAAGAGGTGATTAATCAGACTAGACGTTTTTGACAAACTCATGCATTTTGGATAACATTTTTGGGTTTTGTTTAGTATCAACTTATCCACAATGGTATATCATGGATTTTGTTGGATTTTGGAGTAACTATCGGGAAAATAAACCACTAGAAAAAAAACGATTTGCTGCATATAAAAGTAATCAAGCCTGAATTGGTGCATAAATGGTGCCTATAAACCTTTTTATATGCTTATATAATATAGTAAGTATCATCTAGGTGGATTAGTCAAAAATCGAGACAGCGAGCCTAGCCTAGAGAATGGCAAGAACCTAGAAGAATTTTTACAACACTGCTCTCTGATATCAAACCTCCAATAAGGATCATACAGATATAATGTTATGTCCTTCAAAGGAAAATTTCCAATGCTACTTTGAACAACCATGCAGATATCTCAAAGAATATTTCAGTACTTTCTAATTTTGATTCTAACATTGAAACACACTCTGAGAACCAGCGAGACAAAGCATCAACCACTCCAACTGAAAACGCACTTTATTGTAACACATTTATATATGAGGAAGACAAAAGAAAATCTTATGCAACATACACGTCTTACAGTCTATGCAACATTCAGGTTCGAATCCTGCGATATTGTTTCAGAAACTAGTCCATGCGAGATAATTTGGACAATCAATTGCTTTCTTTTGCTATATATGTGGGTTATATATATACATACATATACATACACAACATATATATATACACACGTGTGCGTGTGTATATATACATACATACATATATATATATATATAAAACATGTATGTATACATATATATACACATGTGCGTGTGTATATATATATATATATATATATATATATATATATATATATATATATGTGTGTGTGTGTGTGTGTGTGTGCGCGCGCGCGCGCGTGTGTGCAAGCAGAGTGCCATTGGACATGTGTTAATTTGTCTTGATAATCATCTGTAAAGTAAACTCAGAAAGAACAGCCAACAGACCAATATCCTAAGGATCATTGTTTTATAAAATCTTACAATTTGGATCTGATTCAAATCAGATCTCTATCACAGTGATTTGATTCCCAAATCTCAATTCAAAACTAAATTAAAACCACAATTGAGAAGAATCGTTCATCCAAGCTGAAATAGGAATTATAAAGTTGTTTGCTTGAATTTAAAATTCAACTTTACAAATTCAAAAGAAACCAGCTCAAACCATATACTAAACAGACCCAAAAAAAATACAACTAAACATTACAAAACACAGAAGAAACAACCCCCACGAGCAGCATAGGACGAAATGCAAGATCCCTGGCAGCACCCCTTTTATTTGAAATAAAAAAAAAAAAAATCAACTTTTGTTGTTTTCTATTATTGAAAATGAATACAAAACAAGTGAGAAAATAAAATTTTAGGTTTAAGATAATAAATAAACCATCAAAAATAGTTTTAAATATACTGGCCAATATTGTCAAAAGAATAAACGATGCTATATGTACAGTCAAGTGTCATTTAACTATCTTTATAGCGCAAAAAAATAGCATATAAGCAAGTATAATACATGAAAAAATATAAATCACTTGAACTACAATTTACATTATAAATCCAATTTCAACTTGAATTTTAAACTTCACAATTCAAATTATGTTTTGAAAACATTGTCAAGAATATTCTGATAATTTATAAAACAAATGTTAACATTTTCCATTGTATAGTTTGCAAGACTTACCAAGCCTAACCTAAATAACAGCTTGCTCACATACTCATCTCTCAGCTCCATTGATGTTAGATTAGGCAGCTGGAGCTCGGCAGCTAATGAAAGTGTTTCTCGGACTGTAAGCTGTGAGAAAAAGAGATCCTCCTGTCTCACGTACGCAAGCCTAAAAAACACACAGTTTATTAGTTACTTCCTATAAATATGTAAATCCAAACTGGCAGAACAGCACCTCAGTGCTACTCACACCTAACTGCAATTAAGCACCGGACATCGCTACATCGACCGAAAAAATAGCAGTGAAATTCACCGGTTTTAGAAATGAGCGGCTGTAATTCATGCGGCAGTAATTCATGCGGATTCATGGGGAAGAATCCAACGGCTCCTTGAGCTGCCGCACTTTTTAACCCAAAAAAATGTGGTCGCTGTAGCATTTTTGTTAAGCACCATGTAAAAATTGAAGTGCAGCCAAATATTTTTAAAATAGAAACTTATACAAACATGAAATGAAACTACAGAGTATTCTTCAAATGCATTCAGAAAACAGTTAGTGCAAAAATGGTTGGAGACGTTTCATTCTGTAATTGAGTCATAAACCACACTTAATTTTTCTATGTCAAACAGATTTCTTACTTAAATCTTTCATGTGATCTTGCTTTGCCATTTACATCAAAATGCCCTGAAAGATGTAACCGAGGTGAAGCTGCAAGCTGACCTGCTAGCACGTTAAGCAAAGTGGTCTTCCCTGACCCTGAGGGTCCCATAATTGCAAGCAGTCTTCCTGGTTTTGCTTCTCCACCAACATTTGTGAGAAGAAATTTTATCTGAAAACAAGAAATCCAGACAAATACATCAGAAGTTTGGGATTTATTTTACATAAATAAAAAGGATCCCCTTTTCCCAGAAAATGCATATTGAAGAGTATTTATAATTTAACGTTAAGACGAATGTGCTGGTATCTTTACACAAAATAAGGGTGTTCAAGGACAATTTGTCCACGCCAATGCTTATGTCAGATGTAAGCTTACGCTGCCCATATGCCACAGATCATGTCTGTCTGCCTCAGAAACTGATCATGTGATTTAAGCTTGTATTGGGTGTATGGAAACAGAATTGTCAAAATCAGTAATAATCATACTGCTTAATATTTTTCTCTACAATTAAATACCTTTTTCGACCTCCTCTTTATCTTCTTCAACAAAACCAAAACCTCCTTTTCACCTTCTTTGTCAAAAAAGCAAAACGACCTCTTTAATTTTTTCATCACAATTATAAGTGGTTAATGACCACAAAGTAGCAGTGTTAGTTTTCATATAGTGATGCTTTTGAAACTGTTCCTGATTTGCCAAGAGAGTATGACGCAGTGGTATGGTACTTACCTACCGAGTAAAACGTCGGGAGTTCGATACTCCCCTTAGACCTATATGATGTATTAACCAATTTTTTTTAAAAAAAAAAAAAAAAAAAAAAAAAAAAACCTCTTCCTGATTTAATAATTGAATTATGTATTCTCTCACAGCCTATTCCACAGCATACTTCTAAGTATTCAACAGGCTTCTAAGCATTCCTAAGAAAAATGTTATAATGTTTGAAATTACAAAACCTAGTCATCTGTATTGACTTAGATATCTATCGAGAGTAAGTACTGAATATCGAGGCTTTGACGGTCATTTGGGCATCGATTTTAAATGTTTTGAATCATTTATTTTTATACATCGAATCGATTATGATGTAGATTAATCCCCCCCCCCCCCCCCAACCCAAAAAAAAAAAAAAAAAAAGGAAACTGAAATGTACAACACAAATATTTTACACTCATTTTTTAAGATACATAATAGTTGTTTTACCAATAACAGTTTTTGGTTTATTGTAGAAAAATCATTGAGTAGATAAATTAGTAAAAATTCACCAAACCAGTGAAATTAGTCAAACCCATCTGATCCGGATCCAAACGGTATACTGGTCTGATCCAATTCATGTTTGTACTTGGTCTAGCAAAGTCGGACACCCAACCTATCCCAACCAGACCAAGCCGATCAATAGATTGGACCGAACTTGCAAAAGGCGGGTTGGACGGGTCATGGGTCGAGCCCTATGTTACCTGGTATGCAAAACGACTCGGTATGTGGAAGGAAAACAAGAACGGAAAACGGTACATACTGCGGAATGCAATACGTTGGGATAGGTTTAACTAGATACTTAGCCCGAACGATGCTTAGCCAAAAAAGTCAAACATTTCTGAAAACACGCTTTACATACAAATTTGTATACTGCTGTAATTCAGTATCCGCTACAAATGAATGGACACAAAATAAAAAAATTCTCATATAAGTAAACATTACCACATGAGGCTTTGCACAGTACGCCCCTATGTCTGATGTTGTCACGGGAAAAATCCTAGTAGCAATGAGTATGTAAATTAGGTCTCTATGTTTTAAAATTAGACAATGCAAACTAGTTTGCAGTTTTCTAATAGAAAGTTCAAATGAACTTGAGCTTTTCAAAAACTTCGAGATTTTCAAAAAGAAATTCTAAGTCAGAAAATTGCAAGTAACCTTGCATTTTCTATCAGAAAAGTGCAAGGTAGCTAGCATTTTCTGTTTTTCAAAAATCGAGACCAAATTAAGATATTTATTTATGCAGTGATTTTTCTTACAACAAAATCAAAAACATGGACCTGCAACTTTTTTCTCATTAGCATATAAATTATAGCTTATATCAACTGAAGCCAAACAAAATTGTAAAATTTTCAAATATTATGGCATAAATGCTAACATTGTGTCTTAGTTTCTCTTTTTGTTTTTTTTAGACTTTTCTTCTAATAATTTAAGCAGTTGAAATAATAACAAGTTACATTTCTTTTCTTTATCAATTCTTGATGATGACTCTCTGTTGCATGAATCTTGAAGTTAGAATAGGTTACATATATTGATATAACATTAGCTTCTTCAAATGTATCATCATAATCAACAATGTTTTTCTTTTTTGAAATACTATACATACTGATTGTTTTTATAAATAAATAAAACATGTGAAAAAAAGGAACATTTGAAAGATATCTATGAAAAATGAAGAAAAATATATAGGCATAAATTGAGAGTACATAATTGTACAAAACTTTATATTACTATGGTAACTGAGAGTAAAAAGTAGAAAATAAAGCTTTTATTCTTCATAAGGCTGATTTGAAATCATTCTTCATTTTTTGTTCGCATTTTCAATATGAAATTATTATCATTTCATATTTTATATTTTTGACGGGAAATCGTGAATCGTTATTATTTCATTCATATTAGTACACTTAAAATCGACAAACTAAACATTTTGGAATATCAGAATAAACAATTTGGAACATCGAATCAAATGTTTCGGAATGCTGAATTCAACATTTCAAAATGCCAAAATTAGTGTATCAAATTGTCTGTGTAAAATGTTTCAAAACGCTGGTGTTTTGTGTTTCCAAATGCACGTACCAAAATGGGAATAAGAGCATCTCCAACTGTTTAGGGGTGTGAATTTTCGATTTTCCACACCCCAAAAATCCGGAATCTCCAACAGTTTTAGGATCAGACGTTTGTTGAACAAACGCCCGGAATTAATTAAAATTAACCGCACATACTAAAATAAGAAATGTGGGCCACGTATTTTAAAATGTACAAAATGGGCAGAAAAGTAGGGGACGTATTGTTATAATATGTAACGTGGCAGCAAACATTTGTTTAAAATAAGAAAGTGCGGTCTGCATGCATGTTTTATGGGGGAAGGAATAAATTATTGGCGGGGCTGGAATTAACCAGGCATTTGTTCAACAAACGCCTGGAACTAGGCGTTTGTTCAACAAACGCCAGGAACTCTTCCCCTCGAAATCCATACTATGGGAAAAATATACACTCTGTTGGGGTACGATTTCGGTGTGGAATTCGGATTACTGAATATCCGAGCAGCAGTTGGAAAAGCTCTAAGACAACTAAAATGTGAATTGTCGTAACATAGACCTGACCCTACCTAGCTCACTTGTCGGATACACATCACCATAAACAAATAAATAAAGACAAAATTTCAAAGTGAGCTAGTTTTCTAAACTATTTCGCGTTTAAGGCCTATTATCAAACTTATTACCAAACAAGACTAGTTTGTGCACAGTCAGCAATTTTATAATTGCCTCGCTTATGCGCAACTCATAGTTGCGCTCAAAAAAATTCCAATTATTTATACAGGGCACAACTATGAGTTGCGCCCATAGTTTTTCATTCAATTCAATTGTTTTTCGAAGGAACAACTATGAGTTGCGCCAATTTGGAGAATTTTTTTTAGGCACAACTAAGAGTTGCGCCAGTGTAGAAAACTATTTATTTTTTTATTAGGCGCAACTAAGAGTTGCGCCTAAACTTGTTGTATAAACACAGCTGCCTTCTTTCCATCAACCCAGCTGCCTTCCTCACTTATCAAAACATTCTTCCACTTAAAAAAATGGCCAAACCCAATTAGCTCAAACTCCAAATTTCTAATTTTCATTCAAATCCATCCAAAATTAGTCAATTTCTTAATCGTTGTTCGCATAATACAAATTTACAACTAATGAAAGTCGGATCTTCTTCTACAATCCATGAATTTGGTAATTTCTAAAACCCTAGTTTTAGAAGTTTACTTCTATTTGCTTTCGATTTTGTTTATAATTGCACCATATACTATTAAATAACTTGTTATAAACAATGTTAACTCAAGTTTCACTTAGAATTTATTTTAGATTTGCATTGAAGCTAAATACATTTTATTTTTTTGATGAATTTGTAGAACCGGAAAGCGGATCGGTTGATAATACCGTATTATACTTACAACAAGAGCATCGTACCGACTTAGAAAAAACGATGAGGGTATTTTGATATTGATTTTTTTTTTAAATTTGCATCTTTTTTAGCTAAAATGGGAATATGGGATATACTTCATTAATGTAGAGTACAAAAATTATAAATTGTTTGGACCATTCAAAAGTTTTGACCAGCTAATGGAGAGGGTGCAGGATATCCGAGTGCAGCAGTTACTTCAACAGGCTGGATTTTGGGTTTTTATGCAGATGAAGTATCAGATTTGATGGATCTTTGCACACAGCATTATGTGATAGATGGAGGCCACAGACTAGCACGTTTCATTTCTCCGTCGGTGAAATGACAATTACATTACAAGACGTAGATATTTTGCTATGTCTTCCTATTGATGGCACCGTCGTTGCGTATTTTCATAATGTTGATGTACCGAATGTTTGCATTCAATTGCTTGGTCAAACTCCACCTAATGAAGCAATTGTACATGGAAGGAAGCTAAAAGTATCATAGATTCATGAGTTCATAACCTCCCGAGAGATCACTCCTGATAGTTCAGTTGAGGAGATAGAACAGTTCACACGAGCTGTAATATTGCTTCTTATTACTTCTAGACTTTTTCCGAACCATACAAAGGGTCAAGTGAGCATTACGCAGTTATATCTTCTACAGGACTTTAATGTTGTTGCAGATTATTCATGAGGTAGTGCGGTTTTATGTGCACTTTATAAAGAGTTGGTTGATGTAGCGCTTAAAAAGTCGAAGGCTTTAGATGGTTGTTTAACTCTTCTCCAGGTATGATGTTGTTTACGTATTTAATTATTCACTTGCCTATGAACTTTTATTAAACATTGGTATTGTACAGGTTTGGACGTGGACACGTATTTCCGTTGGTCATCCTAATGTACGTGTCGGCGATACACAGGAATTACCATATGATGCAAGGTATAATTCATCATTAATTTATATTAGAAATATAAGTTTTAGTAAATGACTCAAACTGTAAATTCTTTTTGTTGTATGCAGATGAACGTTAGACAGACATTGGAGAGATAATCCATCCTGTCACCCAACACTATATCGCAATGGATTGGATGTCATGGAGGAACATCAGGTTGAGTGGATGCTTTACACGAATGATGTTTTAGACGATCTTCCACAGATATGTTTGGAAGGGCAACAATCACGGCTTGCAAGGACTTCCATTATATGCTTGCAAAGTGTTACTATACATTATCCGGATAGAGTGATGAGAAAGTTTGGCCTTAGTTAGCATATACCAGATGCGGCTGAGATTGTTTTTCTTAATAGTTGGACCAGATATTTGTATAATAGTTATGTGTACAGATGGGATCACGGTTTTGACTATCTACAAGCCGAACGCACTTCCAGAAACTCCATACAAGAATACTACAGTCCGTATTGGCATATCACGACACGATTTGTTCTTAAAGAGTCATCTACTAGATTGCCTAGATATGCTCCACGAGGACCTGTGGAACGTGATTTGGTATGATTTTGTCTTTTTTTGTTCTCAGTTCATGTTTATGTTTGAAATACAATAAGCTCATATGTCTTTTTTTTTTACAGTTTTAGGTTCAAGGCATGTACATGATTTCAAATGAGGTTGTTGATGTGTTGATCATAGTTGCTCCTTCAAAAAATGGTTGAATTGAATGAAAAACTATGGGCATAACTCATAGTTGCGCCCCATAAAAATAATTGGAATTTTTCTGAGCACAACTATAAGTTGCGCATAGGCGAGGCAGTTACAAATTTGCTGACTGTGCACAAACTAGTCTTGTTTGGTAATAAGTTTGAAAATAAGCCTTAAACGCGAAATAGTTTTCGAAAACTAACCCACTTTGAAAATTAGCAAATTATATTCCAACCCACAAAATTTAGGTAGTAGCCCCCAAAACTTGAAATAATCAGTAAACCCAGGATTTAGGTTAATAGTCCCCCGCTTTTAAAAAAAAACAAAAATACCCTCTCACGTAGGGTAACTACGTGGTTTTTCACCGTACCTCGTAGTTGTCTTACGCGGTTCGTTAGAGTACCACGTAAACGTTCTCTGTGGTTCCTTCATGGACCACGTAGGGTAACTACGAGGTACAGTGAAAAACCACACAGTGCATCTACAAGATGTTCAAAAAATTGAGAAAAAAATATAATAGAAAAAAGGCATTTTTGTCGTCATATTTTTTGGATAAAATGGGGGCTACTAACTAAATTGGTGGGTTCAAATACAATTTTCCTTGAAATTTTTTCCAATAAATAATAATAATAATCACCCTTCCATCTCACTTACTACATTCCTAGTGCAGTTCGGCAAATGCACGTTGGGACCTTTGGTGCGGTCCTAAGATAGGAAGTGGAAGAAAAAATATTGTCGACGTTTAATTGAGAAAATAATGCCATTATACAACATTCAAACCACTATGCAATGATAGAAGATAATTTTAGAAACAGTCAGCGTTACAATTTTCATCTTTCAGCAAACTTTTTCTTCAAAAATCATCAGTATATATCACAGCACAAAGTCCAAATTTCAGAAAATAGAACATGTTAGCAGTAGATTCTCATCCGGCGCGCATTAGCACAAGGCGACATGTATAAATTGCACACTATTAAAACCATCAGAACGGAAGAAACAACAATTACCGTTTTGCCACGCTTGTCAGATAGGTAGCAAGTGATGTTAGACCACCGTAGGGTGACCGGAACAACGGCTCCAAGGGAAGATTCCTCATCTCCCGAATCTTCGTCTTCCGGCAGCGGAGCAAAGGCAGGACCGACGCCCGCGATTACTTTAACGAACAATGCAGTAGCCACCATCAGTACAATTCTCCCTAATCCTTTTAAATCGAGGTCTCCCATTGTTTTCGATGATAAATTTGAATAATTTTTTGTTAAAGCTTTGAAATTTTGGTATATTTTCAGTGGGAGAAAGCAAGTGAACCGAACCGATAAGGTACAAAATGCAGAAGGTGAAGTGAATTTGGGGACTTGTAGACAAGAGACGTAATCAATTGTTTTGATTAAATGGAGTGCATATAACATAAAATTTGATACAAACTTAGTGACATAATTTTTGAATTATTGGATCATCATGTGTAAGATAAAATTTAGGGGAAGATATAATGATTGAGATTGGATATGTCTAAATTTATGTCACTATTTTGTATCTAAATAGATTTTCCTCTATTAAAACAGGATCTACCCATATGTTGATCTGGCAACACTTGATTTTCATTATTTTAAAATAAAAAAAATGCAACAGTTGACTTCCCTCTGTTTCGTTAATGAATTCACTAACCTCTTCTGCTCACTTCTCATTAACCGCTTTCTCATAATTATACTACCATTCTCTTTTCCATGTCTCTTTCTTTCATGACTTCCTAAACATCAAATTTGTACATGACTTTCATATCCTTAAATCATGGCTCTGACCATTCACCTGAAGACTTAAAGATATTGGTTGCTCCCATCCAAACCATCAAATTGCTAGTTAGACTCAGATTGATTGTTCTATCTCCATCGTAACCCTAGTCCCAATGTCAGATTTACACCAAACCACATATTCTTCTTTGAGTACCTATTTCATAGTCGTATGGTTTTCTGGCATTGAAGTCGCTATACTTACCTGAATTATGATACAACGTAAGTCTCTTATTCAAAATTAAATTTCAAACAAAATCCAAAAAATTAATCGTCAAATTTATATTCATTGCTTAAAGCTCATAAAAAAGGTTAATATTATGTGGTTTCGATGGAGTTTAATTGTGATAATTGTTCTCGTTGCTTTTTTAAATCGCTTAGTTTATTTATTCAAACAATGTGCATTTTAGTATTCATAGATTAAAGATCTTTTTTAAATCTATTTCTATGAATTTAGGTTAAATTTCCTTTAGTCATTGCTAACCCTTTGGTTCGTGCACCATACTTTTCAATATTAATGGGAAGTAGATATCAACCAAACAACCACTCCATTTGATTTACGTTGCTTTTTTTATAAAAGGTAAACCAAACTGTATTTTCATTTGTATAAAATCACCTTTTCTTTTTCCTGGCATTGTTTCTTATGCAAGATTATTTAGGATAAATTTAGGATATTTGGCTTAATATATCCTTTCATATATTTAAACAGACCAATTAATTCTTCATCAAAATGTTTAATTATCTACCTGATGATTTATTAATTCACCATATATAGTTATTGATTCACCATAATTTAAATGCATGAATGCAATGAGAAGCACCAGAACATCAACTTAACAGTGTTGATGTGGGAAATTGGTCAACACATGCCAATACCTAATAAGTTGTAGGTCACGCAACAAAACCAAACACAATCCAGACACAGAGTACTGAAAAGCAAAAAACGTTGAGTTCTACAGTGGTTCGGCAAGTTATGCCTACATTCACTTCGAGGTAACTTTATATATTATGCTTTACAAAGTTACAAGTACAATCCTTCTTCCGCTTTTCATCTTTACAAAGCTATGAATCGAGAATAACAAAGTCTTTGCTAATTCTCTATCAAGTTCAAAGTAGCCATTATCATCTTCCTATGCCAAAATGTTGAAAGTAAGCTTCAATGTCCAAATATGTCCAAAAGAGGAAGCCAAGTGCTAAAATGTTGAAGGTGGTCTTCTATGTGAAATTCACAAATCCAAAAGAGTATCCAACGTCCATAAACCCAAGTAGGAGTCATTAATGAGCTCCAAACCAAGCTTTCCCGCGTGTAGAATGAAATAGCCAATATATGGAGTATTTATAAATAAGGGAATACGAGAATTTGTACCCTAAGATTTCGTACCCTGGGGTCGGTACCGATCCTGGGGTCGGTACCGACCTGGGAACTTAGCTGAAAACCAACAGCTTCTTCTTTGTAGCATCTTCATCCAAAGCCAACTTCGTCTTCGAATTCCCAGATACAAAATATCACTTTTGTATCCCATGCCTTGCATTGTTTTAAATCCTGAGAGTTAGACAAATCCAAGCCACTGTCCAAAACACTTCGTCTTAGTATTATTGGAATACGAAATGCCTGTTTCAGATCCGAGAAGTTAAAGAAATTCGGGAAAGCACAAACTCGTGAAGACGAAAAACCAAAACGATGCGAGATACGAAATGTTAACTTCGTATTCCCAACCTTAGTAAAATCCATGCCAGTGTCGTATTTTCGTATCCAAAGGATACGAAATTCACCAAGTCGAAAAACCAAACATCCACGTCCGGAGAAGACATGAACCGATTCTGAGGTGGTCTACCCAAATTCGTATCATTTCGTATCCAAGGGGGATATGAAATTCCATCATGAAAGTGGGATACGAAAATCCCTAAGGAAATGCCAAAGTACAAAATTTCTCCCATGACCGAGATGCGAAATTTCAAGTACCACCAATATCGACCTCGGGAGTCGAGTTGATGAATACTGGTCCCGGGACTTAGCCAAATTTCCAGAGTTTTTCCAAACCGTCGCGATTTTGACCAAATCGCTCTAAACCTTGGTGAGTTTGTACTCGAGTCTCGGGTACTCCAATAGCTTAAAATCGGCATGTGACTACCTTACTAAAAAGGGAGGTCAACACTTGCCTCTTGTAACATGTCTTTTTGTTGAAAGACGTGCTTTGAAGAATCAAGAATTTCGAGAACCCAGAAGTCACGAACCGGGCAAAGTTCAGATTGAAACGCAATAGCCAAAAGATCAGAAAACCAGAATCCACGATCCTATCGGATCATAACAGTAGCAAACCAGGCAACCAATAAAATCAAACTATCACTCTAGATCGTATTATGAAATATAAGCAGAACTAGAATATTTGAAATTGATAAAACCATAATAACCAAAGTCGGGAAGCCGAAGGAACTCAAAATCTAGAAAACCAAAGTAACTAATAACCAGATAACCAAATGATTGGATGAATTCGAAAGCCAGAATAACTATATATGGTATAGTCCATGCCTGTAAAAACCAAATGAATTGCCATGCCAAGTCCCGACAGAATAATTTAAAACCAAGGAGCGAATGATCATGCCAAGTCCTGACAAGACCATCTATGATTAGCCAGAAAACGATGAGTTGTCTACCAAATCCCGAAAGTACAACCCAAAAACAAATGGGAAAAGTCCATACTTGCTACTAGACTGAGGGCCTTTCCAGTCCTAACAAGACAACACGTCCCTTCTTGTATAAAGTTCTTACTTGGAGACCAAATATTTATAATAAGCGAGCAAAATCCTTATGATGCTAATCCTTATAATTTGAAACTCCAATTCTATATTTTATACTTCGCAAGCAAATTCCTTATGAGCGAAGTAATTTTATTAAAATTTTCAAGGGTTCGAAGTTTTTAGTAAAGGCAAACAAAACCTAACGGTTTATCGTCGTGTATAGAACATGCCTATGGGTTAAGGTGTAGTGTCCCGTATTTTTTATAGTAAGATATTTAATTTAATTTATTATTTTGAATATTGATTTGGAATTTTAAATAGATTTAAAATATATAGTATAAACGTATAATATATATATATAAAACGAACTCGAAACGTCGAGGTAGTTCGTAATTTATGATTCGAACTTCAATTGAATATACATAATCCATTTTAAGTCGAAATTCTTAGAAATAAGAATCGTATGAATCTATTTGATGATAATTTTCTAATGAAAGAGAAATATGGAGATTTCATATTATAGATTGTTAGTCATGTCTAATACAAATTTTCAAATAGTCGTTATGGAATCGTTTATAAATTATAACGATTAATATTATATATTTAATTCGACTTGAAAGGAATTTAATGATAACTCGAGATAACGATTGAATTGAGGCGCGAAATGAATTCCGTTGAATTCGTATTGACGTTTAGAGTCAGGATAGATATATTGTTTGTAATATTTGAAGACGGGGTATTTTGGTGTCCAAAAAGCGTTGTTTTACGCGTAGAATAGAATAACCAATATGCAAGCATCTCCGTTTTCAACGAAACTAATTTTATTAAATCCATAATGATTAATTTTAGTAGTGTTTCAAGTTTCAAGTTATTTGGATTTTATTTGTGATCGTGGAAAATTTAAACGCGTGATTTTTCACATGTGAATTATAAAGGGATTTTTACAAACGACCTCGGAATTCAACAAAACCTATCCCATCGTGTCCGGAATATTGTTTTATGCTAGAATTAGGAGTACCATCTCGGTTGAAGATCGTATGTTGTGGTTTTTAGATGATACTTCATTGTTAAGTTTAAATTATTAGTATTATATTAATTTCCTCTCTCTATAAACACCATACTAACCAACGTAACCCTAGGGGTCAAAAAAATCTGCGCGGTCAACTAAAATGCTGCCTCCACTAAAAATATGAACGAACAGGATTCCTCATTCTTCTCCTACCAATAACCCCAAATCTGATAATCAAATAGATAAACTCCTAACTACTAATGTTTAGAGATTGGTGAGACCGTTCATCTGACCGGTTATGATTGACTTTAACGTCGTGAGATAGCCAGAATCTTGGTTAAAAGAGAGGTGAGTTCATGGTTGACTACAGGCGGAGGAAGGCCTCGAGCCGCGAGATAGTTGGGGCGAAGATCGGGGACGTTGAAGTGTTCGAGACGGCACCTTCTGAACTTCGGCCAGCGGTCGGCTGAAGGAGCAGCAATTTTGAAGGGGCGGCATGTGGTATCAGACGCGTGAAGAAGACGTCGTGTAAATTTAGTTTGAATGAAGCAGTGTAAACAAATACAAAAGGATCGATATAAATTTCATAACATGGAAAAAGGGGAAAACAAAGAAATCACATTAGAAATGTCGGCTGCTTTCAAATTCTTTGACAAATAAAGTTAGGCAGCGTAGTGGGGTATGTTGAAAGCTGGAACAAATTCGTGAAAGTTGAGTGATAAAAAAAAGATAGAGAGAGAGAATGGGCACGAAGCAGTTATCCGTGCATGGAGAAATTAAGGGTCGGGCTCATTTTTCTTTTGGGCGAAGTAGGTTAAGGAGAAGTAAAGTTTGGGAGAAACATATGGCGGGTTCCCTTTTTTTGGAATGGTGCAGAAGTCGTTGGTTCAAAGCGTGAATTATAAGAATAGGGTAGAATGTGATGGATTGGCACAACGAAGCAGGTTGAGGCATGCGTAGAATATTTGAGAACAATGCCAGATGGAAGAATTTTATCGGACCTCGTTTTTCCAGAACGAACGATGTAACCATAGTTTTTATAATTAACTTTAAGCATAGTTTAATTAAGATTTAATTATTTAATTAAATCGTTCAGTAAGATATGGATAACTTCATATTGTGTCATCAGAATCTGACCACAACAGGTTACACTGGAATCGTGGTAACAAGCAGATCATGATGAAGCTGATTTGGACAGAGCGGGAGATAGTGGGAATATATAGTTAAATTAAACAACTGTTTAATTTAACTGTAACCAGACCCTTTCAACGAATGAAATCAAAGTGAGTATAACTCACTCATTTTTTACCCACTTATAATTATATAAGTCGGTGATAATCATTTGTTGTATGCTAAATATTATATATATTGGATGAATTGGTTGATTTAAACATTCGTTTGTTTTAAATGAGAACCAATCGTTATTTTAACGATTATTTCCAAATGAGGCAACTTACCTTGTTGGTTACATTTATAATAATATAAACATAGTAAATTAAAATATGGATGCTCGTATTATTGCTATTTGTTAATGTTGAATATTGCATCTGTTTATTGAATTGAATAATATTATTTGAGGTAACATATTTGGATGCTGGGAAAAATAGGTTGGAGGGATCCAACTAGATTCCTCAAATTTATTGTTTATTTTTATATTACCATTATATGAACTATATGACCAACCTGATTAGATGATTAATTTGTTTATTGATTGTTGAATCGTAATACAACATTTGTTATGATATTAACCAATAGGCAGTATTGGTTGGGTAATTGGCATCACAGGCCTATAAATCAATCATTTTATAAATATGGATTTACCGTCAAGTAAATCGACAGAAATGAAGTTATAAAATTTATTTTATAACTAGAGATAGATTTTTAAATCTATAATTTTGAATAGAAATTATTAAAAGGAAATAAATACTTATTATTTTAGTTATAGGTAATTATTAAATGGTTTTATAAGGAAAATTCTTATGTTAATAAGATTTGTAAGTAAATGAGCAGAAATTAACCTAATGGTTAAGAATTGGATTAATTGTTTCCAAGAAATAACTAAATGAAATTATTAAATAAATTATATTATTAATTAATTTAATGGAAGAACTAATAGGAAATGATTAACGAGATAACCGTGCTTTGAGTTGAATAAGTCGACCGCTTTAACTGGGATTTGATTATTAAGTTAAATTAGATTACTGTCAATTAACCTAGTGAAATAGCATAACGAATATTTGTTTTAGATTTTAATAAGAGTTTAATATGAAATTTATTATTTTTAATAATGTAGTTAGCTACTTTTACGGTAGTTAATAATTAAGAAAATTATTATTTTAGTTAATGATAATTTAAGTGATTACTTCTTAATTGAATTTCGTTTAAGTAAGTAATCAAGTTGAAATGAATCCAATTGAATTTGAGAGGAGTTGATGATCGGATTTTATGGTAAGTCCCGAATTTTTATGACAAAGTAATAAAAGAGATGTTGAACCGATGTGATAGCTTAATTAAATGTTTTATTTAACATTTGAAGTATGTAATAAGAAATCGAGATAGAAAGGGTTTTATATTAAACCCCAAGTTTTTAGATAAGGTTTATAAAAGGGGTGTAAAGTTAAAATGTTGATTTTGAATTGGTGATACTTAATAATGGAATTAAGTAAATAAATGGAATTGAAATGAGATTTTCAGAGAGGAAAATGGATTGGTAAAAAGGATTTGTAATTAGGTTTGGTAAAAGAAGTTGGTAATAGGATTTGTAATATAAATCCAGTTTAGGAAACAAATTATTTAAATAAGTTGAAATTTAAAAAGGTTATGTTTAGTAAGCAATTATTTAATTGATAAATTAAGTAGTATTAGTTATATTTAAAAAGGAGACTTCCAAAAAGATAAGAAGGGTTATAAAGCTATATTTTTAATAAAATAGTTAAATGGGGTGTGTTTTGATATTAGAATGAATATCGGTTTTTGGGTTACAACTCGTATTTATCTTAAGATAAGAACGTTGTTGATCAAGGTCTGAGAGGTAATTAAAATACCCCAACTTGAACGACTTTAATTATCCAAGGATGATATTAGTTGGTGATGGTAAGAATGTTAGAACTAACTTATTATTTCCATAAGAGAAATAATAATGCAACGTTAGTTGAAAGATTTGGGAATGTATAATATGATTTCTGAAGAAAAAGGTAATAAAAAGGATTTGAGAATATATATATATATATATATATATATATATCTGAAGTAACGGAAATAATAAGGGTTTAAGAATATAAGATGATGTTTCTAAAGTAAAAGAAATAAAAGGAGATTTTATGGAAATATAACAATATTTTCGAGGTAAAAGGAATTAAAGAGATGAGTATTTAAAATAAGTTTATTTTAAAAGATAAGTGTTGAATACTGTTTTCAGGTAAGGAAACAAAAGAGATTTTCGTAATAAATTTTTTATGAATAATAAGCTAAACTGATTTCCCAATTATATATAACGATTAATGCTGTAATAAATGCTTTACAAATGACGATTCAAGCGAATATCGGATATTATTATAATATATTTTCCTATGTGTGAAAATGAAATGGTTTTGCGAATATTAGTAAGGAGTGAAATGTTGTTCCCAACTATTGGAATATTTAAATTAACCATCTGTTAATTCTTTTAATTAAAGAAGCCAAGTGATGCTGATTATTGAACCAGTAAATTCATTTTTATTTTTATGATTGAATTGTTGTTTATTTGATAGTTAAATAACCGCATATCAAATCTGGCATATATGATTGTTGGTACAGAAAGCCGGGAATCGAATTATATTCGAAAACCATTCCGACCAGCAAATACGAAATGCAGAAAATATCAGATGCTGATCAAGATGGAGCAATGAAGACCTTGGATCTTCATAAAACGGTAGAATTACTTAAAATATCTGGTTTAGCGGCCGGAGATATACTGCAATCCTGTCGTGGTTGAAATCTACGGGTTTGCAAGGACTACTCGCTACTAATTTATAGGGTGATGCTTAGGATGTGGTAGGAGGGTACCTTCGGTTCATCCTGTTTCAGGATTACTTGTGTGGACGGATGTCTGACAGAGTATTTCTTAAGAGTCACGTACTTTGAATTTTACAAATACACCAAGTATGGTGGCAGAGAAGGAAACTTCTTTTAGCATAAACACCCAGAGTATACTTGTGGACGTCAATTAGTGATTTGATGGATCTGACAATGTGGCATTCAAAGTGAATAGTAATGCGATGTTCTAAAGATAATGTTAACCTCAAGCCTCACAGCCGGGAAATGTTATAAAATCGGTTAGGTCGCATGGATAAGTGGGTCGTTCCGAATTAGGGTGTATTGTCACCTGATATAGAGAAATTTCATTTGCTTCTTTATTCTTTCTATGTTGTACCTTTCAGGTAACGGTGGATAGCTCCTAACCGTTGGTGATAATACATTTGGTACTCTCAAGCGAAGTGAGGGGTCGGTCATGTTTAACCTGGATTGCAAGATGTTCTTGTTGAACCCAGTGTATTCCTCTCTAGAGATACACAGTTGGAAGGTAGTCCCATACCTTGCCAGTTGGAATCCATCCTTCAATAAGCGCTCGCGGTTTTGATGGTACACAATGTATGTGGAGCGTTAGATGCATGTGTTCTGCTAGATTGCTATTTATTTGTGTTTAGACATTATTATAATATCAGAATAATATACGATTTCAAAATGTTTTGGGTTATCGTAAGGTAAAAACTGTTCATGCTTATGTGTGGACTGGTCTTACGATTATCCTTTTCTTTTGAAAGAAATGGTTTGACTTTAAAATCAAATTGGATGGCGCTTATAAACTTAGTGAGTTTTCTCACTCTGGGTTTGTAATGCTCGGGTTAGACCGGGTTTTACAGTTTCAGGTTATTGGATGTTGTGAATTCCGAAGATAAGCTGGAAGAGTTCAGACGTATGATATGTATTAATAATTATCCCACTGTGTGTTGTAGGTGAGGACATATTACTGTAATTGTCCAGATGTATTGATGTACTCTGATGATTGTAAGTTTTATTTCAAAGATCTCAATTAAGTTTTAATTCTATATTATATTTTGTTCTGCTGCGACATGAGAATCTGATGTTGTTGTGTTGTTATTCTTCTTCTTCATTTTCTTATATTCTAATATTTCTTTCTTTCTTATCTCACCCTCTAATTTCTTTCTATTTACTATCTTGTGTTTTCGATACTTGAGTTCTGGCAAGTAGTACAGGTTTATGTATTATTGTTGGAATTTGGGGCGTTGAATTCCACCGGGTCGTTACATAAGACCAAATCTTGTACGCAGGTGAGCCAACTTAGACATTTCCAATTTCGATTTTATTGAGTTCCTTTAAATATGAAGGGGATGATCTAGCGTCTGGTACAGAACATGCCTAAGGGTCACACCGGTCCCTATACATGGGTAAGCCGACGTAGCCATCCTAAACCAAAAAATGAAAAGTAAAACGAAGAAGGTTAGACAGTTTGTCGTTCGCAAAGAGCATGCTTAGGGATTAAGAGCTAATCCCGTCTAAAAGCCGAAAATCCAAAATGCCAAAAACCCAAAAGCCAGAAAACCAAGATCCCAAGCACAAGACCCGAAGACCCCAAAACCCAAGATACCAGGTCTAGAATCCATGAGCTGCAAATCCAGAGAGAACCAAACAAATCCACATCAATTGATGATCAAACCACTAGGACCAAACCGGGCTCCATTCCTTTTCTGAGCTGGGGAAGGTAGCTTTGCATGTCCCGGTACTGCATTGCGATTCCGAACATACCACTACAACAAAATGGGGCATTAATAGCGTTTATTCCCTTTACTCAAACCTCACCCCTTCCTTTCCTAATACTAACTCCCTTGTATGCAACCAATCAGCATGTTCCCTTTTTTACTCAGACAAAATGTTCCAATGAAAGGTTGTATTTACATGGCAAATATTTCTTTATAAGAAAATTACATGTTGAAAACTTAAGATTTTACAATCGGGCATGGATATCCTACGCCTTTGATCCGATTAAAAAGAGAGCTAGAAAATTACGGAGTAAATCCAAAAATCAAATGTGGAGGCCACAATCATCAATGTAGAGCAATCAACAATGAAAATAAGCATGATGAAAAACACGGGTTAAGTATGGATCATCGGATTAAGTACGAATCATCGAAGGTTGATATGCCTATTATTTAATATCATTTTATACATATATATATTGTGTGTGTGTGTGTGATTCATTTAGACCACTTAATTGATAAATTAATGAAAAAATATAAGGAAATTTGTAGTATCTTCCATGGTCATTGAAATTGGAGAGCTCGAGGACCGATTGCTGACGACTAGACAATTTGACAATTGGGGGTTTGGGATTCTGAGATTCGATATTAAGATTAAGGATTTTACGATTCCGGTTCTCTTCTAGAGGCAATAAAGTGAAAAAAGTAGAAGAAATGGATGTTTTCTAAAGGAAAGGGCAACAACGCTTGTATTTAGTTTGCGCACAAAATAATTTTGGCTCCCGCCTTACGTACAGCGGTTGGTACACGAGGCTTACTTCTCAAATAGCGTTTGAATGTCCTCCGCTTCGGAGCATTTGAAGAGTAATGGGAGAGATGTTATATTTATTGCTATTAAAGCCCTAGTTTGTTGTAGTGTATTCCACCAGCTCACCACACCTAACATACTCCTCAATGATATCCCGAAGATGTCTATTGTTTGTATTGTGACCATCCAGGTTCTGAAGCAAACATTGTTTACCAAAATCCCTCTCCCTTTGAGAGGGCTCCCGCATGGGGGGCTTCCAGAAGGGAGAGGCTGGGTGAACTTCCAAATAGATCTCCTCCAAACTAAGATCAAGCTCTGTGTATGAAGGGAATTTAGGATAACTTAACTGACATTTCAATCATTTCGAGATAGGTGTTTCCCTTTAACTTTGCCAGAGTTGGACGATTCTTCTCTCTTAAACAAATTAACCCTAAGAACTTTCTTGTCGGTTCTTGCATCCTCCACCCTTTGAAACCTGTCGACTTCGAAGTAGAATTCACCAAGGTCCTTTGGTGGATCTGTTGAAGCGAGGTCTTGAAATTCGTCTTATCCAAGACACCAGAAACAATTGCCATCAAAACCATAGATGGGTCTGGTCGATCGATCGATGCCACAGTTGCGTTGAACCTCTCCAGAAACTTCCGCATGATCTCATCAGACCTTTGCTTAATCATCGTGAGAGTCATCACGTTCTTAGGTCGAGCGATGTGAACCGTGGACTATTCGATGAATTTTCCAACCAAGACATTCCAACTATTCATCGATTCATTTTTCAACCGATGAAATCACATGACAGCAATATTTGTAAGATAGAGTGGGAAGCATTCCTCCATAACATTCTTCGAAGCCGATAGTACTGTCATGGGTCACATGTAACACATTAAGTGAACGGTCGATCCTTCCTCCCGTCAAAAGCCTCCAACATCGGCAATTTATAATCCCGAGGATTCTGAGAATTTCTAAAATCCTGAGTAAATGAACTGCGAGTAACAAAATCCAAATTCGAAAGAGATGCCCCTTCTCGAGTATATCGTTGAATCACATTAGCAGACTGACTACCACTTCCATTATCGAGAAAACGACTCTAGTCATTCAATCCAATACTGGTGCCTCCGGTGTCAAGTCCATAATCAGCAAACTATTGAGACCAAAACAAGAACATCTTATTCAACCCTAGCCTGAGGTGCCTCCATCGGCATAAACCCAACTCCCGGAACAGTGATAGTTCCTACATCTAGAGTCTTCCTACATCCAGAGTCGCCTGCACCGGCGCTTGAGCAACTTTCACAACATTTCTGGTTCCAAAACCCAAAACTTGACCAATCATAGCATCTTAAGCTGAACCACCATCGGGATTGGGGGTGTGGCCCCTGAGTCAAGCCAATCCAATATCGATCCTGAGATTAGTGTCGACTCGAGGTTAATGTAACGAACAAGATTTTTCTGTTTTTTGGATTCAAAGATTTAAATCTATTTTAAATATTATATTTGAAATATTAATGGATTTTTAATATAGAATTCATTAATAAAACAACGATTGAACGTATTAATTTATATAATTTAAAACAAGCTCGCAGCGGCGTGGTAGTTCGTAATATTGAGTTTTGAACTTTAATTGAATATACAGAATCCATTTTAGGTAGCAATTCTATGAAACAAGAAACGTTAGAATCTATTATATTATAATTTTCTAATGAAAGAGAAAAATTGAGATTTCATCTTATAGATTGTGAGTTATATCCAAATAAAATTTTCATATAGTCTCTATGGAATCATTTATAAACAATAACGTTTATTTAATAAATTAAAAAGGAATTTTTATATAATTTGGACATCGTTGACTCAGAAATGTTAATGTTGAGTTACAATTCCATATTGGTTAAGTTTAAAGTGATATATTATTTCATTTATGTTAGGGATTGCAGAAAGGATCGTTAAGGCAAAACAAACACTAGAGGAGGGGTGGATAATGTTTGTGAGAATCTAAACAAAATCTAAAAATTTGTGTGAATTACAGAATGAATCAAACACCACAAACACAATCACAGACATAGATTCAAACACAGATGCAAAATAAACAGAAATAAGAATGCAGAAAAGGAAAGAACACACCGGATTTTATACTGCTTCGGATTGCTCCTACGTCCAGTCCTGCACAACGTTGGATTGCGCAGAGTTTTATTACTAAATCAATAGTCAAGTACAACATCCTTGATTTCACGGCTACAAGGGATACCACCGATTCCTACTTCCTTGATTTCATGGCTACAAGGAAAACACCGATTCCTACTTCCTTGATTTCTCGGCTACAAGGAAAACACTGATTCCTACTTCCTTGATTTCTCGGCTACAAGGAACACACTGATTCCTACTTCACTCAACCCAAGTAATTACAAACAGCCATATAACTCTTCAATAGCACTTAATTCAGAGAGATGAGAAGAGAGTGTAGAGAGAAGAAGTTTAATCAAAACGGAATTGAATTCGGCAGAGTATAAGTGTAGAAATCATAAAAATGATAAAGAATAATTATATAATGAAAAAGAGTGAAAGTGGAGAAGAAGAGATGATTAAAAATTCGAATTCAAGCCCTTTCTATAGTGTGTGAAAGGTTGTAACGTTTTTGAAACATTTCAAATGGTGAAAAGACACTTCCTTTCAAATTTAATTTTCTGACAGTTATATGTTGACATAGTGTTTTATGTTTGTCGACATACTCTAGTATAAATTTTAATTTTAAACACTTTTCAAGTGTTTTGATATAAATATAATTCGAGAAATTCTTGAATAAAAATATAGTGTTGTAAATTAATATTATAAAGTAGGAAAACATATGAAAACATAAATTTAAACTGTATAAACATATTTATAAAATTATAAGGTTTTAAACCATATAAATATAAAGTATAAAAACATAAATATATAAAACTTAAGTTTGAAAAACAAAGATAAAATAGAAAATATAGAAAAAATAAAATAGAGAGAACTGAGGATAGAATTTGAAATTGAACCTGGGGCGTTATTTAGCTTACAACATCTAGAGTCTATGACTATATTAATCATGAACTCTTAAAATCTTGAATACTCGTGAGTCTTGATATTTCTTTGAATTCTGAATCTCTATTATCTTTAAATTGTATAGTCTTCAGTAATACTTCCTGTATATAATTCTTACATCTGTGTGTGTGTGTATGCTATACAAAAGTGTTAGTATATATTTTATAATCAATGATAATTGAAATAAGGTTGTTGTCATCAAAACTTCATTCTCCAATATTCTCCCCCTTTTTGATGATGACAATCTTAGTTTATAAAATATCATACCTGTATATACCTGGTGATGATGATCCTTCAAATTCTCCCCACGTCTATATTTTATAATTTCTCCCCCTTGGCCATTATCAAAAAGAAATTCTAAACCACTACACCAAAAATGTCGATTTGCAACGGCTCTAAGCCGTTGCAAAATAACGCGTTGCTAAAAAACTGCAACGACCCTGAGCCGTTGCAATTTCTTACTTTTGCAACGGGTTTAGGCCGTTGCAATTATCCAGTTTGCAACGGCTTAAGTCTGTTGCTTATTTTAGCTTAGCAACGGCTTTTAGCCGTTGCTAATTCACATAATATAAAAAAATCCTCCTCCTTCATTAGTTTCTATTCAGTACAAACAATTACAGATTTGACATGATATCACAAAAGAAATATCAATAAACTGAAATCTAATAAATTCAACATAAAGATCAAATCTAACAACAAACTAATTTTCAAGTTCAACAATATAATATTACAAACTTAAAAATCTTAACAGTTTGCGGTAGAAAAAGTAATATTACCATACACTCCAAATTCAATAGCAATAGCCAAAAAAAAGTACGGTACATTTCAACTTCACCACCATAATATTACAATATTAGTTGTTCATATATGTCATACATTACGTAATTGTATTGTTGCTTAATTTCTTCTTGAGCACTCACCGAAAATCAGCAACCTAACATTGTTGAAAGACAAATTTTCAGATTTGTAAAGTCATATTCATAATAATACATGTGCTAAATTAATACAGAGAAAAGAAATGAGTAATTAAGTATGGCTTACAATAGCATCATCCACATCAACAGCTATTTGAGTTAATCTAGCACTCATTTCAACGGGATTTTGTCTACTGCTGCATAAGCCAAATATTTATTAACAAAGTATAACTTATTTTAACTACTGATTTTTGACCGATACATTTCTACATGGAAAATCATAGCTTTGAATTTGGTCTGAGACTACTAATCACAACAGCAAGCATTGAATATGTAACCCTATGTTCCAATAAATATTTTCCTATATAGTAATTACACTGGCTCTTTACAGAACGCAGGCCCAGACTCCTAATTCTCCTACTGCATATAAAGGAATTTATAAAGGAATTTTTCCTAACCTTCTCAAAGTCGTGGCAAAAACAAATCAATGCAAGGGGTGTGTGTGTGTGTGTGTAAGATTTAAATGTAGTGGTCCAAAAATGTAGTGGTTATATAAGATTTAAATCAA
Source organism: Allium sativum (assembly GCA_030737875.1). Lineage (NCBI taxonomy): Eukaryota > Viridiplantae > Streptophyta > Magnoliopsida > Asparagales > Amaryllidaceae > Allium > Allium sativum. Next base: position 711,621,369 of record CM060924.1, on the reverse strand, counting down.
TGCAGGGGATATATAGATGCTTATCTTGTTGCTTATAATCAAACCAAAAGGTGATTGTTCTCTTGTGTTAAGAAACAGAAACATATGGATTTGTATACCATCAGTCGTTTTCTTGTTTGTCTACAGGACTGATTAGGCATAGAATACGAACGTGAGAACGTGTGATATCTTCCAGCATCGCTAATGAATATCATTTATGGATAACTGAAATACAAACAATTCAGGGGAAACCGAAACAATGACCATCGACAGTAGAGCTAATACACGAGCAAGTTCCAGTATCCGGTGATGTTAATTTAGTTGATCAGTGTACCACAGGTTAGTTAATTTGAAGCTGCATCTTTTCCAAGTGAAATATATAGAATACCTTTGGGATTATTTCATGCTTTGTTAACGTTTTAGAGTTCACATAAAAAAAAAAAATGCTGTATAACATGGCACTTAATGGGACGTGTGACTGTATCATAATTAGATTGCTCTTATTGTTCATTTTGGCACCATGATTGCAAATTTCAACTGGGTGAACAATTAGAAGAATAGAGATATCTATACAAGTAAGATTTAAATTTCATAGCAATGCTTGTAGGAGGCCAGGCCACATACATTATGCAATAGCCATTAGACTGGTTACAGGGTTTAATTATCATATTGGTTGTGTTCTAGAAACATTTTGATACTATAACTATTCTAGAGCACCGTAATAATGAATGAATAGGACACCTACAGTATGAAAAACAATATTTTAGTTGTAAACCTTCCAAAGGGCGATCTTTCCTTCTGTGTCAATTCCATGACCACCATTTAATTTGAAAAACAGTTAAGGCAGTCGCATATTGAAGAAATTACATATTAATTTCTCACCATTTTTTTTTTTTTTTTTTTTTTACAATTTTTACTCAGTTAACCTGCTTGGTGCATTCAATTTCAAGTTCGTGAATCAATGAGAAGGCATAGAATAAAACATACTGTTAATGTATGCCTTCTGCTTCATTTGTTAATGTATGCCTTTTGCTTCATTTGTTTTTTTATATTGTTAATGAGAAGGCATAGAATAAATATAAATTTTCTGAAAATAAATAATGATTTCAAATTGAAACTTTAACCAAAATTACCACTGTTAACGAATTAGTCTGAATTTTTTTAAATTTCCAAGCCAAATTTGGGTATAGGTTCTCCAGGAGATAGTTGAAAATCAATTGGGCTTGATCCTCTGTTCATAAATGAAGCAGGGCGGTGAGCTAAATAAAATATTAACCCATTATATGTCCACCAACTTACAGGTCATTTTGTTTGTATTGTCAATAGTGTGTAAGTACTGTGATACATGAAGGAATACTAAATGATGATCCATAATTTTTGTATATGGAGTTCTTTCAATGTGGACAGTCATATACGTTTGCTGGAGAATAAAACATTTTAACTCCATAAAAATATGTCTTACCAATATTGCGCATCCACATGCTCGGACTTATTATGCTACATTCCTACAGTGTTTCGTGTACATAATTCCACAATGGCACAAATTGGATTTGAAAGCATTTTGCTTGACAAAAGCATACACAAATTTGATGGCATAGTTGGTAGGAGTGGGCGTTGATCGGCGTGGAGTCCAAACTCTTTCGGAACCGCATCATTTGGTTATTAAAAACAATATTTTGTAACATAAATTTTTAATATGGTCCAATTTTTATCCAGTTAATTGATATTTTAGTCCGGATCATGTTTTATTTATTTGAAAATAATTGTTGAATAAATAGCAAAAATATTAGTGAAAAATATGACAAATTCAAATAAAAAATACACGGTCCTAAATAATGAGCCTAGGCGCATTAGATACTAAAATGGTTCATTATATAATCGTATGAAGTTCACAAACACATACTTGGTATTTTAGAATTTTTTAAGTATAATAAATATTTTTAGAATCCTATTGAAGTTTGAATTCTGCGAAGCGGTCCAACCCGTTTTGACATGGTTAGTTCGTACATTCAAACAGCAACCACACCACCAGATAGATTTGGTGTTAAATACATATTTTGATTAGAAAATACAATGTGGTTTACTAGACCATTTCTTATGTTGGTGCGGTATGTTTCCATATATCGGCATTGTTATCCCCACCTCTAATTTTCGGATCAGAAAAATCATTTGTGCTCCATCTATTGCAGATGCCCACTAAGGACTTTTGCGACCAACATCTACTCTGAAAAGTATAAAATGTTGATTCTTCCATATTTTTATCACATGTTCAGCATTTACATACGAAATTTGCAGAAGTTACGTACTTGCAGCGTTCTTCTGCTTGATGCATAATTAATGTATTTTTGGTGTATTGGGCGTATGACTACTTTGATTTTGATATGATATCTGATCTGTTATCTCTTCATTATCTGTATGAAGAGACACGATATAGTTTATATATTTTAGTTCATTTCTTTGATGACTTCTGGTTCAAAATAAATTTCGTTCTATCTGAAGTATACAAGATTAGATATGTTCAGTCTCATCAAGAAAACATCGCATGCTCTGTTCATATTTATGTTTTTTTCAAATGCATGTACTCGTTACAAAGCAGCTTTGCTCCTAAAGATGATCCAATATGCAGATAGAGCCAAAGTGGATATGCTAAGAATCTAAGATATGATGAGCGTATGATCATTTATACCCATTATAACACGGACAATGATTACGAAATAAACGATTCATTTCTAAAGCCTTTAGGTTTAGTGTTAATGCTTTATGTTGTTATTCGTCTTTACCATCATTATTTTACAATATCCGTCAGTGTTTTTACCATAATATCAGGGCCTGCCTTGGGTAGCTATACATGGCATAAATAAAAGTACTTTTCCATAAGCACCGATGTTAGCCGGGAATATATGTTTGCATTATAAGTAAAAATAGTGCTCAGATTTCTCTTTCTAATGGCAAATACAATAAAAACAATAAAATACTAATAACAAAGTCATTTTACACAATAATTGACTATCATGTAAAAAATTTTTGCACATTATTGTCGTTTTTTTGAGCAATCAACCAACAATCTGCTGTTGTTCGATGGTTGATTGCAACTGAAAATGATATTGATTGATGGTTGATCGTCGTTTAAAAAAAAATCGAATATAATGTTTTTGGCTGGCTCTTGGTTGGTTCTTAAAAGAGTTAACAATTGTTGAGACTCATTAGCTATTGTTGGATTCCTAAATTTCAATAAGTTTACGGTTCCTCATTGTACCCTAATCGTTTCTATTTACTTGCTAAATTAAATCAGTTATAAACTGAACATAAACAGCACAGCACCGCCGCCCGGTTAATAAGACTGTAATCTGCATAATCTGCAGTAAATCAATTTTTACTTTGTCACTAAAATATGATTTGTATATGCCTTAGTTTACATTGGACAAAATTCGTACTGTCCAACAATGATACATAGATTTCAGTTTAGTAATTTAAACTGCAAAAAGAGGACCATTAATTAATTAGGAATTTGCCAACTGAACACTACAGCTTTGTTTCAGAACTGAAATTGGCTCTTCAAGCATGTTACAGAGTGTAACCAAAAATTTCAGCTATTTCATGCTCATTATGTGCATGAATTTTCCATCAAAAATTAAAATGTCTGTGGATATTTTTAATCAATATTTCTCAATTCACATGATTGAAATTTCTGTTATTTCATGCTCATAATGTGCATGTTCCCTCTCTCTCTCTCTCTTTCAAGTTTCATTAGTGTACAGGTTCACTAATATTACCTTTATATATGTATATGTTTAACATATGTAAGAGAAAATAATTTATACTAATATTTAACCGTACTTCTATGTTGAAATCATATATAGTTGGATCGAATTATCATTTATACATTACAACTTCTAACTTTTATTTAGTTAATTTATTATGCTAATCAATAGGAAATGAATTTATAAAGCAAAATTATTTGCTACGTCTAATGTTTTAGTAATAAGATCTGGTAATATATTTATATTACCTTTTCAAATTTATAAAGAAAGTTCAATTTTTAAGTCATATGAAAAAAATTCCGCTATTACTCTGTGAATATGATTTTTCTTATGTCCGTCGTTGTGATGACTTTTCTTTAAAACAGTATGTATGCTTCTAAAAATTAAAAAATCATTTCATTCATTTCTTCAACTAATTAATTGCACAAATACAACTCCAACAAAGATGCAACATCTTAACTTACAACTACAGCAGTACAAAATTCATGTCAAAACACTACATGTTTAATAATCATTTCTCACGGATCCAATATCTCATTTTCTACGGTTTCTAACGTTATTTCCGAGGTCGAGATCTGCACACATGGCAGATCAAGGGATCGAATAACCATCAAAGCGATTGTAAACCCGGTATGTTTTACAGGCAGATTTGATATGGCGGCCGTAAGTTACACGCATGACATGTAATGATCGATTCTCCTAAACGTGTCGAGCATATGTAAAATAAATTTCACGCATAGGTAGCTCTGTTAACGGCCAGGTATCATAAAATCCGAACTTGCGTCCGATGGCAATAACTAAAATGCAAACCCAGCTAGAACCCCGATGATCTTACAAATCAATACCCGAATCCTATCCGTTGGGCTATTTAAATCTGTCGAGTAATATATGTATACCCTATTGCAGAATTGTAACTTTAGTAAAAGCTTGTATATAAACTATGTTAACAAACAAATTAAATAGTGATTTAGTCAACTTCACAACTAAAGCATGCAAAATAAAATGATAACCAAATAGCATACACACCCATGTTTTAATAGGATGAAAAAGAAAACTAATGGTCTGATCAGATCCCTAACCGATTCAGGTATTGATAAAATCATATCCGACCCTAATAGTAATCGAATAGGAGTTAAATGGCAAAACCCATACCCGCATTAAAATGGTTCGGTTCGAGACCTGAGCCATTAACAGCTCTAATCATAAGGAGTAAAAGAGAAAAATGCTTGTTAGAAATTTTACTGGCATTAGATTACTAAAGCATAACTTCCCAAAATACATTTCAAGCATGTAGCATTGCCTATAAGTAGTATTGTTACTGTTTAGTAATAGTAAAGGCTTTAGGATCATGTTTTTGGAAAAGCAGTAAGTTACCAATCATATGGCACATGACGATAAAAAAAATCGCTGATCCTTTCCCCTTTTTTTATCCGTTAATGCCATGTGAGCATCAAGTCATCAATATGAATTTTCACAAGTTTGTTTATCCTCTTTTTTTTTATTTTTTATTTTTACCAGGTTGACAAACACTCAAAGAAAGGATGAATATCAAAATAAATCTAAAAGACCGTAATAGCTCATACCTGTTTCTATGGTTTCTAACGTTATTCCACTCGTATTTTTTTTTGGTTTAGGATTGGTTCATGAAGATTACTGTAGTTATGCTACCCATTTTCTGATATAATATTCCAAAGGGTTGCATAAATCTAAAAATATCAAAATAAATCTAAAAGACCGTAATAGCTCATACCTGCTTCTCCGTCTAAAGATATCGAATTGAACTCTTTGAAAGACACACATAACCACCGACTCCAACGTTACCAAAGGTCATAGCAAGAGGATGATTTTGTTTGGCTGTGGTCTCATCCGGTAACAATATATTGTCCATAATCACCTTCTCGTGTGTTGGAGGTACGAGCTTCCCATGTATGATGGATGTTGTCGAATCTCTGCATACTAAACCTGTTGCAACAACCTCTAGATTAAAGTTTAACACTTCACATTTTGAATTTGCTGAAACATGCAAATTCGGCGGATTAGCAACAACGTCGTTGTTCGATGTTCTTCCAACACTTTCCTGATGTGTCCCACCACTTCCTCCTTCGTTGAAAGCAATGTCTGGTGTCTGGTTTTCTCGATTCACAAGTCCTTTTAACATGCTGAAAATTGACTGCAATGTCCTTTCGAAATTCTCCATTTTCCCCTCCACCTTATTAACCCTTACTGTCAAATTATCCGAGTCTACTTTACTTTTTTTGAGTTGTTTACGTGGAATAGTAGAAGCTTTAACTTGTGACTTTGATATCATAGTTCCAACACTTCTAGTTCGGCCCTTTTTATCCTTGCCAAACACTTGCGATAAAATGTCTTCATCCACTGTCAGATCTTCTTCCTCGCCATCATTGATTACTTCCTTCGTTTTTGCAATTTTATCCTACGATATGAAAATACTTACGATATCACATGCATTGATAAGTTACTAAACTAAAACAATAGACAGATAAACCATGTAAACATATATGTCATAATAATATATCATCATTAACTTATCATCTAAAACAATATATTGTTTAACTTACAAAGTAAGAAGAATTTGAATCCGATATGGTGCCATCTTTTTTTGTATGAGTTTTCTCCCGTACTTCACGATGTGTGATTTCTTTTTCTGGATTTTCACTTGCCTGCAACCAAACATTTGAAAATAAATTAAAGAAAATTTTAGAAAGGAAAAAAATTCATGTCTCGATGAGTATATGAAACCTATAACTGTCATGCACGAAAATCATCTCACAAATCAAGATAGCAAGCACCAAAAAGGATATTATAAATCAAATTCACACCTAGTTAAAAATCATGGCGAGCTACATGCATGGTCATCCTAATAAAAGATTTTGTATCTCCTAAACGACTCGCACATTTTTTTTAAATAAAGCTCTTTTGCATCCGACTCTAGCTCAAAAAATGTCTGTATATGATGAAGATAAAAAAATGTTAATGTACTTATAATAAAAGATTTCACCAAAAATGTGTTAATGTAAAAGGAAAGAAATCATGTCTTATTCTATATGGGTTTTGAAACAGTACTCAATTAAACAATACAATAAACATATCAAATTGCCCCAAATATTCATGAAGCCCTTGTTAACAACTAGCAAGTTTCATAAGTTTGCACTCTATAGTCTTATTGGATAGGTCCTCAAATTAAACAGCTTGAAGGGTATGAGGCAATAGACCCGGCCTTTTTTTGCTCTCCAAACATGATTCTTACAAAGAAAATCCATAGCACTTCACATTAATCGAGTAATGAATCCATTTACTGTGACAACTTTGGTGATATTCGTTCATGAATCCGGTTTCACCTGTACAGGTTCATTAACTGATTTATGTTAATGCAAAACTCACTTCATGAATGAGTATCAGCAAAAGTTGCCATATATGGTTCATTATCTGAACTGAATTCATGAATGAATATCAACAAAGTGGCCACATATTTATCAAAGCAATAAAGCAAATCAGGCCAGCAGTGCTTCAGTTTAGTAATTTTTGGTCCATTAATTAGTTGAATATTAATGTGAAACCTTTGACGGTAATGAACTCCATTACCACTGTACCTGACAACTATTACAACTGTAAACAAAATCAGAACTGAAGTAGTTGAACTCGAAGCTTCAACATGAACATCTGCATTTCTTTTAAAATTTATAGTATTTTAATGGAGCATTTAAACGAAGTTGAAAGGTAACCAAATATTTAAACAAAGCAATTAGAGGTATTCAAATTAGGTAATTATGTGCAAATGGGCTATTAACGAAATAATTAAGTGAACGAGTATTTAAATGGGAAAAATAGGAATAAACAAGGTATCTAAGGGCGGGTTTCAAAAAACATATCCAGTGATGTGATGCGTCGAATTCCAAAGGATTTGAAAAATGCATTCAACATTTCATACTCAAATGTGAAAATCTTGCATTTGTTTGTCATGTTATGAACGGATCCCTAAAGCAAAATTAAGGCAACTTACAGAGAATACCTAATTTCTTATTAGTACAAAGTGGGATGGAGTCGCTTCTCTGAAAATAATGGTAGCAAAGTGATGATAAAGTTTCTAGAGGAGCTGTTATTCCAACTTATTTCTCTCAGTTCAATAATTGACCAGTTTACAGATATAGCATACTTACACCAGCATGAAGTCATGCTGATCCAAAAACTAAGTCTATACGTTCAGTATAACATCATATAACATTAAAATGGTAAGCATGTTAGGTATTGTTCAGTATTTATAAGTTAATTATATCGATGTATTTATTGGGCCCTATTAAGGGATGAGGAGGAGAGTTATTAGAGAGGAACAATTGCAATTTTTATTGATGCAAAACATGATACAAAGAGCACATATATATAGTGCTATGAGCCCAACGGCTAGTACAAAATATACCAAATATGTATGAGCCTAACGGCTAGTATTAAATATAACAAGTATGCATGAGCCTAACGGCTAGTAGATAATGACAAAGCATGCTAAATATGATAAAAACGCGTTCACACTCTAACGACTCTATTGTAACGGCTCTATTATCTTCATTATGCCCCCTCAGTTCGAACTAGGTTTCTTTGCTCATTCTGGCTTCCGCCTGCACTGATAACGCAAAATTCCTCTCTCATTCTGATAAAAATTTTGGTCGAAAGGGCCTTTGTGAGAGCATCTGCTCTCTGATAGTATGCGGGCACATGACATATTGCAAGTCTTCCTGATTGCGTTCTTTCTCTCATAAAGTGGAGATCAATTTCAAGATGTTTCGTCCTTGAATGTTGAATAGGGTTTAGAGATAAAGATACCGTGCTCTTATTATCGCACCAAATGACCGGCTTTTGTCTTGGAGTGAAACCAAGCTCCTCCATCAGTGATTCTATCCACATGATTTCGGCTGTAGCGCTTGCCAGTGCACGGTACTCAGCCTCTGTGCTAGATCTTGATGTGGTCTGTTGTTTCTTCGTACACCAGGAAATGATATTGGAACCGAGGTAAACGCAGTATCCTGAGACAGACTTTCGATCGTCAATATCGTTGGCCCAATTGGCATCTCTAAAGCACTGTAAGTTAAGTTCCTTTTCTGAATTTAGGTGTATGCCGTAATGTTTTGTGCCTTGTAAGTATCGTAACACTCTCTTTAATGTCATCCAATGTTCTGATAAAGGGTTCTGCATGTATTGACTGAGTTTATTGACGTTGTAGCATATGTCTGGTCGAGTAATAGTTGCGTATTGTAACGCTCCTATTATGCTTCTATATTGTTTGGCATTGTCGATAGCTTCTCCTTTATGCTTAGATAGTCTTAGGTTATTAACCATAGGCGTAGGTAATGGGTTTGCCTTGTGCATATTTGCCCTTTGCAGTATTTCAGCGATATAATTTTGTTGGGATAATATTAATTCACCATTGTTTTTCCTAATCACTTGTATTCCAAGAAATTTTTTTAGTTCCCCCAAGTCTTTAATGGCGAAATTTTGATCCAGCTTGTGTACGATTCTGTTTATTTCTTCGCTGTTTTTCTTTGGTTGATTCTGCCTTCATGAGCAAGGAGTGCTGATCGAATGAACTGTAAATCAGGTAAGGTTTGTTGTGTGGCTAGCACAGTTACTAGAGATTCATATTCTTCATCTAATCCACCAATAATAAATAGGATTTGCTCATTGTCGCTGATCTTATGGCCAACAACATTTAGTTTGTCACACAGATTTTTAATTTTTCCTAAGTATTCTTTCATGCTTGCCTCCTTTTTTCTAGAATTTTGCAATTCCCTTCTATATTGCATGATTCTAGCAGCTGATTGTGAACTGAAAATTTGTTCAACTATTTTCCATATTTCATAAGATGTGCTACATCCAACTATTTGTGATAATAAATTCGAACTTACTGACGATAGGAGCCATGAGGAGAGGAGGTTGTCTTGTTTTTGAAACTTTGTGTAGTCTGTGTTAGGCACAATTTCTCCTTCCGAATTGGTTATCGTCACTGGTGGGACTATTATTGTCCCATTAATGTACTACAGTAAATCATACCCTCTTAAAGCGATCTCTACTTGATATTTCCATAGAATGTAATTGTCTTCGTCTAGAGATGTGGTGATAATTTAGCTTTTTGGTTTAATCAGGTCATGATGGTTAGGTGGAGCGTTGTACCCCATACTTCCCGAAACAGCGGAGGTTACTTCATTGTTGTTGGCCATAAAACAAAAACAACCTTCTTCTTGATGATTAAGCCTTTCGGCACTTTGGCTCCGATACCATATTAAGGGATGAGGAGGAGAGTTATTAGAGAGGAACAATTGCAATTTTTATTGATGCAAAACATGATACAAAGAGCACATATATATAGTGCTATGAGCCCAACGGCTAGTACAAAATATACCAAATATGTACGAGCCTAACGGCTAGTATTAAATATAACAAGTATGCATGAGCCTAACGGCTAGTAGATAATGACAAAGCATGCTAAATATGATAAAAACACGTTCACACTCTAATGGCTCTATTGTAACGGCTCTATTATCTTCATTATTGTTTGGCATTGTCGATAGCTTCTCCTTTATGCTTAGATAGTCTTAGGTTATTAACCATAGGCGTAGGTAATGGGTTTGCCTTGTGCATATTTGCCCTTTGCAGTATTTCAGTGATATAATTTTGTTGGGATAATATTAATTCACCATTGTTTTTCCTAATCACTTGTATTCCAAGAAAAAATTTATTGTGAACCGAAAATTTGTTCAACTGTTTTCCATATTTCATAAGACGTGCTACATCCAACTATTTGTGATAATAAATTCGAACTTACTGACGATAGGAGCTATGAGGAGAGGAGGCTGTCTTGTTTTTGAAACTTTGTGTAGTCTGTGTTAGGCACAATTTCTCCTTCCGAATTAGTTATCGGCACTGGTGGGACTGTTATTGTCCCATTAATGTACTACAGTAAATCATACCCTCTTAAAGCGATCTCTACTTGATATTTCCATAGAATGTAATTGTCTTCGTCTAGAGATGTGGTGATAATTTGGCTTTTTGGTTTAATCAGGTCATGATGGTTAAGTGGAGCACTGTACCCCATACTTCCTGAAACAGCGGAGGTTACTTCATTGTTGTTGGCCATAAAACAAAAACAACTTTCTTCTTGATGATTAAGCCTTTTGGCACTTTGGCTCTGATACCATATTAAGGGATGAGGAGGAGAGTTATTAGAGAGGAACAATTACAATTTTTATTGATGCAAAACATGATACAAAGAGCACATATATATAGTGCTATGAGCTCAACGGCTAGTACAAAATATACCAAATATGTATGAGCCTAACGGCTAGTATTAAATATAATAAGTATGCATGAGCCTAACGGCTAGTAGATAATGACAAAGCATGCTAAATATGATAAAAACGCGTTCACACTCTAACGGCTCTATTATCTTCATTAGGCCCAAGCTGAAGTTTCAATGATGATCCACCTGAAGATTTTATTGGGCCACAGCTGAAACAAAGGTTGTACTCCACATTGCCTTGTAAAGTAGACGTCTCCGAACGATTCTGTTTTCGTTTCTTATTTTTTTGCTTTTTCCGTCTTTCTTTCGTTAATTGTTTTTCTCTCATTCAAATTAAACCACGACAATCTATTTGCAAAATAATATGTTCGATACCGAGCAAAATATGCCTCTTAACTAAATTTCTCCTGTAAAAGCACTCAAATTTACAAGGGTGTTTGTTCTTTTTTTTAGCCAAAAAATATGAACTGCCCATTTTTAAAATCATTGAAGTTGCAAGTGATTAAAATAACTGATTTGATACACACACACACACACTCTTCCAATTAAAAAAAAGTTGTTCCAATTTTATAAGGAGGATAATCAAAGACTCAAAGTATAGTACGTAGACCTACCAAAACAAGACAAAATGGTTGGTCTCAAGAGTTATCAAAAACAATAAAACTTAAGAACATATTTTAGTTATACTCCTTAGTTTCTATCCAAATTTCAAAACCATGACTTCATTGAACAATTAATTAACTTGATTTGTTTTAGGAACAGCCGATAGTATGATGCATGCATGGTATAATTTCTTAAAAAGCAAACAAAAAGAAAAATAAACATAGTTGTGATGGCTTACCCGCAATTCATTCCAAACGTCATCTTTACATTTCTTCGGTGTTTTATCCTAACTTTCATATGATATTGGCACGTGAATTCGTACCAATTTACCAATTTTGCTGCCTATTTTTCCAGCATTATCCGAATTTGGAGCACCATATGCATTCGCCTCAACTTTCTGGGGCTGTGAAGATGACGAATGACCGACTGAATGGATCGACGCTTCTGCGGCTTCTGACATTATTTCTGTATGAAATTTATTGTTAAAATCATATGCAATCCATGGTAGTAATTCATGCTTCATACATACGCGATACATTCAAGCAGTCTATATTTCAATACTCAGCAATACATGCATGACTTAATAAGGCATACAATGCATGTATCAAGCATTGAATGGCATTAAAATTCATGATTTAAGTGTCCATATGCAAGTTAATTCATTTCACCCTTCGTATCCATCAAGTAGTAGGAGGGCTTGTGATCCGCATGCGGAATATGGACATATGCATTTTGGGCTTGTGATCCTTATGCGAAATATGGACATATGCATTTTGCAGTCTTACATGAATTGTGTACATATAAAGATGCAGTTAAGAGAAATTCTCATTTGTCAATACTTCACACAAAACAGCGGGATTCAAAGTCCAAAAACTCACAAGAAAATTCAAAAATCAAGGCTACTAAAATTCAATAACCAAATTACAACTATTTCACTATAAGTTCTGTGGTGCTCATGCTAGGCATAAGGGTGGCAGCACTATATAACCATCTTATACTTGGTCCAAATAATGAAATAGACCTCTATATGTATCAACGAATTTTGAGGTATATGTCCGAGCAAATTGAAAGGATTCGAAAAATTCCAGTATAATATGAATTACGCACAAGCTTAATGATTTCTGCAAGTGTAAACCAAAGAATCACATTTTGCCTTCAATAATGTAAATAATAGAACTTTAATCTACATGAGATTTACAAAACAAGAAGATATGTAAAAAGAAAACCAGTGACAACTAATCTACATAAAAAGCATCTATGCATTTTGATGTGTTAAAATGTAGAGAACGAATAAGAGAAAAACAAGAATCTTGGTTCTACTTTCACTCTCTGGTCTCTCTACTATATAAGAATCGTAACCTTTTCTCTAAAATAAACCTTGTAGTCTCCCTTCATCTCATTCGCAGGTCAAAAGTTCATTAAAAATAATTTTATTCAATTAGTTACTAACACCTGAAGTCAGAAGACAGGTGTAACGATGAAATGTTAACAATCGATATTTACTGTCAGCTGTAATAAAGAGTTTTTAACTAATGAATTTTCTTGATAGTGATAATAAACGTACTTTTAACAATTGATTTTCTATCTAACTTGCAATTAACATATTTTAAACAACTGATTATTTTTATGCCGATTGTGGTGAATATAATTTTAATTAACTAAGTGGCTTCATCATTACGTATGCATAATGCATGTATAGCTATAATATTGCTAACGTTATTTACCTGTATGCATGATATTTATGCAATTCTAATTTGGTTGTTTGGTATTGGCTGCAACTTGGTGGTCCAAGTCCAAGTAAAGGGTTCATGCATCATTTTTGTTTCCATTTTTAGGACATCTCAATTCTCAACTAATTCATACTATGGTTTCACATACAAATTATAAGCTACTGGTGGCTACAGGTACGTTTTGGACCATGGACTATTATATGAATTTGACTTGTGCGTATGCACTACGTTTGAAAACAAGGGTTATAAATATACCACGAAGATTTTATTCTCTATTCTTTGTGTAAAAGGAAGGGGGTGGAATGGTCAAAAAGCAAGGAAGAAAAGTAAACTACAAGAACAAATTAAGTCGCAGTTGAAAAGTACCAGGTAAAACAGTGGTAACAAATTGTGAAAGGTGTAGGGAGAATGTGATACCAAGAAAATGAAAGAAAAAAAATCCGCAGAAATCATTTATAAATATGTATAAAGTGACTACACATTTAATATTGACCATTCTAAATTTTTTTATTTTGACGTTTAGCAATACAAATTTTATATGTTTTGGAAATTCACTAGTCTACCTACTCTTAATATTTTATTACTGATTTGATCTGCATGCAAAGATTTAACCAAAATATAAAGGGTTTTGCTTTTGAATTTGTTATTTTCTTCCCTGCTAAATATTTTTGATACATTTCTTTTACATGCTTATGTATTTATAGTTGATGCTGACCCGAATTCCTTGGTCAACTTGTGGTGACAAGCCCGACTAATAAATTTAAAGAACTACTTTTTTGGCATAGTTTCGAAAAATTATTACAAAAATAGCCATATTTCATAGCTTATTAAGTACATGATTGATTTTGACCAACATAACACTGAATTGGTCAAAACACACTAACATACATGTGGATACTGAGGCAATCAGGGTTTGCGCTAGCGTCTCGAAGACTTAAAAAATTCTTTATGTCTGGACGTAAACACGGATTCAGTCACACCCTTTTTTCTCTTACTTTCACATACTCACAAAAAACAAATCCGATTCCAAATTCTAATTTTTTCGGTCCATTATTGTTTTCATTGAAAACTTTTGCTTTTTGCAGATGTAATTGTTAAATAATGGTCTCCGCTTGATTTGGATTTCTGTTAACAACCCACAAAACATCACAATTTTCTGTAGTTTTATATCACAATTAACACAGTGGGCATCTATGCATCAAAATTATTTAATAAAATATCATTTTGCTTCTCGTTCAAATTCAGAGATTATGTCAACAATCTCAGTTCATCAATTCAAATCTCTACATCAAATTCTTACATGATATCGGAGCTTCAAAGCATAACAGCAAACATATCATACTCAGTTTTGTGTTTTTGGTGATTAATCCATCAGAGAGTTTTTGTCATTTGGATTCCTCTTATTGGAGATTCAAAATCTCTTTATTTAATAGTTGCTAGTTATCAATAATCATTATACATTGCCAGATTTTATGGTTGCATCAGCGCATCTCGATCTGATTTAAGGAAAAGCAATTGAAACTATGAAACTGACCAAGAAATTCAAGAAAACCAGTTCCATTCAACGAAGCCAGACAGAAAGATTTTGAAAAGGAAGAGTTCTCAAAACAGGGAAAACATCATTTAAAGCCTTAAAGATTGCACCAAACTTAGTTGAATCATCCTCAAAATATCCTAACTCAAAGCTTAAAGTTCAGATTACTTACCTGTAGCAGTTCTCAGTATCACTTTTCTTTAAATAGATTGTTGACTCTACATCACTGTTGATACACCAACGGTTGGATATATCAACTCTGCTAGTTCAAAAAATATGGATGAAACCCAAGTCTAAACCAACGCCACTACTGAAAATTTGGTGAAAAAAGTAATCAATCCACAACGTCAACTGATAACGGTTCACCTTGAAAAGAACAATTATCTTTTTTTGGAAACTTCGAGTAAAAACCGTGATTCAAGGATTTTGGCTCGAAGGTTACATACTTAGTATTCACCAAGTCTTTCAAAATTTATCACTGACACAGAAAATAAGTAAGTAGCAATGAAAATCCGAAATTATGGAAAATTGAACGTTTCAAGTGAATGTTATAATGGAAATTTGAATAGAAACTTAAAATCTTAATGATTTTTTATTTATTTATAAAACTTGTAACGTATATGTTGTTTTGAGATATAAAATTTAAACAATAGGCTAGTTCAGGATATGTGTGTGTATATATATGTGTACACACTGAAATTGAAATGTGAAATATATAATTTATAGAACTTTTATTCATAAAATTGAACATTCTATATAGAAATGTTATAAAAATTTCTATAATGAGAACATCAAGTTCGCTCGCTCCGTTTAAATCGACTTATGCGGCCGACTTGCGGCAACGACAGCCAATATGTCGTAATTAGCCTTAATATTTAAAATATGAACCAAATTACAAAATTTAAAGTTGGAGTTATATGTTTAATGAGGTATAGCAAAGAAATAAATTTAATAATAAAATATGAAAATTACAAACCGATTAAGATACATACACAACGAATTTCCTTAAGAATTTTAAATTCAATGAGGAAACTCAATTCAATTAAGAAACATACACAACAAACATCATAACGAGTCCATACACAACAAACATCACAAACACTAATGATTCATAGTTAAAAAAAATTAACCACAGTTGAAATTCAACTCAATTCAATTAAGAAATACACCTTATATTAACATATGCATTTGGTAAGATCTTCTAATTTTTTGTTATCTTCAAAAATTGATTGATAAGCCATAGGAAATTCAATGTCATCCACGCTTCTAGTCAACCGCTTAGGTGTGTGTAAAACCACAAACCATCCGCAATTTTTTAGATCTTTAGAGTAGAACACTTGACTCGCTTCCGACGGTAGAATAAATGGCTCATCATTCATCCTATCTTTGGTCTTTAATTTTCCTAAGTTAACGGTAATTAAGTTTGAAACAGAATCAATCTTGCAACCATTGACCTTGTCTTCAACCTTCACCCAATCAAAATAAAAAATCTATTGTTTGAAATCTATGTAATCCTACTCAATTATCTCCTGAATAACTCCGTAATACATTGTTTCTGCTTTTTTATAATTTTTATCTTTCCCACTGGCTCTAAATTTTGTAACTGCTCTCATGCATACACCGCTGTCTTGTGTTACCATCCGCTCTTCATAACTTTTTGGAGAAAATGTAAACCCATTTACTTGGTACTTCATATAACTACGTGCCTCGAACTTTGGCCCATTCACAAGCCGCCAAAGGGTTGAATCAACATCCTTTGTTTTCACCAACTAGAAAAAATAAAATATGTGAAATGTGATTAATAAGATGTACGATCCATTTAAGTACGCGCGAAATATTAAATAAGCTTTAATATACCTCGTCACGTAACCATAGAGTAAAACTTTGACATGCTTCCACGAACGAAACCCCACTTCGAGGTTGAGATTTAATACTTTTCACATAAGTGTTATACCTCCTGAAACATACACATTTCAAAATATTTATACAAGCGGATTTACAATGGTGAAGATTCAGGAGTTATTCGTGAACTTACTTCTCTCATTCATCCAATCCATCATGCTTATTGAGGGCCCATCTACGAACTTGTTCAAACTGCACTGAGGTTAAGGTTATATCTTTACCATTATCTAGAGACATCTCACCAGCAAACTCATCATCCTCGTTTAGAAAAGCCTCACGAGTATGTTTATGCGTGCCATCGCCTCCTTTTGGCATATGCTTCATGCAATAAAGACTAGCTTCATGTACGATATATCCTTCTGCAATACATCCTTTAATATATCTTTTGTTGCGCACATATCATTTATATGTTTTCATCAATCTATGAATGCAAATCATTATGAATAACTAGTACCTATTTAAATCGAATGATGATAAACAAAACTATATTTAGTAATTTACCTTTCAAAAGGATACATCCACCTATATCTAACAGGACCGCAAATCAATGCTTCATCAGCTAAATGAACCATAAGGTGGATGCTAATGACAAAAAATGCGGGTGGAAAATATTTTTCAAACACACAAATTGCTTCAACCAAACTAGTATTTGCTTTTAAAAGATGTTCTCTGTTGATCACCTTTGAACATAAATGTTAAAGAATAGACTTATACGATGTACAGCATTACGCATATCCTTATGTTGTGGATAAGAATACTGAAGCAATACCAGAAGTTATTGTTGCATTATGACATGATAATCATGCGACTTCTGTAACAACCCGAATTACAACACGTTAAATCAAGAATCAAGACAGAATTTCTGAATCAAGTGAAACGGGCTATGCCATTGCATTCGTCTCGGAAAAATACGTGAAATAGAGTCCGAGTTTTCGAAAATCGGAGTCCATATGACCCGTAAAAGGCCCAAAGAAGGTTTCTGGGAATTGGAATTTCGGAAACAGTTTTGGAAATCAGATCTGGGGCTAGGCGGGAAGTTTCCCGCCTAGGCCATGTCGACAGGGCTGTCGACTTGGGCCCAGACCAAGTCGAAAGCCCTGTCGACTTGCCTGTCGACAGGGGGTGGCCGGGGCAAGTTGCCTGGCGCACCTGTTTGTCTCACCTGGTCTTGTTCTTGGGCTGGTTCTGGAAGCTTCCGAGATCTGATGGTCCTAATCTATCCTAGATCTAATCCTATGGCCTAAAACACACCCTAATCTCTATAAAAAGACCCTAAACCTAACCTAAATCCCTAAAAATCAAACCTAGCAACTAAGTGCTGCCAAAATCAATTTTGATCATGGCCTCCATCTCCAATCCCTAGAGCCTATGCATTCAAATCGGGTTCAAATCAAAAGATGCAAGCTTGCTACACCAAATAGAGGCCAAATCGACATTGCTATGCGAGTTTCATGATGGTTCTTCTTCAAAGGAGCCACCTTTCTTCGTCAAGATGATGCATGATCCCTTTCCTAAGCCTTGCCTATGTAAGTTCTAGCTACTTGTAGATTTAAACGATGATTTTGATGTGACATGGGATAAAATGCAAAGTAACATGAGTATGTTAGCCTATGGGAACCTAGTTTGCCTCTTTAACATGAACATATGACTTTGGGTGATGTTGTAGCGACTAAACCATGCTATTCATGTTGCATTGGACTTAGTTTGCCATGCAAGATTGGACCTTTACTTGTAGTATGATAGCATGAACACTTAGAGCCACTTTGACTTGTGAAATAGTTGCATAAGTTGAACTTTGGAGCTTATGCATGTACATAAAACCAACCCCTTCTTATGACATAAGTGACATGTGCATGTTTATCCCTTCATGATAGGTTTATGACATGAACACTTATGCAAGTTATCCCCTTTTATGCTATGCATGTTTGTGGCCAAATTACCTTATGACACTATGCATGTTTATGGCCAATCCCTTTATGATGTTATGCATGTGGAAGCCAAGCCCTTTTTGGCATCATGCATGTTTTGAGACCAATATGTGACATAGTATCCTTACTATGTTGACTCGCTTTGCTTGCGTTGGGAAAACACGATTTTTGGGTAGTTAGATAAACATGAACATGTCGCGAAATCTTAACTTGAATATGACATGTGTTTATACTTGAAAATATGACTTGAAATATAAACATGGAAGTTAACATGTAAATATGCATAAAAACATGGGCTTGGGAATTTACCTATTAAGTTAGGTCTACCCATTGGGAATTTACCTATTAAGTTAGGTCTACCCAATTGCTTGAAAACTTGACCATGAACATGACACTAGGCTAAACATGAAAGTGGCCAACTCGAGGTTGGGTTGAGTTTGTAGCATAAATCTACCCGGACCCGCCCGGCTTAACTAGTAGCTACAACACAATAGGACCCAATGTGAGAAGTTGGTCATGTCGCGCTTAAGACCCGAGGTTAGACTAAGTTGTGGTGTAAATCTACCCGGACCCGCCCGGCTTAACTAGTAACCACAACAAGGTCTAATGTGAGAGGTTAAGAGTGCATTAATTAAATTAATGCCACATGTTAAGGTTAAGTAAATTTGACTAATGACACTTAACCGATATGACACGAATGGGTAGGTTAAGTGGGACCGGGCTTGATTTCCTTAATGACACTTAACCATGCAAGATGATTAGGGAATGGGGGTTAAGTAATTTACACTTAACTAATCCGACTTGGTAATTAGATGAGGTTAAGTAATTAAGACTTAACTAACCTAAACACGGTAATTAGACGGGGTTAGGTAATTGATACTTAACTAACCTAACCACGGTAATTAGATGGGGTTAAGTAATCCACACTTAACTAATCTAAACACGGTAATTCGATGGGGTTAAGTTAAACACTTAACCAATTTAAACTTGGTAATTCAATGAGGTTAAGTAACCAATACTTAACCAACTTAATGTGATAATTTAATGGGGTTAAGCAACTTATACTTAACCAATTATACATGATGATTTGATGTGGTTAAGTGACCTAAACTTAACCAATCTAACTCGTTAATTTGATGAGGTTAAGTTAACCTATACTTAACCAATCTAACGTGAAAACATGATAAGGCTAAGTCACGAATCGTTTGAATGCGCTTGACCGATATGACTCAGTAATTAGATAAGGTCAAGTTAATACATATGCTGAACCAATCTAAAATGATAATTAGATAAGGTTAAGCTACGAATTGCTTGATATACTTAACCAACTTGACACATGGTTTGTAGGGTTAAGTTTTGGACTTGGATACTTAGCCAATTTTGACGTGGTTTATAGACGGGTTAAGTTGTGAACTTAAGTGACACTTAACCCATTAGATAAACCCTAATTCGGAGGATTAGGTAAATAACCCTAGTTAACAAGGATTATGGAAATAAGGCTAAGTGGTAAACCTTAGTTAAAAGAAACTAAGTAATAATTCTTAGCCAAGGAAATTTGGACCACCTTTTAGATAGATGAGTAACCCGATACGGTAGGTCATCGTTTAAGTATACGTGTAGGAGCAGGCTATCTGATTTAGATAAAGGCTCCAGCGAACTGGGTAACGAAGCAGCGGCTTCGGGGAACGTGAGGATATTCTTGGTATCCCTCTGTGAGCTGCCAGGTCATTATACTAGGCTCACGAGAGGTTAAGGTCTGCGTTAGAAGAACCAAGAGTATGCCTTGGTTGCTATGCGAGCGACCTAAAGACTGGGGTGGATAGCAGTGAGTCGATGAATACATAAGGTGCCCGAGATAGCAAGTTCGTCGATCATCTACCATCTTGTGTCAAGCGTGTACGTACGGAAAGGCAGGGAACACCCAACAGACCATAATTGCTATCTAATTATGGGTGAGGTAGGTCGTAGGATGTGGGCTGGCCGGAGTGTAGTTCTCATGCAAGATTTTCTCTTGTGTTGCCTTTCACTAGTTGAGGGAGGGGTCTCGTGGGACCATAGCCACGTGTAGAAAAGCAGACCTTAGTATCTACATCGGCAGATAAATCTAAAGCTCCCGACCGAGTCCTGTATTTCTTGTTTTGCCCTGTGACAGGACTCGGATGGCACTATGTGATACATGTGCATACAGTTATAGAAAAACGATTCACGATGAATGCGTGGGAAAAAGGGCGCGGTTGAGGGTTAGCGTAATCCCTAGTGGCCTAGGTGGTTTAACCCAAACCGAAATACGAAAGCGTGCAATAGGTAAGCGTAATCCCTAGTGGTGCTAGGTGGCGTAAGTCCTAGTAGTTCAAACGATGATTCATATGGAAGAGCCTAGCTAGAACAAGGGTGACAGTCCAAACGATTTCAAGGATAATACGACATGAGGAAGCCCGTACGAGGTACGGCAAAGGACTGAACTTATATACATGGAAAGAAACATATGATTTGAGTAACTTATATATGCGATATATTAGGTTGACATGGACCATTACACGACTTTGAGTAAGGGACATTCATGGTTAACACATAACAAGGCTGGGATTCTAGTACGGGGGGGTGCAGAGCAAATATACATGTTAGAACCAGGAAAAATATACATAATAGACACCGGGGGATGTTAGACAGGATAGATACCTTGGGATAGTATACTTGATAGAAACCTGACGATGTGATACCTTGATTTATCACGACACCGTAGTTTATCATGATATCTTAGTTTACCTTGCTACAGTAGTTCAGCCTGTTACCCTGGTTTAGTTTATCTATCTTGTAGTCATCCTTATGTTTACTTTCAGTTTATGCATGTCATGTTACCTTTACCTGTTTTTATACTGGAAGTAGATAGGACTTACCAGTCTTTATGACTGACCCCGTTTTCTTTCGCCTCTTTGTCTTCCGTTTCCCCCCCAGGTTTCAGGGAGGAAATGATGTTGTTTAGTTCGGACTTCTTCTGTTGAAGGTCATCATGTATGGCTTGATGTATAGCTTGGTCTTCTCTTGGCTATGGCTGCCTCACCGCTTTACTTTGGGGAATAATTTATGAAAAGGTTTTTATGCTTCTTTATTATTGCAAGACAGGTTTTGATGTACTCTGATGTAAAAGGCTTTAGACCTTATTTATTCATGTTATGAAAGTTTGATTTTACTTCCGCTATTTTATATGTTCTGTCTTGTGATATTTCTGTGCATGTTTACCAATAATGCCCCTCTAAAGCTAGTGCATTCCTTTGCGAGTGACCCTAGCGGAGGCGGGGTGTTACATTTGGTATCAGAGCAGAAGGTTACTAGACTGGGCAAAAGTTTTTAAAGACCTTCTGAAAATTATTTGAAAAACCGTTTACAAAGAAGCATTTTTCAAGAAAATTTTCTTTTAAAAAGAAAAAGGCTATTCCCCAAAGGCCATTAGCATTATCCTTGTTTCCTTGATTGAATCTCTTTTCCTTTCTTTACCCCATCTGTAGTCACAGTGGTTTTGACTGCGACTAATCTTTCTAGCTACGTAAGTGTTTCCCCTACGATGGAGGTGGTTCTCGAGAGACCATTGCAGAGTTATACAAGAAAGGATAGTGAGAAAGAGGATAAAGGATATGGGCTTATGGGTGAGCAACTTGTTGGTATGGTTTAGTCCTCAAAGGAGGGAGAAAGATGAACAATGAAACCCATGACGAGAGAGTACCTTTGGTATGGTGAAACGGGACGGATAGTTAAGTATCATGGGACAGGGACAAGATCAGCAGGAGGGCAATAGTATGCTCTCATTTCTAGGGTACCTCAGAGGAAGGGTAACGATCTTGTTAAAGGTTTAGTTTTTTTTCTTCTCTATCATCCCGTCGGGACTTTGTTTTGATCACCGCATCTTTTAAGTCCGCTTCGATAGTTGAGTCTCTACACCTTAGTACTAGTATAATAGAGGATCCCGTTTTTGTCTCAAGTCCTATTGGGAGATCGGTCCATTTATTCATGACTTGTTTGGATTTGAGAATGTCTATGCCAAGTATTGAGCTTGGAAATAATGCTTATGTTTATAAGCTATGGATGGATTCTAAGGATGAAGTGGTTATCCAGTAAGGGGTGCCACTCTCGGTTTTAGAAGGAGGGTAGTTAGACTCTTGGCTTGCTTTGGTAATACCCTTGAAGTATCGCGTAACCTTTTGGGTTCTGTCATGATTAGTTACTTAGAATCCCTAGATGCCTTTGTTGGAAATTAGAAACCCGATCGAGTGGTGTTCGCTAATAAAACGGATGGTTTACTTCGCTTATGTATGGGTTATGGGAATTACCCTAGTAAGTGCGCACGGTAACTTGTTTACTTTCAAGAGAAAGTTTTTCTACGTGGAATACCTTATGGTACAAGGTCCAGGATTCACTAGTGAATTTTGAGGGCTCGCATGGAATAATGTGTACGCAGTCCTGTTTGCGCCAAGTATTCTAGAAGGAGAATAAGTGCAAGTGGAACGAGAGGCGACGAGGAAATGAGTTCCAACTCATGTTATGGAAACAGGAAATAAGAAGCTGCAAAATCGTGAAGTAAAAGGGGCGGTCAAGGCACGATGGAACTAAGCTCAAGGTAATGCGACTCAGGAGACTGAAGACTAAATACGTGCATGATATCTCTTTTGGGAATATATCCTCGATCCCTGTTTTTCTGTTGAGCTTGCTTGTAGGCTATCTTTTATGGATATCCCCTCGGTCCTATTTCTGTTACAAACCCCGTAAGGAGTTTGTTTTGTTTATCTTCTCGACCCTGTTTCAGGGAATCTTAGGTAGAACCCTATGGATGTAAACATGTATTTGAAACATGTTATGGTTGATATGGTTGCAAATGGTTGCAAGTGGTTGCTCGTGGATGCACGAATACACATTAGATACTAGCTCAACTCGGTTACATTTCATATTGCATATGCATGAGTATTTATACTTGCTTATGGATGAAATTGAATGTGTTATCATGCGGATGTTGCATATGAATGAATGATTGTGCATGCATATAGTATTTACATGACTAGGGCTATTTGCATACATGTTGGATTCATGGCACTAAATATACTTTGCATTAGAAAGATTTTTCAGGCCTGACCATTAGCATTAGCTAAGGAACATGTACACACACATTTTGCATACATTCATAAAGCATTAGAAGTCGTCTAAGGACAATGGTTGCTTGTGGATGATGGTTTGAGTAGATGGATGATGGATGGTAGGATATGTTCTTCCTAACTTTGAGATTTCGGGGACGAAATCCTTTAAGAAGGGGAGAATGTAACAACCCGAATTTTTACAACATGTTAAATCAAGAATCAAGACAGAATTTCTGAATCAAGTGAAACGGGCTATGCCATTGCGTTCGTCTCGGAAAAATACGCGAAATAGAGTCCGAGTTTTCGAGAATCGGAATCCGTATGACCCGTAAAAGGCCCAAAGAAGGTTTCTGGGAATTGGAATTTCGGAAACAGTTTTGGAAATCAGATCTGGGGCTAGGCGGGAAGTTTCCCGCCTAGGCCATGTCGACAGGGCTGTCGACTTGGGCCCAGACCAAGTCGAAAGCCCTGTCGACTTGCCTGTCGACAGGGGGTGGCCGGGGCAAGTTGCCTGGCGCACCTGTTTGTCTCACCTGGTCTTGTTCTTGGGCTGGTTCTGGAAGCTTCCGAGATCTGATGGTCCTAATCTATCCTAGATCTAATCCTATGGCCTAAAACACACCCTAATCTCTATAAAAAGACCCTAAACCTAACCTAAATCCCTAAAAATCAAACCTAGCAACTAAGTGCTGCCAAAATCAATTTTGATCATGGCCTCCATCTCCAATCCCTAGAGCCTATGCATTCAAATCGGGTTCAAATCAAAAGATGCAAGCTTGCTACACCAAATAGAGGCCAAATCGACATTGCTATGCGAGTTTCATGATGGTTCTTCTTCAAAGGAGCCACCTTTCTTCGTCAAGATGATGCATGATCCCTTTCCTAAGCCTTGCCTATGTAAGTTCTAGCTACTTGTAGATTTAAACGATGATTTTGATGTGACATGGGATAAAATGCAAAGTAACATGAGTATGTTAGCCTATGGGAACCTAGTTTGCCTCTTTAACATGAACATATGACTTTGGGTGATGTTGTAGCGACTAAACCATGCTATTCATGTTGCATTGGACTTAGTTTGCCATGCAAGATTGGACCTTTACTTGTAGTATGATAGCATGAACACTTAGAGCCACTTTGACTTGTGAAATAGTTGCATAAGTTGAACTTTGGAGCTTATGCATGTACATAAAACCAACCCCTTCTTATGACATAAGTGACATGTGCATGTTTATCCCTTCATGATAGGTTTATGACATGAACACTTATGCAAGTTATCCCCTTTTATGCTATGCATGTTTGTGGCCAAATTACCTTATGACACTATGCATGTTTATGGCCAATCCCTTTATGATGTTATGCATGTGGAAGCCAAGCCCTTTTTGGCATCATGCATGTTTTGAGACCAATATGTGACATAGTATCCTTACTATGTTGACTCGCTTTGCTTGCGTTGGGAAAACACGATTTTTGGGTAGTTAGATAAACATGAACATGTCGCGAAATCTTAACTTGAATATGACATGTGTTTATACTTGAAAATATGACTTGAAATATAAACATGGAAGTTAACATGTAAATATGCATAAAAACATGGGCTTGGGAATTTACCTATTAAGTTAGGTCTACCCATTGGGAATTTACCTATTAAGTTAGGTCTACCCAATTGCTTGAAAACTTGACCATGAACATGACACTAGGCTAAACATGAAAGTGGCCAACTCGAGGTTGGGTTGAGTTTGTAGCATAAATCTACCCGGACCCGCCCGGCTTAACTAGTAGCTACAACACAATAGGACCCAATGTGAGAAGTTGGTCATGTCGCGCTTAAGACCCGAGGTTAGACTAAGTTGTGGTGTAAATCTACCCGGACCCGCCCGACTTAACTAGTAACCACAACAAGGTCTAATGTGAGAGGTTAAGAGTGCATTAATTAAATTAATGCCACATGATAAGGTTAAGTAAATTTGACTAATGACACTTAACCGATATGACACGAATGGGTAGGTTAAGTGGGACCGGGCTTGATTTCCTTAATGACACTTAACCATGCAAGATGATTAGGGAATGGGGTTAAGTAATTTACACTTAACTAATCCGACTTGGTAATTAGACGAGGTTAAGTAATTAAGACTTAACTAACCTAAACACGGTAATTAGACGGGGTTAGGTAATTGATACTTAACTAACCTAACCACGGTAATTAGATGGGGTTAAGTAATCCACACTTAACTAATCTAAACACGGTAATTCGATGGGGTTAAGTTAAACACTTAACCAATTTAAACTTGGTAATTCAATGAGGTTAAGTAACCAATACTTAACCAACTTAATGTGATAATTTAATGGGGTTAAGCAACTTATACTTAACCAATTATACATGATGATTTGATGTGGTTAAGTGACCTAAACTTAACCAATCTAACTCGTTAATTTGATGAGGTTAAGTTAACCTATACTTAACCAATCTAACGTGAAAACATGATAAGGCTAAGTCACGAATCGTTTGAATGCGCTTGACCGATATGACTCAGTAATTAGATAAGGTCAAGTTAATACATATGCTGAACCAATCTAAAATGATAATTAGATAAGGTTAAGCCACGAATTGCTTGATATACTTAACCAACTTGACACATGGTTTGTAGGGTTAAGTTTTGGACTTGGATACTTAGCCAATTTTGACGTGGTTTGTAGACGGGTTAAGTTGTGAACTTAAGTGACACTTAACCCATTAGATAAACCCTAATTCGGAGGATTAGGTAAATAACCCTAGTTAACAAGGATTATGGAAATAAGGCTAAGTGGTAAACCTTAGTTAAAAGAAACTAAGTAATAATTCTTAGCCAAGGAAATTTGGACCACCTCTTAGATAGATGAGTAACCCGATACGGTAGGTCATCGTTTAAGTATACGTGTAGGAGCAGGCTATCTGATTTAGATAAAGGCTCCAGCGAACTGGGTAACGAAGCAGCGGCTTCGGGGAACGTGAGGATATTCTTGGTATCCCTCTGTGAGCTGCCAGGTCATTATACTAGGCTCACGAGAGGTTAAGGTCTGCGTTAGAAGAACCAAGAGTATGCCTTGGTTGCTATGCGAGCGACCTAAAGACTGGGGTGGATAGCAGTGAGTCGACGAATACATAAGGTGCCCGAGATAGCAAGTTCGTCGATCATCTACCATCTTGAGTCAAGCGTGTACGTACGGAAAGGCAGGGAACACCCAACAGACCATAATTGCTATCTAATTATGGGTGAGGTAGGCCGTAGGATGTGGGCTGGCCGAAGTGTAGTTCTCATGCAAGATTTTCTCTTGTGTTGCCTTTCACTAGTTGAGGGAGGGGTCTCGTGGGACCATAGCCACGTGTAGAAAAGCAGACCTTAGTATCTGCATCGGCAGATAAATCTAAAGCTCCCGACCGAGTCCTGTATTTCTTGTTTTGCCCTGTGACAGGACTCGGATGGCACGATGTGATACATGTGCATACAGTTATAGAAAAACGATTCACGATGAATGCGTGGGAAAAAGGGCGCGGTTGAGGGTTAGCGTAATCCCTAGTGGCCTAGGTGGTTTAACCCAAACCGAAATACGAAAGCGTGCAATAGGTAAGCGTAATCCCTATTGGTGCTAGGTGGCGTAAGTCCTAGTAGTTCAAACGATGATTCATATGGAAGAGCCTAGCTAGAACAAGGGTGACAGTCCAAACGATTTCAAGGATAATACGACATGAGGAAGCCCGTACGAGGTACGGCAAAGGACTGAACTTATATACATGGAAAGAAACATATGATTTGAGTAACTTATATATGCGATATATTAGGTTGACATGGACCATTACACGACTTTGAGTAAGGGACATTCATGGTTAACACATAACAAGGCTGGGATACTAGTACGGGGGGGTGCAGAGCAAATATACATGTTAGAACCAGGAAAAATATACATAATAGACACCGGGGGATGTTAGACAGGATAGATACCTTGGGATAGTATACTTGATAGAAACCTGACGATGTGATACCTTGATTTATCACGACACCGTAGTTTATCACGATATCTTAGTTTACCTTGCTACAGTAGTTCAGCCTGTTACCCTGGTTTAGTTTATCTATCTTGTAGTCATCCTTATGTTTACTTTCAGTTTATGCATGTCATGTTACCTTTACCTGTTTTTATACTGGAAGTAGATAGGACTTACCAGTCTTTATGACTGACCCCGTTTTCTTTCGCCTCTTTGTCTTCCGTTTCCCCCCCCCCCCCCCAGGTTTCAGGGAGGAAATGATGTTGTTTAGTTCGGACTTCTTCTGTTGAAGGTCATCATGTATGGCTTGATGTATAGCTTGGTCTTCTCTTGGCTATGGCTGCCTCACCGCTTTACTTTGGGGAATAATTTATGAAAAGGTTTTTATGCTTCTTTATTATTGCAAGACAGGTTTTGATGTACTCTGATGTAAAAGGCTTTAGACCTTATTTATTCATGTTATGAAAGTTTGATTTTACTTCCGCTATTTTATATGTTCTGTCTTGTGATATTTCTGTGCATGTTTACCAATAATGCCCCTCTAAAGCTAGTGCATTCCTTTGCGAGTGACCCTAGCGGAGGCGGGGTGTTACATTTGGTATCAGAGCAGAAGGTTACTAGACTGGGCAAAAGTTTTTAAAGACCTTCTGAAAATTATTTGAAAAACCGTTTACAAAGAAGCATTTTTCAAGAAAATTTTCTTTTAAAAAGAAAAAGGCTATTCCCCAAAGGCCATTAGCATTATCCTTGTTTCCTTGATTGAATCTCTTTTCCTTTCTTTACCCCATCTGTAGTCACAGTGGTTTTGACTGCGACTAATCTTTCTAGCTACGTAAGTGTTTCCCCTACGATGGAGGTGGTTCTCGAGAGACCATTGCAGAGTTATACAAGAAAGGATAGTGAGAAAGAGGATAAAGGATATGGGCTTATGGGTGAGCAACTTGTTGGTATGGTTTAGTCCTCAAAGGAGGGAGAAAGATGAACAATGAAACCCATGACGAGAGAGTACCTTTGGTATGGTGAAACGGGACGGATAGTTAAGTATCATGGGACAGGGACAAGATCAGCAGGAGGGCAATAGTATGCTCTCATTTCTAGGGTACCTCAGAGGAAGGGTAACGATCTTGTTAAAGGTTTAGTTTTTTTTCTTCTCTATCATCCCGTCGGGACTTTGTTTTGATCACCGCATCTTTTAAGTCCGCTTCGATAGTTGAGTCTCTACACCTTAGTACTAGTATAATAGAGGATCCCGTTTTTGTCTCAAGTCCTATTGGGAGATCGGTCCATTTATTCATGACTTGTTTGGATTTGAGAATGTCTATGCCAAGTATTGAGCTTGGAAATAATGCTTATGTTTATAAGCTATGGATGGATTCTAAGGATGAAGTGGTTATCCAGTAAGGGGTGCCACTCTCGGTTTTAGAAGGAGGGTAGTTAGACTCTTGGCTTGCTTTGGTAATACCCTTGAAGTATCGCGTAACCTTTTGGGTTCTGTCATGATTAGTTACTTAGAATCCCTAGATGCCTTTGTTGGAAATTAGAAACCCGATCGAGTGGTGTTCGCTAATAAAACGGATGGTTTACTTCGCTTATGTATGGGTTATGGGAATTACCCTAGTAAGTGCGCACGGTAACTTGTTTACTTTCAAGAGAAAGTTTTTCTACGTGGAATACCTTATGGTACAAGGTCCAGGATTCACTAGTGAATTTTGAGGGCTCGCATGGAATAATGTGTACGCAGTCCTGTTTGCGCCAAGTATTCTAGAAGGAGAATAAGTGCAAGTGGAACGAGAGGCGACGAGGAAATGAGTTCCAACTCATGTTATGGAAACAGGAAATAAGAAGCTGCGAAATCGTGAAGTAAAAGGGGCGGTCAAGGCACGATGGAACTAAGCTCAAGGTAATGCGACTCAGGAGACTGAAGACTAAATACGTGCATGATATCTCTTTTGGGAATATATCCTCGATCCCTGTTTTTCTGTTGAGCTTGCTTGTAGGCTATCTTTTATGGATATCCCCTCGGTCCTATTTCTGTTACAAACCCCGTAAGGAGTTTGTTTTGTTTATCTTCTCGACCCTGTTTCAGGGAATCTTAGGTAGAACCCTATGGATGTAAACATGTATTTGAAACATGTTATGGTTGATATGGTTGCAAATGGTTGCAAGTGGTTGCTCGTGGATGCGCGAATACACATTAGATACTAGCTCAACTCGGTTACATTTCATATTGCATATGCATGAGTATTTATACTTGCTTATGGATGAAATTGAATGTGTTATCATGCGAATGTTGCATATGAATGAATGATTGTGCACGCATATAGTATTTACATGACTAGGGCTATTTGCATACATGTTGGATTCATGGCACTAAACATACTTTGCATTAGAAAGATTTTTCAGGCCTGACCATTAGCATTAGCTAAGGAACATGTACACACACGTTTTGCATACATTCATAAAGCATTAGAAGTCGTCTAAGGACAATGGTTGCTTGTGGATGATGGTTTGAGTAGATGGATGATGGATGGTAGGATATGTTCTTCCTAACTTTGAGATTTCGGGGACGAAATCCTTTAAGAAGGGGAGAATGTAACAACCCGAATTTTTACAACACGTTAAATCAAGAATCAAGACAGAATTTCTGAATCAAGTGAAACGGGCTATGCCATTGCGTTCGTCTCGGAAAAATACGCGAAATAGAGTCCGAGTTTTCGAGAATCGGAGTCCGTATGACCCGTAAAAGGCCCAAAGAAGGTTTCTGGGAATTGGAATTTCGGAAACAGTTTTGGAAATCAGATCTGGGGCTAGGTGGGAAGTTTCCCGCCTAGGCCATGTCGACAGGGCTGTCGACAGGCCTGTCGACTTGGGCCCAGACTAAGTCGACAGCC
This sequence comes from Allium sativum, assembly GCA_030737875.1. Classification (NCBI taxonomy): domain Eukaryota; kingdom Viridiplantae; phylum Streptophyta; class Magnoliopsida; order Asparagales; family Amaryllidaceae; genus Allium; species Allium sativum. Next base: position 711,590,594 of record CM060924.1, on the reverse strand, counting down.
CTGTCGACTTGCCTGTCGACAGGGGGTGGCCGGGGCAAGTTGCCTGGCGCACCTGTTTGTCTCACCTGGTCTTGTTCTTGGGCTGGTTCTGGAAGCTTCCGAGATCTGATGGTCCTAATCTATCCTAGATCTAATCCTATGGCCTAAAACACACCCTAATCTCTATAAAAAGACCCTAAACCTAACCTAAATCCCTAAAAATCAAACCTAGCAACTAAGTGCTACCAAAATCAATTTTGATCATGGCCTCCATCTCCAATCCCTAGAGCCTATGCATTCAAATCGGGTTCAAATCAAAAGATGCAAGCTTGCTACACCAAATAGAGGCCAAATCGACATTGCTATGCGAGTTTCATGATGGTTCTTCTTCAAAGGAGCCACCTTTCTTCGTCAAGATGATGCATGATCCCTTTCCTAAGCCTTGCCTATGTAAGTTCTAGCTACTTGTAGATTTAAACGATGATTTTGATGTGACATGGGATAAAATGCAAAGTAACATGAGTATGTTAGCCTATGGGAACCTAGTTTGCCTCTTTAACATGAACATATGACTTTGGGTGATGTTGTAGCGGCTAAACCATGCTATTCATGTTGCATTGGACTTAGTTTGCCATGCAAGATTGGACCTTTACTTGTAGTATGATAGCATGAACACTTAGAGCCACTTTGACTTGTGAAATAGTTGCATAAGTTGAACTTTGGAGCTTATGCATGTACATAAAACCAACCCCTTCTTATGACATAAGTGACATGTGCATGTTTATCCCTTCATGATAGGTTTATGACATGAACACTTATGCAAGTTATCCCCTTTTATGCTATGCATGTTTGTGGCCAAATTACCTTATGACACTATGCATGTTTATGGCCAATCCCTTTATGATGTTATGCATGTGGAAGCCAATCCCTTTTTGGCATCATGCATGTTTTGAGACCAATATGTGACATAGTATCCTTACTATGTTGACTCGCTTTGCTTGCGTTGGGAAAACACGATTTTTGGGTAGTTAGATAAACATGAACATGTCGCGAAATCTTAACTTGAATATGACATGTGTTTATACTTGAAAATATGACTTGAAATATAAACATGGAAGTTAACATGTAAATATGCATAAAAACATGGGCTTGGGAATTTACCTATTAAGTTAGGTCTACCCATTGGGAATTTACCTATTAAGTTAGGTCTACCCAATTGCTTGAAAACTTGACCATGAACATGACACTAGGCTAAACATGAAAGTGGCCAACTCGAGGTTGGGTTGAGTTTGTAGCATAAATCTACCCGGACCCGCCCGGCTTAACTAGTAGCTACAACACAATAGGACCCAATGTGAGAAGTTGGTCATGTCGCGCTTAAGACCCGAGGTTAGACTAAGTTGTGGTGTAAATCTACCCGGACCCGCCCGGCTTAACTAGTAACCACAACAAGGTCTAATGTGAGAGGTTAAGAGTGCATTAATTAAACTAATGCCACATGATAAGGTTAAGTAAATTTGACTAATGACACTTAACCGATATGACACGAATGGGTAGGTTAAGTGGGACCGGGCTTGATTTCCTTAATGACACTTAACCATGCAAGATGATTAGGGAATGGGGTTAAGTAATTTACACTTAACTAATCCGACTTGGTAATTAGATGAGGTTAAGTAATTAAGACTTAACTAACCTAAACACGGTAATTAGACGGGGTTAGGTAATTGATACTTAACTAACCTAACCACAGTAATTAGATGGGGTTAAGTAATCCACACTTAACTAATCTAAACACGGTAATTCGATGGGGTTAAGTTAAACACTTAACCAATTTAAACTTGGTAATTCAATGAGGTTAAGTAACCAATACTTAACCAACTTAATGTGATAATTTAATGGGGTTAAGCAACTTATACTTAACCAATTATACATGATGATTTGATGTGGTTAAGTGACCTAAACTTAACCAATCTAACTCGTTAATTTGATGAGGTTAAGTTAACCTATACTTAACCAATCTAACGTGAAAACATGATAAGGCTAAGTCACGATTCGTTTGAATGCGCTTGACCGATATGACTCAGTAATTAGATAAGGTCAAGTTAATACATATGCTGAACCAATCTAAAATGATAATTAGATAAGGTTAAGCCACGAATTGCTTGATATACTTAACCAACTTGACACATGGTTTATAGGGTTAAGTTTTGGACTTGGATACTTAGCCAATTTTGACGTGGTTTGTAGACGGGTTAAGTTGTGAACTTAAGTGACACTTAACCCATTAGATAAACCCTAATTCGGAGGATTAGGTAAATAACCATAGTTAACAAGGATTATGGAAATAAGGCTAAGTGGTAAACCTTAGTTAAAAGAAACTAAGTAATAATTCTTAGCCAAGGAAATTTGGACCACCTCTTAGATAGATGAGTAACCCGATACGGTAGGTCATCGTTTAAGTATACGTGTAGGAGCAGGCTATCTGATTTAGATAAAGGCTCCAGCGAACTGGGTAACGAAGCAGCGGCTTCGGGGAACGTGAGGATATTCTTGGTATCCCTCTGTGAGCTGCCAGGTCATTATACTAGGCTCACGAGAGGTTAAGGTCTGCGTTAGAAGAACCAAGAGTATGCCTTGGTTGCTATGCGAGCGACCTAAAGACTGGGGTGGATAGCAGTGAGTCGACGAATACATAAGGTGCCCGAGATAGCAAGTTCGTCGATCATCTACCATCTTGAGTCAAGCGTGTACGTACGGAAAGGCAGGGAACACCCAACAGACCATAATTGCTATCTAATTATGGGTGAGGTAGGCCGTAGGATGTGGGCTGGCCGGAGTGTAGTTCTCATGCAAGATTTTCTCTTGTGTTGTCTTTCACTAGTTGAGGGAGGGGTCTCGTGGGACCATAGCCACGTATAGAAAAGCAGACCTTAGTATCTGCATCGGCAGATAAATCTAAAGCTCCCGACCGAGTCCTGTATTTCTTGTTTTGCCCTGTGACAGGACTCGGATGGCACGATGTGATACATGTGCATACAGTTATAGAAAAACGATTCACGATGAATGCGTGGGAAAAAGGGCGCGGTTGAGGGTTAGCGTAATCCCTAGTGGCCTAGGTGGTTTAACCCAAACCGAAATACGAAAGCGTGCAATAGGTAAGCGTAATCCCTAGTGGTGCTAGGTGGCGTAAGTCCTAGTAGTTTAAACGATGATTCATATGGAAGAGCCTAGCTAGAACAAGGGTGACAGTCCAAACGATTTCAAGGATAATACGACATGAGGAAGCCCGTACGAGGTACGGCAAAGGACTGAACTTATATACATGGAAAGAAACATATGATTTGAGTAACTTATATATGCGATATATTAGGTTGACATGGACCATTACACGACTTTGAGTAAGGGACATTCATGGTTAACACATAACAAGGCTGGGATACTAGTACGGGGGGGTGCAGAGCAAATATACATGTTAGAACCAGGAAAAATATACATAATAGACACCGGGGGATGTTAGACAGGATAGATACCTTGGGATAGTATACTTGATAGAAACCTGACGATGTGATACCTTGATTTATCACGACACCGTAGTTTATCATGATATCTTAGTTTACCTTGCTACAGTAGTTCAGCCTGTTACCCTGGTTTAGTTTATCTATCTTGTAGTCATCCTTATGTTTACTTTCAGTTTATGCATGTCATGTTACCTTTACCTGTTTTTATACTGGAAGTAGATAGGACTTACCAGTCTTTATGACTGACCCCGTTTTCTTTCGCCTCTTTGTCTTCCGTTTCCCCCCCCCAGGTTTCAGGGAGGAAATGATGTTGTTTAGTTCGGACTTCTTCTGTTGAAGGTCATCATGTATGGCTTGATGTATAGCTTGGTCTTCTCTTGGCTATGGCTGCCTCACCGCTTTACTTTGGGGAATAATTTATGAAAAGGTTTTTATGCTTCTTTATTATTGCAAGACAGGTTTTGATGTACTCTGATGTAAAAGGCTTTAGACCTTATTTATTCATGTTATGAAAGTTTGATTTTACTTCCGCTATTTTATATGTTCTGTCTTGTGATATTTCTGTGCATGTTTACCAATAATGCCCCTCTAAAGCTAGTGCATTCCTTTGCGAGTGACCCTAGCGGAGGCGGGGTGTTACAACTTCATATTTGTTTATTCTGGAGGATTAATGCTCACATTGTTATTGAAGGTTGAAGAGAATTTACTAGGCACTTTCAGGCTTTTCAAAATGGTGCAAAATCGTAATCTTTCGTCTTTGCTCAAGGCGAAAGCTGCCTCTGGTATGGTTACTTTATTTGTTTCAGGATCTTCCATCATCCACAATTTTTGTTTTATACCCATGATTTTCAAATCCTTACGTGCACTGACGCCATCTTTTGACTTGTCTTTATGACCCATGATTGTGTTGATGAGATGTTCAGTGACATTCTTCTCCGTATGCATAACATCAATATTATGGCGAATCAAATTTGCTTTCCAATATGATAAATCAAAGAGAATGGACCTCCTATGCCATGCAGGAACATTGTCAATTTCTTCTTCATCGATTTTCTTTTTTCATTTTCGGCCAATTTCTGATTTATTTTTACCAACTTTCATCTTAATATTAGCTACCTTCTCGTCAACTTGATAACCAGTCAATGACCGTGGAGGACGATGATATTCTTGTTTATTATCAAAGTTTGTTTTATCATCTCGAAACTTGTGTGTGAAAGGAAGAAATCTTCGATGTCCCATGTAATATATCTTCTTACTTTCAAGAAGATAGTAAGAACAAGTATCCTCGCCAGACGTAGGACATGCAAAATAGCCATGGGTTATGCACCTCGATAAAGTCCCAAATGCAGGATGATCATGAATTTCCCACAACAACCTAACTCTCATTGTGAACTCAGATTTATTAAATGAGTCATATGCAACGACTCCTTCCCATAATTGTTGTAACTCGTCTACTAACGGTTGCAAATAAACATCAATATCCTTCCATGGTTGTTTTGGGCCAGAAATCAACAGTGTCAACATTGAAAACTCTCTTTTCATGCACATGGATGGAGGAAGATTATACGGTACTACAATTACTGGCCAACAACTATAATGGCTACCCAGAGATGCATGTGGATTGAATCCATTTGTTGCTTATCCAAGCGTGACATTTCGTGACTCTGCAGCAAATGTTTTATCAAAAGAATCTGCAGTTCGCCATTGAGAAGAGTCACATGGATGACGCATTACATCTGAATTAGACTTGGCACGACCATGCTAAGTCATAGCATCTGCTATCCATGGTATAGTATACAGTCTCCTCAACCTAGGAATTAAAGGGAAATTTCTCAACGTCTTTTGAGGTACTTTGTGTAATGACCCACATTCTACGCATCGGGGGATCGTAGAATATTTATTTCTTTCCCGTATGAAGTCGTATGGTCATGTAACTTTGGGAAACATCCATTAGAGTCATTTCCCATGTTCATGATTTTTGTCGATTTCTAAATGACCATTTTGCCCCTAGTTGGTACTGTTTTGGCCATAACTTTTTATTGGAAAGGAATTTTGACCTGAAACCACTTCCATTGGATTTGTTTGATGGTTTACCTTTCCGTAGAGTGGTCATAGTAGCCAAACGGACTTACCGCTTGGGAGATATGGCTGAAATAAGGTTTGGAGGGTGAAAAACTGCTTAACCGGGCCAAATCGGGTGATTAGTGAGTAGGCCCATAACCCATTTCGGGATTAGGGTTATGGGAAGGCTGAAATGAGATAGAGGACCACTCCATTTCAGTTTTCTAGCCTCCACTTATCACCAAGAAACCCTAAAAATGGCCTCTAACCACTAAATCACCTCCAAATCAACTTTTGGTCAAGGATTTGGCTTAGCAACCTCTAATCAAGAAAGGTCTACACCAAAGCAACATTGGAGCTGCTGTTTAGCATTGGGATTCACATCAAATCAGAGTTTTATTTCAGATCTTATTTTATTTGTGGCTAAGGTGAGTGATTTGCATAGTTTTGCACTAATTATGGCTAATTAGGGGTGATTAGTGTTAATTAGCGAATTTAAACATGATAAAATTCGGGAAAAATGTTCATAAATTCCTAAATGATGTTTTAGACCTCTGATATAAATTTGGGTTAATTTGGTTAAGTTTTGCTAATCCTATCATTAGTTTCATCTAAACATGCTTAAGGGGAAATATGAGATTTTGGGTATGTTTGATCCATTTTGACCTATCATATTGATGTTTTGATGTTTGTGGTTGATTATGCATGTTGCTATGACTGTATGAAATGCTTTGTGATTGGTTTCAATAGTTAGAATGGTCGAAAACGTCATCGAATGGCGTAAACACTTGCTGGAACAGTTTCAGAAAACAGTGCAGGTTTCGGATCGGATCGGATATAGGGCTCGGATCGGATATGTTGAACTGGGCAAGGAATCCGATCGGATCGGAACCTGACACTTGGGAAAATTGGCAAAAAGGAAGGCCACGCTAACTGAACTGGGATCGGATCGGATTAAGGAGGACGGAGCGGAAGCCTGTAGATGGATCGGATAGGAACGTGTGAAGGAAGAGGAGGCAGATCGGAGCGGAAGCACGAACTGGAAGGGAGGTAGCACCCGACCCGAAGTGAAGCACCCGACCCGACCCGAGGAGAACATCCGACCCGTACCAGAAAAGGACCCGACCCGAACCGATGGAGGATACTCGACCCGAACCGATGGCTTGAGAAGGAACCCGATCCGACCCAGTATTGACCAATAACCCGAGATGCAAAGGTAGTCCAATATGGGAAGTTAGAGCTCAGGATCCAGTTGGGAACCGATGAGTTCACTTCATGGTTGGACTTTGCTGCGGGACGTGTGCTAAGGAGTTGTCGACGTTCATAACTTCGATTCACCACTAAAAATGGACGATGGCTACTTATCAGTGCAGTAAGGTCATTATGACCTGATGGGCAAGGTGATGGTAGCAAGACTACATTATCAGTGCAGTAGGGTCATTATGACCTGAGGGGCAAGGTGATGCGTAGTAAGACTATGAGCCAGCGCAGATGGGGTGAACAACTCCATGGGGCAAGTCGACATAGTAAGGATTGGTAAGGCTATGAGCCAGCGCAGATGGGGTGAATAACTCTATGGGGCAAGTGGACATAGCAAAGGATTAGTGGCTACGTTATCAGTGCAGTGAAGCCATTTATGACTTCATGGGGCAGAGTGATCGTAGCAAGGTATGTTGGGTGATCGAAGTGGTGAACATCGTATGCTTTACGCACTGAGTGAGAGATGTGAGGATGGATGCTATGTTTGATTGTTTGTCATCACTATGACATGCACACCTCCACACCTCCGTATCTTTACACCGTTTGATATGGTACCTTAGAGTGTTGTACAGTATGTAGTGCTAACTCTTTGGTTGCAGGTCCAGGTTCAGGTATGTTTTAGTCTACCTGTTATTGTTCACTTTAGATGCTTATCGCTCATACCAGGCTTTATGTCTGACCCAGAGTTTTATGTCTCCTCTTATTACTCTGGGTGCTCACACGAGCAGACTAGAGACAGGTTAGCTGGTGACGCGCGAGTAGCTGACTCGGAGGCGGGCCGGAGGTTTCCACGTATGATATATATATACACATTCTCCCTGTGTCGTTGGTGGTCGCTACTTGGGCATGAGTAGTGTACCCCCTTTATCTTACTTTTGCTTTGAGACAGTTTGAAAGTTGTATAAGCTGTATTTTGGATTTCCGCTGCTATGATGTTTAGTTCTGATTTTCAGCTTATGCACTGTCTCCCCTGTTTTATGTCAAGTATGTTATTATTATATTTTATTCTATGCGCTGTGAGACATTCTACAGGTTCTTTGTATGTTCATTCCCTTCTCCCCTTTCCTTCTGACTACCCGTTCCGTGCTAACTGGACATGTGTACACCACACCTTTGGAGTAAATGTCAGTTGGTACGGGGCGGGCCGTCACACTTGGTATCATAGCTCTAGGTTGCGTAGTTAACCTAGGGAAAGACACCAGGGAGAGATAGTACGTATTTGTGATTACTTTGGTTTTCAAAAGCTATAGATATATATTATTGGTAGTATAAGAATGAAGTCGCACTGCACTAGCACCAATATTGGGTCGTTAATCGTTTCCCTTTTTCAGATTGACGATGAGCCGAGACACGAGGGGTGCTGGTAGAGGGACCAACCATGGGGATGCCGCTGACATGAGGGCGATGTTTACTATCCTCATGAGAGACATGTTTAGAGAAGTGCAAGGGGCAGTTACCAATCCCGGAGTTGGTGTTGGCCCAGTAGTGCAGGCGCCTAGGGTCGATTTCGCCAAGTTGTGCAAGGATTACACTAACCTTGGTGGGAAGCCGTTCCACGGGACGGAGTCGGCCACAGATGTTCAAGATTGGATGGATAGCTGTGATCGTATCTTCGATGACTTGGGTCTTGAGGATGCGATGAAGAGAAGGCTAGCGTCTCGTCAGCTGCAAGGGCGAGCGATGAATTGGTGGAATGCCATTAGAACCGCTACTCCAGAGGATCAGGTTACTTGGGATCAGTTCAAGGCTCGCTTTAGCGAGAAGTTCATTCTAGCTGCCCAGAAGTCAGTGCTGTTCAAGAAGTTCTTGGAACTCAAGCAGAATGGGAGGGCATTTTCTGACTATATTGCTGAGTTCGACACTTTGTCGAAGTATGGACTGTCTCTTATTGATACTCCGGAAAAGAAGAATGAGAAGTTCATTATTGGTTTGGATGGATACTTGGGGGAAAGGCTTATCAACCACATCGCTGAGACTTTTGAATCGATTGTGGGGAAAGCTTTGAGGTCAGAGAGTCTTTACCCTAAGTCAAAGACTGAGGCTGCATCTGCAGAAGGGCCAAAGCCGCAAGCAGGCGGTGGAGGCAAGAATAACTCTCAGAATAAGAGGAAGCAGGACCAATCAAAAGGTGGCCAAAAAAAGAGTAAGAAGGATGTTGAGTGCTTCAGCTGTGGTAAGAAGGGCCATTATGCTAAAGATTGTCGGGCCAAGCCAGCGGATAAGAAGTGCTTCAACTGTGGTCAAGTGGGACATTTCAAGGATAAGTGTCCGCAACCTCTTAAGGAGAAACAGATTGTGAAAGCATATGCTATTGATGATGTTCCTTCTTTGTCGAATGCCCCAACTGCGGCGGAGAGAGGAAAGAATGTTGTTATTCAAGGTATGCTTTCTATTTATTGTGTACCAGTTCGAGTTTTGTTTGATAATGGGGCTTCCCGTTCCTTCATATCTAGTGACCTGGTAGATAGGTTGGGACTGGAACCCGAGATAGTCGATAGACCATTGGTTGTGACGAACCCGATTGGTGGTTCGACTAGCCTTAGTATGATTTGCAGGAATTTGGTCTTATCGAGTCATGGATGTATGTTTGTATGTGATTGCTTTGTTTTGGGCTTTACTGGGTATGGCATTATATTGGGAGTCGATTGGCTCCAAAGATATGGGGTGGTGGTAGACTGTGAGGGCTTTTTGGTGACAGTGAGGGCGGATGATGGGCGGAGGGTAGTGTTTGGTAGTCTACCTAGTGAAGGGGTTATGGCTACTTTTGTAAATTCCCTCGACATCCCGCAGGATGAGTTGTCAGATGTGCCCGTGGTTGGCCAGTATCCGGACGTCTTCGAGGAGGTGACCGGGCTTCCACCACACCGAGAGATTGAGTTCCGTATTGATTTAGTGAAAGATGCCAGACCTATAGTAATGCCACTTCGTCGTATGGAACCAAGGGAGCAGTGAGAGCTCGGGGTGCAAGTCAGCAATCTTTTGAAGAAGGGATTTATTAGAAGGAGTGTCTCCGAGTGGGGAGCACCAGTTGTGTTTACCACTAAGGCAGATGGTTCCCTTCGCTTGTGTGTGGACTATCGCGAGTTGAATAAGGTGACGAGGAAGAATAAGTATCCTCTACCGCGGATAGATGATTTGTTCGATCAACTGGAAGGAGCTAGAGTGTTCTCCGAGCTGGACCTCGCGACAGGATTTCATCATCTTCGAGTAGCAGATGATAGTGTTCCGAAAACGGCATTTAGGACGCCGTCTGGATTCTATGAGTGGTTGGTCATGCCATTTGGGTTGACCAATGCACCAGCCTATTTTGTGGATCTTATGAATCGAGTATTCAGAGATCAGTTGAATAAGTTTTTTCTTGTGTTCGTGGATGATATCCTTGTTTACTCAAGGACAGAGGAGGAACACAAGGGGCACTTGAGGATAGTGATGGAGGTGTTGAGGAAACACCAATTGAAAGCGAAATTCTCTAAGTGTCACTTTTGGAGAAGGGAAGTAAGATTCTTGGGTCATGTTGTTTCAGAGAGTGGTATTGCCGTGGACCCTGCGAAGGTGGCTACGGTACAGGATTGGCCTACACCCAAGAATGCGACAGATGTAAGAAGTTTCTTGGGATTAGCTGGATATTATCGTAAGTTTATCCAGGACTTCTCCAAGATAGCAGCACCGTTGACTCAATTGACTAAGAAGAATCAGTCCTTCGTCTGGGACGGAGTGTGTGAGGATGCCTTCAAGAGTCTAAAAGAGAAGTTGACGCGTGCACCAGTGTTAGTCATTCCTAAAGGGAATGAAGAGATGACGGTATACACGGATGCTTGTGGTACCAGACTGGGTGCTGTATTGATGCAAGTAGGTAGGGTTGTAGCTTACGCTAGTCGACAGCTAAAGCCTCATGAGAAGAAGTATCCTACCCATGATTTGGAGTTAGCAGCGATCGTGTTTGCGCTGAAGATGTGGAGACACTATCTCTTGGGAGAAAGATTTGAGTTGTTTACCGATCATAAATCGTTAAAGTATCTCTTCTCTCAGAAAGATCTAAACCTCCGTCAGCAGAGATGGTTAGAGTTCTTGGCCTGGTATGATTTTGATATCGCATATACACCTGGGAAAGGTAATGCGGTAGCCGATGTCTTGAGTAGGAGACATGCCAGCTTAGGGGCAATGTTTCTTGAGTGGAAGCAACTGGAGTACATCGCGGGGTTTGATTTCAGACCAAGGTGCGAATTGGATCCAGTCATGCTAGCTAGTTTGACGATCAGACCCACTTTGATAGAGCGGATCGGCTCTAGTCAGAGGGACGATCCTAACCTATTGGAAATCATATCCAAGTTAGAGATGAACATCGACAGTGAGGAGATGAATGTGTATGGGCTTGATCGAGATGGATGGCTTCGGAAGAATGGAAGACTAGTTGTGCCCAACGTGAATGGTTTGAGAGATGAAGTGCTTAGAGAATGTCATCACTCAAAACTGACTATACATCCCGGTGGTAATAAGATGTATCGAGACATGAGACAGACTTACTACTGGGAAGGGATGAAAAGAGACGTTGGGAAGTTTATATCCAAATGCATGAATTGCCAGCTAGTAAAAGCCGAGCAAAAGAAGCCTAGTGGGTTATTGCAACCATTGGAGATTCCCGAATGGAAATGGGAGCAAGTCTCGATGGATTTCATCGATGGTTTACCAAGGACTAGATCGGGATATGATAGCATTTGGGTGATTGTGGATCGATTGACTAAGAGCGCAAGATTTATACCAGTCAAATCGACCAGAACGGCAGCCAAGTTGGCAGAATTATATATGAAGTGGGTAGTGAGATTTCATGGAGTACCCAAAAGCATTGTGAGTGACCGAGACCAGTTGTTCACTAGTGGGTTTTGGAAGAGCTTAAAAGAGGCTCTAGGGTCAGGATTACATCTCAGTACCTCATACCATCCTCAGACCGACGGTCAGACGGAGAGGGTGAATCGTATATTGGAAGATCTCTTGAGAGCTTGTATATTGGATTTTGGTGGATCATGGGATGACCATTTGCATCTAGTAGAGTTTGCATATAATAATAGCTACCAATTCAGTATCGGTATGGCTCCATATGAAGCTTTGTACGGAAGGCCGTGCAACTCACCATCATGTTGGATAGAGACTGGCGAGAAGTTTGTGCTTGGACCATATGTGGTGAAAGAAACTTCGGATAAGATTAAGATCATTCAGCAACGAATGAAGGCTGCCCAAGATAGGCAGAAGAGTTATGCAGATAAGAGGAGAAAAGATTTGAAATTCTCCGTTGGTGACTTGGTGTTTGTCAAGATCTCTCCGTTAAAGAGCGTGATTCGATTTGGCAAGAGAGGCAAGTTGGCACCAAGATTTGTTGGCCCATTCCCTGTTCTTGAACTAGTCGGGAATTTGGCATATAGAGTTGGCTTACCGGAGAAAATGGCGGGAGTTCACAATGTGTTTCATGTTTCCCAATTAAGGAAGTTCGTTCACGACTCAGATATGGCTATTTCACCTGATCAGTTAGAGGACTTCGAAGTAGAACCCGAGGCGGTTGGGAACCGCAAGCCGATTCGTATCGTGGGGCACGATACGAAGCAACTTCGAAGGAAGGCGGTGAAGCTAGTCAAGGTTCAGTGGGGCGAGAACGAGGATGATTATACTTGGGAGACAGAGGAGAGCATTAGGAAGGCATATCCAGAACTCTTTGCCTGGTAAGATTTACTTTGCGATTTAGTTATTCCGCATGCTAGGATAGACTTATTTTACTTGTTTTGTATGTTTGATTGTTGTTTTATGATTGATAGGCATGCGGGACCTTTGTGTGTGTTTTGATTAGGGAATTTCGGGGGCGAAATTTCTTAAGGGGAGGGGGGGGGGGGGGGAGAGTGTAATGACCCACATTCTACGCATCGGGGGATCGTAGAATATTTATTTCTTTCCCGTATGAAGTCGTATGGTCATGTAACTTTGGGAAACATCCATTAGAGTCATTTCCCATGTTCATGATTTTTGTCGATTTCTAAATGACCATTTTGCCCCTAGTTGGTACTGTTTTGGCCATAACTTTTGGTTGGAAAGGAATTTTGACCTGAAACCACTTCCATTGGATTCGTTTGATGGTTTACCTTTCCGTAGAGTGGTCATAATAGCCAAACGGACTTACCGCTTGGGAGATATGGCTGAAATAAGGTTTGGATGGTGAAAAACTGCTTAACCGGGCCAAATCGGGTGATTAGTGAGTAGGCCCATAATCCATTTCGGGATTAGGGTTATGGGAAGGCTGAAATGAGATAGAGGATCACTCCATTTCAGTTTTCTAGCCTCCACTTATCACCAAGAAACCCTAAAAATGGCCTCTAACCTCTAAATCACCTCCAAATCACCTTTTGGTCAAGGATTTGGCTTAGCAACCTCTAATCAAGGAAGATCTACACTAAAGCAACATTGGAGCTGCTGTTTAGCATTGAGATTCACATCAAATCAGAGATTTATTTCAGATCTTAGTTTATTTGTGGCTAAGGTGAGTGATTTGCATAGTTTTGCACTAATTATGGCTAATTAGGGGTGATTAGTGTTAATTAGCGAATTTAAACATGATAAAATTCGGGAAAAATGTTCATAAATTCCTAAATGATGTTTTAGACCTCTGATATAAATTTGGGTTAATTTGGTTAAGTTTTGCTAATCCTATCATTAGTTTCATCTAAACATGCTTAAGGGGAAATATGGGATTTTGGGTATGTTTGATCCATTTTAACCTATCATATTGATGTTTTGATGTTTGTGGTTGATTATGCATGTTGCTATGACTGTATGAAATGCTTTGTGATTGGTTTCAATAGTTAGAATGGTCGAAAACGTCGTCGAATGGCGTAAACACTTGCTGGAACAGTTTTAGAAAACAGTGCAGGTTTCGGATCGGATCGGATATAGGGCTCGGATCGGATATGTTGAACTGGGCAAGGAATCCGATCGGATCGGAACCTGACACTTGGGAAAATTGGCAAAAAGGAAGGCCACGCTAACTGAACTGGGATCAGATCAGATTAAGGAGGACGGATCGGAGCGGAAGCCTGAAGATGGATCGGATAGGAACGTGTGAAGGATGAGGAGGCGGATCAGAGCGGAAGCACGAACTGGAAGGGAGGTAGCACCCGACCCGACCCGAAGTGAAGCACCCGACCCGAGGAGAACACCCGACCCGTACCAGAAGAGGACCCGACCCGAACCGATGAAGGATACTCGACCCGAACCGATGGCTTGAGAAGGAACCCGATCCGACCTAGTATTGACCAATAACCCGAGATGCAAAGATAGTCTAATATGGGAAGTTAGAGCTCAGGATCCAGTTGGGAACCGATGAGTTCACTTCATGGTTGGACTTGGCTGCGGGACGTGTGCTAAGGAGTTGTCGACGTTCATAACTTCGATTCACCACTAAAAATGGACGATGGCTACTTATCAGTGCAGTAAGGTCATTATGACCTGAGGGGCAAGGTGATGGTAGCAAGACTACATTATCAGTGCAGTAGGGTCATTATGACCTGAGGGGCAAGGTGATGCGTAGTAAGACTATGAGCCAGCGCAGATGGGGTGAACAACTCCATGGGGCAAGTGGACATAGTAAGGATTGGTAAGGCTATGAGTCAGCGCAGATGGGGTGAATAACTCTATGGGGGCAAGTGGACATAGCAAAGGATTAGTGGCTACGTTATCAGTGCAGTGAAGTCATTTATGACTTCATGGGGCAGAGTGATCGTAGCAAGGTATGTTGGGTGATCGAAGTGGTGAACATCGTATGCTTTACGCACTGAGTGAGAGATGTGAGGATGGATGCTATGTTTGATTGTTTGCCATCACTATGACATGCACACCTCCCCACCTCCGTATCTTTACACCATTTGATATGGTACCATAGAGTGTTGTACAATATGTAGTGCTAACTCTTTGGTTGCAGGTCCAGGTTCAGGTATGTTTTAGTCTACCTGTTATTGTTCACTTTAGATGCTTATCGCTCATACCAGGCTTTATGTCTGACCCAGAGTTTTATGTCTCCTCTTATTACTCTGGGTGCTCACACGAGCAGACTAGAGACAGGTTAGCTGGTGATGCGCGAGTAGCTGACTCGGAGGCGGGCATGAGGTTTCCACGTATGATATATATATATATATATATACACACACACACACATTCTCCCTGTGTCGTTGGTGGTCGCTACTTGGGCATTAGTAGTGTACCCCCTTTATCTTACTTTTGCTTTGAGACAGTTTGAAAGTTGTAATAAGCTGTATTTTGGATTTCCGCTGCTATGATGTTTAGTTCTGATTTTCAGCTTATGCACTGTCTCTCCTGTTTTATGTCAAGTATGTTATTATTATATTTTATTCTATGTGCTGTGAGACATTCTGCAGGTTCTTTGTATGTTCATTCCCTTCTTCCCTTTCCTTCTGACTACCCGTTCCGTGCTAACTAGACATGTGTACAGCGCACCTTTGGAGTAAATGTCGGTTGGTACGGGGCGGGCCGTCACACTTTGGTAGCTTTTTTATCTTCGTCGAATGTTGTTTTATATCTTAGATCCTTGCAAACTAGGCAAAAAACTTTATTTGCGTCATCTTTGCAAAATAAAATGCAGTCATTAATACATGCGTCATAAGTTTTATAATCCTTCCTAACTTGTTTAATCATCTTCTTCATGTCAGGATACTTTGTTCGTATTGTGTTACCTTCAGGGAGTAATTCCTTTATAAATTCAAGGAGTGCAGTCACACCGTTGTCGGAAAAGCCGTACTGCGTTTTCAAGTTATTCAGCTGGACAATGAAATATAATTTTGTTATCCCTTTTGGACATGAAGGATACAATGTTTCTTTTGCATCATCAAAGAGTGATTTATACATCTTATTTTGATTGGCCTGCCAATCAACATCAATCACTGGTGATTCCCCACTATTATCTAGCAACAAACTTGTAGGTTCAAAATGATGAAATCTAGCAGCATCATTGACCAAATCTTCCATCCTATGAAGTTCAGACTCATCGGTACTTATTGCTTCTCTAATGGGTTGTTTTTGCTTCCTTGACGACTCTTCCCCATGGAAATGCCAAACGATATATGATTGGACAACTCCATATCTATGCAAATGATAATGAATTTGATCTAATTTCATCTTCGTTTTCGCATTATTGCACCGTGTACAAGGACAAGAATAGATTTCCTTATTACCACCATTCTCTACAACAAAATCGATAAACTTCTGCACTCCTTCCACATATCGTGCAGTTCTTCGAGTGGATTCTTTCATCCACTCTTTTTCCATACTTGAAGACATTGACCTGCTATATATATATATATATTAAATGTCTTCATTATCTCAATTGGCTTAATATATTACCTCATCACGTACACAAATATGCAAGTGTCCCTTCTACGTGGTATCCTAATATTATGTATTAATCTCCTATCAATAATAAAGATGATTAACTTGTCAAACACACATGCAAACTAATATTTAAACATCTTCCTTGAAAATATAAGATATTTCATGAATTTCTTTTTTAGTTGGTTTTTTAATTGAAACCCCAAAACACTTCAATTTTACAACTTAAAAGCTTATTTTTGTTTTCTTTTTTAAATTTGGCTATTAGATAAAAATATTCCTAAACTAGCTAATTCATATCCAACAAGTTAGAGAAATGTGGAAGGGACATTATCAAAGTAATCAAAGCAGTGAATTAACATTGTTTATATCTGATTACATGGTAAACTCATCCATCCATCATCCCCTTATCTCTTCCATTATCTCATCCGCCTTTGGTCTGTTACCTTCGTTATTCTTTAAATCTTCTCATCTTTTGAAACTAACGTTGAAAACTTAAAACTCAAAACATAAAATAAACCAAACACTGCCTTAACATTTTGTTTTTTACTTTGTTCTCTTCCCATGGGAGAGGAAAAATCCAATACAATTACTTTCTACTCATACTTAGACTTCGATCAAATTTAGTATACCATATTAAAAAAAACAGTTGTTAACAAGCATTCTTACAATAATGTATTTTTGTGGTATAACTAATAATATTTCATTATTTAAAGCATTCTTACAATAATGTCAGAACTAGAATGATTTTAGTATTGTTATTTCTGTCTATCTAACGCTATCAACATTTTGAAGTTAAGTGAAAAACCAAATATCAAATATTAATAGCTACGATTTTGTGCCTCCCAACCGCTCGTATCCATTTTTGTCCTTTGTTTCTCCAAAAGTGTATCATATCTTCACAAAATTGCGAAGGTTTAATTTAGCGTTCTCGTAAATATCATATTCATTTTGCAATGACACAAACCTCAAAATTCAAAAGAAAGACAGGAATAAGAAAAACTTAACCCTAAGGGTGATTTTTAGACGTTTACTCTTAATTTGATTAGACCAAAAAAGTGATAAAATTTATTCGTAAATATGAATTTATTAAAATTTGATTAGACCAAAAGGTGATAAATCTCTTGCTTACAACTTAATAAAACATTTCTTTACACTATCTTGCTGCTGTTGTGTTTTCTATCTTATTTTGTATAATACAATCGTAGTCAAATATCATTATTCAAAAGTGTAACCACTAAAATTTAACTATTTATTAAAAAAACTGCAATAAATAGTTTATTGCATGTTGTTTTCTAGGCTAGTACTCTCTTATTTATTTTTCACCTTGTATTTTCGTGTGTTCATTATAGTATTCGTTGTCTGTAATAATTTTGTTGCAGGCTTATCATCTAAATGTTAGGATTTGCATGTGCTTTCCACCATTACAAGCAGTGCCTTTCTTTTTATAACTTTCGAAGCATTCAAGACTTCCAAGTTTTATGTTTTCTAGTTTCTTCTTAGATTCTTGAAATTTGAAGGGACGTACGTAGATTTTATTTGTTTTTTCTTTTTCTAGCCATGGGGCATGGATGAATATTTCTGTCTGTTTTATTAGTATAGTTGGATGTCAATTATGATAATGATTGCCATCAGAATCCTAAAGTAAATGCAGAAAATGAGTGCTGAGTCAGTTTAAGCCTCAAAAAAGGACTTGTAGAAAAAGGTCCTAAATGCGAAACATTGTGCATGGCAATGAGTTTTATAGTAAAAACTTGTGAAATGCTTCACATAATTAGTGCAGACAAACATTCATTTATATGGCAAATTTACTTGTGAACAGTAGGTTAGTTATATGATATATGATTACAAATGATCAACCATCCAGTCTTAACCATCTTAGAAATGTTGGCTGGTACAAAGAACAGAAAAGAAATTAAATGAAGAGAGTGTAAAGAAATGTTCATTTTGCAATTAACACAAACCTCCTACATGGAAATGACTTTAAACATATACTTTAAACATATAATCCATGTAGGACATCTTAGAAATGACTTTAAACATTTAATAAACTATCATCAATTACCTCCTTACAAACATACAAAATACTTTACCAGAAATAGATATATTTAAAATCATAGTCGTACAAGCTATTTAAAATAGAGGGAAAAAAACTAAAACCTTGACTCATGACCTCGAAAGAAATAGGGATCCTTACGAAAACAATATGAGGTTTTAAATACTAAACAGGTGTATGAATATAACGAAATGTAGGTCCATAAGTACTAAATAAACATGTGAGTGTACTGAACAATATATGCAGCTCTTTTTATAATCGGAAGTTTGCAAAAGTTTGCAAACTTGGTACTGAACATTAAAACAGAAACGAAAACTGTAGATAAAAGTAAAATGCCAATGCAAAAGTTTGCAAACTTGGTATCATCGGAAGCCACAACCTGCAAGTTTCTCACAAACCTAAAAAGGTAAAAAATTACGACAAAATAAAACTTATAATGAGCGCTAACAAATTGAACCCTACATTTGAAAACAATATAATCACAGTAAATTTAAATAATGAATTTACATTAAAGCAGCGATAAATCAAAAGCCAAAATCACGTAACAATCATGCACTAATAAAATAACAAAAATCAATTTTTCCATACCTAGAGTCTGTTGTGAAGTTTCCGATCTGGATCCGCTAGAGTCTGTTGTGATGTTTTCGATCTGGATCTGTTGATGATTTCGATCAAGGAAAACCCTAGAAAATGTTTTTCGATTGTGAGATCTACGAAAATAGATTTGGAAACAAATTTTTGAACAGCAAATTTTTTTTGATTGATTGAAATTGAGTAATAATTTCTAAGAAATCGAAAGGAGATCCACCTGCGAGCGTTTTCTAAATCTCTCTGGAGCCGTGTATTAAATGAAGAAAGCATACGGGAGGAAGAAATGAAAACGGGGTACTGTACAGTGGGGGGGGGTATGGAAGGGAGTTGGTAATTGGAGAACGGACTAGACCCATTGTATAATGAAGAATGGACTATAGCCGTAGTAAAGAATTTTGCAAAGGGCAAAAGCCGTTGCTATTTAGCAACGGTCATAAGCCGTTGCAATTTGTCCGCTCCTGTAATAACCCGGAAATCCGAGCCAATATAATTTTTTTATTTTGGCAATTTTAGCGAATTTTGAATATTTAAAATGAATTATTTTAAATAATAACGACGAAAAATTTATTTTGAATAGAATTAGAATGTATATAGTTATATAGATCGTCGTTAGAATATAAATTTTATTTATATTTATAAAAGGAATTGAAAATGGCGCGGTAGTTCAATAATTCGATTTCAAATTTCAAATGAATGTACCGAGTGCAAAATAAACCGGATTTTAGTGAAACCAAAAATATTAGAATCTAATTGGGAATATCTTTCCAACGAATCCGAAAAATTGAAATTTCATAGTGGGAATCAAAAGATATGTCCAGTTGAAAATTTAGAATAGTCGCCATGAAATTCTGGCCCTTGAAAGTGGAAATTTTGCAAACGACCTCGGAATTCGACGAAACCACTTTTGTTGGACCGGCAATGTCAAATTATTGCTAGGTTTCAAATTTCGTAATTTTTCGAATCAATATGTGAGCGTGGCAAAGGAAAAAGCGTTTGACCAGTTTTAGTTGATTTTAATCGACTAGAAAATGGCCATTTTTCAAACGGTCTCAGAATTCGATGAAACTAGTTTTGTTAGGATCGTATCATCAATACGAAGCTAGAAAAAAAATTCTGGAATTTTTCGAGTTAGTATGTGACCCCAGTAAATTGAAATGCGCGTTCAAATTCAATATATAGAGTTATATGTTGATTTTGCAAAAACTGATCGAAACGGTCGAATCAGCTTATGATACATATCCCATTGTGTTCGGAATGGGGGTAATTAGCTATGGACGACAGGCGGTGGGTCCCGTTTCGAGGTCGAAATAAAAAGTACTTTTTTGAAATTAAATAATTAAATAAATTAAAAATAAAAACTCCCCCCCCTTTAACCATTCAGCCCCCCCCCCCCCCCGATTTCATTTATATAAAAAAAAGGGATGACAGGGGGGCGATCCACCGCCGCCACCACTTCATCGCCCCCCAAACAAACGCGGTGTCTCCCTTCTTCTTCTTCTTCTCTCCTCACCCCTTCGCTCGAGACCTGAATCGACGCCCCCCCTCGATTTGAAGCCGCGCCCCCCCCTATGCCACCAAAACCGAAGCAGTCGACCCTCCTCCGCCTGCATCGAAGATCCGCACCCCCACCTCCTCCATTTGTCGAGCGCAGCCTCCCCCCCATCGCGAGCGACTGCGACAGACCCCCCCTCCTCAACGCTGTAAGTTTGTTTACTTATTTACTTATTTTATTCCTTTTCTTTTTATGATTTTTTTTCATTTTATTTATATATTGAAACAGGGTATTAAGATCTGATTTTTATAAAATGAGAAGGTTTGATTTTTGTAAAATGAAAAGGAATGATTTTTTTTTAAAACATTAAGAGGATTTCATTTTTAACATAAAAAGATTTGTTTTTTATGAAAAGCTTTGATTTTTAATGCATGAAAATTTAGATTTTTAATAAAGAAAGGTCGTGTTTTTAAATAAAGAAAGATTTAGATTTTTATATATAGTAAAGTTTGAATCTTTATGTAGAAAGGTATGATTTTTATTCAGAAAGATTCGATTTTTATAAAGTAAAATGTTTAATTTTTATTAATAAAAAGATGAGATTTTTATTAATACAAAGATAGGATTTTTCACTGTAGGAGAATATAATTTTTCACGGTATAAAGATATGGTTTTTATCGTATAAAGAAATTATTTTTAGAAAGGTAAAAACGAGATTTTTATTCATATGGTAGCGAGTAAAAAATATAATAACATAGCAGTTCAGAGCTATGATTTTTAATAATAAAAATATGACCTTTAATGTGAAGTGAACAATTAAAAATATGATTTTTAATGCGATAAAAATTCGATTTTTATATATATGAAGTAGCGGTAAAAATTTGAATTTTTATATAATAAAGAATATAAAAATGTGATTTTTATATATGTAGTGAATACGGGCAACGAAAGTGATGAAAGAGGAGCACGACGAAGATTTCCCACATGAGAAGAGTCGTGGAGTTTGGATTAGCTAGACGGTGAGAATTTCTCACTTTAAATCTTGTTTTTCTAGTTAAAATATATACTAGGATGCAGATGGTGTTTAGTAGCACCCGACACCCGTCGTCCACAGACCATGGACGGCTTATATGCTTGTTTGTTTGATTTTGATGTGTAGTTGATTGTGTGATGTGATGTGAAATGAAATAAAATATTTTATAGTTAAAAATAG
The DNA here is from genome assembly GCA_030737875.1 of Allium sativum. Classification (NCBI taxonomy): domain Eukaryota; kingdom Viridiplantae; phylum Streptophyta; class Magnoliopsida; order Asparagales; family Amaryllidaceae; genus Allium; species Allium sativum. The sequence goes on along the minus strand of CM060924.1, from coordinate 711,569,046 downwards.
AATTTTTAACGTGTATTTAAAATACATATTTATAAACAAATCGAAGATTTGTTTATATACACTGATTTGATTGATACTGATTGGGACGATAAATTTTACACATCGCCCAACTACACAAATAAAATCTGTGTTTGATGGTTTGAAACCCCACACGGGTATTGGGATGATATATGACATACACTAATCCCAATAATTAGTTGTATATCGATCGATTGATTGACAGACTGTTATAAGCGTTAAATATTTATAATTGATGCTTATACAGTGTAGAATGCACTTTGGATGATGGTTGATTATTCATCATTGTTGACATATACATGCGTTGTATGGAAATACATAGAAATAAAATCTATGGTAATTGATTGAGCTTCATTCCAGTTTTGAATAGAAATATTTGAAATAGAAATATTTGAAAAATAGAAATATTTGAAATAGAATATTCGAAAATAGAAATATATGAAGCCGTGTTGATTAGATTGATGCCATTTTGACGTGAACGATATTTATATCGATTTTATTCATTTTATAATGAATATCGAAAGTGATTTCAAATCTGATATTTTGGAAAGAATTGGAATTCGAATTGAAATTGAATAGATTTGAAATTGAATAGATTTGAAATTGAATAGATTTGAAATTGAATAGAAATGAATTCGAATTGAAATTGAATAGATTTGAAATTGAATAGATTTGAAATTAAATAGAAATGAATTCGAATTGAAATTGAATAAATTTGAAGTTGAATAGATTTGAAATTGAATAGAAATGAATTCGAATTGAAATTGAATAGATTTGAAATTGAATAGAAATGAATTCGAATTGAAATTGAATGGAATTAAAGACAAACTAAAGTTGAATTAAAAATCGATTTGAATTGAAATCAATTTGAAATGAATTTAAATCGAATTTATAAGGAAAAATTCAATTTTGATTTGAATTTGAAAAGAAGTTGAAATCGATTTGAAAACGAATTTAAAACAATTTATAAAATACGTTTTAAAAGGAAATCGACGAAATATATATAACATATATATTATATATATAGAATGGCCTGAATAGAACGCGTCGCGCCGCGGCCGTTCGTGAATTTCGACCATTGACTTCGAATGAACATTGCGGGAGATCCGACCATCGGATTCTCCTAAAACCGGAACCGTTGGGTTCGTATCGAAAAGAGCTTTCTAATGAATGTTAGAAATTATAAATCTAATGGTTGGATTTGGAATTATGTCCAAATCAAATTCGGAAAAGGTTGCTGTAAGTGCAGTTCGATGGCCGTTGATGGAAATCGACTGTACGGGCCTTGATAAAATTATTAAAAATAGTAATAATTTGTGTACAATCATAAGAAATGATTTGTGAAAAATTGGGATGAAAAACTCCATATTTGAAAAGATAAAAATAGATTTTTATCGAAATGAACTAGTTTTGAACTAGAATAATAATTTATTTATTTTTAAAATAAATAAATTGAAGTTGAAAATGGTTTTGAAAATAACCAAAATTTCCAATAATTGAATTGGAACGGATTTGAATCAAAATTGTCTGTGGAATATTTCGATGTTGGATTTCGTGATGATATAGGTATTGTTATGGGAATTTGAAAGATATATTAATATCGTTATTCCCAATACGATATTTGTTAGTCGTAGAATTTGATATATCGTTGTTCCTAATACGATATTTGTTAGTCGTAGAATTTGATATTGAATATAAGCTGGTTTATTTTCTATTCAGAGCCTTGTATTTAATATCAAATGTGATTTGGGTTTGTCGTGAATGGTGTCTTCATTAACACTGTTCTTAAACCCAGTTGAGAAAAAGATTAAATCTTTTTATTTAGATTTAATGAAGTGTACCAATTAAATAATATTTAATTGGAATTGAATTGGTATTGATTTTTGGGTTTATCGTGAACAGTGTTTTAAATAACACTTGTACTTTAACCCAATAATTAATGGAATGTGATTTTGGGTTTATCGTGAACCGTGTTTTAAATGACACTGATTCTTTAACCCAGTTAAAGATTAAAACTAAGTGGAGTTTTAATGAATCTTTAATTAGATTGAAAAGATCGAGAATGGAGTATCACCAGTTCTACTCCAGGTGATAGTTAAATCTTTAATTAGATTTGAACGTGAAATGGTAATTGAATTTACCGATAACACCGTGGTGTTAGATATGAAGTATTACCAGTTTTACTTCATGGGATGAATAGGTTCGGTGTGGTTCGCTAATCCCGACTAGTTTGAATTGGTATTCAAAGAAGATTAAAGAATTTATCTTTGATAAAATTAATGGGAACCTTTCCCAAAGTGTAAGAATATTTAAATAAAAGAATATTCTGAACTGGAATGAAGCATATGCTGTGTTTGTGTGACACTTGTTTATTATATACGCGAGTTATTCAGAAAGACCGGGTTTATCCCATTCTGAATAACTGATTCGACGTGGTGTCGAAGATGAAGACGGTGGTCGAAGACCGGAGGTCTTCACGTCGTTTGGACAATTACTGATGATCTTGATTGGTCCGTACACCCAAGAGGAGGGAATCAGTTGGTGATCGTCCAGACGTGCTTGGAGATCGATGGATATGCGGGGTACTAGGTGCCTCCGGTTTCGTTCAGACCCAGAACGAACATGTAAATGGACTGTGTGTCTGACATTGGATTTTAGTCTGTGTGATTGATTTCTATTAAATATATATCTATTTGGCGGCGGAGAATTTATTCTCTTTCTTAACGCCCTTCTCTGAGACGTACAAGCTCAGGGGTTATATATTGATGGATATCAAACGCATGGAGTGAATTGCCTGTGTGGCATGCCAAAGTGGCAAATGATCAAGGCTTCTGTTGAAAAGCAAGGTCTTGTGGTTGATGATCAAAGCACGGCCTGTGTGGCATAGCTTTGTGTAGCGTTGATTCGCGAGCCTCACACCCCGGTGTGAACCAAAAACGGGAGAGGACCTCAGGGAGGGCATGCGTTTCCTTCTAGCTAGAAGTGGCGTCAGTGGTTTTACACGCCCTGACGAGTTTGACTTATGTGGTTGTTGCTGTTGCGAGGTGCCTCGGTTAGATAGGACGATCTGGATCTGATGGAGTCATTCGTTGGCTCATTTACGCCCCAAAGGGCGGGGAAACGTAGTGTTCAGGCATTTTAATCCACATCGGTGGACCGGCCCTGACGATCCAAGGGACGATGCGTTCTGTTCCTGAGACTCGGGCTAGACAGTCTCGAATCGGTAGAGGACTATCTTTTGCCTCGGTTCACAGATGGAAATCCAGCTTCCAATACGTGTTTTTGCGGTTTTATTTGTAGAGCCTAGTATGGCGACATAGTGGGATGGGGCGCTTATGCCGTCTATGATTGATACTTATGATTTGAAGTTGTTTTTGACACTCTACACTTATAGTACTATCAAAATAATCTGTTTTAAACGTATCAAGCATTCTTTGGCTATTATGAGGTAAAAACCCTATTCCCCCGCTTGCGTTGCATTGTGTGATAGGACCTGGGTCTTATAATAGCTTCATTTTTCTTTATTTAGCATTGCGCTATTTGTTTTATGCACAGGTATTCTTGGGAGGAAACCCGTTCCATGTTATACGGCATGGTCCCTTGATTTACCAAACTGTAAAATAAAGATTAATAACTGTTTTAGTTCTCACACCAGTCCCATGACTGACCTGGAGTTTATTGTTTTAACCTAAACTCTGGGTGCCCTTATTTTGACACGGGCAGCTAGTAGTTTTGGTTTTGTAGATTTATATTCACAGGATCCTGGTTTACAGCTGGAACGATATCCGGAAAGCTTTGTATCCGTATATCTCCTTCAATTGTGTTTCGTATTATTTTCCGCTGCTATGTAATTTATTGTAATCTCTGATATTCTGTAATGTATAATATTCATTTATACTCTGTATATTCTTGTATTCTGATGGAATTGTTGTAATTAACAATGAAATGTTCTTCTGTCTGCATTCTAATTTGTCGTGTTCTCAAAACAATCAGGCATTTCGAACGGTCTTGATCGGTTTAGCGACTGATTCGGATCGAGCGAAATTCCCGGTCGTTACATCGTGGTATCGGAGCTTTGGTTTACAAAGCTCAGTGAACAAGACACATTAGAACCATACGAAAGAATTCATCAGATATTGGATTAGTAATATCCAATGGGAATGACTCGTTAGAGATGGGATCAGTAGTATCCTAGAACGAGTGTAAAGAGTATATTTTTGAAATGAAAACAAGTTTTGTTTTGAAAATTTAATTCAATTATACGTATTTGATTATTTATATTGATGTGGACAATCCAATATATATAGATTTTGCATATACGTCTAATCCACGTGTATTCGAAGTTTTAATATACTGGATAGATATAGAGTCACACTCTAGTTGCCCGGAGATGACACTGATGATAGCAGCTGCATCATCAGTGGATATATGTTCGAGTGACGAAGGTGAGATTTCTATATATTGCCATTAGACTGGTGTGAGAACCAAAATTAGATAGGATATATTGTTGTGATTTGGCATCAAAAACATGATTTTCTATATATTATATCAAAATTATGAATTTGAAATGATAATCAACTAATTGATTGCTGATTGTGTTGTTTGATTATAGTTTGATTAATTAAAATGTTGAACCTATAACCAAATTGAATCAAATAGTGAATTGTATTGGAAATTTATCGCATTTGCATGCATGTACATGTACTTACATTGAACAGATCATAGCAAGGAGGCTAGAGCAGAGAATAAAATTGTTTGCCCGACAAGTAGGTACATGTTTATTGTATTTCTTGAGTTTTGGGTGATTTTATGAGCCGATTGGCTAGCTGCTTGGCTTTTTCTTTTTCTTTTGGATTCAAGAAGGCCATGGGAGGCTATATTAAATATCCCGAAGTCCCCGGTGCAGGGGAGGTTATGGCGAAATTTTTCGAAAATTTAGGGTGTTAGCCAAATTTTTGAAAATTTTGAAAAGTTCTTAGAAACTGAAAAGTTGAAGAACTTAAGCCGTAACGAAAATTGTGAAAGTTGAGTTGATTAGTTAAACAACTTTCGGCTTCGTTCCTTTTCGGGGATGAAAAGTTTTAAGTGGGGGAGATTGTAATAACCCGGAAATCCGAGCCAAGTTAAAATTTTTGTTTTGGCAATTTTAGCGAATTTTGAATATTTAAAATGAATTATTTTAAATAATAACGACGAAAAATTTATTTTGAATAGAATTAGAACGTATATAGTTATATAGATCATCGTTAGAATATAAATTTTATTTATATTTATAAAAGGAATTGAAAATGGCGCGGTAGTTCGATAATTCGATTTCAAATTTCAAATGAATGTACCGAGTGCAAAATAAACCGGATTTTAGTGAAACCAAAAATATTAGAATCTAATTGGGAATATCTTTCCAACGAGTCCGAAAAATTGAAATTTCATAGTGGGAATCAAAAGATATGTCCAGTTGAAAATTCAGAATAGTCGCTATGGAATTCTGGCCCTTGAAAGTGGAAATTTTGCAAACGACCTCGGAATTCGACGAAACCACTTTTGTTGGACCCGCGATGTCAAATTATTGCTAGGTTTCAAATTTCGTAATTTTTCGAATCAATATGTCAGCGTGGCAAAGGAAAACGCATTTGACCAGTTTCAGTTGATTTAATCGACTGGAAAATGGCCATTTTTTAAACGGTCTCATAATTTGATGAAACTAGTTTTGTTAGGACCGTATCATCAATACGAAGCTAAAAAATATTTTTTCTGGAAATTTTCGAGTTAGTATGTGACCCCAGTAAATTGAAATGCGCGTTCAAATTCAATATATAGAGTTATATGTTGATTTTGACGAAAACTGATCGAAACAATCGAATCAGCTTATGATACATATCCCATTGTGTTTGGAGTGGGGGTAATTAGCTATGGACGACAGGCGGTGGGTCCCGTTTCGAGGTCGAAATAAAAAGTAACTTTTTGATATTAAATAATTAAATAAATTAAAAATAAAAACTCTCCCCCCCCCTTTAACAATTCAGCCCCCCCCCCCGGTTTCATTTATAAATAAAAAAAAAGGACGACAGGGGAGTGATCCACCGCCGCCGCCACTTCATCGCCCCCCCAAAACAAACGCGTCGCCTCCCCCCTTCTTCTTCTCTCCTCACCCCTTCGCTCGAGACCCGGATCGACGCCCCCCCCCCCTCGATTTGAAGTCGCGCCCCCCTATGCCACCAAAACCGAAGCAATCGACCCTCCTCCGCCTGCATTGAAGATCTGCACCCCCGCCTCCTCCATTTGTCGAGCGCAGCCTCCCCCCTCCATCGCGAGCGACTGCGACAGCCCCCTCCTCAACGCTGTAAGTTTGTTTACTATTTACTTATTTTATTCCTTTTCTTTTTATGATTTTGTTTTCATTTTATTTATATATTGAAACAGGGTATTAAGATCTGATTTTTATAAAATGAGAAGGTTTGATTTTTGTAAAATGAAAAGGAATGATTTTTTTTTAAACATTAAGAGGATTTCATTTTTAACATAAAAATATTTGTTTTTTATGAAAAGCTTTGATTTTTAATGCATGAAAATTTATATTTTTAATAAAGAAAGGTCGTGTTTTTAAATAAAGAAATATTTTGATTTTTATATATAGTAAAGTTTGAATCTTTATGTAGAATGGTATGGTTTTTATTCAGAAAGATTTGATTTTTATAAAGTAAAAAGTTTGATTTTTATTAATAAAAAGATGAGATTTTTATTAATAAAAAGATGAGATTTTTATTAATACAAAGATAGGATTTTTCATTGTAGAAGAATATAATTTTTAATGGTATAAAGTTATGGTTTTTATCGTATAAAGAAATTATTTTTAGAAAGGTAAAAACATATTTTTATTCATATGGTAGCGAGTCAAAAATATAATAACATAGCAGTTCAGAGCTATGATTTTTAATAATAAAAATATGACCTTTATTGTGAAGTGAACAATTAAAAATATGATTTTTAATGCGATAAAAATTCGATTTTTATATATATGAAGTAGCGGTAAAAAATTGAATTTTTATATAATAAAGAATATAAAAATGTGATTTTTATATATGTAGTGAATACGGGCAACGAATGTGATGAAAGGTGAGCACGGCGAAGATTTCCCACATGAGAAGAGTCGTGGAGTTTGGATTAGCTAGTCGGTGAGAACTTCTCACTTTAAATCTTGTTTTTCTAGTTAAAATATATACTAGGATGCAGACGATGTTTAGTAGCACCCGACACCCGTCGTCCACAGACCATGGACGGCTTTTATGCTTGTTTGTTTGATTTTGATGTGCAGTTGATTGTGTGATGTGAAATGAAATAAGATATTTTATAGTTAAAAATAGAATTTTTAACGTGTATTTAAAATAAATATTTATAAACAAATCGGAGATTTGTTTATATACACTGATTTGATTGATATTGATTGGGACGATAAATTTTACACATCGCCCAACTACACAAATAAAATCTGTGTTTGATGGTTTGAAACCCCACACGGGTATTGGGATGATATATGACATACACTAATCCCAATAATTAGTTGTATGCCGATCGATTGATTGACAGACTGTTATAAGCGTTAAATATTTATAATTGATGCTTATACAGTGTAGAATGCACTTTGGATGATGGTTGATTATTCGTCATTGTTGATATATACATGCGTTGTATGGAAATCCATAGAAATAAAATCTATGGTAATTGATTGGGCTTCATTCCAGTTTTGAATAGAAATATTTGAAATAGAAATATTTGAAATAGAAATATTTGAAAAAAAGAAATATTTGAAATAGAATATTCGAAAATAGAAATATATGAAGCCGTGTTGATTAGATTGACGCCATTTGACATGAACGATATTTATATCGATTTTATTCATTTTATAATGAACATCGAAAGTGATTTCAAATCTGATATTTTGAAAAGAATTGGAATTCGATTTGAAATTGAATAGATTTGAAATTGAATAGAAATGAATTCCAGTTGAAATTGAATAGATTTGAAATTAAATAGAAATGAATTCGAATTAAAATTGAATAGATTTGAAATTGAATAGATTTGAAATTGAATAGAAATGAATTCGAATTGAAATTGAATGGAATTGAAGACGAACTGAAATTGAATTAAAAATCGATTTGAATTGAAATCAATTTGAAATGAATTTAAATCGAATTTATAAGGAAAAATTCAATTTTGATTTGAATTTGAAAAGAAGTTGAAATCGTTTTGAAAACGAATTTAAAACGATTTATAAAATACGTTTTAAAAGGAAATCGACGAAATATATATAATATATATATTATATATATTGAATGGCCTGAATAGAACGCACCACGCTGCGGCCGTTCGTGAATTTCGACCATTGACTTCGAATGAACATTGCGGGAGATCCGACCGTCGGATTCTCCTAAAACCGAAACCGTTGGGTTCGTATCGAAAAGAGCTTTCTAATGAACATTAGAAATTAGAAATCTAACGGTTGGATTTGGAATTTTGTCCAAATCAAATTCGGAAAAGGTCGCTGTAAGTGCAGTTCGATGGCCGTTGATGGAAATCGACTGTACGGGCCTTGATAAAATTATTTAAAATAGTAATAATTTGTGTAAAATCATAAGAAATGATTTGTGAAAAATTGGGATGAAAAACTCCATATTTGAAAAGATAAAAATAGATTTTTATCGAAATGAACTAGTTTTGAACTAGAATAATAATTTATTTATTTTTAAAATAAATAAATTGAAGTTGAAAATGGTTTTGAAAATAACCAGAATTTCCAATAATTGAATTGGAACGGATTTGAATCGAAATTGTCTGTGGAATATTTCGATGTTGGATTTCGTGATGATATAGGTATTGTTATGGGAATTTGAAAGATATATTAATATCGTTATTCCCAATACGATATTTGTTAGTCGTAGAATTTGATATTGAATATAAGCCGGTATATTTTCTATTCAGAGCCTTGTATTTAATATCAAATGTGATTTGGGTTTGTCGTGAATGGTGTCTTCATTAACACTGTTCTTAAACCCAGTTGAGAAAAAGATTAAATCTTTTTATTTAGATTTAATGAAGTGTACCAATTAAATAATATTTAACTGGAATTGAATTGGTATTGATTTTTGGGTTTATCTTGAACAGTGTTTTAAATAACACTTGTTCTTTAACCCGATAATTAATGGAATGTGATTTTGCGTTTATCGTGAACCGTGTTTTAAATGACACTGATTCTTTAACCCAGTTAAAGATTAAAACTAAGTGGAGTTTTAATGAATCTTTAATTAGATTGAAAAGATTGAGAATGGAGTATCACCAGTTCTACTCCAGGCGATAGTTAAATCTTTAATTAGATTTGAACGTGAAATGGTAATTGAAACCGTGGTGTTAGATATCAAGTATTACCAGTTTTACTTCATGGGATGAATAGGTTGGGATTGGGAAATTAAAATAAATAATTACTTCGATGTGGTTCGCTAATCCCGACTAGTTTGAATTGATATTCAAAGAAGATTAAAGAATAAATTTAAAGAATTTATCTTTGATAAAATTAATGGGAACCTTTCCCAAAGTGTAAGAATATTTAAATAAAAGAATATTCTTAATTGGAATGAAGCGTATGTTGTGTTTGTGTGACACTTGTTTATTATATACGCGAGTTATTCAGAAAGACCGGGTTTATCCCATTCTGAATAACCGATTCGACGTGGTGTCGAAGATGAAGACGGTGGTCGAAGACCGGAGGTCTTCACGTCGTTTGGAGAATTACTGATGATCTTGATTGGGCCGTACACCCAAGAGGAGGGAATCAGTTGGTGATCGTCCAGACGTGCTTGGAGATCGATGGATTGCGGGGTACTAGGTGCCTCCGGTTTCGTTCAGACCCAGAACGAACTTGTAAATGGACTGTGTGTCTGACATTGGATTTTAGTCTGTGTGATTGATTTCTATTAAATATATATCTGTTTGGCGGCAGAGAATTTATTCTCTTGCTTAACGCCCTTCTCTGAGACGTACGAGCTCAGGGGTTATATATTGATGGATATCAAACGCATGGAGTGAATTGCCTGTGTGGCATGCCTAAGTGGCAAATGATCAAGGCTTCTGTTGAAAAGCAAGGTCTTGTGGTTGATGATCAAAGCACGTCCTGTGTGGCATAGCTTTGTGTAGCGTTGATTCGCGAGCCTCACACCCCGGTGTGAACCAAAAACGGGAGAAGACCTCAGGGAGGGCATGCGTTTCCTTCTAGCTAGAAGCGGCGTCAGTGGTTTTACACGCCTTGACGAGTTTGACTAATGTGGTTGTTGCTATTGCGAGGCGTCTCGGTTAGATCGGACGATCCGGGTCCGATGGAGTCATTCGTTGGCTCATTTACGCCCCAAAGGGCGGGGAAACGTAGTGTTCAGGCATTTTAATCCACATCGGTGGACCGGCCCTGACGATCCAAGGGACGATGCGTTCTGTTCCTGAGACTCGGGCTAGACAGTCTCGAATCGGTGGAGGACTATCTTTTGCCTCGGTTCACAGATGGAAATCCAGCTTCCAATACGTGTTTTTGCGGTTTTATTTGTAGAGCATAGTATGGCGACATAGTGGGATGGGGCGCTTATGCCGTCTATGATTGATACTTATGATTTGAAGTTGTTTTTGACACTATACACTTATAGTACTATCAAAATAATCTGTTATAAACGTATCAAGCATTCTTTGGCTATTATAAGGTAAAAACCCTATCCCCCGGCTTGCGTTGCATTGTGTGATAGGACCTGGGTCTTATAATAGCTTCATTTTTCTTTATTTAGCATTGCGCTGTTTGTTTTATGCACAGGTATTCTTGGGAGGAAACCCGTTCCGTGTTATACGGCGTGGTCCCTTGATTTACCGAACTGTAAAATAAAGATTAATAACTGTTTTAGTTCTCACACCAGTCCCACGACTGACCTGGAGTTTATTGTTTTAACCTAAACTCCGGGTGCCCTTATTTTGACACGGGCAGCTAGTAGTTTTGGTTTTGCAGATTTATATTCACAGGATCCTGGTTTACAGTTGGAACGATATCCGGAAAGCTTTGTATCCGTATATCTCCTTCAGTTGTGTTTTGTATTATTTTCCGCTGCTATGTAATTTATTGTAATCTTTGATATTTTGTAATGTATAATATTCATTTATATTCTGTATATTCTTGTATTCTGATGGAATTGTTGTAATTAACAATGAAATGTTCTTCTGTCTGCGTTCTAATTTGTCGTGTTCTCCAAACAATCAGGCGTTTCGAACGGTCTTCATCGGTTTAGCGACTGATTCGGATCGAGCGGAATTCCCGGTCGTTACATCTCCTGGGGGTTGCAAATCGGCCTGTATGGTGTAGTGAACATACTCCCTCTAAATCCTATAACTATCTAAATAATTCTTATACTAAAGTAAAGTACTCCTCCTGAATCCTAAATCTGTCTATACCTTATAAAATGCTCCTCCTAAATTTATGCCTATAAAATATCCTAATTCTAAATATAATTTCCCCTAAATCTATAATTCTCTATAAATTTCTATAGCTTTCCCTAAATCTATGACTATACTAGTCTAATTACCTTAATAGAAGGATAATAAACTAAGCAAACCAATCAATTCAAACAAAAAAATCAATCAAAACAAGCAAATCAGTAAAAATAAGCAAACAAACAACCAATTCAAACAAACAATTCAAACAAACAAGCATTTCAAACAAGCAATTCAAACAATCAAATTAAACAATTAAATCAACCAAAGTATTCTAGAACCTTCAACTAATCCTTAGAAACTCTAAAACCCCCCCTTAATTTAATACAAGACTAAACCTATCCTAAACTCTAATTCCCTTAAAACGATAACAAGACCTTAATCTAGACTTAGAAATGACTTTGATAAGATATCCTTAAAATTATGATATAAGTAAAGCAATTCAATCCAATCAATTTAAGTTTTGCAAAACATCAATTCAAACATGAAACCAAACATTTATTGTAACTTTTATTTATCCTAAAACCTATAAAGCTCCTATTAACTGCAAATGCATAAGTATATTTCTAACATAGCTATCAAGCACTAATGAAATTCAACCATGTCAAACAATTCAAACAAGTCAATCAAATCAACCCAAACCAATCAAACAAAGCAAACAAATCAATAGATTTAATTAAGTCAATCAACTCAATTAATTCAACCGAGTCAAACAAGTCAATCAAGACAAAATAAATATGTTATGTATTTGATTAGTAATCCTATATTTCTAATTAGATAAAAACTTTTCATACTATATACTTGTTGTGTGTGGAGTTAAAGTTAACATGTAATGCAGTGTGTTGGTTATAATGCAGTATGTTATATGCAAAATTATATGAAGTGATATATTGAATGAAATGCAACTTGTGATATGAATTATTTTAATTTGAGATGTACTGTAATTTATAATAGTGACATATGATATGTAATAAGATGTGTAATGATAGTATGCAGAATGATTTGGTAATTATATCTATTTAGGTAAAATATATTCAAAGTACTATATAACTATTATGCATATATATTATAAATTATTTGAATTAAACAAGGATAATATATATTAGTTTCTAGACTTAGGTTAATGATACTTATGAAAGAGATTGAAAGGATAGCAAAGATAAAAGTTTAATGGTATTCATAATATATAATAAAATATTTGAAATAATTCTATGAGAAATGTGGAGTTAAATAATCTTAATAGGGTTCTTCTTTAATATAGTAAAAATTGAAGATCTTTTTAAAGATAATATATAATTGTATCATATAAAGTAAACATATAGTCATAATTATATATATATAAATTATATATGTTTATATATTTAAAAAAGGATCTAAAATTTAATTTATTATGAAATATAAATGAATCTTTTAATACAAGTCAATTTTTAATTTAAACTTTTAGAAATCAAAATATATTAATTTGTTAAGGAATATTTATATGTTAAAACTTTAAAACGAAATCTATAGTCATAACAAAATTATGAAATCTGGATATATATCAAACTACAAAACTATAATTTCTTATATTTTTGACATAAAATCACATATATATATATATATTATTTTTATACCAAAATATTAGGTTAAATATTTAAGCTTTTATAAATCTTAATAAGAAATCAAAATAATATTTGTGATAATGTAACCAAAAATTGTTATGAAATCATATGAATAATATATAAGTTAAACTATGCATGTTTAAACAATATAAAAGATGAATGAATTTATATTTTATAACAATATCAAAAAGTTATATTAACTTTGTATAACAGATTAACATGTGTATATAATTTGATTAATTAATATACTTTTAATATATATATATATATTTAGAAACAAGGTATAAGAAAATTAGTAGATAGATAAAGTTAATAACCAGAATTTGAATTGACATTTTCTTATTGAAAGGATGGAGGGAAGTTTGAAAATTCAAAATTTGAAATTATTGGAACATATGTCGACATACATGTATAATTTCAAAGGACATATGGTTTTGTGACTCTTGGTTTTAAATTATCGATTTATATTTCAGGTTTAACTATTTCCTGAAATAATATTAATCCTAACAAACATTCAAAATTTATTATTATTAAAATATTATTGAATTCAAAATTCAAAATTCGAATTTGAATTTTAAATTTCAAGTTTGAATTTTAAAGTTTATATTTCAAATTCAAAACTAGGAAAACAAAACAAAGCAAACAAAACATCCATTCAACCAAAAATTTAAAAATTAAGGCGTACCCAGTTTTTAGATCCATTTCTTTGATATTCTTTGAATTCTGAATTGATCTTCCAGAATTTGATGATGAGGTCTGCTCTGTTGCGACGGGCTCGTTTTCATATCAGGATAGTATATTTATTTGCTGAATTTGAACACCATATGAGAAAGATTGTGACGGCTCGCCCCGAACCAGCAGACATTTCCCTAGAAATGCGTTGTACCAATGCCCGACCAGCACGGGACGGTCGTCAAAGGAAAAGGAATTTGAAACTATGAACTAATAAGGAACCTGTAGTATATATCACAGCGCATGGAACAAAATATAGTAATAACATAACTTGATATAAAACAAGCAAGATAGTGCATAAGCTGAAAACTAAACCATTATAGCAGCGGAAAATTCAAAATACAGCTTATGATCCAAACCATCTTTATTACAAGTTTTTAAAACTATCTCTAAAGAAAAATAGGAAGGTACACTACTAATGCCCAAAGTAGTGACCAACAACAACACAGGGAGAATATATGGGAATAATACATGTAAGCCTCCTGCTCGTCTCCGGACAGCTACTTGTGCATAACCAGCTAACCTGTCTCTAGTCTGCTCGTTTAGGAGCACCCAGAGTGATAAAAAGAGATATAAAACTCTGGGTCAAACAAAAGTCTGGTATGAGCGATAAGCAGCAAAAACAGAACAATAAAAGGTATACATAACCATACCTGAACCTGGACCTGCAACCAAAGAGTTAGCACAATTAGGTGTACAATACTCTAAGGTGATACTACCACATGGTGTGAAAATAATGGGGAGGGTTTATGCATATCATGGTGATAGCAAACATTAAACGTAGCAATCATCCTCACATCTCTCACTCAATGCGTAAAGTATACGATATCCACCACTTTGATCACTTAATTCTTTGTTACAACCACTCTGCCCTATGGAGTCATGATGGCTCCACTGCACTGATCCGTAAGCACTAATACTTTGCTATGTCCACTCTACCCCATGGAGTCATGATAACTCCACTGCGCTGGCTCATAGCCCTGCTACGATCACTTTGCCCCATGGAGTCATGACAACTCCACTGCACTGATGCATAACCAGCATCCATCTCTCAGTGGTAAGTCAAAGCTATAAACATCGGTAACCCCTTTGCACATGTCCCGCAACAAAGTCCAACTCATAAAGTTAACTCATTGATCCCCATTTGGATCCTGAGTAAAAACCTCATATTTGGACTTCCCTTACATTTCGGGTTTTGGTCGAATTGGAGTTGGTCTTCAGAAGAGTCGTCGCGTAGTAATAGGAGTGCACATCCGGTTCGGTTCGGATATATCACACTCAAGATTTCTGTTCGTTTCGGTCTGCTCCACTCAATTTGGTTCAGATATATGGTGTTCTAGTTCTCTATTCGGTTCAGTTCAAGTGAAACGGTTCGGTTTGGGGCTTCCTCTCCATCTTCAGGTTCTGGTCCAGTCCTTTCTTCCACCTCCAATCCGACCCCGATTCCCGATCCGATCCCGTCTTAGTTCATATGGCCTTCCTTGTTGCCATGCTTTACCTCTTGTGCTAGGTTCCGATCTGGTTCAGTTTCTCTGTTCAGTTCTCCGATCCGACCCAAGCCCCATAACCCGACCCGATCCGAAACCGTGCACATTTTCCAACAAGCATATATCGTCCATTTTCGCCATACGACGACATTTTCAACCATTCTAACTTTACTAAGCAATCATAAAACATACCAAACAGTCATAGCAACATGTATAATCAACCATAAACACCAAAACGATGAATAATCATGTCAGTATGGATCAAATATACCCAAAACCCATGTTTTTCCCTTTAATTTTGTTTAGTCAAATCTAACATTAGGATTAGCAAAACATGTCCAAATTAACCCAAATTTTTATCAGAGCCTTAAAATAATATTTAAGAATTTTTACATATTTTTCCATAATTTTATCATGCATAATTTCGCTAATTATCATTAATCACCCTAATTAGCCGTAATTAGTGAAAAACAATGCAAATCACTCACCTTAGCCACAATTAAACTCTTAAATTAGAAACTCTACTGTTATAGCATGAATCCCAATGTGTAGCAGCAGCCCCAACTCTGATTTGACGCTAATCCGCCTTGATTTGACGTAGTTTTGCTTAATTAGCGATTAGAAGGTGATTTAGGGATGTTTTAGAGGATGGAGGCCATTACTAGGGTTAAAGAAATGTTTTAGGCGGCTAGAAAAATGAAGAGGGACCATTCTCTAATTTATTTCAGCTTCCCCATAACCCAAACCCCAAAATGGGTTATGCGCTTAGCTGCTAATTACCCTGTTTCGCCCGGTTAAGCTGTTTTTCACCTTCCAAACCTTGTTTCAGCCATATCTCCCAAACGGTAAGTCCGTTTGATTAACCTGACCACTCTACGTAAAGGTAAACCATCATACGAATTCAACGGTAGTTGTTTCAAGTCAAATCTAATTACCAATCAAAAGTTATAGGCAAAACAAGATGTGCCAGGGGCAAAACAGTCATTTGAAATTCGGCAAAAATCGTGAACATGGGAAATTACCCGAATAGTCATTCCCCAAAGTTACTCGATAGTAAGACCTCGTATGAAAATGAAATAAATATTCTACGATCCTCTGATACGTAGAATGCGCGTCGTTACACTCTCCTCCCTTAAGAAATTTCGCCCCCGAAATTCCTTAACCAAACATACAATGGTATCCCGCATGCCTATCAGCCATTTATAAACAATCAAACATACATAATAACACAACAAGCCTATCCTAGCATGCGGTTTACTAACAAAGGAATAACTATACCACGTTTAAAATCTTACCAGGCAAAGAGTTCTGGATACGGCTTCCTTATGTCCTCCTCTGTTTCCCAAGTACAGTCTGTTGGATCTAGATTAACCCTAGAGGGGGTGAATAAGGTTTTTTACAATTTTTCGCTGAGTTAAAACAGATAGGATATTAAAATAATAAACAGGTCATAGAATGCACCAGAAATAAAAGTGCAGAAAGGAAATAACACACAGAGATACCCAGCTTCGACAAAACCCTGCCTACTGCTGCATTCCTAAGGTTTCTACTAGGTGATAGAATAAATCCCGCTTACAAGACCATGTAAACTTGCGAACCCCTCTCTCATATTCTAACCCTACACTCAAAATCCTAGACTGATCTATATCCCCTAGACCAGATTTTCCCTAGTTTTACAGACTCTAGTAAACTTCCAGTTAACACCCTAACTGGATCCCCTAGTATTTTACAGACACTAGAAACTGTTTGATCGAAAACAAAAGACTAGAAAAAATACATTAAAAATAAACAAAGAAAACCCCCCAAAAAAAAAAATTATCCTCCTCCTTAATAAATCTGGCTTAGCCAAGAGTAAAAAAGGTCGGCCCGTCCATTTCTTTACTATTCCGATCACTTTCCCTTTTCAATGAAAATGGCGGCGTGGAAAAAATAGGGTTTCTCTTTGAATCCCAAATCGAAATTGAATCTCGATTACTTGAATTGGATTGAAGAGATCTCTGATTGCTTGCTTCTTCGGTTGAATGCTTGGCTCTCTCTCGTCACCGATTTGGGAACTTTATCTCTGGCTCTTGATCGAAAAACTTGTGAGTAACATAGATTTTGCTTTTGAATTTTTGTTGTTGGTTTTCAATAAGCATGCCAGTGATGTATGTGGTGTATTATAGGGTTATATTAAAACCCTAATTGCTTTGATTTCTTGTAATTGACGACTTTGCTGATTTGAATGGATTCTTCTTTTGATAGACATGGCTTTGAAATTGAGATGCGTGATTTCCTCTTTTGTTATTCTTGCATTCGTTGATTGGAATGAAATTTGTTGCCTTGAATTCAAAAGCATTATTTCTGGCTATATATGATAAAATGATAAGCAAATACTATGAGATAAAAACACTTTCCCAGAATTGCTTTCTCCCTTTACAAATGTTGCCAAAAATAACTTGAGCAAATTCTGGTTTCTGGAAACAAAAACGAGCAATTTTCTACTAAAAATACATCTGGAGTATTTCTGGAAACACTTGCATACATGAATTTCAATCTTGCCGAATATGACTAGAAAACTGGAATGATTCCTTGACAAATACATTGATTGCCAAAATTATTTTCTTGCCACATAAAACTGCGTGTTTTTCTGGAATTATAATCTGGACGTTTCTTGTCATTTTTGTTCCACTATAAATTGGCATGTGAAAGAAATTTTTTCCTGAAAAACTTGTGTCTGGCCACCTTCATTTCTGTTAACAAATCTGAACATTCTTGGCTTGTTTGTATTAGTGCATACATGAAGTTGCACTTGTATTGTTTACTCTGAACAGACCATTAAAAATCTCTTATGTGATTATTTCTAAAAAACTCAAACATGCTTATCTGATGAATTCTTGAGTTTTGCTTAACTATTCTAGACTATGTAAACAACTTGCCAAAGAAAACTTATTATTTCTACCTTTGACTGCACTCGAATGAATGTTGCTCTGTCCATTTCCATTTTTCGACCTGAGTTGCTGGCCTATAGCACTTGCATTCGGGTTGCCTTGAACTTGTCACTTTTGCTTGTTCTTGTATGTTGGCTTATGAACTATGCATATATGTTGCACCTGACTCATTGTCTTTGTTTCACCCTGAGTTCCTTTGTAAAATCTTGATCATTCATGCACTATGTTTTTCTGCACATAAGTTGTTTACTTGACCATGAAAAAGATTTGTCTGTCCTGTTTGCACTTGTAGACTTTGTAGTCACTGAGTTCACATTTGTCTAGACTTTGCATTTAGCTGCCATGCTGCATTGATCCTTATGAGCTCCTTGACATGCCTTGCATTTGAATCATGTTTTGCACCACTGTGACATGTATTTGAATTTTGCTATCACCATTGTAAAAACTGCTGCTATGTTGCTCCAACTTGATATTGATTAAGTGAATATGAACTGCCTTATGCATGTTAGCCTAATGCACCAGTATATACATGCTTTAATCTGATCAGCTGCTATTTGAACTCTTGAGCTCGACCACTTGCTGTTGAGTACATGATTAGTTCACCATTCACATATGCTTGCATCATTCATGAATCTTCTGGGATGCACCAAACTGTTACCATGTTTGAATGTTCCGTTATGTACTTGAATCTGACTTGTGCCATGATCTTGAAGCTTGCACCTTGACAGGAAAATGATCTGAGCTGTTTCACCACCTTGTTAGTTTGCTTGTATCAAAACGGCTCGACTATGTTTGCGTTCATATATAAATATGTGTATATAGCATGTATGTGTGTATACATGTATGTATATATGTGTGGCTGATAGTTATGAAAATATATCAGCAGACGACTACATTGAGTTAGGGTTGTTCAGAAACAACTGGTTCTGATCAGCAAACTAGTGTAGTGTGTTGAGTCTGGTCAATGGGTAATAGAAATATATACATATCAGATCAAGTCATGAAAAATGATGAGAAACACACCAAAATTCTGAGGCAAATAAATTCTAGAAATAAAATAATATTTGCTAGAATATGAAATTATTTCTGTTCAAGATTACTGTGTGTGCTTCTGTTTGTGACGGGTGAGCAAATGACTGGACCGACTTGTAAGCTATGAAGACAAAAGCTAAAAGAACAAAGACAGAGAATGAGTGTATGTACTAGAGAGAGTCTGAATGAAAATGTACAATTAATGTAGAATGTTGTAGTTTATATGAAAATGGATATGAAATGAAATGTATATCAATGATGTATTCAAATAGTGGACTTAAAAAAATTGTACTGTTTGATATTGAAATAAAATATTCTATTTAAATAAAATACAGTGTGAATATTTATATTTATGTACAGTAGTATTTTATTTAAATAGAAATATTATATTCATGTCTGTTGTGTAGTATACCAGTACAGTTACAAATACATTTAATAATAAAATATATTTGGTTGTTATCATCAAACAAAAATCATATAATTGCGTATACAACAACGTTATATAAAACAATCTCCCCCTTTTGATGATGACAAATAAATATTAAGATTTTGAATCAAATAAATGTGTTTGAGAGTGAAGGACTGAACTCCCTCTATCTGAAAGCCCTCTCCCCTACAACATTAACTCCCCCTATAACTGTGCATGAGTGAAATGGAATGAAAATTGAATGTGATTTTCAAAATTAAAATATTTATAAAATATTCTCTCACAAATCAAAATCTCAATCCATTCTCCCCCTTTTGTTATCATCCAAAGAATGCAGAAATTAAAATATAGATGAAAAAATGAATAAAAATACAGTATCAGCTTAAGATGAAGAACGGTCATCATAAATCTCAACCAGTCAAACAAAAATCATAATATTCTAAGAACTAGTGGCATATTTCACATTTTAGAGAATGACAGATTTACGATGAAATTTATATAAATGGAGAGAGTTATAAAAATATGGGTTTCAAATTTATTTTTATTTTCATAGGAATTTTTGTAAAAATGAAGCTAAAAAACAGTGATGGATTTGGACTATAATTATAAATTCAATTTAAGTGACGCAATCAAATAATCTCAAATCCCAATAACTATCAATCAACAAATCATAATACGTCCTAAAATATTAGCACATTTCACGGATTAGAAAATGGATTGATAGGCTGGTTTTTATACACAAAGGAGAATTTCAGATTTATTTCAATTTATAGCACAATATATCTTTTATTTTTTATTTAAGAGCACACTGACCACGCAAAACCAGATCTTGGATTTAAAATGAGATCAGTTGCAGCTTATATATAAGTAATCTCATAACCATGCATAACCAGAGCTTAGATTTTTAAATGAGGTTAGAGAAACACTTATGTATTAATTATATTTTTCATTTCATCTTCAAAATAGAAAAACTCCTCGGTTTATAAAACCAATATGAATGATAGAAATGTGGTAGGTATAGAAATGTACTGTGAAATAAATTTATAAATTAATTATATTATGATATATGCTTCACTGTACCGGGATCATCAAAAAAATTTCAATTATGACTAATTTTGAATAATAACATAGTCCCATCTCTATCACAAATATTTCCACTGTTTATTCAAGATGATTTAAAAAATACTAAACTCTCCACATTAATACAAAATCATGATGAATGGAAGAATGATGATGGATTGAGAAGGTGTTCGTGAAATAATTGCCAATTCAAAGATATTATAATAAATGTTCAACCATCATGAAAATCTAAATAAAATCTCCTCTTATTGGTAAATATACTGTAGTCATAATTCATCACAAAATATATATACACAAAAAAATATAGCACTTCTAATCTGATACCACTTGATGTCTCTATTTACGACGATTTTAACATGACACTGGAGATGAACAAGGATATTACAAACAACAGAATTTTTATTCACAAAGCCCGAGCATACAAGATTAACCAATCAAGTAAATTAATTTCATCTATCAGAGCATGGTATATATTTGATACCAAAACAAGCAGTCACCAAAAAATATTTTCAAGAACTATATCTGAGCAGCACAAAATCATTTTCAAAGCAGACTTGTCAAGGAGATGTTTCAAAGATATTTCAGACAGTCAAAGAATGGTTCAAGATCCAAGATTAAATATATGGCTTATTTTAAATCATTTGAAGGGATATTAAAAGGTCGAGATTCAATGAATCAGTCACACCAGATTATAAATTTTAAATTCACGATGTGTGTGAGATTCAAGAAAACAATAATTTCAAATGATTTTAAACAAACAAATATTTAAATCAAAAAATCATGAAATAACAGAGAGTTTGAACACTGGATTTTCAAAGAATTTTTCCAAATTATTTCTGACAAGCCCAAAGAATTTTTTATAATATTTACATCAAGTTTGAAGACATATTCATGATCCAAAAATAATGGTTTACTCGAAATCACTTGAACAAATGTAAAACATGAGATAAAATGAATCAGTCACACAAGATTAATAATTTCAGATCTGACAGGTGTTTGAGATTGAAAATATCAAAAATTTCAAATGATCTCAAACAAACCAAAAATTAAACTAGACGATCATGAATAATAGTGAATTTCAAGACGTAAGCAATGATTCAAGATACTTCAAAATATCCAAGCCAATCTGAAAAATAATGATATTATCACAACTGATAAATATTGGTGTGTTGTACTAAGTATAATATTTCAAGCTTTTTTAAAATGGATTAGAAGAAACTCAAAACAGCAGAGGTGTGTGGAATTTCATTAAATATTCAGATTTTCAAAAAAATTAGAATTCAAATCAATAGTGTTCAAGATATGACAAGAATACATCAACACTGTTATGAATTCTGAAAACACAAAATAAACCTCAAAATAATTGCAGAAATTTACAAGTTTAAATTCAAGATCTGGAAATGATTAAAGCATTAGAGTTTTATACAAATGAAGTGAATTTCCAGAAAATATGAGTTCTACAACTGGAAATTTAAGAAAGCCCATAAAAAATATGGTAGTGTCAAATCAAAACAGAGGAGATAATCAAAATAAGCAGAAGGGGTAAAAGGAGGAATAAACAAAGAAAATAAAAACTGAGAATATTTACAAAGATGAGTTTAGAGATTATACCTGAAATCGATGTAAGCGAATGAATCTCTAACTCAACATACTTGGCCAAGGAACTCTGAATAATTCAAAGATGTGAAACAACTTGAAATCAATTTCTCTTTCGCAACGTGGTTCCTCAACCATCCTTCGATACCTAAGCATTTAGAGGATCGAGTGGTCTAACAAAATTTGTAAAACCACCCACAGTTTTGTTTATGACTTTAGGTACCCAGACTTGTTTATATAACAATCCATTCAAATCTATCTTTGTGCCTTTGGGAACCCAAATTTGTTTGAACTTAGTAAACATTGACTTTGTGGATTTAGGGAACTTCATTTGTTTAAATGGATTGTTATTAAACCAGTATTTGTTTTTATTGTGGTTGGCCTTTCCATAATAAAAGCAATTTGAAGAAATTGAGAAATTTTGAGAAGTTTGTTTTTCATTTGAGAATCTAAATCCAAGTCCTTTCTTATTTTCAAAAGAGGAATTATTTTTCAATAGAGAATTCAAAGAATTTTGACTGTTTGAAAACTTCTTAAATTTTAGCTCAAAAACATTAGCTTTGGATTTCAACAAGTTATTCTCATTTATAAGTTTTTCAATTTCTGCCTTAGACTTAGAAATCTCAGATTCAAATTGATTACTCTTCTCAATTTCAAGTTTTCCATTCTTAAATTTTAGCTCAAAAACATTGGCTTTGGTTTTCAACAAGTTATTCTCATTTATAAGTTTTTCAATTTCTGCCTTAGACTCAGAAACCTCAGATTCAAATTGATTACTCTTCTCAATTTCAAGTTTTCCAAATCCCTTGAGTTTTTTCAATTTCTTTTTCCAAATCATGATTTATTTCAGAAATTTCAATCTTATTGTTTTTCAAAGATATATTTCATTTTCATGGAACTTGGAGATCTCTTTTATTTCAGTTAATTATTTTTGAAAGATGTGCATTTATTGCATTTGAGATTTCTGATTCTATCGGTTTCAATCTTAAGCTCTTTCAGAATTGTTTCAGTTTTCAACAAATTGCCTTTTCCAAAAAAAATATGTTTGGAATTCTCAGTTGTCTTAATTTTATCCAACTCCTTTTGCAAAGCAATGTTTTATGAATTAGCTCATCTTCACGATTTTTCAAAATCAAAATTTCATTTACAAGCTGATTAAAATTTTCATTAAGATAAGCAGATTCTTTTTCTAAATTTGAATAATTTTTGCAATTGGAGTTTTCAAGTCTCTTAACATTTTCTAATTCCAAAACATCAATTTTTCTACCCAACTCAAGATTCTCAGATTTAAGATGTTTATTTTTCAGTCTGAGACTCTCAATAGATTTTGTTAAGTCAGTACAAAGATGAATTAAATTTGCCTATGAAAAAATTCCTGTTGAGTCTCCATCGCTATCATCATATGTTGAATCTTCATCTGTGACTCCTGTTAAGCACACATTTGAGTTTGAGTAGGCAATTGCGGGTTTTGAGCAGTTGTCTTCATTTCATCCATATTTTGCATTGAGAGTAATCCAAATATCCTGCGCAGTTAGACAGTGGGATATGAGATTAATCTGATTATTATTAAGATAAGAAAAGAGAATATGCATAACACGAGCATTAGTAATTTTATTCTTCTTATCTAACATATCACCCACATTTTCAATAACATTCCAATATTCAGAACTAACGGATTTTAAATAGAATTCGATTTTTGATTTCCAAATTAAAAAAAATCTATCCTATTGAAAATAATTGGGTAATTACTAGACTGACTTTCGATCTCGTTGGACTGACAACTGGGAAAATACATGACTCTAGAGTTAATGAAATTATCAGGCTCTGATACCACTTGAAGATCTAGAATATAATTTATGGCTCGTCAGTGGACCTCAGACACAGGTTTTACATCCGGCCTCTCGACATGGAATAACCAGTAGAAGGACATGTGGGGGTAAGAGTCAATGCTTCGCCTTCCATATCATAGATCACAAGGCGAGAACCCCCCGTCATGCATTAACCAGCTCTGATACCACTTGTTGGATCTAGATTAACCCTAGAGGGGGGGGTGAATAGGGTTTATTACAATTTTTCGCTGAGTTAAAACAGACGGGATATTAAAATAATAAACAGGTCGCAAAATGTAGTAGAAATAAAAGTGCAGAAAGGAAATAACACACAGAGATACCCAGCTTCGGCAAAACCCTGCTTACTGCTACATTTCTAAAGTTTCTACTAGGTGATATAACAGATCTCGCTTACATGACCATGTAAACTCGCGAACCCCTCGCTCTTATTCTAACCCTACGCTCAAAACCCTAGACTGATATATATCCCCTAGACCAAATTTTCCCTAGTTTTACAGACTCTAGTAAACTGCCAGTTAACACCCTAACAGGTACCCCTAGTATTTTACAGACACTAGAAACTGTTTGATCGAAACCAAAAGAAACTAGAAAAAATACATTAAAAATAAACAAAGAAAAACCCAAGAAAAAATTTAATCCTCCCCTTTAATAAATCTGGCTTAGCCAAGAGTAAAGAAGGCCGACCCGTCCATTTCTTTGCTATTCCGATCACTTTCACTTTTCAATGAAAATGGCGGCATGGAAAAAAATAGGGTTTCTCTTTGAATCCCAAATTGAAATCGAATCTCGGTTGCTTGAATTGGATTGATGAGATCTCTGATTGCTTGCTTCTTTGGTTGAATGCTTGGCTCTCTCTCGTCACCGATTTGGGATTTTTATCTCGGGCTCTTGATCGAAAAACTTGTGAGTAACATAAATTTGATTTTGCTCTTGAATTTTTGTTGTTGTTTTCGATAAGCATGCCAGTGATGTATGTGGTGTATTATAGGGTTATAGAAAAACCCTAATTGCTCTAATTTCTTGCAATTGACGACTTGGCTGATTTGAATGGATTCCTCTTTTGATAGACATGGCTTTGAAATTGAGATGCGTGATTTCCTCTTTTGTTTTTCTTGCATTCGTTGATTGGAATGAAATTTTTTGCTTTGAATTCGAAAGAATTATTTCTAGCTATATATGATAAATTGATAAGCAAAAACTCTGAGATAAAAACACTTTCCCGGAATTGCTTTCTCCCTTTAAAAATGTTGCCAAAAACAACTTGAGAAAATTCTGGTTTCTGGAAACAAAAACGAGCAATTTTCTGCTAAAAGTACATCTGGAGTATTTCTGGAAACACTTGCATACATGAATTTCAATCTTGCCGAATATGACTAGAAAACTGGAATGATTCTTTGAAAAATGCACTGATTGCCAAAATTATTTTCTTGCCACATATAATTGCGTGTTTTTTTGGAATTATAATCAGGATATTTCTTGTCATTTTTATTCCACTATAAATTGGCATGTGAAAGAAATTTTTGCCTGAAAAACTTGTGTCTGGCCACCTTCATTTCTGTTAACAAATATGAACATTCTTGGCTTGTTTGTATTAGTGCATACATGAAGTTGCACTTGTATTGTTTACTCTGAACAGACCATTATCTCGTATGTGATTATTTCTGAAAAACTCAAAAATGCTTATCTGATGAAATCTTGAGTTTTGCTTAACTATTCTGGACTGTGTAAACAACTTGCCAAAGAAAACTTATTATTTCTACCTTTGACTGCACTCGAATGAATGTTGCTCTGTCCATTTCCATTTTGTTGACCTGAGTTGCTGGCCTTTAGCACTTGCATTCGGGTTGCCTTGAACTTGTCACTTTTGCTTGTTCTTGTATGTTGGCTTGTGAACCGTGCATACATGTTGCACCTGACTCATTGTCTTTGTTTCACCCTGAGTTCCTTTGTAAAATCTTTACCATTCATGCACTATGTTTTTCTGCACATAACTTGTTTACTTGACCATGAAAAAGATTTGTCCATCCTATTTGCACTTGTAGACTTTGTATTCACTGAGTTCACATTTGCTTAGACTTTGCATTTAGCTGCCATGCTGCATTGATCCTTATGAGCTCCTTGACATGCCTTGCATTTGAATCATGTTTTGCACCACTGTGACATGTATTTGAATTTTGCTATCACCATTGTAAAAACTACTGCTATGTTGCTCCAACTTGATATTGATTAAGTGAATATGAACTGCCTTATGCATGTTAGCCTAATGCACCAATATATACATGCTTTAGTTTGATCAGCTGCTATTTGAACTCTTGAGCTCAACCACTTGCTGTTGAGTACATGATTAGTTCACCATTCACATATGCTTGCACCATTCATGAATCTTCTGGGATGCACCAAACTGTGTGGCTGACAGTTATGAAAATATATCAGTAGACGGCTACATTGAGTTGGGGCTGTTCAGAAACAACTGGTTCTGATCAGCAAACCAATGTAGTGTGTTGAGGCTGATCAGTGGGTAGTAGAAATATATTCATATTAGATCAATCATGAAAAATGATGAGAACCACATCAAAATTCTAAGGCAAATAAATTTCAAAAATAAAATAATATTTGTTAGAATATGAAATTATTCTTGTTCAAGATTACTGTGTGTGTTTCTGTTTGTGATAGGTGAGCAGATGACAGGACTGACTTGTAAGCTATGAAGACAAAAGCTGAAAGAACAAAGACAGAGAATGAGTGTATGTACTAGAGAGAGTCTGAATGAAAATGTACAATTAATGTAGAATGTTTTAGTGTACATGAAAATGGATATGAAATGAAATGTATATCAGTGATGTATTCAAATAGTGGAGTTAAAAAAATTGTATTGTTTGATATTGAAATAAAATATTCTATTTAAATAAAATATTGTGTGAATATTTAAATTTATGTACAGTAGTATTTTATTTAAATAGAAATATTATATTCATGTCTGTTGTGTAGTATACCTGTACAGTTACAAACACATTTAATAATAAAATATATTTGGTTGTTATCATCAAACAAAAATCATATAATTGTGTATACAACAACGTTATATACAATACAATCATGCTCATTATCACCCCGTTGGACGTTGACCAGTTTCATCGTCTTCCTTCGAAGTTGCTTCATATCATGCTCGACAATACGAGTCGGCCTGCGGTTCCCAACCGCCTCGGGTTCTACTTCAATGTCATCCAACTGATCCGGTGAAATAGTCATATCGGGGTCGTGCACGAACTTCCTTAACTGGGAAACATGAAATATGTTGTGAACTCCTGCCATCTTGTCAGGTAATCCAACTTGATGCGCTAAATCCCCAACTTGCTCGAGAATTAGGAATGGACCAACAAACCTTGGTGCTAGCTCGCTTCTCCTTCTAAAATGAATTAAATGCTTTAACGGAGAAATCTTGATGAATATCAAGTCGCCAATGGAGAATTTCAACTCTCTCCGTCTTTTATCAGCATAACTCTTTTGCCTATCTTGGGTAGCCTTCATTCGTTGTTGGATAACCTTGATCTTATCTCAGGTTTCTCTTATCACATCCGGTCCAAGCACAAATTTCTCACCGGTTTCTAACCAACATGATGGTGAGTTGCACGGTCTTCCGTATAAAGCTTCAAATGGAGCCATACCAATACTAGACTGGTAACTATTATTATATGCGAACTCATCCCATGATCCTCCAAAATCCAATATGCAAGCCCTCAAAAGATCTTCTAATACTCGATTCACCCTCTCTGTTTGACCATCAGTTTGAGGATGGTACGCGGTACTGGGATGTAATTCTGACCCTAAAGCCTCTTGCAAGCTCTTCCAAAATCCACTAGTAAACAATGGATCTCGGTCACTCACAATGCCTTTGGGTACTCCATGAAATCTCACTACCCACTTCATATATAGTTCTGCTAACTTAGCTGTTGTTCTATTCGACTTGACAGGTATAAACCTTGCACTCTTGGTTAATCTGTCCACAATCACCCAAATGCTATCATAGCCCGATCTAGTCCTTAGTAACCCATCAATGAAATCCATTGAGACTTGTTCCCATTTCCATTCTGGAATTTCCAATGGTTGCAGCAAACCACTAGGCTTCTTTTGCTCGGCTTTAACTAGCTGGCAATTTATGCATTTGGATATAAACTTCCCAACGTCTCTCTTCATTCCTTCCCAGTGGTAGGTCTGCTTCATGTCTCGATACATTTTGTTACCACCGGGATGTATAGTCAGTTTTGAGTGATGACATTCTCTAATAACTTCATCTCTCAATCCATTGACATTAGGTACAACCACTCTCCCATTCTATCGAAGCCATTCTTCTCGATCAAGCCCATACTTGTTCATTTCCCCATCGATACCTATCTCTAACTTGGAGACGATTTCCAATTGATTAGGATCGTCCCTTTGACTGGAAACAATCCACTCAATCAAGGTGGGTTTGATCGTCAAACTTGCTAACATTTCTAGATCTAATTCGCACTTCGGTCTGAAATCATACCCTGCGATATACTCCAGTTGCTTCCATTCCAGAAACATAGCCCCTAAACTGGCATGTCTCCTACTCAATGCATTAGCTACCACATTGCCCTTCCCGAGTGTGTATGCGATATCGAAGTCATATGAAGCCAAGAACTCTAACCATCTCTGCTGATGGATATTTAAATCTTTCTAGGAGAAAAGGTACTTTAACGACTTATGATCAGTAAACAACTTGAATCTTTCTCCTAAGAGATAATGTCTCCACATCTTCAATGCGAACACGATCGCTGCCAATTCCAAATCATGGGTAGGATATTTTTTCTCATGCGGTTTCAGCTGTCGACTAACATAAGCTACAACCCTACCTCCTTGCATTAATACGGCACCTAGTCCGATACCACAAGCATCCGTGTATACCGTCTTCTCTTCATTCCCTTTAGGGATAACTAACACTGGTGCACACGTCAACTTCTTCTTTAGGCCCTTAAATGCCTTCTTACACCTTCCGTCCCAGACGAAAGCTTGATTCTTCTTGGTCAACTGAGTTAATGGTGCCGCTATCTTGGAGAATCCTGAATAAATTTACGATAATATCCAGCTAATCCCAAGAAACTTCTTACTTCTGTTGCATTCTTGGGCGTAGACCAATCTTGCACCATAGCCACTTTTGCAGGATCCACAGCGATACCGTTTTCTGAAATGACTTGGCCCAAGAATCTCACTTCCCTCCTCTAGAAGTGACACTTAGAAAATTTCGCTTTTAATTGGTGTTTTCTCAACACCTCCATCACTATCCTCAAATGATCCTTGTGTTCTTCCTCTATCCTTGAGTAAATAAGGATATCGTCCACGAACACAAGAACAAACTTATTCAATTGATCCCTGAATACCCTATTCATAAGATCCACGAAATATACTGGTGCATTGGTCAATCCGAATGGCATGACCAACCACTCATGGAATCTAGACGGCGCTCGAAATGTTGTTTTGTGAATTCTCTCAGCTGCTACTAGGTGTTGATGAAATCTTGTTGCGAGATCCAACTGGGAGAACACTCTTGCTCCTTTCAGTTGATCAAACAAATCACATATCCACGGAAGAGGATACTTATTCTTCCTAGTCACCTTATTCAACTCGCGATAGTCTACATATAATCGAAGGGAACCATCTGCCTTAGTGACAAATACAACTGGTGCCCCCCACTTGGAGACACTTCTTCAAATAAATCCCTTCTTCAAAAGATCGCTTACTTGCACCCCGAGCTCTCGCTGCTCTCTTGGTGCCGTACGATGAAGTACATCACTATAGGTCAGGCATCTTTCACTAAATGAATACGGAACTCAATCTTTCTATGTGGTGGAAGTCCAGTCACTTCCTCGAAGATATCCAAATACTGTCCAACAATGGGAACCCTTGATAACTCGTCCTGCGAAATGTCGAGGGAATTTAGAAAACTAGCCATCACCTCATCACTAGGTAGGCCACCAAACACAACCCTCCGCCCATCATCCGCCCTAATAGTCACCAAAAATCCCTCACAGTCTACCACCACCCCATATATTTGGAGCCAATCGACTCCCAAAATAATGCTATACCTAGTAAAGCCCAAAACAAAGCAATCACAAGCAAACATACATCCATGACTCGATAAGACCAAATTACGGCAAATCATGCTAAGGCTAGTTGAACCACCGATTGGGTTCGTCACCACTAAAGGTCTGTCAACCATCTCGGGTTCCAATTCCAACCCATCTACCAGGTCACTGGATATGAAGGAATGGGAAGCCCCGATATCAAACAATACTTGAACAAGAACATCATAAATAGAAAGCATACCTTTAATAACGATATTCTTTCCCTTCTCCGTCGCAATTGGGGCATTCAATGAAGAAGGAACGACATTGATAGCATATGCTTTCACAATGTGATTCTCTTTAGGAGGTTGTGGACATTTCTCCTTGTGATGTCCCACTTGGCCGCAATTGAAGCACTTCCTATCCGCTGGCTTTGCTCGACATTCTTTAGCATAATGGTCCTTCTTGCCACAGCTAAAGCACTTAACATCTTTCTTATTCTTTTTCTGACCATCCTTAGCTTGGTTCTGCTTCCTCTTATTCTGAGAATTATTCTTGCCTCCGCCGCTTTCCTGCGGCTTCGGTCCCTCTGCAGATGTAACAACGACCTCAGTCTTTGGCTTAGGATAAAGGCTCTCTAATCTCAATGCTTTCCCAGCAATCGATTCAAAAGTCTCATCAATATGGTTTATAAGCCTTTCCCCCAAGTGCTTATCTAAGCCTGTTATGAACTTCTCATTCTTCTTCTTGGGAGTATCGATAAGAGATAGTCCATATTTCGATAAGGTATTGAACTCAGCAATACACTCTGAGACTACCCTATCATTCTGCTTAAGCTCTAGAAATTTCCTAAACAATTCGGATTTATGAGCAGTTGGGATAAACTTGTCACAGAAGCGAGTCTTAAACTGATTCCATGTAACTTGATCCTCAGGAGTTGCTGCCTTAATAGAATTCCACCAATTCATTGCCCGTCCTTGCAGTTGATGCGATGCTATCTTTCTCTTCATTGCATCATCAATCACTAAGTCCTCGAAAATGCGCTTACAACTATCGAGCCAATCTTGGACATTCGTAGCCGATTCCGTTCCGTGGAACGACTTCCGACCAAGACTAGTGTAGTTCTTACATAGCTTGGGGAAATCGGCCCTAGGCGCCTACACCGCTGCATCACCACCATTAGCAGCATTAGGAGCTGCTCCCTGAACATCCCTAAGCATATCTCGCATGAAGGTAGTAAACATCATCCTCATATCAGGATCATTCCTATTATTGGCCCCTGAACTCGTACTCCTCGTATATCGGCTCATCATTCAATCTGTAAAGAGAAAACGATTAACCATCTCCATAGTAGTGCCAGTGCAGTGCGACTTCATCCTTAGATATACTATTAGTATATATATAGCTTTTGAAAACCAAAATATCACAAATACATGCTCTCATATATGTATACTATATCTCCCTGATGTCTTCCCCTGGGTTAACTACGCAACCTAGAGCTCTGATACCAAGTGTGACGACCCTCCCTGAACCAGCTGACAATTCCCTAGAAATGCGTTGTACAAATGCCTAACCAGCACAGGACAGCCATCAAAGGAAAAGGGATTTGAAACTATGAACTAATAAGGAACCTGTAGTATATCTCACAGCACATGGAACAAAATATAATAATAACATAACTTGATATAAAACAGGCGAGACAGTGCATAAGCTGAAAACTAAACCATCATAGCAGCGGAAAATCCAAAATACAGCTTATGATCCAAACCATCTTTATTACAACTTTTAAAACTATATCTAAAGCAAAATAGGAAGGTACACTACTAATGCCCAAAGTAGTGACCAACAACAACGCTGGGAGAATATATGGGAATAATACGTGTAAGCCTCCTGCTCGTCTCCGGACAGCTACTCGTGCGTAACCAGCTAACATGTCTCTAGTCTACTCGTTCAGGAGCAACCAGAGTGATAAGAAGAGATATAAAACTCTGGGTCAGAAAAAATTCTGCTATGAGCGATAAGCAGCAAAAACAGAACAATAACAGGTATACATAACCATACCTGAACCTGGACCTGCAACCAAAGAGTTAGCACAACCGTGTGTACAATACTCTAAGTTGATACTAGCACATGGTGTGAAAATAATGGGGAGGGGGCGTGCATGTCATGGTGATAGTAAACATCAAACATAGCAATCATCCTCACATCTCTCACTCAGTGCGTAAAGTGTACGATATCCACCACTTTGATCACCCAATTCTTTGTTACGACCACTCTGCCCCCATGGAGTCATGATGGCTCCACTGCACTGATCCGTAACCACTAATACTTTTCTATGTCCACTCTGCCCCATGGAGTCATGACAACTCCACCGCACTGGCTCATTGCCCTGCTACGATCACTTTGCCCCATGGAGTCATGACAACTTCACTGCACTGATCCATAGCCAACATCCGTCTTTCAGTGGTGAGTCGAAGCTATAGACATCAATAATCTCTTTGCATACGTCCCGCAGCAAAGTCTAAATCATGAAGTTAATTCGTTGATCCCTATTTGGATCCTGAGTAATAACCTTTCATTTGGACTTCCCTTGCATCTCGGGTTTTGGTCGAATTGGAGTTGGTCTTCAGAAGAGTCGTCGTGTAGTAGTAGGAGTACACATCCAGTTCAGTTAGGATATACCACACTCAAGCTTTCTTTTCGGTTCAGTCTGCTCCACTCGATTTGGTTCAGATATAAGGTGTTCGAGTTCTCCATTTGATTCGGTTCGAATGAAACGGTTCGGTTCAGCGCTTCCTCTCCATCTCCAGGTTCCGGTCCAGTCATTTCTTCCACCTCTGATCCAACCCCAATTCCCGATCTGATCCTTTGTTAGTTCATATGGCCTTCCTTGTTGCCATGTTTTACCTCTTGTGCTAGGTTCCGATCCGGTTCGGTTTCTCTGCTCAGTTCTCCGATCCGACCCGAGCCCCATAACCCGATCCGATCCGAAACCCTGCACATTTTCCAACAATCACATATCGTCCATTTTCGCCATACGACGACATTTTCAACCATTATAACTTTACTAAGCAATCATAAAACATACTAAACAGTCATAACAACATGTATAATCAACCATAAACACCAAAACGATGAATAATCATGTCAACATGGATCAAACATACCCAAAACCCATGTTTTTCCCTTTAATCATGTTTAGTCAAATCTAACATTAGGATTAGCAAAACATGTCCAAATTAACCCAAATTTTTATCATAGCGCTAAAATAATATATAATAATTTTTACATATTTTTCCAGAATTTTACCATGCATAATTTCGCTAATTATCACTAATCACCCTAATTAGTCGTAATTAGTGAAAAACAATGCAAATCATTCACCTTAGCCATAATTAAACTCTGAAATTAAAAACTCTGCTGTTATAGCATGAATCCCAATACGTAGCAGCAGCTCCCACCCTGATTTGACGCTAATCCGCCTTGATTTGACGTAGTTTTGCTTAATTAGTGATTAGAAGGTATTTTGGGGATGTTTATGAGGATGGAGGCCATTACTAGGGTTAGAGAAATGTTTTAGGAGGTTGGAAAAATGAAGAGGAACCATTCTCTAACTTAATTTCAGCCTCCCCATAACCCTAATCCCGAAATGGGTTATGGACTTAGCTGCTAATTACCCTATTTGGCCCGGTTAAGCTGTTTTCACCTTCCAAATCTTGTTTCAGCCATATCTCCCAAACGGTAAGTCCGTTTGATTAATGTGACAACTCTACGGAAAGGTAAACCATCATCCGAATCCAATGGAAGTGGTCTCAGGTCAAAAATACTTACCAATCAAAAGTTGTAGGCGAAACAAGACTTTCTAGGGGCAAAACGATCATTTAAAATTCGGCAAAAACCGTGAACATGGGAAATGACCCCAATAGTAGTTCCCCAAAGTTACACGACTGTACGACCTCGAATGAAATAAATATTCTATGATCCTTCTATACGTAGAATGCGGGTCGTTACAAAGATATTGAAGATTTAGTAGTTCAACCAACTTGGCGCCAAATTTTGAATTTGAATTTTGAATGAATGGACACTTCAAATACTATATAAAGGCCCAATAGTCATGTCTCTTATCACAATCTCTTCTTCTTCTTCTTCTCGTTTTCTATTTTCAATCAAACTTTCAGGAGACATAACTTCTTCGTTTCTTGACGGAATTGACGAAATCAGTGGTAAATCGAAGAGAAATCCAAGGACTACGATCTAGTAACAGTTTGGGTTGAATTTGGATCGTACTGGGGTGCAGCAAGTCGAAATAGTAAGAGAAAAACAGAAAATCCCATAATAGTTTTTCCATTTTGGATAGTCAACTTCGAATCGCCATATCTCACTCAATATTTATTGGAATTTGATGATCTACCCGTCAAAACGATCGCAAGAACGAGAACTATAATCTGGAAAAATATTTCGCATAAAATAGACTAACCTGTGGATGCAATTTGAAGATAACCTTTGACAGTTTTGATTTCCTTCTCTCTTTATTCACCAAAACTTTGTTTGATCATTACTTGATCAATTCTTGACGGATTTACATGAAACTAGTGGCGTTGCAAAGCAAATGAAGAGAATTACAGTATGAAGATAAGTTTTAAATGAAATCCAAAGTTATGAAGTGATCTGGTACCCATTTCTTTGCTAATTTATATTATATATATATCCATTTCTTCTTGATGTCTCTTCACCAACCGTTATTACTTTTCTCCTCTTTTTAATTTCTTTTCAGAATTCTAATTTTCAATAGCCACCATTTTGGAATTTGAATTTCCAATAGCCACATCAACTATCTTTTCAGAGTTTGATTATCCAATAGCCATATACACATCTTTTCCTGTAAAACAACACAACTTTTCTAATAATCAAATAACTTTTCAAATAATTCAAATGTCTTTTTCAAATATTCAAAGGACTTTTCAAATAATTAAAGGACTTTCCAAAATAACTAACTACAATTATATCATGATTGGTTTGTAACATATCAAAGATTTCAAAATTTAAAAAATTTCAATTTTCAAATTTTCAAATTTCAAAAATCAAATAGTAATTTGATTTTTCAATAAAATTGAATGAAACCTATCTTACACTAATGCAATACATAAATTTAAACTATTGTTATAAATAATTTCAAAATTTTCCATTTAAAATTTCAAAAATCAGATTATGAATTTTTGAAAGACCATGCTCTGATACCAATTGTTAGGATTGCAGAAAGGACCGTTAAGGCAAAACAAACACTAGAGGGGGGTGAATAGTGTTTGTGAGAATCTAAATAAAATCTAAAACTTATGTGAATTACAGAATGAATCAAACACCACAAATACAATCACACACACAAATTCAAACACAGATGCAAAATAAACAGAAATAAAAATGCAGAAAAGGAAAGAACACACCAGATTTTATACTGGTTCAGAATGCTCCTACATCCAGTCCCGCACAACGCTGGATTGCGTTGAGTTTTATTACTATATCAATAGTCAAG
Source organism: Allium sativum (assembly GCA_030737875.1). Classification (NCBI taxonomy): domain Eukaryota; kingdom Viridiplantae; phylum Streptophyta; class Magnoliopsida; order Asparagales; family Amaryllidaceae; genus Allium; species Allium sativum. Next base: position 711,533,169 of record CM060924.1, on the reverse strand, counting down.
TAAAACCTCCTTGATTTCACAGCTATAAGGGATACCACTGATTCCTACTTCCTTGATTTCACGGCTACAAGGAAAACACTGATTCCTACTTTCTTGATTTCTCGGCTACAAGGAAAACACTGATTCCTACTTCCTTGATTTCTCGGCTATAAGGAACACATCAATTCCTACTTCACTCAACCCAAGTAATTACAAATATCCCTATAACTCTTCAATAGCACTTGATTCAGAGAGAGATGAGAAGAGAGTGTAGAGAGAAGAAGTTTGATCAAAACGGAAATGAATTCGGCATAGTATAAGTAGTTAGAAATCATAAAAATGATAAAGATTAATTATATAATGAAAGAGAGTGAAAGTGGAGAAGAAGAGATGATTAAAAATTCGAATTCAATCCCTTTTTATAGTGTGTGAAAGGCTGAAACATTTCAGATAGTGAAAAGACACTTCCTTTCAAATTTAAATTTCTGACAGTTATATGTCGACATAGTGTTTTATGTATGTCGGCATACTCTAGTGTAAATTTGAATTTTAAATATCTTTCAAGCGAATTCATATAAATATAATTATGGAAATTCTTGAATAAAAATATAGTGTTGTAAATTAATATTAAAAAGTAGAAAAACATATGAAAACATAAATTTAAACTATATAAACATATTATAAAATTATAAGGTTTTAAATATATAAATAAAAAGTATAAAAACATAAATATATATAACATAAGTTTGAAAAACAAAGATAAAATATAAAATATAGAAAAAATAAAATAGAGAGAATTGAGGATAGAATTTGAAAATCCGAATTTGAAAATCAGAATTTGAAATTGAACTTGGAGTGCTATCTAGAGCCTTACAAAATCTGGACTCTATAACTATATTAATCTTGAACTATTGAAATCTTGAATACTCATGAGTCTTGATATTACGCTTAATTTCGAATCTCTATCATCTTTAAACTGTACAGTCTTTAGTAATATTTCCTGTATATAATTCCTGCATATGTGTGTGTATGTATATATATGCTATACAGAAGTGTTAGTATATATTTTGTAATCAATGATAATTGAAATAAGGTTGTTGCCATCAAAACTCCATTCTCTAACAATTTAGATATATATGATAATAATAATTTATTATTAATTAATTTGTTTTTTGGAATTAAATATAATATCAATATTATATAAGCCTTAAGAATAATTATTTTCCAAACGACCTCCGTTTTTGACGAAATGAATTTTATTGGAATACGTATATGTAATTTTTGTCATATTTCAAATTTGGGGTCAATCGGAGTTGTTTTGTGAGCGTGCGATATTTAAAGTGAACTGATGAATAAATTGTAATTAAAATAAAGCTATTTATGCAACAGAATCAGATTTCGACGAAACAAATTTCATTGGGTTCGAAACGTTAAGAAGTAGTAGTGTGGTCATTTTCGTCGCGTTTGGAGTTCGTGTGTAGCAATGCAAATATAGAGTGTCCACATTATATAACAGTAGATTATAATATTCGAAGTATAACGGAGTGACAAATCAAACAACTAAAATAATAAAACTTAATCCCTCAGAAAATAAATAGAAGTGCATGCCTACGTAAACATTTCTTCACCTATCTAAGTACCTACCTAATGCCCTAAGCACAAACATACCTAAAAGCTCCCATCAAAGAAAAAAAAAACACTGGCCATGTCTCTACCCTGTTTCTTTCTGCCACCCTACATATTAAACCATGCCTATAAGTTGAACCATAAACTGACTTGATCCTTAAAATCAAAACATGCCTACAATTGGTTCTTACACACGCACATGCCTAGTGAGAAGACGCCACCCTATATACTTGGCTTCCAAGTATCATCATTATAAATACAAAAGAGCAGCCTTCATTTATCTGCTTTAGGAAAAAAGTTGCAAAGCCAAACCGATATATCTCATTCAAAAATCAAAATCAAACTCTTCTCTCCTCTAAAAATCATGAAACAGGCTTATTTAGATTCGTAAGGAGCTGCTCTTCAACCTCATACTCTTTTTTCTGGGTTCGACATCATGTTCATTCGATGTTCAATAGTTAGGGCTGAGTTTTTCTCGGAATGAAGGAAGGTTGGTGTTGTTTTAAGTGCGTATTGGGATCAGATGGTGAAGGAGCACCGGGTGTGAGGTTTTAATGAGTTTGCTGTCAAAAGGTGATGCCTCATGTACGAGGCTGGCCAAATTCGAAAGTTATACTGGTGGCACGAGCTTCGAATGATTGTATGGGGATGGTTTCTTTCATGATGGGAAGAGTGTTGTCGAGGTTTTTCGGTGGATTCATTGAAGAATGAAGGAGCTTGGATCATGAGAAGCACGGCCATGGAGTTTTGTTATTGGATTTTGCATTTGAATGTGGTAAGGAGAAGAAGATGTGGTAGATTAGGCGGGTGGGTTTGGTTGTTGGGCTGGCTTAAGTGGGTAAGGCCCAATTTTAAAATAAGAATTGAAGTTTAATTTAGATTTAAATAGTGTATTAAATTATAATGTTTATAACCTATTCGTTCGTTATCAAGATTGCACAAATTTGGTACCGATGGATCCATATTGAGGAGCACTACATTATGGAGTTGGAACGAACGAAATTGGAAGCAGTTGTAATTTTTAATTAAATTAAACGTCGGTTTAATTTAATTAAAACAAACAATTTTAACGATAGAATAAAATCAAGGTGAGTATTACTCAGTTGTCCCACTTATATTTTATATAAGTATAGTTTAATATTTGTGTGCTATGTTTGCTAATTGTTGGATGATTTGATGATTGTTCAGATATATGCTGAATATTTTTATATAACCGATTTAAATTAAATGTTCATTTAATTTAATTAAAACCGATCATTTTTTTTTTCGATGTTTCCAAATGAGGTAACTTATCTTGTTGGCTGCATTTATAATAATATAAACGTATTAAATTAAATTGGATACTTGATTTTCATTGTTGATTGGTCGTTATCGGTTGAATTAATTGTTCATGTTTATAATAAATTGTCGTATTGAATAAATGATTTTATTTGAGGTAACCTATTTGGATGTAGGGAAAAATAGGTTGGAGGGATCCAACTAGATTCCTCAAATTTATTGGTTATTTTCATATTACAATTATAAGAACTATTTGACTAATCTACTTGGATGATTTATATGATTATTGATCGTTGAATCTAAATTCAAAGTTTATTTTATTATTAACCAATAGGCAGTATTGGTTGAGAAACTGGCAGTAAATGGCCTAAAAATCCATCGTTTTATAAATATTGATTTACCGTCAGGTGAATCAACAGAAATGAAGTTATAAAAATTATTTTATAACTAAAAATAGATTTTTTAATCTATAAATTTAAATGAAAGTTTATAAAAAGGAATAGATATTTATTATTTAAGTTATAAGTTATTATTTAATGGTTTTATAAAGTAAATTCTTATGTTAATAAGATTTATAAGCAAGTGAGCAGAAATCAACCAAAGGGTTGATAGTTAGATTAAATTTTTCCAAGAAATTATTAAATGAGATTATTCAAAGTAATTAGATTATAAACTAATTCAAATGGAAGGAATAATTGAATTTGATTAACTTTCAATTTTATTTATAAATAAGATTTTAGCAAACAAATGTCTAAACTGAAGAAGAATTCTTAAGAATTTATTTATCTTGAATTAAAGTTATATAAAAGTAAATCATCGAGTTGTTTGTTATTAATAAAGTTAAGTAATATTTTAAAAATCTTCTATATAAATTAACTATTCTATTTTTAGTTAATAAACAAGTTAACTACTTCTACTGTAGTTGATGATGTAGAAAATTATTATTTTAATTAATAATAATTTAAATGATTACTTTCAGTAAGTAATCGTGTTTGAAATGAAATCTAGTTGAATTTTGGAAGGAGTTTATAAATGGATTTTATAGTAAACCCGAGTTTTTATAAACGAAGTTATAAAAGAGATTTTAAGCCAATATGATAGCTTAAAATAAATGTTACTTAATATTTGAATTAAGTAAAGGAAATCGAGATCAAAAAGGGGTTTTATGTCAAACCAGAGTGTATAAACGAGGTTTATAAAAAGAGATGTGAAGTTATGGCGTTAATTTTAAATTAGTGTTACTAAATAATGAAATTAAGTGAAATGGATGAAATTAAAACAAGATTTCCAAGAGGGAATGGTTGAATGGATTAGAAAAAGGGATTTTTGTAATTAAATTTGGTATAAGATTTAGTAATAGGATTTGTAATAAAAATAAGGGTTATAAAACAATTAATTTAAAAGAAGTTAAATTCTAAAAGTTTATGTTTTAGTGAGCAATTACTCAATCAACGAATTAAGTAATAATAGTTATATTTAAAAAGGAGATTTTCGAAGGTAAGAAGGTTTTATAAAACCATATTTTAAATAAAATAGTTAAATAGGATTCGTTTTGATATTGGAATGAATACTGGTTTTTTAAACACAACTCATATTTATCTTAAGATAAGAATGTTGTTGATCAAGGTCTGAGAGGTAATTAAAATACCCCCAACTTGAACGATTTACAGATTATCGGAGGATGATATTAGTTGTAATGATAAAAATGTTAGAAGTAAATTATTAGGAGAAATCATAGTGCAACGTTATTGGAAGGGTTTGAGAATGTGAAATGATATTCTTAAAGTAAAAGAAAAAAAAGAAGTTTTTTATGAAAATATAACGATATTTTTGAAGTAAAGAGATGAGGGTTAGAATGGGTTTATTATAAAAAGATACGTTTCAATTATTGTTTTCTAATAACGAAACAAAACCGATTTTGTAACTAATGTTATGAATGATAAGTTGAATTGATTTCCCAATTATAGATAATAAGTAATGTTGCAGCAAATGTTTTGAAATGATAGTTAATTGGGAAATTGGATATGATTATAAGATATTTTTCTAAGTACTAAAAAGAAATGGTTTTGAGAGTATTAGTGCATTAAAATAAGAAGTGAATGTTGTGTTTAAGGATTTAGAAGTTTTAATTAGCCATTAATTAATTATTTTTAATGAACAAGGCCAAGTGACGTTGTGTACTAAATCGGTGGATCCATTTTATTTTTATGGTTGTTTATTTTGATAGTTAAATAACCGACTATTAAAAATATGGCCTAATGCGTTGTTGGTACAGGAATACCATTATATTACTAACGAATACATAAACGAAGAAGATATCAGATGCTGATCAAGACGGAGAAATTGAAGACTGTATATTTTCATAAGCGGATGAACTATAGTTGAATTTCTTTAGCTGATCCTTAGAAATATTTTGACAATGATTCTATTGTGATTAGAATATTCGGATTGCAAGGACTACTCGGTACTAATCCATAGGGTAATTCCTAGGATGTGGTGGGAGGGTGCCTTCGGTTCATCCTTCTCCTAGTTGACTTGTATGGACGAATGTATGATAGAGTTTTTTTTTTTGCAAGGCTGACCGGTTTTTATAGTGTTCCGTAACACTTTATTATTAAAGGAAAATAAAAGATACAACTCACACAGGTGATATACAAAATGTATATCCACTACACAATTCAGATTCCCACACAGGGGAGGTTCACGAGTACATTGTTGAGTACATTGTTCCATTACTACCAATACATCAGTTCAGTACATTTTCACTACATAGTGCATTAATGCACTGAGAAGAGAATTCGGCATTTATCCGTTATCAAATGGTATGTTCCCCTTTGTTCTAGTCATGCTACGAGTTTGTGGCGATCTCCCGGCACTGAAGCTAGAAGAGGGGGCCGACGAGTTCACCACCACAGGGTCAGGTGGCCTAGCTTTATAGCCCGGTGGTGGTGGTAGGTGTGCATATGGGTTCAGGTTCGGTTTCATACATTTGTCATTCCTTGCTTTCTCTATTTTCCTGCTTTGCATTGCTGTAAAGTTTTTGGCCATCAACTCCATTAGTTTTCTTTTCTCGTTACAAGTAAAGGGATCATAATCACCACTTTCAATCTCTGTTCCAAGCTTCTCTATCGTTTCCTGTACTGTTAGCTCTACGTTGATTTTCTCCTTTTCCTTCTGTTTTATTTGCTTCACCTTTACTGTCGTAGTAGCATCTGCAATGTCAAAGTTATTTAGTAAAAAACCATCAAGTGCTCCTTCCATTTCACAATTAGTTGTGTCTATCTATTTCTCTTTGGTGATAGCTTCATCGCATTGTTCATGCAAAGTGCTGAGAACAGGTGATGAGAGCTGCATCCTATTTAGTGGTGAACTGCTTTGAAGAAACCTGGCTTAAAACCAAACTCAGCGCACACTTGAGATTCGATACCACTGAATGGGATTGACACATCAAAACCTCCTGAAGCCATTGTTAGCTCGAAACCAGTAACATCATCTAATATTGTTTGCAATGCAATTACATTATCATCAGATATGTCTGCATTGTCAACATATTCATTGTTGTGTTGTTCTTCAGAAGGATTTTCCTCCTCATGTAACTGTTGCACACTAATATTTTCACTACTCTTGTTTGCATCCTTTTCAACACAGCTGCCTTCCTTACTCAGTTCAGCATAAACAGTCTTTTCAGTTACACCATTTGTGTGCTCATCAAACATTTCGCATTCCTCATTTTCTTGATTACGCAAGCAAGTCTCACCATTACTATAAGTATCAAAAACGTCAAAACTGTTTGCAGTTTTTAGGACAGAGATCTCACCAGTTTTTGGAACTTTAGAAGACTTTCCTACTATCTGCCAACGCAAATTCTTATTAAGGTCATTACCTTTTCCATTGTTGTTGCTTCTTACTCGGTTTGAGAGTTGATACCTCTTCTTGCCTATACCCACATCAGCTTCTCCTTTATGCACCTCTTTTCTTTGATCACTACTGTTAGCATCAGCCTTTTTTCTCTTATTCATCATCGCCGATGTACCACCGGATTTAGTAGATTGGCAGTTCATTGCCTCATGCCCAAAGGCCTTACATACATTGCAACTTTCAGGCTTCTATACATAAATTATATCAACCTCATGTTCTGTCCCGTCAGGTAGAAGAACAGGAATTTTATCTGGCATTTCGCTCTCTAGCGTGATTTCAACGAGGCATTTTACAAAGCCAAGCCAGTCGAGGCTTTCAGTGGCTTGATCCATGCATAAAATTTTTCCAATGTGTGTTGCAAGCCAGCATATGCCCACCTTCGACCAAGCCACCATCGGCACACTGGTCATCTTGACCCAGACAGGCACACTTCTGATTCCTTTTCCAGAGAGACCCATGTTGACATCCCAGTTTCTGATAATAAAAACTTTGTTCCTTATCTGTAACACCCCACATTCATTAAGATCACTCACAAAGGGAATGCCTTAACTTCAATGGAGCATTATGGGTACTGGAACGGAAATATTACAAGACAGACATATATAAAACAACGGAAAGTAAAGTAAAAGTACTTCAAATCATTTATTAAATATAATTGTTTACAATAAAAGCCCATCAACTTGCAATACCCAATTACATAGCTAAAATAACTGTCTTGCTCAAAAACAAAGAAGCATAAAAATAAATTGTAGTATTCCCCAATGAAGCAAAGCAAGCCATAGCCAAAAGAAATCCAAGCAGTACATGAAAGAGCCTTGGAGCTTGGTAAGATCTGAACTAAGCTGTATTCCCACCCTGCGAACCTGGGGGGAGGGGGGGAAACGGAAGAAAAAGAGGCGAAACAAAACGGGTCAGTCATAAAGACTGAGTAAGTCCTAGTGACTTTCAGCATAAAAATAGGTAAAGATAACATGGCATGAATAAACTGAAAATAAACATAAGCATGATGACAAGATAAGCTACATGCACGATAACTAAGAATAATATCATATGACTTCTGTCATGTATAACATGGCAAGGTTCCCATTCAAGATGAACTAAGTATAGTTTCGCAAGATTTCTATCAAGCATCACAAGATTTCTCTGCTTCACCATTAAAATGATATCTATTTGCTCTGCACCACCTAACTAGTGTCCCAACTAGTAATCTATATAAAATGATAAAATCATAACGTGATCCCAATCCCCGAAATTAAGGTTTCTTTCACGTGTACATCTATTATTTATTACCTAGATCTAATCTAGGGTTTTCTATCGAGCGCTTCCTAGATTCAACTAGGATTTATGCCACTTAGGTCCAACCTAGGGATTATGCTACCTATTGAACGCTTCTCGGATTTAGGGTTTATGCCACCTAGGTCCAACCTAGGGATTATGCTACCTACGTGTATCATACGGCCCCCAATGATTGTAGATACCTATGTTGGTCCCACCATGGGGTGTATCCAGTCCCATGGTGGTGGCCCGACACAATTCTAGAATGCATAGGGTATACTACTGGTGCCCTCCAGTGCCCTGTTTTTCTGCTCTGGAGTTGCGTGCACGGCCGCACTCCGTTAGAAGCACACTGTGCACCACCTGCCGTCGCTTTGACCGCTTACAATCAGCCCAGTAATCGTGCCCCACGCTGCCTAATTTCAAGGTACCATGATACCTAATTGGGTTACTGCTGAAATGGGTCCCCGTTACTAGGGTTTCCTACTGGTTAAGTTTGTGGGCCTATATATATATATAGATATTACCCACCACCCGTGATGTACTTAACCCACCGATTCAAACATGCTTATTAATGGTTAAGTTTGTGGGCCTATATTTACTAATATTACCCACCAACCCGATATGTACTTAACCCTCTCCGTCCATCACATTAAGTTGGTTAAGTGTTTTCTCTTGTTTTACTTAACCCTATCACACATCATGTTTTATCGGTTAAGTGTTGTTCCTTGTGTTACTTAACCCTACCGTAAGCTTTGTTATACTGGCTAAGTGTTCTCCCTTGTGTTAACTTAACCCCACCGCATGTCATGTCATATTGGTTAAGTGTACATTGACTTAGCCCACCTACTTATCATGTTGTGACGGTTAAGTGTTACCCTCTGTTGTTACTTAACCTTACCACACATCACGTTATATTGGTTAAGTGCATGTTAACTTAACCCCATCCACCAGTCATACTATAATGGTTAAGTGTTGCCCTCGTGTGTTTACTTAACCCTACCATGTATCAGGTTATATCGATTGGGTGTTATCGACCTATTCAAGTTAGCCCAACCCATCTGCTAGTCATGTTATAACGGTTAAGTGTCATTAGCATAGCCACGTTACTTAACCCACCCATTCATATCATATTGGTTAAGTGTCATTAGTCTAGTCATATTACTTAACCCACCCATTGGTCTGATTAACAATTATGTTGGTTGAGCCTACGTTTATAAGTTGTACATGTTCTTAAGTCATACCGGTTAGGTCCACATTTACATGTCAAATTTCCATGTCATCCCACCTAAACCTCTAACCATACCCACGTCTTATTATGGTTAGTATTCCTTAATTCATTCATTATGACGAACGAATCATGACGTCTCACATTAGACCGTGCATTTTGTGGCCACTGGATTTGCCGGGCGGTTTTGGGAAGATTTACACCACAAACTGGGTCTAACCTCGTGTCATAAACCGTTACGCCTACAATTTGGCCTTCGACCTCTCACATTAGACTAACACTTTGTGGCAACTGGATTTGCCTGGCGGTTCCGGGCAGATTTACACCACAAACTGAGTCTAACCTCGTGTCAAAAGTTCATTAATTGTCGTATTCCACCCAAAACCCCAATATCAGTTCATGTGTTTAACATATAGAAATGTTCATGATTCACGTTTTTGCCCCAAAACGTATTCCCAAATTATCATCATAATCCACGATAAGGTAATGCCAAGTTATAGCCTTTTATTTACAATACATGCCAATTACCCAAAACACAACTTAGGCGCGTTCATATTAAACCTCTACTAAGTCATAAATTATCATATATGTTTCAACTCCAAATTTTACATAATTAACATATGCCCAAGTTCTAGGTTACATGTCAGCTTTACATATGCCCAATTCATACCAAATTTACATATGTTCAATTCATGTCATTTTACATGTATGCCAATTTTATGCCAATTTACACATATACCAAGTTTCATGCCCAATAAACCCAAATCATGATTCATGATGTAGTTATCCCAAACTATAATCTTTTTATAACAATACATGTCAGTTGCCCAAGTTCGTAATACATGTTTATGCCAACTATCAAGTTTACTATTGTTTTCATGTTCAAATTCCCCATTCTACATATGCCTAATTAACATAAGCCCAATCTTTTGATTTAATTTACATAGTCCCAAACTTGTGATTTAATTTACATGCCAACTCATGTATGCCCAAACTTGCAATTTCAATTGTATTGACAATACCCAAATATCCAATTTCATGTTAATGGTAGTAATACCCAAATATCCAATTTTTATGTTATGCCATCAATTCCACCAAACACATATATTCCACTAGGCAATATTCAAATATTTCCCCCGTATACCATCGCACGTATATCGTAGTTTAGGCTAGGCCTAGGTCCGAAATTGACCTAGGTTCATCAAAAGAAAATAAATAGGGAAAGGTAGAATTTTGCATAAAAATAAGATCAGAGAGAAAAACATCATCACATGCATGAAGATTACAACTTGGTAATAATATCAATATGAATCAAGAAAACTGATTTACAACAGGCTGAATAGATCATAAACTAGACATGGGAATAAAGATAGACAAGTCTCAAGATCCAAGAAGCAACAGAAATAGATCGATAAACATACTTAAATCCAATTTCACTTCATCACATGCCCATATTATATTTAAATATTTTAATCTGAAAATAACTAGAACTTACAGGGCATGGCTAATGAATTAAGAACTGAAATTGTCATAGAACGTTGTAGTAGTGTTGATTTATTGTTTGAACCATTGTTGAAGCTTTGTTCTTCGAATTGATTTGATTTTGAATGCTTAAGCTTTAATTTGGGGGCGGCGACCATGGTTCAAGAGGGAGTTCAGCAGCATAATAGTGTAAGAAAGATTTGATATGAATTAGGTTAGGACTTAGGGTGTTTTTATAGGTGTAAGAACTAGTTTAGGCCCTTAGATAAACCCTAGAATCAATCCGGACCATCAAAACATGTTTCAGGCTTCAAAAATGAGTTCTGGGTCAAAACAGGCCGACCAGGTCGACCTGTAAGGGGGGGAGGTCGGCACTATGGTCGACCTGGGGGGGTGGGGGGGGTCGACCCTATGGTCGACCCCCTGGTCCAGTGCTGCCTGAAATCTGCTGAATCTTCTACAGGCCATAACTTCCTCATCCGGACTTCGATTTTCGAAAACTCGGACTCTATTTCATGTAAAATTTCGAGACGAACGCAATGACGCAACCTGTTTTCCCTGATTCTTATTTTAAAATTTAATTCTGCCTTGAATTATTGTTTTAACATGTTATCAAAATTCGGGTTGTTACATTCTCCCCTCAAAAGATTTCGTCCCCGAAATCTTCAAGTTAAGAAGAATGTGTCCTACCGTCCAATCATCCATCTACTCAATCATCAATCAAAAGCATTCATTGTCCTTAAGAAATTTCTACTGCTGTATGAACATATGCAAGAAGTGTGTGTATATGTTCCTTATCAAATGCAAATGATCAGGCCTGATTGATCTTCTTAATGCAAAACATGCTTAGTGCAATGAGTCCAACATGTATGCAAATAGTCCTAGTCACATAAACACTATATGTATGCACAAACATCCATCCATATGCAACATCCACATGATAACACATCCAATTTCATCCATAAACAAGTATAAACACTCATGCATATGCAATATGAAAGGTGACGGAGCCGATTTAGTGTCTAATATGCGTGTATATGCATCCACGAGCAACCATTAGCAATCACTTACAACCACTTGCAACCATCAATCATAACATGTCTCAAACACATGTTTACACCCAATTGTTCCTACCTAAAGATATAATCGAATGATAGAAGCAAGTAAAAACTTTGTGCCCATTAGGCACTGTCAAAACTGGAAATTTTTGTCACATATATACTGATTAGGAGAAAAACTCCCTAAGCACCAGCCCTGAAGATCGAAATCAATATCAGACTGATACCCAAAGAATTAACCAACCAATATATATGTTTCTACGAAACTAAGCATGATGGACTCCTTTTTGGTCACAAGAAATCCCTTCGTAAGACCAACCGATATCCTATAAAACCCAAAAAGTTTAGTCAACCCAACGGACACCCTCAAGCCCCAACATGTATTACTAACAGATGAGTCATACTCCCTACGGGGTTTGCAATAGAAATAGGATGGAGAATAGGACCGAGAGGTTATACTTAAAAGATAGCATGCAAATAAGCTCTGCAGGAAAAGAGGTATCAAGGATATACTCTTAAAAAGAGATATGATGCGCGTGTCTAGTCTTCAATCTTCTAAGTCGCATTTCCTTGAGCTTAACTCCATTGTGCTTTGACCGTCTTTAGCTTCACAATTTCGTAGTTTCTTAATTCCTATTTCCAAAATATGAGTTGGAACTCATTTCACTGTCACCTCTCATTCCACTTTCACTTATTCTTTTTCTAGTATACTCGACTTAAACATAACTGCGTACTCATGGTTTCATGCAAGCTCTCCAAAATTCACTAGTGAATCTTGGATCTCATTCACTTACTAGAAGGTATTCCACATAAATGAATTATCTCTTGAAAATAAACAAATGCCAACCATGTTGCCAAGTGTACTTACTAAGGTGATTTTCTATAATTCATGCATAAATGAGATGAACCATCCTCCTTGGTGGTGAACACTACTCGAGCGGATCAATAAATATATCAAGAGATTCTAGGTAACTAAGCATGGAAGAACCCTAAGGGTTACACTAGACTTCGAGGGCATTACCGGGGCAAGTCAAGAGTCTAACTACCCTCTTTTCATACTCGAGAATGGTATCATTTTTGGAAAACCACTCCATCCCTAGAATCAACCCATTGCCCAAAAACATAAGAATTACTTCTAAACTCAATATTTAGCATAGACATTCACAAATCCAACCAAGTCATGAATAAATGAGCCGATTCCCCACAGGATTTGAGACAAAAATGGCATCCTCTACTACGCTAGTACTAAGGTGCAGAGACTCAACTATCGAAGCATAATTAAAAGGATGCGATGTACCAAAAACAAAGTTCCCACGGTATGATAGAAAAGAAAAGCTAATCTTTTAATAGAAACGTTACCACCTCTCTTAGGTATGCTAGTAGTGAGAGCATACAATTGCCCTCTCGACGATCTTGTACTTAGGCTTGTGTTCTTTATCCTCGTTCTTACTATCCTTGTATAGTTTGTTGGCCGGTTTCTCGAAAGCTATCTCCATCACACTACATCCCTACAAAGCTTGAAATAAGATTAGTTGCAGACGGAACTACTGCGGCTACAGATGGAGGTTGGGCACTCCTTGGCCCTCCGACATGTGTCGTACGCCCACAAAACTATGGTGAAAAAGAAAGAGAGATGAGAGTCAAGGAGAGAATCAAAAGATAGTGCATATGGCTTTGGGGAATATGCCTTTCGTAAAACAAAACTTTCCTTTAGAAAAATGCTTCTTTGTAAACGTTTTGAAAATAATTTCAGAAGGTTTTTAAAAGCTTTTGCCCAGTCTGGTAACCTTCTGCTCTGATACCAAATGTAACACCCCACATCCATTAAGATCACTCACAAAGGGAATGCCTTAACTTCAATGGAGCATTATGGGTACTGGAACAGAAATATTACAAGACAGACATATATAAAACAGCGGAAAGTAAAAGTACTTCAAATCATTTATTAAATATAACTGTTTACAATAAAAGCCCATCAACTTCCAATACCCAATTACATAGCTAAAATATCTGTCTTGCTCAAAAACAAAGAAGCATAAAAATAAATTGTAGTATTCCCCAATAAAGTAAAGCAAGCCATAGCCAAGAGAAATCCAAGCAGTACATGAAAGAGCCTTGGAGCTTGGTAAGATCCGAACTAAGCTGTATTCCCACCCTGCGAACCTGAGGGGGGGGGAACGGAAGAAAAAGAGGCGAAACAAAACGGGTCAGTCATAAAGACTGAGTAAGTCCTAGTGACTTTCAGCATAAAAATAGGTAAAGATAACATGGCATGAATAAACTAAAAATAAACATAAGCATGATGACAAGATAAGCTACAGGCACGATAACTAAGAATAACATCATATGACTTCTGTCATGTATAACATGGCAACGTTCCCATTCAAGATGAACTAAGTATAGTTTCGCAAGATTTCTATCAAGCATCGCAAGATTTCTCTGCTTCACCATTAAAATGATATCTATTGTCTCTGCACCACCTAACTAGTGTCCCAACTAGTAATCTATAAAAAATGATAAAATCATAACGTGATCCCAATCCCCGAAATTAAGGTTGCTTTCATGTGTACATCTATTATTAATTACCTAGATCTAATCTAGGGTTTTCAATCGAGCGCTTACTAGATTCAACCAGGATTTATGCCACCTAGGTCCAACCTTGGGATTATGCTACCTATTGAACGCTTCTCGGATTTAGAGTTTATGCCACCTAGGTCCAACCTAGGGATTATGCTACCTACGTGTATCATACGGACCCCAATGATCGTAGATACCTATGCTGGTCCCACCATGGGGTGTATCCAGTCCCATGGTGGCGGCCCGACACAATTCTAGAATGCATAGGGTATACTACTGGTGCCCTCCAGTGCCCTGTTTTTCTGCTCCGGAGTTGCGTGCACGCCCGCACTCTGTTAGAACCACACTATGCACCACCTGCCGTTGCTTTAACCGCTTATAATCAGCACGGTAATCGTGCCCCACCCTGCCTAGTTTCAGGGTACCATGATATGTAATTGGGTTACTGCTGAAATGGGTCCCCGTTACTAGGGTTTCCTACTGGTTAAGTTTGTGGGCCTATATATACAGATATTACCCACCTTCCCGTGATGTACTTAACCCACTGATTCAAACATGCTTATTAATGGTTAAGTTTGTGGGCCTATATTTACTAATATTACCCACCAACGCGATATGCACTTAACCCTCTCCGTCCATCACGTTAATTTGGTTAAGTGTTTTCTCTTGTTTTACTTAACCCTACCACACATCATGTTTTATCGGTTAAGTGTTGTTCCTTGTGTTACTTAACCCTACCGCAAGCCTTGTTATACTGGCTAAGTGTTCTCCCTTGTGTTAACTTAACCCCACCGCATGTCATGTCATATTGGTTAAGTGTACATTGACTTAGCCCACCTACTTATCATGTTGTGACGGTTAAGTGTTACCCTCTGTTGTTACTTAACCTTACCACGCATCACGTTATATTAGTTAAGTGCATGTTAACTTAACCCCATCCACCAGTCATATTATAATGGTTAAGTGTTACCCTCGTGTGTTTACTTAACCCTACCACGTATCAGGTTATATCGATTGGGTGTTATCAACCTATTTAAGTTAGCCCAACCCATCCGCTAGTCATGTTATAACGGTTAAGTGTCATTAGCCTAGCCACGTTACTTTACCCACCCATTCATATCATATTGGTTAAGTGTCATTAGCCTAGTCATATTACTTAACCCACCCATTGGTCTGATTAACAATTATGTTGGTTGAGCCTACGTTTATAAGTTTTACATGTTCTTAACTCATACCGGTTAGGTCCACATTTACATGTCAAATTTCCATGTCATCCCACCTAACCCTCTAACCATACCCACGTCTTATTATGGTTAGTATTCCTTAATTCATTCATTATGACGAACGAATCATGACCTCTCACATTAGACCGTGCATTTTATGGCCACTGGATTTGTCGGGCGGTTCCGGGCAGATTTACACCACAAACTGGGTCTAACCTCGTTTCATAAACCGTTATGCCTACAATTTGGCCTTCGACCTCTCACATTAGACTGACACTTTGTGGCTACTGGATTTGCCGGGCGGTTCCGGGCAGATTTACACCACAAACTGAGTCTAACCTCGTGTCAAAGGTTCATTAATGGTCGTATTCCACCCAAAACCCCAATATCAGTTCATGTGTTTAACATATAGAAATGTTCATGATTCACATTTTTGCCCCCAAAATGTATTCCCAAATTATTATCATAATCCACTATAAGGTTATGCCAAGTTATAGCCTTTTATTTACAATACATGCCAATTACCCAAAACCCAACTTAGGCGCGTTCATATTAAACCTCTACTACGTCATAAATTATCATATATGTTTCAACTCCAAATTTTACATAATTAACATATGCCCAAGTTCTAGGTTACATGCCAGCTTTACATATGCCCAATTCATACCAAATTTACATATGTTCAATTCATGCCGTTTTACATGTATGCCAATTTTATGCCAATTTACACATATACCAAGTTTCATGCCCAATAAACCCAAATCATGATTCATGATGTAGTTATCCCAAACTATAATCTTTTTATAACAATACATGTCAGTTGCCCAAGTTCGTAATACATGTTTATGCCAACTATCAAGTTTACTATTGTTTTCATGTTCAAATTCCCCATTCTACATATGCCTAATTAACATAAGCCCAATCTTTTGATTTAATTTACATAGTCCCAAACTCGTGATTTAATTTACATGCCAACTCATGTATGCCCAAACTTGCAATTTCAATTATATTGACAATACCAAAATATCCAATTTCATGTTAATGGTAGTGATACCCAAATATCCAATTTTTATGTTATGCCATCAATTCCACCAAACACATATATTCCACTAGGCAATATTCAAATATTTCCCCCGTATACCATCACACGTATATCGTAGTTTAGGCCTAGGTCCGAAATTGACCTAGGTTCATCAAAAGAAAATAAATAGGGGAAGGTAGAATTTTGCATAAAAATAAGATCAGAGAGAAAAACATCATCACAGGCATGAAGATTACAACTTGGTAATAATATCAATATGAATCAAGAAAACTGATTTACAACAGGCTGAATAGATCATAAACTAGACATGGGAATAAAGATAGACAAGTCTCAAGATCCAAGAAGCAACAGAAATAGATCGATAAACATACTTTAATCCAATTTCACTTCATCACATGCCCATATTATATTTAAATATTTTAATCTGAAAATAACTAGAACTTACAGGGCATGGCTAATGAATTAAGAACTGAAATTGTCATAGAACGTTGTAGTAGTGTTGATTTATTGTTTGAACCATTGTTGAAGCTTTGTTCTTCGAATTGATTTGAGTTTGAATGCTTAAGCTTTAATTTGGGGGCGGCGGCCATGGTTCAAGAGGGAGTTCAGCTGCATAATAGTGTAAGAAAGATTTGATATGAATTAGGTTAGGACTTAGGGTGTTTTTATAGGTGTAGGAACTAGTTTAGGCCCTAAGATAAACCCTAGAATCAATTCGGACCATCAAAACACGTTTCAGGCTTCAAAAATGAGTTCTGGGTCAAAACAGGCCGACCAGGTCGACCTGTAGGGGGGGAGGTCGACACTATGGTCGACCTGGGGGGTAGGTCGACCGGGGGGGGGGGGGGTCGACCCCCTGGTCCAGTGCTGCCTGAAATCTACTGAATCTTCTATAGGCCGTAACTTCTTTATCCGGACTCCAATTTTCGAAAAATCGGACTCTATTTCATGTAAAATTTTGAGACGAACTCAATGGCGCTACCCGTTTTCCCTGATTCTTATTTTAAAATTTAATTCTGCCTTGAATTCTTGTTTTAACATGTTATCAAAATTCGGGTTGTTACGTTATCACTATTGGGTCTGCCTCCATTATTCTTTTCCTGTCCTCCTTATCTGAAACCAGAAAGAAAAAAATGGAACCATTCGATTTCACCTTTATTCTTCCTTTAGGTTTCCATTTTTTGAGAAGATGAGACACCACGGCAGTGTAAGACAGCGGAGCATCCAGGAAGAAACCCGCTAGATATTCACTCCATTCGGCAACGCTAGCTTTAACAATATCTTCGGTCGGAACCAAGCGTATTCCATCGTACTTCAGCGTCAGTGGGGGCGGCTCGAACGTTCCTGCATTCCATGGTTTGGTTGCAAACAACGACATCCATCTAACCGTCGGAAGTGGTTGGGAGGGGGGTGGAGGTTGAGGAGGCAGAGGTGGAGGCTGATTAGTTTGAGGAGGTGGTGGATCTGGTAACGAGGGAGAGGCAGGGAGATTTGAAGGAGGTGGCGGCTGCGAATTAGGTTTGGAGAAGTTTGAGGAGATAGGGGTGGTTGCCATTTCTACGAATTAGGCTGATTAGTTTTTGTGAATTTGTTGGTGATAGAGTATTTTTAAAGGATCACATACATTGATTTCTACAAACGTTCTTCTGTTTGTGGCAGAGGAATTCGTTTCTCTTTGCTTAAACACCAAGAGTATTTTTGTGGACGTCAATTAGTGATTTGGCGGATCTGACAATGTGGCATTCAAAATAATAGTGTTGTGCTATCTTAAAAAGGCATTTAAAACCTCAAGCCTCATCAATCATGAAGTCGTATATAAAATCGCGTAGGTCGCATGGCTATGTGGGTCCCCTCCATTAGGGTGTATTGTCACCATCCATAGAAAATTCATTTGTTATTCTTTCGTTTCTGTATCTCCGTGGAATATGGTGGTTGCAATCGTAAGGTGACAATATATTTGGAACACTCAAGCGAAATAATTGACCAGTTATGTTTAGCCAAGGTTGCAAGATGTTCTTATTGAACTCTAGTGTATTTTCTCTAGAGGTACACTGTCGGAAGGTGTTCCCATACCTTTCCATAGTTGGAAATCCATAGAGCGAGATGCAAGCGTTCCACTAGATGGTTATTTATTAGATTTAGACAATATTATAATATCAAAATAAATATGATTTCAAAATGGTTTGAGTTATAGTAAGGTTAAAACCATATGTATTTATGTTTGGATTTGGTCTTACGATTATCCTTTTATTTCGAAAAGTTTTGGACTTTAAAATCAAGTTGAACGATACTTATAAACTTAATGAGTTTTCTCAAACTGGCTCACCAGACTGATCCGTGGCGGTTGCAATGCTCGGGTTAGACCGAGTTTTACAGGTTCAGACTATTAGATGCTGTAAAGTCCAGAGACGAGCTGGAGAAGTCCGGATGTGTAATTGATATCTAATATGTTTTACGTTGTATGTTGTATACGAGCACAGGTTATTGTAGCTGTCCAGATGTATTGATGTACTCTGACGGTTGTAAGTATTATTTCAAAGCTCTCGATAAAGATTTATTTCTATATTATATTTTGTTCCGTTGCAATGTGAGACTTTGTGTTGTGTTGGTTCTTATTCTTATTCTTCTATTCTTAACTTTCTTTCTATTCCTCACCCTCTTATTTCTTTCTTTTAGCTTTCTGGGTTTTCGATACTTGAGTTTGGACGCGTGATGGATTAGTGTCAAAATTTGTAACAACCCGGAAAATCAGAACCAATTCAAAAAAATTTATTTCAGAAAATTTTGTTAGAAAATGTGTTAGAATTTAAAAAAAAATTCTATTTTAAATTAAATTATTGAATAAAAAAATATAAAAAGAAGTTTGTAAATAAAATTAGGATTTATAAAATATGCTGATAGGTTGATTTAAAATAATATGTAGATTCTATATGTAATAAATTATGACAAAATGTAGTTATGTTATAATAGGCATTGTTAGAGAAAAATGTTATTTTGTAAATTTGTCATTGTTAGATTAAAAAAATGTCATCTTCAATACTTCCCTTGTCTATCCAAAGTGTAATGATCATTAATTAATAAATTTTAAAATATTAATGGCTGCATTTGTTTTCAATGATCTCCCCTCTTCATTGTTTCCTTAATGCAGCATTCATTTATTTCCTTCCCTACATTCTATTTACATGTATCTTAATTTGTATTCTCATTTCTTAAATCTACATCCCTTTAAATCTCCTTTCTCCATTTTATTAAAAATATGTATTCCCTTATTTTTTTTTATATTATGTTGTTTATATTCAGAAGCAAACAATATATATATATATATAATACCGTAAAACTTTTAATGTTATCTATGTAATAACACATGATATTCAATACTATATGATTAGAAATTTGAAAGGTTGCAAACTTTCTAATAATTAGAATCAAATAATTAATCTAGCATTCATCTCTTTCCGTTTACTCTCTCTCTCTCATTGTTATTTACTTTTGAAATTTGAATGAAAAATAATTATTGTCCCATCATGCCTAGTCAGCTAAATTAATTCCTTTGTAACCTAATATATGTGAAGAGACACACTAGAGAAATGAAATAAATGCTAGTTGATTGGAAATATTATCCTTGACATATACATGAGCCATATAAAATAGATATGTCATAGAAAAATCATTAGACCGTTAAAATATGATTTTTTTAATGTAAATACGCTATATAAAAATAAAATAGTCATGCTAAGGAAAATTTAGTTCGTTAAAAATATGATTTTTAACGTATGTAGACCGTATAGAAAATATATACGCGTTGTATAAACTATATAAGCGTTGTGTGAAAATATATATAGACATTATATGAAAATATGTATAGGCATTGTATGAAAATATACATATACGATAAATGAACCTACATATATGCCATATATAAAAGGGTTATGAAATAAATAAAATTTGAAATCATTGTAAAGTCATTCATGTTAAGAAAAAAATAAAGAAGGAAAAACATAATGACAATGATAACAATAATTGCCGCATGCATTTCATTCATATCCTTTAATTCTTTATGTTCTCTCTCTTCCTTTCGTATACATATATGCCATACTTTATACCTTTTATAAATACAAGAAAGAAAAGATAAGATAGACAATTATTAAATTAAATATTATTTAATATATATTATTATATATAGACCTTTATCTCAAATAGAAATCCTAATTTATAATACATAGCCGCCGCCTCCTTCTTCTTCGATGGCTGAAAAGCTTCCATACTCTTCCCTTAATTTTTCTTCAAATTCATCAAATAATTTCAGAAAATCAAAAGAGCAAAATTTGTTCAACTCAATTAGATCTCCTTGACCAACGGTTATGATCGAATATTGGTGACCATGGGAGGCGATTTTGGGCTCCAAAACGTGGGCGTTTGCGGCGGGTGGTTTCTTCTTGCGAACGACGATGAGTTCATTTGGGGGTTCACAGAAGTTACGGGTTCCAGAAATACGATGTAGAAGATGGTAATTAAAAATTCAATTAATTAATTTATTAATTAATGTTAAAAAGGTAATCAATGTTTATAAATTCATATCTTTTTTATACGAGGTTCGTTTTGTGAACCGTCACTTGTGTTGGAACTGTCATGAAGAGCACTACAATATGGAATAGACTGGAACAGAATTTGAAGCACTATGGGAATTCTATTTTTTATATAATTAAAATTAATTAATTATGATTATGATTTTTCTTCCAATCCGTTGTTAAATTCTATTTGATGTTATACGTGATTTGATCTGGGATTGATGATTGATGTTGTTATTAGATCTGTTAAATTGATGATTATTGTGTTGAAATAAAATTGTTGAAAACAAAATTAACCTTTTTGGTTGAAATAAAATTATTGAAAACAAAATTAACCTTTTTGGTTGAAATAAAATTGTTGAAAACAAAATTAACCTTTTTGGTTGAAATAAAATTGTTGAAAACGAGTTAACCTTTTTGGTTGAAATAAAATTGTTGAAAACAAAAATTATATTTTTGTTGTAATAAAATTGTTGAAAACAAAAATTACATTTTTGTTGTAATGAAATAGTTGAAACAAGAATATCATTTTTTGTTGTAACAAAATAGTTGAAACAAAATATATCATTTTTGTTGAAACCAAATAGTTGAAATAAAAAGGACATTTTTGTTGTAACAAATTAGTTAAAACAAAATACATCATTTTTGTTGAAACTAAATAGTTGAAATAAAAAGGACATTTTTGTTGTAACAAAATAGTTGGAACAAAATATATCATTTTTGTTGAAACCAAATTGTTGAAATAAAAAGGACATTTTTGTTGTAACAAAATATATCATTTTTGTTGAAACCAAATAGTTGAAATACAAAAGGACATTTTTGTTGAATAGAATAGCTGAAACAAAATTTGCATTTTTGTCAAAATAGAATAGTTGAAACAAAATTTGCATTTTTGTCAAAATGTTGAAATTGTTGTCAAATAAAAATATTCATTTTTATTTGTCATTGTTAAATATTGAAATTATTGTCAAATAAAAATATTCATTTTATTATTTGTCATTGTTAAATATTGAAATTGTTGTCAAATAAAAATATTCATTTTTATTTGTCATTGTTAAATATGGAAATTGTATACAAATAAAAATATTCATTTTTATTTGACATGTTAAATATTGAAATTGTGTACAAATAAATGTTCATTTTTATTTGTTATGTTAAAGTTATAAATTTGTTTACCAATAATAAATATTCATTTTTATTTGTCATATTAAAGGTAGAAATTTGTGTACAAATAAATATTCATTTTTATTTGTCATATTAAAGATAGAAATTTGTGTACAAATAAATATTCATTTTTATTTGTTATGTTAAATATAAGAAATTAGTTATGCAAATAAAATAATCTTTTTATTTGTCATTAGAATACATAGAAAAATGTATGCAAATAAATTATTCTTTTATTTGTCATTAGAATACATAGAAAAATGTATGCAAATAAATTATTCTTTTATTTGTCATTAGAATACATAGAAAAATGTATGCAAGTAAATTATTCTTTTATTTGTCATTAGAATACATAGAACAATGTATGCAAATAAATTATTCTTTTATTTGTCATTAGAATAAATAGAAAAATGTATGCAAATAAATTATTCTTTTATTTGTCATTAGAATACATAGAAAAATGTATGCAAATAAATTATTAGAATACATAGAAAAATGTATGCAAATAAATTATTCTTTTGTTTGTCATTAGAAGACATTGAAATATGTTATGCAAATAAAAATCTCTTTTTATTTGTCATTAGAAACATATAAAATGTTATGCAAATAAAATATTCTTTTTATTTGTCACTAGAAACATAGAATTTGTTATGCAATAAAATATTCTTTTTATTGTATGCATATGAAATGTAGAAAATGTATAGATAATAAAATATTCTTTTTATTGTATGCATATGAAATGTAGAAAATGTATAGACAATAAAATATTCTTTTTATTGTATGCATATGAAATGTAGAAAATGTGTAGACAATAAAATACTCTTTTATTGTAACATGAAATGTGATTGAACCAAATGCACTTGATTACTGATATTGATTGTGATGGATTGACTGTTTGGATTGTGCTCGACCAGTTTATGAGCAAAATATGCTTTTATATTTAGCATTGGGTTGGGTAAAAATGTCTATGTGCTAACACCTTGTGAAACACTTCACGATTTGACTATAAGGTGCTTAGCGATGTTGTTTATTTCAAAATTTAATAAATGATTTTTGAAATGAGATTTCTTAAGTAAAAAGAATAGTATTCCTGATTTTGGACAGAGAATGTTTTATAAAATGCTTTATAAAACAGAAAGGATTTCGAGGGCTATGCCTGATGTTTTCGAAATGATTTGGAATTGGAAATCTATATAGATTTGAAAGTACTTATGATTACTATGTTGTGAAATGATTTTCCCTACTTCGGATATGAAATGATTTGGTATGTGGCTAGAGATTCGAGTAACCCGGACGACTAAAAGTATAGGTGTTATAGCCTTAAATGGCTTTGGGCGGTGTATGTTTTCCCCCATAGGTGGGATGGTGCATCATCAGTGTACCCTGCTCCATAGTGGGAGGTGCATATATATATATATATATATATATATATATATATTGAGTTGCTTAGGTGCATGCCCTTTGCCTTGTCGACGGGGAGCGCGATATTTGGTTGCATACTTGTATACACTGTTACGTTTTGGAATTCATATTTCCAAACGTTTTGTTTTTGAGATCCCGAAGTGAAATCTACTTTATTATAAAAGCTAGATATGTATTTCGAATGATTTGAAATAAAAGAAATCAGGGAATAAAGTCCAAAGAAATAATTTCTGTAAATTGAATTGGATTTTGAAATCTAAGTTTAGGGATTTAGCCTAAATGGGTAGATTAAGGAATTGCATGTTGATTGATGCATTGTAGATCCATATGTTTATTTATGGTTGATGTTTATGCACTGGCAATCTAATGGAGTAAACCCGTTTCACGTTAGCGGCGTGGTCCCATGATTAGCCTCATTATTAGATAAGTTAAGTAAGATTTCTCATACCAGTCCCATGACTGACTCGTAGTTTGTTTCACTTGCAAACTCAGGTGCCCCTATTTTCCACACGGCCTGTCGAGTGGTTTGTTTTGCAGATATTTCTTATATATTGAGCGGGATTCTGGATCAAAGCTTAAAACTATATCCAGAGCATTGATAGCCTTCCGCTGTGTTAGCTATTTGTTTCCGCTGCATTGTATTGAATTTGTTGTAAATTAATATTCCGCTATATTATATTTCGATGTACTCTGATATATTCTTTACTTTGATGTAACATTATTATAATGTTTATAAAAGTCTTCTGTTATTTGTTCTGATGTGTTGTATGCCCAAAGTTAGCGTATGTGGGATTCGAACGGTCTTGGTCGATTTAGAGATCGATTAGGTTTGGGCGAAATCCGTGTCACGTACTAAACCTTGAGGAACACTAACACTTATTTCCGAAATATTTCCTAGGCCCGACGGCCTATTGAAACATTCGATCCTAGCTATAAGAGCATTCATAGTCGCCCCTGTAACGTCCCGGATTTTTGGTCGTTTAATATTGGACGTTTAATTTATTTTAAATGTTGAATTGGAATAATAAATGAATTTTATTTATTAAATTTATCGATTTAATAATCGATATACAATTTAATTTCAAAGATATTGAATTACCGTAATGCAAAATGATAACAATTGAATTCAGAATTTAAATCTAAATCGAAACGATTCTATCGATTAGTATAAATTCTATTTGAATTAGAACGATAATAATTATTTATTATCGATGAATTTAATTGTTTGAAATTGATTTACATTTTAATCAATTTAATTTAAGCCTTAAAATCAGTGATTTTTCAAACAAGCCCGGAATTCAACGAAACCAATTCCATTAGATCCACAATAGTGTATTTTTATCAGATTTCAAATTTCGTAATGTTTGGATTTATTGTTTGATTGTATGGTTAGAAAATACTTAAAAATTATCAAATTGAATTTGATTTAAATCGTCGATTTAAATTGATATCTTTTCCATATAATTGAATTAGGCTTCAAAACCTGTTCCAGTGTGTCGAGAATAGTGGTATAAACCTAGGGATGCCGATTGTTATGCTAAAAACAGAGTTCGAAATCAAAGGGTATATTAAATTAAACAAAATTCATATTAGTTCAAATCAATATGTAAAAAAAGGGAAACCGACCTATTCCTTTATACATACGCAAACCTATATCTTCCTCGAGATATAGGAAATGTTCGCCTCATTCCTAACAAAGTTAAACAATGATTTAATGGCTCTTGCACGTATTGTTTCCTTCTTGCGCCTATAAAACCAGCTTAAGCCTTTGTACATTCTGCCATTTCTAAAAAAAATCGTGTTCCCCCTTTTCATTCCTTTTCCCAGTCACCGATTCCATCAATTATAGAAAAAGTCGAATTCAATTTTGAATTTGAGTGTATAGCGGGATTCGTGAACAACGAAGATAGACACAACATCGTGACTGGAGGTTCGGGTTCACTACGTCGATTAGGGCTTGTACTCGGGGAGATGGAAGCGAAGTTAAGGATTTGGGGTAGAGTACATTCCACTAGAGAATAGCGCAAGGACTAGCCTTGCAAGGGGAAACTGGTGATTGGTTTTGAGGAATACTCAACAACAAAAATGTCACATCATTCGCATTTGTGTTCGAGTGCGTGATTGGGGAGTTTGACACTGCGATGGATGGTGTTAATTCGTGAGGTTTTTAGATTGAAGGCGCACGTAGTGGGAAGACTGGAAGGTCAATCATGGGAGTTTAGGATGGACAGCAAACTAAGTGTATTGTTTTAAGTGTAGGTTGGAGGGAGTGTCATTATTGCAGTG
Organism: Allium sativum; assembly: GCA_030737875.1. NCBI lineage: Eukaryota > Viridiplantae > Streptophyta > Magnoliopsida > Asparagales > Amaryllidaceae > Allium > Allium sativum. Next base: position 711,507,043 of record CM060924.1, on the reverse strand, counting down.
GAAGGTGAAGTTTGAAATGATAGTGTATTCAGTGTTTGCTCGTGGAGATGGGAGGCTAGTGATGCTCGGATGGTTGGATAGTTGTAGAGAAGGATGTTAATGGTGAGGGAGTAGTCAAGAACAAGCCATGGTTTGGTATTAGCAGAACGAAGAAGAAATTTAAAATGGCTCAAGGTAAATTATGTTATTAATTAATTTTTAATTAACAAGTTAATGTGTATTTAAAATTATATCAAATTTTATAATACATCTATACATTTTATACGATAACAGTTCCGATTAACGAAGTAAGTAGGAATCATTGTTGCAAAGCTTACAATCTAGAATTCAAATTGGCATGATTCAACAAATTAAAAATCTAAGTGAGTAAACTTACTCTCTGGAATTCGCTTATAATTTTATTATAAACGAATTTTAATTTAAAATAATTTTTATATATTGTTTGTTGATTGATTGGATGCATTAAATACATGATGATGAACTGTGGCTATTATATATAACACACACACATATTTATATATATGTATATATATATTTATATATATTAGTTATATTTAGGCTTGGTGGTTGTGGCTATTATATTTATATATTGGATATTTCCCATAGTACCATTAGCGGATGACCCTATGCACCCCACAATATATATAGTAGATGACCTTCTATACCGCGATATCCTGCCTTAAAGCAGGATGGGTATTATTTATGTTGTCTAACATCTGTGGATGCAGGAAAACAAGTTGGAGGAATTCAACTTGATTCCTTAAAAAAAAAAAATTCATATATATTATCATATATGGTGTGTTATAAAACCTGTGATTGATAATTAGGTGTCTTGGAAGTTTGAATATCACTGGCCCTAAATATTAATATATAAAAATATCGTAAAAGGGAATTTTTAGATTTAAAAAGAAAAACTATTTTTCCAAAATAGGACTTGAATTTCAAATGGGCTAGGAAATATTAACTTGTTTTGAATAATAAAAACAAGAAGTGAATTTGTAAAGATGTTTACAAATGAAATGAAATAATTATCATTGGATACTTTGGGAATTTAAATTCAAGTATGAGTTAAAAAAGGGGACGGGAATTGGGAATCAATTCAAAAAGTAAACAATGAAATTTATTCCGATGTTTAGAATGTAAACATAACTAGAATAAATCCATATGGAATTATAATTATAATTCAACTATGTCAAATTTATAAAATAAACTATTTCCAGAAAGGAAATTATAAATATATTTAGTATAAATTATATTTTAGAACTATAAATCCTAAGATTCTAATACTTCAATATTTAAATATGGAAACAGATTCGATGTTTATATGTATAAGTTATAATAATAAAATAAATGGGAATCAAGTGTCAAATGGAGTTTTAAATTGGATGTTTGTTTTAAGATACGAAACAAGGAAGTTAATTTATAAACAACATTTATAAATATGATAAAGTAATTTTCATCAAATAATTTGGAAATAGATTTTTCTAAAGTAAATATGGCTTATAAAACCATATTTTGATGGACCAGAAGGTGAGATTTTAACCTAATTTTTTATTACAAGCTTTTATCTATCTCAAGATAAGAATGTTGTCAATCAAGGTCTGAGAGATAATTAAAATACCCCAACTTGAACGATTTCACTATTATCAAGGGATGATATTAGTTTGCAATTGTAAATAATGTTTTATTTCCAACGAATTGGAATTTAATATAGAAATTGAGCTATGACTAATTTTATGATCGAGTTATGAATTTGAATGAAGTAATCAACGATTTTGGATAATCGAAATGTTTAAGTTAGATTTGCGAAACTGGTTTGATTTAAAATATCGAGGAATGAGATTGGAATTTATTTTATAAATGAAGTAAACGTTTATATTTAAATTATAATTAAAACGAACTCGTTGCGATGCAGTAATTCGTAATTTGACGATTCGAACTTCAATTGAATTTATAGAACACAATATAAGTCGAAATTCGATGAAACAAGAAACGCTTGGACTTATTGAATGATAGTTTTCTAATGGAAGAGAAAAAATTTGGATTTCGTCTTATAGATTTTGAGTTACGTCAAAATCCAATTTCAAAAATGTTACTGAAAAATCATTTATAAACGACAATGATTTTTTTAATAAATTAAAAGGATTTTGAGTAAATAAAATTCGAATTTCCATTAGAAAAATCCAGATTTGAGTTAATAAATAAATATGAGCTCAAGTGGAATAGATGAAGTGATTTTTGGAAGAAAAATCAGATTTAGTTATTGAATGAATTTAACTAATTAGAAAGGAAATTAATTAAAGAAGAATTAGGATCAAATTTAACCTTTGATAAGTAAATCGAATTTGTGAATTCAAATCCATAATCGAAAATGGAACTTGAGTAAAAAAAAAGGGATTTTACTTGTTTATAAGCAAGTGAGGCATGGTAAGGATAATGGATTCAAAATGATGTGAACCATGCAAATAAAAGGGAATGAATTGTTTGAAATAAATTGGGAAGGGACGTATTTATGTTAAGAGATATGGAATGAAGAGAATGAAGATTATAATTTGAGTTCCCGACAAAAAGGTACATATTTAAATTCCATATGAGATTTTATGATCCTATTGGGTAAGCCGCTTGGCTTTTTGGTTTTCTTTTCGAATGGAAAAGGCCTAGAGAGATGATTTGTAGTTGTACCAATTGAGCCTTACAAAGGGAACGCTGGCGAAATTTTCCTAAAACTTAAAGAGTTAGAATATTTTTCAAAAAGCTTAATAACTAGAAATCAAAATATCAATATATATAGAATTCGATAAGGAAACGAGCTTATAATAGAATGTTATAAATAAAAAGGAAATCAATTAATTTAAATCTGATAAGAATCAAAAGAGAAACATATACGCTTTTAAAAATGAATAATTGGTTTTATATGATGTTGATTATTTGAGATAAATAGCCTTGTCCGTTTTGAAATTAAGAATGATGTCCAGTCAAGATCCGAGAGGTAATTATACCCCAACTTGATTGATTTCATTATTAATCGATAAATAGAAAATTCTATCTCAAAGATCAATTTTTAAATAGATTCAACTAAATGTAATATTTCGGATTGTTGTAACGATATTTTACACAACATTCATTTTAACCCAGTTAAGTGGAATTTTTATAAATATAATAACAATATAATTCTTAAGTATAGAAATGAATGGTCGTGAAAGGGAGAAGTAATTGGAAAGGAATTCCAATCATAAATAGAAGATATTTTCTAAGTATAGAAAATAAAAGAAGGTGGGATATGGATCATTTTCCAAATATCGTAAGAAGTTAAAGTGTTTTGAAAATATTGGAGTAAAGATACTGGAAGGAATTTGGAAAATGATTTAATTAATGAAATATTAGAAAGGGCCAGTGATTATTTGATGTTTAGTCAATAATATTTCCTGTTGAAAATTCAAATGGATATTTATTATTCTTCAATAGTTAAATAACTGATTATCGAAGTTTTTGACCATCGTTGTCAATACAGAGAAACCGATTGGATTTATTATCCGAAAACCACTCTGTATAGGCATATGAGTTGCGAACTAGACTATTTGAAGAAAATTGAAGACAGGTAAAATTGCAAGGGCTGTTCTATTTACGGGATAGTGCTTTGGTTTGTCCAACCCCAGGACAATTTCTATGGACGAGTGTCTAACAGAGTATGCCTAACAGATCACATAAGACGATCTTTTCAAGGTATTATGTTTAGTGATGGAGGAATTCGTTTCTCTTAACTTTTTATACCCATACTATTTTTAGGAAGATTAGCTAGTGATTTGACGGATTTGACAATGTGACATTCAAAGTGAATGCATGGTGGCCAGATATTCTAAAATGGGTAAATGTAGTCTTAAGCCTCATCAATTGAGAATTGACACGGATAGGCAGCATGGCTAGTTGGGTCGCACCCAAGCATGGTGCATTATCACCATCTAGAGAAAATACATTTGTCCTCCTTTCGATTATGTATCTTACGGATAACGTTGGGCGGCCCGACAACCATATGTGATAATATATTCGGTCCACTCAAGCAAAATGAGTGACCGGTCTTGTGTGGTCAGGTTGGAAGATGCTCTTGTTGAAACCCAGTGTATCCCCTCTAGAGTACACTGATCGGAAGGTGTTTCCGTATCTTGTCATAGTTGGAATCCATTCTCCAATAAGCGCACTGTGATTTTTGATTTTATATTATGTATGTGGAGCATGAGATGCAAGCGTTCTGCTAGATGGTTACTTATTTGATTAGACATTATTATAATATCACTGGATTTTGATATCAAAAATGTTTTTGGTTATCATAAGGTAAAAACCATCTGTATTTATGTGTGGATCGGTCTTACAATTCTCCTTTCTCTCAAAAGGGTTTTTTAAAAGGTTAAACAAGTTGGTTGGAGTTTACTCACACTAGTCCCGTGACTGACCCAGAGTTTATTTGTTTGTTTTACCCTAAACTCTTGGGTGCCTAAATTTGTATGGACAGTCAACTGTTTCAGGTTTTTACAGATACACTTGGAGAAGCTTGAAGCAGGAGGCTTCACCATTAGTTATATAGAGTTATTTCCGTTGTGATGTATATGAGTTGGACTCTGATATGGTATGTGTATACATTACATATTTGTATTTCAAAGTTATGATATACGATATTATACTTTGTTCAGTTCCACTGTGAGATTCTGATGTTTTCTTTTGTTCTATCTTCTATCCTTTTCTATTTCTTTAACCCTAATGAATCGTATTTCTTTGCAATTTGGGTTAAACTTGTGTGATATTTAGTCAACTCAGATAGTACGGATTTGTGGGCCGTTACAGCCTCCTACCTTCTGAAATGGTCTTCTTGCCTTTCCATCTGTGAAGCCAAATCCCTAGTCAAATCCTTGACCACCCCGTCTATCTCTTCTTGAGTCATATAATTCGACGGATGTCCTGTAGAGGAAACTTCATGACTTTCCTTCACTCCCGCTCCTTTCGAACGAGAAAAAGAGATATGTTTCCTTTTAATCATCTTCCAAACTGAGAATAATCTGAATCCTTAGCAATCCAAAGTTGCACGACCCCTTTCTTGGCTTGCCAAAATGTTGACGTGGGGAATTAGTCAACACACGCCAACACCCGATAAGTTATAGGTTATGCAAAAAAACCAAACGCAGTGCAAACACAAAGTACTAAAAAATAAATATTATTGAGTTTAATAGTTGTTCGGCAAGTTGTGCCTAGCTACATCCACACCTAGTTAACTTTATATATATTATAATTTACAAAGTTGCAAGTACAATCCTTCTTCCGCTTTTCATATTTACAAAGCTATAAATTGAGAATAACAATGTAACCATCCGTTATTTTCTATGATTTGAAAACTCCGATTTGATCAAAGTTTGTCTCGAATGTTAGCAACTGATTTTAACAACGAAAATTTGATGTTCGGTAGCATTCTTTCAGCGTAAGGTAGTTAAATATTGACGAAATTATTTCAGAAACCTAAATGTCTGAACATAAGAAAAAAATTCTCATTCTGAAGACAAACGGCATAATTCGTTTCATGAAATTCGAACGTTTCTAGCTCCATTTGAATTTTTCTGTACGAATTAGCAACGTTCTATCATTTAAAAATGTGAGTTTTGGTAGGAGTATCATGATACTTATGTCTTTGTACCATCATGTCTGTTTCGTCGCGCTGATCACTGTGGTATATTCATTTGCGCATTTTAGTGTCCGACGGATGTCCATATCAATAAAACAACATATATCGGTACCCTGAACTATGTCATTTTTTTAGTTTTCTTTCCATACATGTGTCTTTTTGAAATAGTGATATGTTCCAGCCTTCCTTTCAGCCCACGATCATTACTAATTCTTGAATTTGAAATTTTTGTGATCCACTTTTTGGAAGTAGGACAAATTCATGTGCAAGACACTTTTCACTTTTCAAATAGCTTATACGTTGTGGCCTTCACAACTATCCTTTCTTTTCATCATTTCTTTTTCCATTTTTTGTTTGTCTTCGGTCGCCTAATTTGATTGGCAACATGGCTTTTATCCTATGCAGCACATTCTTGCGATAATTACTGAAATTTTAACGGATCAATTCATGCGTCACTAGAAAAGTGCACGTTCATGCCTTGTTCTTGCACAAATATATATTAGGATATTTACAGTTCATCCTCTTTATCAATTCAAAAATAGCCCTGTAGCCTTTTATATCTCATTCCAACTAACTCATTTTGCTTCCACCCACCGTACATTCTCCACCCAAACTACCCACCGTGCACCATCACTAGCTCCGAGGCTCCTCCTCCGGCTTCCCTCTTTCCAACGTGAGCTTTCTCATGCTGTATACATACATACATACATACATATATATGTGTATATATATATACACTATATTATAATTACTGAGTTCACGATGGAGTGCTCAGAGGCTCCCAAAATTTTTCTTCTCTTCGCCTGATCCTTCCCACGCAGCTCTCCCATTTCTGTTTTCATTCCTAAACCCCACCTATTCATGCTTTCCACCAATTCATGTTTTCCGGCTTGCCATTAGCATCTCCATCTGCCAGCGTCGATCTCCTATTCGTCTCTGCGTCTCCGCTCGATCTACTACCAATCGCGATCGCTTCTCCCCCCAGTCAACAGGAAATCGTGTTTGCTTCCCATCCCAGTTCGACTGTCCCGATCCCAAAGTCCAAGGTAATTTTTTTTCTACAGCTTTCAAATAATGAACACAAGTTTATATGTTTTAATCGTAGTCAATACTATTTGATTTATCCCTAAAAAATCCAACTTTTTCTGATAATCTTGATTTGACATGTTGCTAAGTATTACAGTTTGTGTTCATATTTGAAACAATTTCATTGACGATTTTCTGTTGTCGAAAAGTAATTATTACCCTTCTTTTCTGGATTTTATGAAACAACCTAATCTACATTCATATTAAATTTCTTTTTTATGTGCTGATTGATTTAAGTTATAAAGAACACATTTTGCTATTACTTTTTGCCACATCAATCATGGTTGAATTTACAACAATTCTTTTCCACTGCTGAAGTATTCTTTTCCACAACTGAAGGAAAATTGGATTGCTTATGACGAAAGTAAATGTTTGTCTCGATGTTATTGAAACTCACTAATATTTGGATACAAAAATTTCAAATGTTTTATAATTATCTGACTGTATACATACATACATATATATATATATATATATATATATGTGTGTGTGTGTGTGTGTGTGTGTCTGTGTGCGTATGTATGTATGTACTGAGTTCACAATGGAGTGCTCACAGGCTCCCAAAATTTTGCTCCTTAACTAAAGCTGAACAGTCTCTCCAACCCTATCGTGATTACTTCTCTTCGCCTAATCCTTCTCATTCCCTACTGCGCTAAATCCGATCTCAACAGCCTGCTCCGCCTCCTCCTCCGTATTTCTCTCTCCCTGTCTGCGTCTCCTGGCCTAGATCTTTTGTTTCCCATCCTGTCCTGCTCGCCCGACGCGCATCGCTCTCCACGACAACCCACCAGTTTTATCCCTCCAACACTTTACCACATCTGTCTGCCCCGTGCTGCTGCCGTAGATGAATCGTTTGCTTTGGCCTTTTCTTCCCATTCCACCACAAATCGGTAAACCCTAACCGTGTCAGATTCATTAATTCCGTTGGTTTCTCCACCGTCGGCTTGGCATCGCATCGTTGCAGAGGTATAATCCTGCTGGTCTTCCTGCAATTCAAACATGTGCCACCCTTTTTGATTATTTTTTAAAATTTTTTGTTCCAGAACAATGAATAAATGTATTCATGCTCATTGACACATATTTGGTACATTATTTTGTCAAAATTACAGTATGCGTACAATTTCAAAATTACAATGTGTTCGCATGATAGTGGAACCATCGCTTATAGCAAATAATTTTGACAATTATAATATGCATGCTTCAAAGGCGTATTAATATAAAGATGCAATGCGGGTGATGACTTAGAATTTATGTTCGTTTCTACCTTAGTTATATGTATCCAAAAGAACTTAACGTGTTAGGAAGGAATGTAGTGGTTGTACGTTATAACTGCAGTCAATAATATTGTGCTACACGCCTATCTTAATGATTTCTCATAACTCTTACCTATTCTTCAAATACTCAGTTGTAAAACTAAGTTAAAATGAAATTGATGTTGCCTTTTCTTTATTTGTTTAGGGAAAACAATTTATTCGACCTTCGCGTCGGAATCATGGTAGTAATATGCAGATGATCTTGGGATATTATCCAACATTGTTTCCCCCATTTTGAGACTCATTACTTTAGACCTACAAACTTACCTATTGTCATGTATTAGTTCACAAAATGTGTGCTTATTTTCAACAATTCCATTTTACATTATGGTCTAATTAAATAGTTAGTTTGCTGCTTCCACATTATATGTACTAATTCTTCTTCATCAGCCTCTTCTTCATTGCAGATTACATGTAGTGCTTGCAGCTAGCTGGATTACACGTTACCTTACCTTTTCGGGGGTTGATAGTTCGTTTTGATTGGAATTCCCAAATGTGTCCCATTTTTAGGTTCGGTTCTTCAACCTTTTTACGTTATCTCTTTTTTTTAACCTTTTTTTTTCAATAAGAGATTGTATTTTTTGAACAAAAACTGCCACCCAGGTCTACTACTTGCATCTGGCTGGATTATACGTCATCTTACATTTTCGGGTGCTGATATTTCATTCTAATTAGATAGCCCAAATCTGTCCAATTTTTAGGTGTGTTTCCTCAGCTTTGTTTCACTATCTCTTTTTTCCTGCTCCTTTTTCCCCAACAATAGATTGTAGGTTTTTTACAATAAACTGCCATACAGGTCATCTATTGCATCATAACTTTAGTGGTTTCGACTTCATGACAGTTTATACGTGCTGCTTGCATGTATATGAATTATGGATTTACTTTAATTTTATGGCTCCGGTTGTTTCTTGTGATTCTAAACCACAAATTTCTATAAATTTTGGTTGATTTCTTTTACTGTAGTAGATTATTATGCTTTTTCCTTTTACCAACATGTCCAACGATGCTGAAACATGCTACCTGTTGTCTGTGCTACCATTAACGCTAAATAAATAAATAAATAAAACTACAAAAATAATATGAATAAGTCCACGGTTAACTCTCTCAGTCTTATGGATATAAATCAATTAACTGATCAGGTTATGACAACCAAATGTCATACCATGTTTGTTTTCCGTTCAGCGTGTGTTGACAGCAATAAAAGCAGCTACTGAAAACACTTTGTTGTATTAGCCAGCATTTGCTTATGTATTTAATCAATTAGTTCATACTTAAGCATGAATTCTTTAAAAAATGGACACGAAGATGTCTTCTTCTTTCACTCGACGTTGGAAAAAAAAAGAGTAAAACATTGTAGTTATAGATAAAAATATCATACCTACCTATGTGGTCGAGGCGTGCGCTTAGGCGCGCCTACGTGGAAGAAGGCGCAAGGCGCACTAGGTGGGCTTTTTTAGGTAATAAGGCGCAGCTGGGACTCGGTCTATTACTAAGGAAATTTATTGTACATTTGTGAATATATAGACCGTTAGGACTTATCATGCCAAGGTGTAGTATTGTACACACACACTCTCTCTCCTATATAAACATACATGGTTTATGATGCCAAAGTGTCTCTCTCTCCCCCCCTTCCCTCCCTCCCTCTTACTCACATACAAATATACTTAACGTGGCAGTAAACTTTCCTTTTTCATGTCATAATAGGTCCGGTATAAGATCTAAGTATTTCTATGTGTTCTAAATAAAGGTATACATCCCATATAACATCAGTAACATTCAGAGACTAATATAATGTATGAAATTTTATCCTGTATAATTGGCATAATGTTATTAAAAAATGATTACTTTAATTATTGTTATATTTTATTCCTCCGTTGTTGGAAATTAAAACTTTTGAAGTTTTCTTTAAAATCTTAATGAACTTCTGATATGTATTTTACTATTGAATATTTATTTTGCTGAAAATAAATGTAACTTGAATAGAGTACATGTGTGCACATGTATAAAAATTCAGAGATTAGTTTTTCAATAATAAAAAGGTTCTATTACAAGTAGATTGGTCTTTCTTGGCCTTACTATGTTGGCTAGATTGTTATGATAAGTTCATGCAAGAATTATTTTCTACTTCAGTTAAAAGATTTGATCAGTTTAAACAAATCAAAAAAATAAATTATTAAGAAAATAAATTTAATCCAATATAGTTGTGTTAATTATGTATTTAACTTACAAAGCACTCTTTGAATAGCATTTATCATGAGAATGAAAAGGCATGTCATATTAACCCAAATAAAGTGCATTAATCACATATTTAACTGAAATATATGTGTGTGTGTGTGGTGTTGTTGTTGTTGTGTGTGTGTGTGTATGTGCGTGCGTGCGGGTGACCGTGAGCGTGCGTGTTAGTATATCTATGTATATTTGCTTATGTGTGAGTATGTGTTGTTACAACATGAGCACATGTATGTATATGCGTGCGTAGGGCTGTCAATTTCCTACCCGACCCGAAACCCAACTCGAAACCCAACCCGAAACCCGCACGGAAATTAGCAGGTTAACCCGACCCGTTTAGTTGGCGGGTCATAAACAGGTCAACCCGAAATTGACACGTTTATAAACGGGTGGGTTTAGGGTTGACCCGCTAACCCGATCTTGACCCGCCAAACCCGTTTATAATATTAAAAAAAAAACTTTAGTGCATGACCAGTAGCAGAATTACTATACAAACACTGTGTAAAGTAGGACTAAAGCTTAGCTTATTGTTGCACTTCTGAAAACCATATTAGTGCATTTGAACTTTAATTTGTATAACAGTACCCTTATATGCTAATAGTCATTTGTATGTGCAAACACTTAACTCACGGATACACACAATAGATTAACACATCGCACACATAAAAGAAAACCAAACACACCCAACAAAAAGGTACGGTCGGATGGGCTGTGGAGATCAGAAGGCTCGGCTGCCGTGAGGACTCAGCGCTGGCCATTGGAGGGAGGAGCACGACATCATGGAGGGAAAGGGCGACGTCAACATGGAGGGAAGCACGACAGTGTTGTTCAGTGCGGTTGCAGTATGGAGGCTTCAAGGGTGATGGGCGAGCTGATGGGAGGCTAGGTAGACAGGAAGCACAAGTTGGGAGGATGGAGGGCAGAGCTTGGTCAGAGGCGTGGCTAGCAGGTCTGGTGAGGAGGGGAATGCGATGGGGAAGCTGCGGTTTGGGAATGGTGGCATAAGCTATTGCTTTGTTTATCTTTTGTGAAGAAATAGGGAATGGGGTGGATGGACATGGCGTGGGGAATAGAAGAAATAGGGATGGGAGAAAAGAAGCGATGGAAATATAAGAAAAGGGGAACAAACGTTTTGACTTTTGGGAATATAATAGGAGGCATCGGAAATGTACATGAAGAAAACTAAGGAACGCATGCTTGAGGAAAAATAAATGAATGGGGACAATACCCTTCTTTCATGTTTTCATGTTCATCCACATCTTTTATACAAATATTTTTCTTAACGGGTTACACGAATCAAACCCGAAACCCGCACGATTATAAATGGGTCAACCCGAACCCAACCTAATTAATAAACGGGTTGAGCTGACCCGACCCGAACTCAACCCGAACACGACTTGACCCGACCTGAACCCGACCCAACCCGACCCATTGACAGCCCTATGCGTGTGTGTGTGTGTTATTCACACGTACGTAATCTCTCTTAGGATTCCTATGAGTGTTGCGGCGTGTGCTATTTTGTGGAGGAAAATGTGTGTTAATGTGTATTTATGGAATTCTTCTTTTCTTATAGGATACATATGTAGCATGGTTTCAATAATCCGTGTTATTGAGATGTAGTTGGCCTGCTTTTTTTTTTAATCTTTCATTATGAAAGAGTGGATAACCATTTATGATATAGAAATTAAAGCTTCTTCCAAGTAAAGAATTCTGTAGTAAAAATCATGTGAATATGAAATTATATCTCTACCCCTAGCGTTAAACTACTGTTAATTAATGTTGTGGAATACATAGTAACACATGTTGTTTAGAAATAGGGAAAGAAAAATGTCATTTTCTTTGAATGTTGCAATGAAATAATTGTTTTAAACACAATACACGCACATCTACTGATCTGCATATATGGTTAAATCTCAATTGTGGATTTTGCTATATTATTTCATATAATTACATAGATATATGTTTAATAACAAGATGTACATTTTGTAATATTGTTTTTCTGTGAAGATAAATATTAATTTATGATTACTCCTGTTTTCGAAAATTATTTTTCTTTTGAATCTTTTCTATGAAATTTCAGGGTTGTTAGAAATGCCCCTATTAACCCAAATATTCAATATGAAGCAAACTTTTGGAGACTACTGATTTCTTCTTTGATGAGTACGGCATGTCCGTTCAAACTGTTTGTAGTTTCCATCAACCGATTTGTCTGTTTACTTGCTACTTTAGCAAACATTTATCTGTTTTCATTGAAGAGGTGTACAAAAGACTAATATCCAGATGACAACTGCAACAAATGGTTAGCACTAATTGCTCTATCAACCGAAGAATTTATAAACAGCTCCTAAGATCCATTCCTTAGATGTTCTACCATGGATTCTAAACACTGCTTTTTCGGACTACAACCAACATATACTAGACGAACAAGGTAAGAATAAGGGTAGAAAAAGTTGAATTGAATAAACTACATAACTGAACAAGTGCTTTTCATACAAAGTTATGCTTCAGTACAAATAATATTCAGCTTCATAGACACCAAAATTTGATTGTATCCTACATTTGTTAGGTTAATCATCTGACCGATAATTTCCCAGCCATTATGTGTACAGAATAAAATATAGGCCTACCCGTATTTGTTAACCAATTTGTTGTATTAGCATTGAGTTATTGTTTATGTACATGCTTTGTATAAATACAGTTATATGGGTATGCATTTCACATTTTTGCATTCTCAGTTCGAACTGAGCGATGACAATATGAATTAGCTAAATAATTTATTATGTAGTAATATTGTTTGCATTCATAACACATCCAGATTAAATCTTGGTGTTGTTAAACAACCCCCGTGTCATGCATGACAACTATAACAAGATTTTTAAGTTATTTTCTGTCTCATATGAGATTAGTTAATGTATGTCCAAGTTAGAAACATCGGGTGGAGGGAATTATTTTTTTTTAATCATGACTGTATTTGTTTGTCCTTGGGAAAACTTCATTTTCTCATCATCCTAGACGATATCTTAAACAACAACAAACCAACGGTGTGCTCCTATTACCACCATTCATTGGCTATTTTTCTAGAACTAAAACTGAAATCATTAGTCCTTGGAACAATTGCAGTCTTTGGAAAACACATATGTATGAAACATGAACCCTTTTCCATTGGTTATCCAGCTGTTCTATCTCACTTTACAAATTTTAAACAGACAGATTATGAGGCGGCTAAAGAGTGTTTGGTTCCAAGTGGGTATTGCTCTCATTTAGCAATTTAAAACTGCTTCATAAACAAATGATTTGGTGTATTTTATTCATTTCTTTCTTTTCTTTTGTAGTTTTCCTCTGGTCAGTCTATTGTGCAACAGATTGTTGTTTTCGGTTCTCCTCTACGGATTACAATTTAAGGTGTGTTTGTTTTCTTTTTTTGGATGCAAGTCCTTATATTTTTCTACCTCTTCCTCATTATGTCAATCATGTAATTTATGACCCTTCTTTTTTTTTAACGACTTCTTGAATAGACCTTACTAATTGTTAAACTCATTAAACTGTTTTTATCTAAGTAAAGAATGAGTTAGCTAACATTGGCTTTAAGAATTGTGTTCTAACTTAGATTTGCATTCAAACAAACATTATTACTCATTTTAATTTTGCTTACACATGATAGAGGATTAGGCCTATTATATGACCTTTCAGGTATAATTTGTTTCCTTGATTACAAAAATGGTACAAATTTATATTTTAGGAATATATTAATCCCTTCAATAACTTCCAATCCGCATGATTGTGAGTAACGATGATTATGTGAATTGTAATTTATGGATCTATTTTTTCATAAATTATTGCTATCATGGTAAATAAGAGTAATAAAGACATACATAATACTGTTCGGTGGTCCATGACTGAATCATTCACATGTTTGTCGTGTCAACACTACGTAGTCCATATAAATGAATTTTGATGACCTATTTCTGAACTGATATCAATAAGATGCTGATTTTCTAGCTCTAACTTTACAAAGTTTCTACTCATGGCTAACCACTATAATGCTTTTCCTTGTGATTTATATTTTTTATGATTTTCAAAAGCTATGTAAAATTCACCGGATGGTTGGAGAAAATTTGGCCTGAATTATGGCCAAAAACAAATTATAGATCAGTGAATATACCTTTTCTTCTAAAATTCCATCACATTGTGAAATTTCAGTCATCATATACTAATAAACCAAGAAATTTGTGTTCATACAGCAATTCTCCTCAAATTTTTAATTTGCCTCCAAAAAGGTAAGTTTTGGGTTTCTTGTGTATTTTTTGCTACAATCGGCATACATGTTCTTTTTTTGCTACAATGAGTACTTATTACTTAACAAAGGAAAATTAGTTGTATGCATTTATTTACACAAGCTTAATATTTAATAAATCTTCCATAAAAGTTAATGATACATGTAATTTTTCACAAATTAAAGGAACTCTCTCTCATTATACTAATCTAGCTTATGTCCAATGTCATTACTTAAGCATCTTTCTCCTTGGCCCCTCATCAGATAGAAGTCATGTATAACTGAAAATCATATGTGACATAATCATAGTTGGTATTTGGTTGACTATGTCTGCATACGTTTGGAAGTATATATGGTCGATTGTATCAATATGTTGTATTTTTAGCTGAATATAAACTAATGATCAAGGCCTCTTAGTTCGTTTTCATGACAATGTTACTGATTACCTTTGATTAATATTACTAATTAAATGGATATACACTAACAGTGGTCGCTCTTTGGAAATCAAATAACTACATTCGAAAGAAGTGAATATTCAGAAATTAACTTAGTTTGTAAATTAAATATTTCATATATTATCAGTTAGCTATGTATCCCAAGCAAAGCGTTGTACTGTTTATTGCTTTATCCATGTAACCGGCTGCCTAATCATATAATACATCAACTAAAACTAAGTTGTCCTTATGTATTGAGTATTATCATCATAATGGGATAGCTTAGCCTGTAAATTACTGATCATAACATTTTTTGCTATCTGGTGTAGGCTTACACATAATTGCAGCTACAAAAAATATTGTGGTTCAAGGATGAAGAAAGTGGAAAATAAGGTTAGTCAAAGTGCAGCTTTGATTCATGGGACTGCAAACTATTTCTACTGTTGCATGAAATAGGCTGCAACAAGATGTGTCGGCTAGCAGAACTTGGAAATCTGTGATAATCCTGCCAAATTTTCATTTGTTGACTAGGGATGTTTTCTCATTAAATTGGAGGAAAATTAATGTTTTTGTACGCTAATAAGTGTGCTACTTATCCATATTGGATAGGTTTACTAATCGTACACAACAAAGTCCTATGTGCTTATTCAGTTATTCTACTGTAATTAAAACTGACCAACCAATGTACATTGGCGCTATGCTGTTTAATAAATTTGATTTACCCTATAATGCTCCAAGTTTTGTAGGCTATTTGATGCTATTTATTTGTTAGCTTTTTGCTCGGACTGTTTAAAATTGTACGGACTTTGAGCCTGTGATAACTTCAAAGTTTGGGCAAAATTATGTTTATTTGTTATAATGTGATGAACTTCTGTTGTTAAAAATCTTAGATACATGGTATAATGCGTTGAGTTTTGCTCCCTATAAAGTGTTGTCACGTCATTAAAGTTGGATGACATTCTGAAGTGTTATCAACGTGAATCGGCAACATTTTTTTATAATAATGACTTGAAGGTTCTGCTATAACTTAAGACTAATTAGCTAATTGTACTCTAAACTATATCTCTCATTATGCTGATTTTTAATTGATTAGCAATATAAATAAAATAAGTCGCTGTGATGTGCAATATAAATAAAATAAGTCATTGTGATGTGTGCTAACAAAATTAAAAATAATAACATACCCTTATTTTATAAGTTTAATAACATACCATCGCTGTTGCTTAATGTCCAGTTTCTTTCTCCGAACCGTGTGCGAAGCACGGGTTCACACTTGCGTATATATAATACAAAACAAACCCAAAGCTGCGTTGGCCTCTTCTTCTTCTGCGTTGTGCTAGCTCTTCCTTTCTAGTGCATGTGTTTGTATATATTTCTATGAATGCTTATATGTGTATGTTATGTATATATTTATATATATGTTTATACGTGTTTGTGTTATGTGTATATATATATATATATGTGTGTGTGTTTATATGTGCGCGTGTGTGTTATGTGTGTGTGTGTATATATATATATATATATATATATATATATATATATATATATATATGTGTGTGTGTGTGTGTGTGTGTTTTTATATGTGTGTGTCATGTGTGTGTGTGTGTGTGTGTGTGTGTGTGTATATATGTGTGTGTGTGTGTGTGTGTTTATGTGCGTGTGTATTGTGTTATATTTGTGTTGTGTGTTGTCCTGTATGTGGTTGTGTGTTTTGAATATGCGTTTATATACGTGTGCGTGTGTTATGTATTTATTTGTGTTGTGTGCTTTCTTGTGTGTGCAGTTGTGTGTTTTGAGCTATGTTGGTGTGCGTGTGTTATGGGTTCTGGTGTAGTGTTCTGATTGCATGCGTGTGTGAGTGTATGTTGTTGTGTGTGCGAGAATTTTTATATATGTGAAATGTTTTATTATGTGCGGTTGTATGTTAGGGTGTATATATATATACACACACACACATACGTGTATGTGTTATTTTAGGGTGTGTGTGTGCATGTATAATATAAATGTCATTTCCCCAAATAAGTCATATAAATAAAGATTTGCTAACTACGCTCCAAATCCGAACTCGTCGGCTTCTACTTGTCGAGCTACGCAGCAAGCTCGATGATTCTGTCCATTTCCGCTTTCGTTCATATCTGTTGTTTCCATGAAAGGTGAGATCCAATTTCACTCACGATTTACGTATCTCATTAAGCGAAAATTGAAAATTAAAATCGTCAACTGAAATGTTAGGTTGTTTAGAATCATTGCGATTATATTTATGTAGTTATGCATGTTACGACATGTAACACAAGAATATTAATATGTCCACGTAATATACGTTTGATAAGGATACTATATTATTATGTTATGATGGATAAATTTTATGTGCATGATATGTTGGAATTGGACACAAGGCCGACATGTGTTTTTTTATATTATATTTGAATGTTATATCACATTGCAAGTTCCCTTAAATTTAGGAAAAATCACTATGGGTTGAAATAGTACATACCCAAACAGACATTAGAATAAGGAAAAATCGTTATGGATTGAAATGATAGATCCGAACGATTTTTATTGAATTTGAAATATTTAGGATTTTCGGGTTGAAATAATATACCTAAAATTTAGATTAAATGGATTGAAATAATATATATCCGTATAACTTGACCATATGATAGAAAATTTAATATGGACCCTGTTGGTCTATTTTTAAGTTTTCAAAATATATTGGATATTGGAAAATATGAATTTTCGAATTTAGATTTTGAAAAAGTAAACATATATGTATTTTTGGATTTTTTTAGAATTGAGTTATATGTTTAGAAATTTATTTTATAAGTAAATACGAAGTTAAATGTATTTATTTAAGATTTTACCTATATTTTATTGATTTCAAATTATATAATTTAGTAAAGTAAAATTTTCAAATTAATATTTTATTTGAAAGCCATTTAACTTCTAAGGAATTTATATTTAAAAACTTAAAAGGTTTAATAATTATTAGCATTTTTTAAACTTTAATAATAAATGCATAAGCTAAGATGAAGTGTAAATTTGATGAAGTAGTCAGAAATGATATTAAATGATTTAAATTGAATTTTGCTATGGAATTCAATTGATTTAAGTGAAATCACTGTGTGTATGTGTGTGTGTGTGTGTGTGTATATATATATATATGGATTTGGATTTATTTTAATATGACTTGACATGAATTCTAATATAAATATTTGAAATAAAATATATTCGAAGTTAAATTTTAGTATTGATTTAAACTATATTTGGAGATTTATTTAAATCAATGTTATAAAATGACCACGGTGTGAAATAAGTGTTTGTTTGTTAACGAGACTAGGATCAGATATTATCATACTCTCTGTCAATACCGAAAACCATTGTAACAATTGTGTACATGGTAGAGAATTCAGATTGAAGTAGGATGATTAGACGTACACTACTGGAATGAAGTAAGAGAACAATGATAGATAACCTTGACTTTCAGGTCATAATTAAAATGACTAAAACAGGAGCTACACCGAGACCAAGTGGGCCACTCCCCCTATCGAGCATGCTTCTTCGAAATCATTTTATTACCTTTATGATTTGATTTGGGGGGCGCCTTTGGTTTTGGAGTATGTCTCAAGGTAGGCAGTAGTTGTTGCTATGCGTTACCACCAGTCTGGTTCTGCAAATGGTGGAATTCGCACCCTGGGTATTGCCTCGAGTGTCTGGTCATATTTGTTCAGATCGTGCCCACTATGAGTTTGGTTTGTACCATACCTATGGAGTGCTCCCGGACTATCCCGCCAGTTTGGAGGAGCTTACAGTATTGTATAGACTACGGGAATATATATAAACTATGTAAGGGTAATATGATAATCCGTCTTACGCTATTTTGACATTTTATCATACTGACAGACATTATTGTATATAGCGTATTCTATTATGTAGCAAATAGTTTAATAGATCCTTAGAGGATGGTAATCCCAACATCCTTTAGGTTACTTTGCGTTTAAGTTGACATTTCAATTGAGTTATGTCTTACATGAGAATGCAAATCCTAATTCGAGTGTTTTTGTTTTACTTGGATACTCGGGTTAGCCTGAGGATATCGGCTTGGTGATTATGTTGGAGATAAGAGTTGGCTTGGAGATATATTTATCTATTTTCTTAGCTTTTGCAGTTTAGTCATCAGTTATTTTTGTTGGATTTTTACTATTTACTCATATATTAGCAGACTTATCTCTGTTTGGAACTTATTTTGTATTTGCTTTGGACTATGGCATTGTGATGTAACTACATGGACTATTTCTTTCTATTTCTGCTATACCACTCTATGTATGTGTTATTGATTGATTTATTTACCGTATATGCTAAGTACTGCCAAATTTATATAACAATATATTTGTTAGACCAAAAAATGGTCCTAGCACCCAAATCGTCGTATTTTGAGCATAGGATATGAAGAAATAACTGAAAAAATATAGAAAAAGTGAGACAACAAGATTTTTATAGTGGTTCGGCGTTAACGAGCCTACGTCCACTTCATATTTTCTCATTTCACTCATGGATTACAATTACAATGAATATTGTCTTTCAATCACTTGAATTCAATGAATAATTCTCTCTGAATCCATTGAATTTATTGAGGAAGATGGTGGTTATTCATGGAGAAGTGTTAGCCATGGCAGCCATGGATGAGGAGATGCCCAAAGTCCCCTGAAAATGCCCTTTGAATGTGTATTTATAGCTGTAGGAAAGCTCCTGGGAGGACTGGTTCGTGATGGGGTACGTGGCAGACGATCCAGAAAAATAGGAGAGCCAGTAGCCTTGAGAATAGGTCAAAATAAGCTGCGTGTGAACAGGTCCGAAGTTCGGATCGCGGTCATAGGTCGGATCGCGCTCATGGGTCGGATCGCGGTCATGGGTCGGATCGCGGTCATAGGTCGGATCGCGGTCATAAATCGGATCGCGTAGGCAAGGTCGGATCGGATCGCGTAGGCAAGGGCAGATCGGATCGCGTAGGCAAGGGCGGATCGGATCGCGTAGGCAAGGGCGGATCGGATCGCGGTCATATGCCAGCTTACACTCGTTCACGGAAATGGGCGTAACTTTCAAACCGTAAGTCCGATTGAGCCAAACCAAAGCTCAAACTGAAGCTAATTCAAAGGGCTACGAGTATATGAGGTAAATAGATCTAAATGAGGTCATTTGATAGGGGTTTTGTGCCAGTTTATACTGATGTTGTGATTTTGACCAAACTGCCTTGTGTCTTCTGACGATGCTTCCAATGCCAGAGAGCGATGTTATCCAGAGATTCCATATGTGACAGCATCTGCCAAAAAGTGTTTCAACATGATATTTGCTTTGGGTAGCCTGGTCACAAAGCAGGCTAACAATATTAATTTGAGCAATTCAAGTAAGACATGTGTGGAGGGTCGTTACAATTGGTATCAGAGCAACGGCTGGATAATCTCGTGTGGATTTTCAACGATCCTGATATCACTGATGCTCAGAAGCTTCAGTTAGCTACATGGCAGCTGAAGGATGCTGCATATAATCAGTTACAGCTTATACCATCAAGTCGAACATCACTTGGCAACAGTTCAGGTGAAATCTTAAGCTTGTTCTTCCTATATTTATTGTCCTTTCTTCGAATCTATCTTGATTTTAAATCCATCTCTTTTTCAGGATGTGTTTATTTCTACATGGATGCCAAAATCGGGTAAGTCTCAGCTTTATAGAGAATTTGTGGATTTAGAGCATGGTGATATGACTTTTGCTAAATATGGAAAGAAATTTAATGAATTCTCCAAGTATGGTCCCAACTTAATCGAAAAACAAGTTCAGAAGAATGAGGAGTTTATTCATGGAGACATACCAGAGTATTATGACTGCTTGATCAGTCATGTTCATGATACCTTCACCGACCTCATGGATTTGGCCATCAAATACAAGAATCCTAGCAAAAAAGGTAAGCAGAAGCAAGTTGTTCAAGCATCTCAGTCTCAAGGTAATTCTAACAGTTTGAAGAAGAGGAAGCCTAATTTTCAACAGTAAAAGAAGAATTGGTAGAAGTTGTAGGGTATTGGTTATTCTTCCTAGAAGTAGCCTACCGATTTATCTTCCCTCATTTGATTCAAGTGTGGTTAGAGGGGCCACTTCGCCAGTAACTATCCAAACAACACCGGAGCCACTATTACTCCATCCCAAATGACTAGGAACGACCTTTGCCACATCTGTCTTTAGCTTGGCCACTTTAAATGGAATTGCCTCACCTAGTAGAAAAGCAAGACATCTGGAGTCTTTGACATAACCTCTTCTGCTCCTCCCGATCCTCCTGATAACCAAGGTACCCTCAAGAGCACCTTTGCTTTATTTAGTTTTCCTATTCGTGTGTTATTTGTCACTCGAGCATCGCATAGTTACATTTCTATTGATCTTTGTAACAAGTTTGAGCATCTCTTACTACTTCAAGTGGCAACTGAATGCTTATGTGTATCAAACCCTATTGACGGTCCCGCCAACCTTAGTATGATTTGTAAAGGGGTGAATCCCCTTTACAACAGGTGTCGATTCATTGGAAATTTCTATGTTTTGGTATTTGATGCCTTCGCTATTTTACTTGGAGGTGATTGGCTTAAAAAGTACAATGCTGTTATTTCCTGCAAAGCTCTAACTGTTTATCTATTAAGCGATTGGGGTGAACCCTTAGTCATCGAGTGCAAAATGCCTCAGGATTATGCAGGAAGTTTTATATTCACTCTTGATTCTTAGTCGAGTGATTTTGACGCTACCCTTATAGTGAAGGATTTTTTTGATGTTTTTTGCGAAATCACTTCTCTCCCACCAAAGCGGGAAATTGAATTCCGTATTGATCTTATGCCTGGTTCCCATCTAGTTGTCTTTCCTCCCAAACGAACGGCACCTAAGGTGTAATGACCTGCCTTTTTGACCGCTCTAAGTCAATATTTAAAAGCAACTTGGAACGCTCAAAACGACAGCTCGTTATTTAGCTTAGCGGGTTTAACAGAAATAAACACAGAATCACAGTACAAAATATTTGCAGCGGAATAAAATTCTGTACATATATCAGAGTTTACAAAAATCATTTTATTTACAGTGGAAGAATTAAAATATATACATAAATTTTCAAAGAGTAAAATTTTTACGGTTCTGTCGAGCCTTGCGCGCGCGCGAGCGTCTTCACGTGTCGTCTTCGCGTTCCTCTCCAGTTTGCGAGTTGAAACTTAAAACCTGGAACACTTAGGACCTGACCCGAGTATTCCATGCAAAAACACAAAACACCCGAGTCAGGATTAAACTTATTTCAAGTCAGTAAACTTCCATAAACACGTAAATATAATTAGTTTAATCCCGATGATATATTAAATAATTTGAGTATAGTACCCATGGAACTGCCACGAATATAAGTTAGCAAAAATCAATATTATGGACAAAGCAGGTAGCAACATATGCATAAGTCGAACAAGGCAGTAAATACATATAGGCAGCGTAACATAAAAGAAACAGTACGTGTGTGAACACATGTAATTAAATATGTACTGTCAGGACCAAAAATGAAGCACATTCATAAACCAAGGACTGCTGCATGTATATGGCAACAAGGTCTGAAACTAGCATGAGAGTTGTAAGGTCATGAAAGACGTGCATGGGCAAGCAAATGTAAGGGAGTGCTACTGTAACTTTAAATGACATAATAAAATATGCAACAAGTCACAATTTCTAAATCTCAATGTGGGAAGTACTCGTGGATATCAAGAATTGGTGTGTTTCAAGTTAAATGAACATAGTATAATTATACTTCCAGTACAGGCATGTAAAAATTTCAGCATTTAAAACTCCATAATAGTATGTATTGACCGTAAGGGAACACATCAGCAGCAATCACTTACGTTGGCTAGGAAAAATGGTAACATAGAGAAATGTAGTAGTAGCATAGGAGGTTCCAAAGTCCATGGATGTTTATTTTATATCATGCTTAATAAAAATCAATGCAAAAACAAAACAGAATGGTTCCACAAGGTCTACACAGTCTATCATATGTCACATGTCCATAATTTGTATTTTAAGACCATGTATCTCATAATAGGATTCCAGCAATAATTATCTACCTAGCAACTAGATTCCATGCAAATCATGGGCTGATATATAGATAAATGTCACTTTTCTAAACTTCAACAATTTTCATTACAGCAACTATGTTCCTATATACCCAATTAAACCATGTTGTCACATGCAACAGAAATACAAATATAAGAGATGCAACTGGAATATAGTAGCATGGAAAAGAGTCAAGGTTCCATCTTTGCAAAAGGAAAGACAGTACTTATATATGTATAGAGAAATGGGAACATATATGTATGCTTCTATATTACCAAAGATGGGCGTAATATGGACACATATACGATAGCATGCATGATGACTAGTATATTCAAACGTTCATATCTATATACTCAGTGATATACATATGTAAATATGTTAACACTTGTGATACCGATAACTTATATATTTTTATACTTCAACAGTCATACTAGATGATGGCATACACATGGGATCTAGCATATATTTGTGTTCATGTGTTCAAATAACAAGTACGACCAAAATCAGACTTCAACAACTAGTACTATACAATCAAGTGAAGACTTTGGCTTAAAACTCAATGTCTAGAAAGCAAGCATGGATTAATTCATGCAGGACAACATCAAATAACTATAATAGCCTATACATGCGGTATGTAAGGGAAGCTCGGATGAAGGAGAGGGTGACCAATAAATATGTCAAGGTGGCATTTAAAGAAATCACACTGGATATAAGTTTGGGGACATTCAAGTTCCTGAATCGGTGGACCAATTTAACCAATTCTATCAAGACCATAGGCCATGTGTAAACAACAAGTAATATCAACCATCTAAAAGCATACAACAGTACACAGATGAACCAAAACACAAGATGCAATCAACCCAACCAATTATATTCAGGTAAATTGAAGTAGACAAACTTGAAATCAGTTTAATCGTAAGCAAAACTTACATTATAAGGTAAAACAGCGATGAAAGAGAGAGGCACGGACGATGCAGTGGTTTCAGAACAAGCTGGCGGTTCCACAATCATACGGCTCGAGCAGCGGTTCCGGTGAGTGCCACCGACGATGGCACTCATGGTGACGTCGACAACACAGCAGGTACTAAAGGCGGCTGCTGTCAAACGGCATGGTGGCGGCTCCGATCATTCGCAGCTGCGAGGCGGTGGATTTAAGGGTAGAAAGCTTCGATTGGTCCGCTGGTTCGAATAAAAATGGGAGAGCGGAGGAAAAGCTGACGGAGATGGAAGGCCGACTAGGGATTACTATTTGTGGTGAAGTGGTCGGACAGCGGAGGAAGGATCGGACGAAGGAGGTGGCCATGATTTTGAGGATGCCATTTCAGATTTGGGCAAATTCAATTTGGGGAAGAATTGAAATCAATAGGCTCTTAGTCTTTGCAGATGAAAAGAAGGGCATTTTGAATGGAAACTTGAACGGATAACGTATGTAGCCATTTGAACGTGTCACCCCAAATACCAAAAGAACCGGACAATGATTTACCAATTCAAACATTTACTTTCTTTTTTCTTTTTTTTAAAGGTCACTAAATATGTGCTAATAATACGAACGTGCATTGGAAACACATAACGCATGCCTGAAGTTTCATAAAAGAATGTGCATCCGACGTGACTGGAAGGTGGATGGTGCAAATGTGAGTGCATGAAGATACAATATCATGGAGATGATGAAACGGTAACAAAAATGTTAATGCTTAGCTTTTATTATATTTATTTTTTTCTCGTGGCTTTTGGAAGATTTGCATTGAATGAACACTTGGATACAAGTGGATGTAACGCATGCATAGGTTGAAAAAAAAAACGTGGATTGAAGTGCATGAGAAAATATAATATAATCAAACCAATGTTTATGTTCCAGCAAAAGGATACAAAAGATAAGCATGCATGTTGGAGACACATGCGTAGAAATGCATGTGTGAGAAAAGAAAGTAACGTGACATGCTATATGTATTTTATTTCTATTTGCAACATTCTACTTACGGGAGTCCATACGGTGGTCCGAACGTCCAAAATTCATGAAACAAAAAATGACGTCCTCTTCAAAATACTGTCTAGTATTTTTAGTTCAAGTTCGCTCAAGTTTCGAGAACGTTTTATTCGTAGCGATTTATTAATTTCTTAATTAAATTAATGCGAACGGTACAAACTTGCGTATTTTTCTACGAAATTAATTCATATGCTATATTTAATTAGACGCATCTCAAATATATTTTTTTTGGATTTTTATTTTAATTTTACATTTTTTTTATTTGAGCTATATCGGTTGTCGTTATAATCGTCAAAAATCAATTCAAACGAAACGATAAAACTTTGACGTTTTCAATATAAAATTGTTTAGATCGTTTTTACATGAAAATAACAAATCTTAAAGATAAACGTTTCATTATAAATCAAATTTCATGTTCATATTTAAAGTTTGAGTTTAAATTCCAACGTCAACCATTTCTATACGATATGGTTATTGTTTCATGATCGATAATATCGTTTCAAAACTTATGAACACGTATGGTTTGTTTGGTTATTGATGTTATCATAGATTGTCGTTTATTAAAAATAAAATTTTAAATCGTTAATTAATAATACCTTAAAATTTATTTTCAAACCATTTAAATCAAGAACTAAATTAAAAATTCAAATTTATTTCCATTAACAAATCATAGAGTTTCAAGTCTCTAACTGACTTATTCCAAATTTCATATAGTTTATTATTCCAAAAACAAGTCGAAATTTACGGGATGTTACATAAGGAGAAAGCCGAATTGAAGAAGCAGATTGAGGATTTGTATTCCTAAGGTCTGACTAGACCGAGTTTTTCCAAATGGGGTGCAGTAGTAGTTTTTGTCATTAAGTCTGATGGTTCTTTGAGGATGTGTGTTGATTATAGAGATCTAAACAAGCTTAGTATGAAGAGCAGATATCCTATGCCTTAGATAAATGAAATTTTCGATCATCTCTTTGAGGCTAAAGTTATCTCTCAGTTTGATTTAGCTACCGGTTTTCACCAGCTTAGAGTAGCTGAGGAGAGCATTCCCAAGACGGCTTTCCAAGCTGAAAGTGGATTCTATGAATGGTTAGTCATGCCTTTTGGTGTTACTAACGCTATGGCCTTCTTCATTAATCTTATTAATTAAGTTTTTCATGATATTCACAACAAGTTCGTCCTTGTTTTCGTCGATTATATTCTTGTGTTTTCTAAGACTGATAAGGAGCATGAGTCATACTTCACCATTATTCTCCAAACCCTCAAAAGCCATCAGCTAGGAGTGAAATTTAACAAATGTCATTTTTGGAAAGACAAGGTCCGATTCCCTGGGCATATTGTTTTAGAGAATGCAATTTCAATTGTCCCGGTTAAAGTTGCCGCGATTAATGTAAGCATATCTACCTTGCTTTTGGTAATTTGAATTCCTTTCCTCCTTTGAAATCATTCACCTATTATGTTTTAGGATTGGGAGAGAACTAGGACTCCGACTGATATCCGTAGCTTTTTGGGCCTAGCCGGGGTATTATCAGAGATTTATCGAAAATTTTGCTTAAATTTCAGCTCCTCTTACTGCTTTGACTCGAAAGAATGCAAAGTTTGATTGGAATGATAAGTGTGAAGCCACATTTAATGAGTTAAAGCAAAAGCTTACCGTTGCTCCTATTCTTACCATTTCGAATGAAAGTAAAGGATTAACGTTATATACTGTTGCTTGTAAAGAAGGATTGAGAGCTATGTTGATGTAGAATGGGAGGGTTATTGCTTATTCCAGTTACCAGTTACCAGCTGAAGACTCATAAAGCCAATTATGCCACTCACGGTTTGGATTTGCTTGTTGTCGTATTTGCTTTGAAGTTATGGAGGCACCATTTTTTAGGTACTAAGTTTGAGTTCTTTACCAATCACCTGTCGCTTAAGTACATATTTTCCTAGGAAGATCTGAATGACAGGCAAGTTAGGTGGCTCAAGTTCT